>CM068485.1:2410000-3030000 GCA_034769265.1 Remorina albescens | reverse complement strand
GAACCGGTGTCTGTGTAAGTCTGTCAGTTAGATCCAGCGCCGAGGTCCTCGGGTGCGTGGTACTGGCAGTGCCGTCCTTGTTCCTCGAGACTGACTGCGCTGGTTTCTCGGCGGGGCAGCGATGAAACACAGGGTAGTCGACTCAATCGGTAGACAACAGGGCGTAGGAGTTATCCGCGTCTCCATGAAGAAAACTTTTTCTTCCTTCTGCAGGTAATAGCTGAGAGATCGCTGGGTTGCAAACAGCACACTCTCACAGATCCGGAAAAAGTGTTCAGGCAAACACGGGTCAGATCAGGTCACGTGTACAAGTCATGTGTACAAGCACACGTGTACAAGTCACTTTCGTCTGTGATGTAGCTGATCGAAAAGACGACCTTCTCCTGAGCAAGAATACCTGAAAGAGAGCAAGATTAGTTCCCGGCCCGTGTTTATAGGGGGAGTGACGGCCGCGTTGCCATGACTCCCTGTGTTGTAGATACGTCTCTGCCAATCAGAGACGAGAGCCTGCCACCTCCTGGTGACTGCAAGGGATGCAAGGGATGAGTGGAAATGGAGTCTCTGGATGGATTCCTTTGTTTCCAGGGAACAAAGGAACAGAGGAGACCTCGTGGTCGGGCCTCAGGGTCTGACCTCGTGATGGAGGCCCAACATCCCACCTTTGGTCTGAGGGGTGGGGTGCTGGCCACAGTCCTCAGAGCAACCCAAGGGCCAACTAATCCATGGAAGAGGTATGACCAGTAGGTTACACAGTCCATATTCCTGGAACCAAGTGTCCGTAATACCTGAGGAGCAGTCAGAGTCTGTATAGTTCAGTGTAAGCAGAGGTTTTGGTGTCTGGGCAGTTAAACAATGAGGTTTCATCTGGGCAGAGATTCTACTCACTGAACTACACTACACATCATAAACACGGTAAGAAGATACTTTCAAACACAATTTGCAATCCTTGGCTGCTCACTGTTCACCACTAATGCTAGGGTAATGCCTAAAGTAGGGGTGAGGAAAGCAGGAGTGAGTTAGAGTCTGTTAGGCCTACTCCTGGAAAGAAATGGTGTTAGCGTGAGGGGCAGACGCAGACTGGCGCACGAAACGCTGTGGGACCACCAAGAGGGTGTCGAGTCTGGCCTGCAACCTGCGGATGTATTGGTAAATGATGTGTGCGATGACTGCCATGATGACTCAACCACTAAGAAGGAGCCCAAGGGCAACCCAACTGACAGGATGTTCCTGGTGAGATGATGACCTGTGGCTAAAATAAGCCATAGTGAGGCAGACGGTTTGATGCTGAACTTCACTAGTTTGGTTCCTTCAGCTAGGAGCTGCTGCTGAAGGCCGTTGTCAATAGTCAAATTGTGAACTCTGAATGCATCCATAATCTCAATCTCCGTTTCGTGTTGGTCAGGGTTGAGATGATGGAGGACAATGTCACCTAAGTGTATGGTGGCTCCCTGGAGGATAACCTGGACAAACCCAGTGGACATCTTTAGTTTTGGTACACAAGTTAAGGTTGGGACTAAGGTAGAGCGAGGGGTCATCGTCGTAGTATGCAAGTGTTGGTGGTGTCTTTAGGTGTCTTTAGTGTTTTCCTGCCAAAACCCAACGTTCAGCACTGATTTTAACAGGTACACGTTCTGCTGCCCTGTGATGAGGACACTGAGAAGGAACCCTATCTCCAGGTTCTGTGGGTGTATGTAGACTGGAATTGCACTGCCAAGAGTATATGGCACATGGGCCTGTGATGATTGTACTGTAGTGGTTGTGGTCCTCAGACTGCTGACTGAGGTGCTAACTGTCCTGAGGAGGTCCTGCATCAGATCCCTAACTACACGTATGTGCATGAAATCATCCCTAACTACCTCTGACAATGTCCCTAAGGCATGCAAAGTGTTATTGATGAGAGCAGAATGAATGTTAACTTTGACTATGGTACCCTGGAGGATTTTACCCAAGTACTGTAGTTGTTCACGTTCGATGAGGAGTCTCTGTTGGATTTCTGGCATTTCCTCACTGAGTTCGCCCATGTGCCTTTGAAGAGCTTTGATGCTGACAGAGTTGGTAGCCGAGGCCTCCAATGTAGCTGCGGAAGTGCTTCACAGCCCAAACCGTGGTGAGAAGGGCCCTTTTGCAGTCGGAGAACTTCATTTCAATGCTGCTCAGGGGTCAGCTCGCATAGGCGACTGTTACGTCCCCGAAAAATGCAGGGGATGAGGGGAGTAACAAGGATGTTAGGGATTAAGGAGGACAGACAAACTGACAGATCTGCCAAGGGAAAAAAGGATTTTATTAATACAGCGACACAACTAAGGAAGATTCTAACACAAAGTGAGCTCCTTCCACCGAGGAGTCGTTTGCCGGGCAGCCGATCGCGGCCTTCTTCACGGGTAGTAGGCAGGTCAGCCACACACACACACCACCCCACATGCTGCCAAAACTGCCCCACTGGGCCCGCTTGTAGCTCTTGCCAGGCGGCCGCCCATCACTGAATGCAGGTGCCCTCAATGAGCAGGATGAAGAGGGCAGGACCTGAAAAGGAAAAAGAGCACAGCACACACACTCCTATACACAGGCCACAGGGCCGTAACAATGACGACTCTCTTGTCCGTGTCGTACTTCTGTGCCAGTGCGGCACTCACGCAGTGGGAAGAGAAGCTCACCACCAGGTAGAACTCTATGTCCTTGTCTGTGTAGGCCAAACAGGGAGCTGAACAGAGTTTGTCTTTCATACGGCAGAAAGACTGTTCCTGGGGCTCCCATGCGAATACCCTGTCTTTGCAGAGGAGCTCTGTGAGGGGTCTGGCTATCTCTGCGTAGTCTTCAATGAACTGTCGAGAGTAGTTACAGTCGCCCAAGAAGATCCTGAACTCAGACACGTTTGTAGTGGCTTTGGTGTTGCGGGTGGCTTGAACCCTTCCTGATTGGGGTTCAATGCCTTCCACGCCCACCGTCAATCCCACATACTCAACCTTCGTTCGACACCATTGACCCCTCTTGAGTGACAGCTTGGCGCCTGCGGCAGAGAGCTGGCTGAGCAGCCAAGTGCTCATCAAAGGTCCGACTCCTCATCAAAATGTCATCCACATAAATGAGGTTCCCGTGGGTGGCACCATTGCTCATTGCTTTGTGGAGGAAGATATTGAACTAGGCAGGGGAGTTGGAATACCCAAACGGGCAACTGTTCCAGGTGTATTGGCGATTGCCAAAAGAGAAAGCCAGCTTGTGCTGGTCTGCTGGGTCGACCTTCATTGTCCAGAAACTGTTAGCCACGTCCACGGTAGAGAAGAACTGGGCCCCTTTCACACTGGGCAGCTCTTGGTCCAAGTGAATCATGGGCCAGCGGGAAAGCAGAACCTGCCTGTTGAGAGGGTGGTAGTCAATGGTGAGGGGCCACTTGTCAGTTGGCTTCAGCACCGGCCATATCGGAGAGTTGTAGGTGGAATTACACTCCCGAATGATCTGCTTCTGCAGCCGCTGGTCGAGGATCTCTTGGATAGATTTGTAGGCAGCCAGTGGAATCTTGTACGGGCGTACAAAGGAAGGTGGCGCATTTGGGTCGGTGGGTATGTGGACGGTGTGTAGGTCAGTGATTCCACAGTCGTGGGAGTCTCGAGAGAAGATCGGCAGGAAATTGTGCAACAATTTCTGGAGTGCTTCTCTCTGATCCTCTGTTGCGTCTGCTTTCGCGAGCTGCTGATCAATTTCGGACTCAAATCCGGAGTAAGGCTCTTCAGGTGGGGACTGGGTTGCTGTAGCACCTGGGACTGTGTCTCCGGGTTGAGTCACGAGGGCGTACGCGACCATGTCACCTTCGGGGCCCGGAACTGCGCTGCAGATAGCTTTACTCTGTAGTGTCTCGTGGCGGGTCATGGTGATCATCTTGGTTGGGTACATGAAGAAGACACCTTCCAGATCTTGGTCCTTAGCTAGGGAAGGAGGCAGCTCTCCTATGACCGGCACGGTCAGCTCGAAGTCATAAAAGGAGCTGTCAATCAACATCCCCAGTGGATGACGTGGTGTTACATGGATTGGGATTGGATTGGTGAGTCAAGTTCTGCACCAGTAGGTACGTAGAGCGGTGTCCAAGGCAAGCAACATGTGTCACAGACTGTCAGGTTGAGCTCCCAGAAGATGTCCATGTCCCCCCTGTCGGGCTCCTTTCCGTTCCAACACATTTTCCTTAATACGTGTGTCTCTTTCTCACCGTACTCAGAACTCCTGCTTCTCTTACTCCGATTCATCCTCCAAATCATCAGCATTGTTCAAATAATCCGGTGTTGTGAACCAGTTCACGTCCCCCAGTAGTCCTTCGACCACTGGACGCATTTGAGTCATTTGTCCATTTGCCAGTTTATTTACCATCCGAGCTCCCTGCAGGCTCATCATCATGTCCGTGTGTCTGTCCATGGCATATCGCCATGCCATCCCAAAAGCAGTATCTGTTCTATATAGCTGCTTAATGGAATCTAGAATAGAGTCAACATTATATGTTAAAGCCAAGTGGGAAAGAGAGCTGGGGGAGGAGATTCCAGAAGGGATATAGCATGATTTGAGGAAAGCACACCAAACTACTACACAGTCACTGAGATGGAGAGAATTTAATTGGAAGAATTTAATTCGATATTTTGTCACACCTAGAATCAAAAGCAAACAGATAAGTACTCACCAGCCATGTTGGAGATTGTGTAACCACATGGATTCGGATCACACACACATCTTTTGGAAATGCACAAATATATACATTCTGGGGGAATGTTCACTCAGTTCTCTGCAGTGTGTTGGGATATATGATTCCTAAATCTTGTGTTGTTCTGTACCTTGGACATTTGGATGGATCTGTGCATGTAGGAGACCAATATCTGATCAAGATTCTCTTTGTGGCTGGGAAGAGTGCTATTACTAAAAACGTGCTCAAGACTGACACCCCTAGTATCAAACAATGGATGTCAATTATAGATGATATACTGGCAATGGAACATCTTACATACAAGTTTAAAGTGAAAGAAGACTTATTTGTAAAAAGATGGGGAAAATGATTGTCATATAAGGAGAGACTTGATTTTTCATAATTGTATACAGGCTCTGTTCTTGAGGATAGGTTATTACTGTTCTTTTTTTTTGTTTGTTTGTTTCTTTTGTTTTGCTTTGTTTGCTTTCTCTTCCATCAACCCAGTCTCACCCAATAGCGTACAAATAACACGACTTTACATTTTGAAAATGCGTGCAATTGATACGCCAAAACTCAGTTCTGCGTGTAGATGATACGCGCAGCGCCCCAATATAATCCTAATCCCAATGTGTTCGGAAAGGCTCGGACCTTATGGAAAATGACGAATCACTTTATAGCGCGAGACCTGGAACGCACATGCGCAGGTAGACGATAGGAGCTACGAGATACGAGAGGTATGTGGTCCTGTTTATCTTTACATATATTATATATAATTTATATATATAATTTTACAATAAATGAATGGAAGTACCTTTAGTTCTATAAGTCACTTTGTTTTACACGTTTTGCTTCTTTTTTCAGCTTTCATGATATGCAATATGTTATGGTAGGTCTTAATGAAAAAGCGCTAACGTTGGCTAGCATTAGCTAGCATTAGCTAACATGACCATTTATGGGCATGACAGCAGGTGCTTTAAACTTAGTAACGTTATATTATATCAATTCACTTTGTTGTACACATTTTGTTTTGTTTTTTTAGCTTTCAAGATATGCAATATGCTACGGTAGGTCTTAATGAAAAAGCGTTAGCGTTTGCTAGCATTAGCTAACATGACCATTTATGGGCATGACTGATGACAGTAGCTGCTTTGACATTAGTAACGTTATATTAAATCAAATTGCGTTTACTTTTATATCAGCTAAACGGGGGCGCTTGGCATGCAGACTCTGACTGACATTAGTTTTGCTCAGATCAGTTTGTCAAGCTAAGGGTTGTGTGTGCTATGTAAAACTGTTCTGGGATCGGACGAAACTCCCTGCAAGTTCAATATGGCGGTGCTAGCACACGCCTACCCGCATCCCATTTTATTCATTTTTTATTCTTAACGTTGTTTTGTGTCCGTTGTTGTGGTGAACGTTAGACTTAGCTGATGACAGCAGCTGTAACATTAACCTTACGGTGAACAGACGTGTAATTGTGGTGTTTTGGTTTAATGAATGACCTTGTTAATGGTGCCTGTCAGCCAAATGTGTCCATGGTTGTCATGGTAACAACATGACATGGCGCAGTTGTTGAAACCACGAACAGAACATGTAACTTAGGTGTCCTATTTTATTCAGCAAAGGTAAGTGATGGTTGTGTTTTCATATGCTAACTTACTGTGTAATTTGTCATTTTTGTTCTTCATGCATTTACTCTCCAAGCACAATTTGACCTTTTTTGTCACCAGGAATTAATTTTAAAATCTTCATGTAAACCTTATTTTTTAATGTACAGAATGTCAAACAAAAATTCAGAGACTACACAGCCCAAATTAGTAGCCCTGCTGGTACTGGGTGATGCATTTATTGAAGAGTTGCAGGCAAGTGGCCTTTACATCAACAATATTATACAAATTAACAAGAGTGATCATTAAATTTCATATCTTCTTGAGTCTTTAATTATAGAAGTTCCCTGTGCAGAGAGAAAATCTCAGTGAGAGGTCTCAGGGGTCTCTCAGCACAGTGCCAGAGCGTCCCAAGGTGAAGTGGTGGAAAAGGGACCGGGATGGACAGAGGGTATATGAAACAAAGAGAAGGAAGAAGGCATCAACTTCTAGTAAGTGTCCCCTTTTATAGATTCCTCTATCTTTATATTGCACCATTCACACCTCTAGAAACAGCGGCTACACACATTTATGTTGAAAATCAATGAAAAGGTGCATTTGGCATAATCTGTGACCTTTTAAAGCGACATTAAACAGCAATTTTTAATCATGCCTGGTAGAGCTTTTTCTGTCTTTCAATGTGAGAATTTATAACAATAACTGAATAATTCAACAATCAAAGAGGGCTTATTTTTTAATTGTTAATTTTTTTCTCTATCCAGGTGCTCATGCACCTGAAAGTCCCTCCTCCAGTACCTCACTGTCCACCACATACCTAGATGTTGGTAAGTTGAAAGTACAGTTTTAACATTTTTCACATTTTGAGTATTACTCAAATTTGAAAGTTTCCCTCCACTCAAAAATATTTTTTTCTTTTTCCTACAATTGGATGTTTGAAACTTCACTGTGCAGAATACATATATAATGTATGTGTAGAGTTTGACACTCGAAGGCTGTTTACACATTCATCTACTCAAAGTGGAAAGTTTCTCTGTACTCACTGAAAATCCAATAAGGGGGTGGGTCTACGAACATGATTTGTGACATCACTAATAGTTTGGAAGACAATCCTGGTCAAATATTCAACTTGTGTAATGTGCGAACTTTAAGCTGCCAGTGCTCATATATATGAGAATGGACTTTTCAGTGAATTTGGCTGTGGGCCCTGACAGTGTCAGCCCCCAGGTGCTCAGAGCCTGCGCCCCCCAGCTCTGTAGAGTTCTCCAACATGTCTTCAACATGAGCCTGAGTCTGCAGAGGGTCCCCGTGATGTGGAAGACGTCTTGCGTCGTTCCGGTGCCGATGACGCTGTGCCCTGGCAGCCCCAAGGACAACAGACCGGTGGCTCTGACCTCCCACATCATGAAGACCCTGGAGAGACTCATTCTGCAGCAGCTCAGGCGTATGGTCACACCTCATCTGGACCCCCTCCAGTTCGCCTACCAGCCCCGACTCGGAGGTGAGATGCCATCCTCTACCTGCTTGACCGCATCTACAAGCACCTGGACAAGAAGGAGAGCACTGTGAGAGTCATGTCTTTTGACTTCTCCAGTGCTTTCAACACCATCCGTCCAGCTCTACTGGGTGAGAAGATGACGGTGATGCAGGTGGTCTCCCCCCTTATGTCCTGGATTGTGGACTACCTGACTGGCAGACCACAGTATGTGCGTTTGCACTGCTGTGTGTCAGATAGGGTGGTCAGTAGCACCGGGGCCCCACAGGGGACTGTCCTCTCTCCCTTCCTCTTTACCCTGTACACCAGCGACTTCAACTACTGCACAGAGACCTGTCATCTGGAGAAGTTCCCGGATGATTCAGCAGTAGTTGGATGTATCAGCAAGGGTGATGAGGAAGAGTACAGGTCTGCTGTGGGCAACTTCGTCACATGGTGTGAGCAGAACTATCTCCAGCTCAATGTGGCAAAGACCAAAGAACTGGTGGTGGACCTGAGGAGGACCAAGGTCCCGGTGACCCCTGTTTCCATCCAGGGGGTCAGGGTGGACATGGTGGAGGACTACAAGTACCTGGGGGTTCACTTCGACAATAAACTGGACTGCACCACAGAGCGACTAAGGAAGTCAATCCTGCCTGTGGCCATCAAACTGTATAACTCCTCACGCTGAGTGTCAGACACCCTGAGTCAGTGGGCTGGCCCCCAAAACTATAACTCATACTCACCCCTTAAGCAAAGTTCTTCTTCTTCTGTATATAATATTTAATATTTAATACTACTTGTAAATATTTCTATTTCTAATTTTCTTGTACATATTTTTTATATATTTATATTCTTTTTTTTGTTTTATTCTTTACAAGTTGAGCAGGAGATGTTTTGCTACAAAAAGCAATTTCACCTTGGGGATCAATAAAGTATTCTGATTCTGATTCTGATTGAACAAGACAATTTACTTTTTTTGTGGAAAAAACATAATAGACACAAATTATTATTCAAAGTAGAGTATTTTATATACATCTTAAACATGCCTGGAGGGGAACTTTAAGTTAATGACTTGCTAAGTAACTGTGTCCTAATGAGACTGCAATGCACTAATACTCCTAACGACCACCATAACAATGTTTTGTTTTTGTTGGGGTTTTTTGGGTGAAGACTTTACTCTTAAGAGACTGGAGGAGCTCCTACAGGAGGATGGGACTCTTGATTGCCAACAGACCCCATCGTCTAGTTGGAGCAAAAGGCAGAGGGAGGTTAGGCAACGCTGGCAACAGTCAAGACAGCAAAACCTCGACAGCCTGCTGGGAGCCCAGAGCACCGCAGACATGTTGTGGTCACTGCAACTCTGAGGAAGCTGTCATCTGTTGCAAAGAATGTATGCCTGTGGAGTGGTTTTGTGCAGAATGTGACTGGACTGTCCATAAACAGCACATCCTGCACAACAGGCAAACCATCATCAATGGTTTTTATAAATACATTCCGCCATCAGAGGCAGTGATTCTTTCGGATGGGAAGTATAGCATCTGTGAACAGGGTAAATGTTTCTCTCTAGATTTGTTAATCATGATAATTTGTTGTGACACAGATGTTCATAAAAATAATATTCTGATCCTTGCTCGTCCCTACAGCATGTCTGTTGCCTGTCACCTTCCCACCCAGAGTTTGCTGTGGTGACTCTGACTTCATTCTGTCTGCTGGTAGACCTGTCATTCTGGTTTGCATTAATGGTGTGTAAATTGAATTTATTTTAATAATACCTTTATACGTATTACTTTGGCCATTAAGTTTTAATTTCTCTTAATGTTTTTACTGCTTTCAAGCTGTTATAACCTTCATGTGCCACAGGTCACATGCAATCACTGCAGGGGTCAGTGGACTCCTGATATAGGTGATTTTGTTAAGAGTGGCTAGTGGCCAACCACAATGCAGGCACAGACACTGTTCCAGCAGGACCTGTTTGAGTCTTTTGAGGCTATGAAGACAACAGCCTCGGGGATGTCCCGACAGGCCTTCACAGCAATGCTGGACCCGAGGACAAACCACTTTGGAAGTGTGAGTATTACAATCGACATTTATTATTACAATGTGTAACAGAGATGTGGGAAATGAAGAATATTTGGTAATTAAGTATAGATGAAGTATAAGGTAATCACAATCACAATTAATCACAACTTTGTAGCTGAGAGGGGACACAGACATACAGTGTTATTTTATATTTAAAAGGCAGCGTCTATATAAACTTGTGTATTTATTTTTATATTGCAGATAGGCAAGGTTAATTCCGATGCCTTCCAAAGGCGTTTTTTGCAGTATATTTACTGCAAATTTGAGGAGAATTCACAAAAGCATTCTCCATTCTGAGCCAAGTCCTTGGCTGGAAAAAGATGAGGAGGGCGAAACAGAGGGAGAAAGGGACTGTCAGTATGACAGCAACTCTGACACTGAAGAGGAGGAGGAGGATGATTGTTGATGTTGTCTTTGGTGTTAATGTCAACCTTGTGTGTTGACTTGACAAAGTTATCTGAAAATATACATTTTGCTTCTTTTAATTACAACTGTAGATTTACCTCTGTTGAATTATGGTTGAGATTCTACAGTTACATATATATATATATGTGTGTAGAGAGACAGATAGATAGATAGATAGATAGATAGATAGATAGAGGAACAAAAGGCCTCCTGAACCGCTCAGTTCTGCATATAAGAGAGAGAAATATATACTGTACAGTGTATGTTGGTTTTTCCTTTACTTTGTCACTCATCTGTATATTACACATTATACATTTTAGAAAAAATCAAAATTGGGTTATTATTTTCATTGATCATTCATTGATTTGAGGCCATGCAAGGTCATCACAATATCCGTATAATTACCAACACATCAGCCCATGGTATGGATAAGCCACAAACCAGCTGTGGAGACTGCTAGATACAAGTTCATAACAGGGTTATCTGAAGAGATAAATGTAGGAAACTTAAACTGTAAACAAAGGGATATAGAGGCTACACATTTATTTAGTCCTGAACATATTAGACCATTGACGAGGGTTGGGAGAGGGGCTAAAGCACTTCAAATACAGCAATGTTATCTATCCCTAGGCAATAATCGCAACTATCCTGATGTATTTTGTAGGTAAAATAAGGTAAAGACTTTCCCAAATCCCAAAGTATGAATGTGATTGGGGAAAGCATTGGTACTTTTAAGTTTTTCTTTCAAAAAAAATATTTTATCCAGGCTACAATCTTAAAGGGTCTAAGAAACTATACCTCAAAGAGGATGGAGCCAGACAGAGGTGAAAATTAAATTTTGTCATAGGACAAAATTAAACACATTTTTGGAAAGGGCTTGACCTGGAAAATAAGGACATGTCAGTTTGAGGACTGTGTTGAGCTTTGCAGCTGCTTCTGCGCTGAACTCGGAGAAGAAGTTGACGGAGGCAATAATCTTTTAGCTCATTCGAGCATATTTATTTGCGCGTTAACATCATCCTGCATAATCCCTCTACAGCTAACGTTCAAGTACAGGGCAGGACACACTCTACACACCGAACATGGCGGACTCTGCCCCACATCGCAACTGCGACTCGCTGTGGTGAAAACAGTACCCTGCACCTCAATAAACAATCTCACATCTCGCATCTCTCACTGCAAACCAAGTACACAAAATAATGTCTCTCAACAGACTGTACATGGCTCCTACTTGGAAATATTGACCTTTGAACCCTGACCTTGGTGCATGTTTGAAGGTTTAGTATTCAGCAACAAAAGACACTACAGACATGGTACTAACTGTTAAAGAGAGCTCTTGACCTAAGGTATCACGTCAGTATAGTCAACAATAGAGGGTGCAATAAAGTATGGGTAAAATATGGAAAAAATCATTTTCACCCATTAAACAATTACATATTAAAAAAATATATTATGTAAATGTGTTGATCATCCCTTTAACGCACTGAGTATACTGTCTTTTCTGTATTTACAGCTTACAATTCAAAGAAAAACGCTCATATTTGTAAAAAAAATACAATTCCCTACAGCCGCGCCAAGCATATGTATGCAAATCAACACCATAGTTGTAGTACTTTTGGATTACAAACTAGGGTTATAACATAAGGTTGTGAAAATATATATCTGAATATATAAAACATAGAATACAGCCGAATTGGTAATTACACTACACTTAGATGATCTACGTTAAGAAAAAGTAAACATGTTGGTTAATTTTAGATATTTTAAGCATTTTTC
Organism: Remorina albescens; assembly: GCA_034769265.1. Classification (NCBI taxonomy): domain Eukaryota; kingdom Metazoa; phylum Chordata; class Actinopteri; order Carangiformes; family Echeneidae; genus Remorina; species Remorina albescens. Next base: position 3,017,996 of record CM068485.1, on the reverse strand, counting down.
CAGAACTTGGGTCAGTCCGCAATTTGAAATGCAATGACGCCCAGTTACGGCAGACAGCTCAAGAGTAGTGGAACCGAACGCGCCACCCTCCATCCAATCTACTTCTGTAGACCTCCGCTATTAAAAACTGACAAAAATTTCTCAGAATGGATGAGAAATAATGGCCTTAACATTAGTCAATCGTATTTTTGACTTATCGCGGTAACTTTCGTGTTTATGTGTTGAGTAATGTTAAAGATATCATTAAAAAAAAACCTGAACAAAGTGACAGTTTAGGAAAATACTTCCGATTGGGTCCTCCTGTCAGTCAATGGCAACTTAAAATTTTGGATTTCAAATTCAATTTATTTATTTTATTGAAAGAACATCATCAAAAAGTTACATTAAATAACACAACAGATACAATAACACCAACAATGAATAACACATGTAAACTACGTGGTTCCAGCAACTGCGTCCATAGCAACCACCATAACAACTACAGGCTATATAGTCTCCAATGAGAGCTTACATGTCATTTCTTAAAGAAATTGACAGTCTATATAACAGTGTATTTATTTCCCTCCTGCAGTTCTTTCTTTCATGAATGCCAATAGAAATCTGTGGTGCAAGCTTAGGACATATTCATACAGTATGCTTATAATTATCAAAGATTTACTTATATCACGGAAATGTCAAGGTTTAGGGGTTATATCCAATTTCTCAGGACAGTTTCAAATCACAAATCAAAACACACCTCTTCTCCATTGCCCTTCCTGACTGACTGTTTTCCTTAGGTTACCCTTCCCTTGTTATGTGTTCATGTTTTTTTTCCCTGCCTCCTATGAAGTGACCTTGGCTTTCTTGAAAGGCGCTATATAAATACAAGTTCTTATTATTACAATTATTTCAAGCATTCCTTTATGACTGTCTTACAGTTCCGGTCTTTGGACTTACCTTGACTATAGCAGGTGAACACAAACTGCTTCCATGATCAGCTCTCATGTTGATTAAATTATGTGATTCAACAAATGAAAATGTAGTTTCCATACTTATGCATGTGATTTTCTTTTTTGTTAACCTTAACTTGGACTTTTAAAAAAATGTAAGCTTGAAAGTTAAGGACTTCTGAGTGAAAGAATATGACAATCTGGAAATTAGAGAAATGCAGATTGTGGTCCATGAAAGGCAAGACATAATAGGATTACTTAACTTTCAGTCCTAACCTGTTCCTAATGGCTGTAATTAGCAGCCCTCGACATGTATGTTAATAAACTCAATGGAGGAAATCAAGCATATACTGTGTATTTTACATGTTGAATCTATGGTATAGTTCCATTTAATCAGTATACAAAATGGTCTCTGTTTCCAACTATAATTCTGCTAAAGATGTTCAACTAATATTGGCAAGTAATACTACAGTTGAGTGAAACAAAGCCTAAGATCATTACAGTAATTTCTGTACTGTGATAGAAACCAGAGAATATCTTGTATGACATAAACAATAATGTATGTAGAAATGTACAGACAGCAAACAAATTCAATTTCATTGAGAATTCATTTTTATAAAGAAGAAGAAATTTACATAGAAAATACTGTACACAAACAGTGTATAAAGTAAACACAAAATTAAATTTACTTTAAAAGCAAAAACCTACAACAAAGAAACAAAACAAAACAAAAAAGCTAAGTAGTAGACAATGTAAAAGATATGTTTTGTGCCGGTTCCCATGACGGAGGCCAGACTTTTTTGCTGAAACAAAAAAGTATACAGCACACACTTGTCAGCCAAAAAGACGATGGCAAAAAGCTTATCGAAACTGAAGATAGCCTAATGTGATTACAAACAGAATATTATGTGGTTGCTATGAGGTTATACTATTCACAAGTAAACTGTAAACTCAAAAATTATTTTTACATCTGTAAATGGAAGTAAAAGTTGCACTGTTGGTTTTTTCAAAATTACACAATGACTTAAAACAAATCTACAATGCACTGTGCAATGAAATACAATTTACAGGTTTTTTATACTTTTATTTGATTTACTTAATGGTCATGTTATATCTGAGTATGCTCACTTTTCCTTTACTTACCATGCAGGACACGGAAGCCAGTGGACAAGGACTTCTTTTTGACCCTAGAATAAAAACAGAGGCTATGGTTAAAGTAATAATACAAATAATAATAACTATATTGTTAACAGTGATGCTAGATAACTATGAAGGAGAATCAATTAATGTGTTATGTCAAAAGAGAAAATGAGAGAATAATCATAATGATGAAAGCACTACACAGAGCAGCTGGATGAAAGGAGATATTGTTACAAGGAACAATGTGTACATTGTATTTAAAAATAATTCCACAAATCTGACTAAAACTTAAACTAAAACAAAGTATCATGTGGAAGTCTAAATAAGTCAATTTTCACCCCTGAACATTTGACTGCTTGTTAGTAACTTTCCCCCCTCTGTCTCTCTCTCTCTCGATGTGGTCATTCTGCTCAGCGATGAGTTGGACTGAACCATCTCAATGGATGGTCAAAAATGTGTTATTTTTTCTTAGTTGTTTTTGACAGTTGCTGAAAACAATAAAATGATTATTGATGATTTTTAAAAACACAAAAATTGGGTAGCAACACCAAGTGCCTATGACTCACCTTCTTTCCACCGGAGGGAAAATGACAGAGGTCACTTCTCCCATCCAGTAACTGACTGGTTTAAACTTAAACACAATTCATAAAGCCATGTTTACATAAATTCATTCACTCTCAAATCACTAACCTTTCTTTTACGTTGTTTTGAGGCATATTGTACTGGAAAAACTTCCAGGGCACTGTGGTATGAGCAATCTGTAAATTAGATTAAAAAATAAATTGCATGACTGATACAGCAAAAAAACAACAACAAGCAAACATATAATGTGCCCATTTTTAAGGCAGGGCATTGCATTCACAAAAGAACAAAATCTTTTAAACTGGGCATACAATATAATAATTGAGCCCCTTTCTGACCCGATTTTTGAGTCAGAACACTCATTTTAGAGTTGGACTGAATGTCAGCTGCATTACATGTAATTTGCTGTGCAATGTACAAGGGGGAACAAGGAATTAATTAACTGCTCCCGAACAGCTGATGGACCGACAAATTTCTGACATGTCAAACTTGGTCAAACATTGTCAGGCTCACACAGTTGAAACAGAGCCACACGCTGATCCACCAACTCTAAACACATACATACACACTGGGTGCCCACACTCTCTGTCTCTACTGTCACATGTGGGGGAAGAGATGAGAAGATGTTTCAGGTAGAGCTGATTGTGCTGCAGAATGACTGACTGCTCTGACAGCTCAGAACATCAAGTTAATAATCTATAACCTGAAGTGAAACACTTAACTCCAATTTTCTCAGCAAAATGGACAAGCCATATTGTCCATATCTTCAGCTACCATGAGCACATGGACCATAGGTCCATGTATGCCCACACCTCTTTTATTTATTAGTTTTACCCTTTAACTTCACCTGGAAATCATAACATGTACAAGATTCACACTACTCCTGTCGAGGTTTCTAAGTACCAAGCAGACATAAGACTATGCTATTGACCTTCCAAGTCCATGGTGAAAACCCTCTCCTACATTCAAACTCATAACAGGCATGTTGGCAGAAACAACTCTCATGCATTCACACATACATATGACATACATAAATGTGTTTCATGCAATTTAGCATTTGCCCAATGTGTTTATTATATGCCATACACAAAATTCTGTATTTCACAACATATCTGATTGATTGAAACTGTCTTTCATCTGAAGTTGACACTCAGTTTGTAAAATATAAATATTTTCACGTACCCTCAAGTTTACTGGCTTTTCCTTTGCCACGCCTTTTGGCAGTCATCTTAACAGCAGGCCTGCAAACACATAAAACACATTCTAATAAGTTACAAAATACATTTTTAGACATTGTTATTGTATTAACTTCTGAAAGATCATAGTCCATGGCAATGGTAACATGTAGTAATCCACCTGTAAACATTTAAAAGATAAATTACACCATACTGTTTAATAGTTGTAGTGGTCAATTAACAACTGCTTACTACATAAGTCTTTAAGAACTCAAGATGCACATCCAGTACAGAAAGATAATGATAAAGTGGGAATAGGTGACTACCAATCTTGGTTAGCAGTGGTCCTCTGGGCAAAGCTAAGGTAAAAGATTATTAGTAAGAGGTAGTCATTTAAGGGAATCATAAATAGTGATCCCTGACCACATAATCAGAGGAAAACAGCTTTTTCACAAGAAAAATAAAAAAATTCACAGAACAGTCACTGTTGATGTTATTGTATTCTTGTTAAAATCCTATAAATTAACAACTGCTACAGTAAAAGGGAGTTTTTAGCTAAACTATGCCATGTATTACATATGCTGGAGGTTACTGATTAATCGAATATGATCCATTTTCTTTTACTCTAAAGTACAGGTAAAAGTTCAAATGCAACTTTTTGTGTACTCTATATAATCCAATTAACAAAAAACTACAGTGACATCATAACCCAAGTAAATACCTTTCAGATGAAATTTATGGCTACAATTTTACCATTAGTCCCTTTCGGATAAAAAACAACCATGGTATTGTTCCTTGATACCTCCACAGTGATGTGACTGAGTTAAAACCATACAGATATCCTTACTGAGATAAAGTTTTTGAAGTGTTCTGTTTATATGTTTGTATATTTTAAAATCAGATCCTGTATTCAGATTCAGATCCTGCATTCAGGTAAGCCCCGTCCCAGTTTTGAGAAACCCACAGATGCTGGCTGTATATAGTTCCACAATAGCATCCACAAAATTTAATATATGCTAGCAGTAAGTAAAACAAAAATGAATGAATAAATAAATAAATAAAAATAAAATTAAAACTGCAATATTAATTCATATACTTAATTAAAGCACTACATCATTAATGTGGATATAAATTGGATAGTCAATTCTCAGTGTATGTGCACTGCAGGCCTCAAGTTTCCACATCACACTTGTGCAGGTTGAATATTGGACCAGGATTGGATGACTACAAATCATGCTTGTAGATCCACAACTTATAATCTGATTTTCAATGAGAACAGAGAAACTTTCCCCTTTAAGCAAGACAAGAAGAAAAACATTTTGAGTGGAGGGGGGCTTAAACCTTTTTTGTGTTTATGAACTTTTATGAACAGGGCACCTCCAATTACCATTTTCTTGTTCATGCTTTCACCCTTCCTTGTGGTTTCTTATTTCTTGCTCTACTATTACACTTACTTCATCTTCACAGTTTCATCCTGTCATCTATCTTTCTTCTTTGCCTCAGTTTCCTCTGTGGTCTCTCCTGCCTCTTGCTTGTTCCTGTCAGCATGACTCTGTCCTGACACTTCCTCCTCTGCTGCCATCTCTTCCATCTCTCCTGACTCACTCTCACTTTCCTCTCTCTGTCCAGGAATTTCTGCCTCTGTACCTTCTTCATTCATTTCTTCCTCTTCTTCCCCTCCCACTGCCTCACTGCTCTCTGCTCTCTCAGGATTCCAAGCTTTCAATAAAGCAAATGAAAATAGGGATATATGCTATCCAACTCATTAGAACGTGCAAAACAAGGAAAGAAATCATAAAATGCTATTTGTAATACACTGCTAAAAAAACATTATTCATTATAACATGGTGCATGCAGTATGTTGCATCTAATAGTCAGAACAACTTTGTCATGAGTGATATAAAGTTCATGTACTGACAATTTTCAAAGACAAATACTTACCCTCTAACAAGCCTTCAAATAGAGTCATTATTTTGTCTAGCACTGCGTGCACAGATGCAGGCAGATCAAACGGTATTTGCAGCTGGGCAGTCCATTTACCCATTTTGGGATTTGTCCACAATAGAATACCCCAGCGCCTTCAGTTTCTCAAGCTAAAACACAGATAAGAATGTTAGTGAAGACAGAGGTTTTAAAAAGGTAAACTCTGCAGGACTTTCCTTAAAAATATCTACAGACTCATACAATAGCAATCCCTCTCAATCATCACTTATGATCCACTAGTATTGTGTGGTAGTGGAGTGTCCCTCTCCCTGTATTTTCTATTATTTTGCTGTATGCGGGAAATTTCCGGGCTGCAACCTTTAGGCAGTGGATGTGTAGCTCCCAGCCAATAACAGCACACAATGTATGCCCCCGTTAAAATACCGGCGCTTGAAAATTATGCACAAGGCACCTTTTATTGTCTGCATGATGCAAGGCAGAATTATTTGACAACCTGAGGTGAGAATGAGTTGTTACATTGCTGATTTTTTTATGTGCTTCAGGGTTTCCCATGCTTGTCTGCCTCTCTGTCAGACACACACAAATGCAGTGCGGAAAAGCCACAGCATTCAAACTAAATTCTGGAGGGTTTTGTGGAAGTGTGGGCTGCACAATTTTGGAAAAGATATCTAATTGTGATTATTAGTGCTTTATAATGTAACTGCTGTGAAAAAAAAATCAAAAAATAATGTTTTATTTCAGGATTGAAAGGTTAACAGACTAGGTGAAGTAACTGAACCATAATATATTTCCTGGTATATTTCTATAACATAAAAACATGTAATAAGTCAGTAGGGCTGCACAATTTTGAAAAATTGTGATTATTTTGAATACTATTGCAATTGTGAATATCTAATAATTTTACATCATTATTGCCATCTTCATTTAAAATCATATTAACATGATTATGGTATTATTTTTGCAGCGATCTGTACCAAACAAAGATGTTTTCTTTGTCTGTAATAGTCTGTAGAATATGATGTGTATATCAGGACATCTCTGCACCATGAAAATACTTAATTTCAATGGTATTTTGACACACAAAATCCTGTGATTTGAAAATTACAGTGGGCCAGATTGCGATGTGCGTTTCATTCTGAAACCCTTGTCAGTATGCATAGATCTCTAAAGATACACATAAACCTGAGTAACTAACAGGTTCTAAGAGGTTAGGACTTCAATCTTTAGTCCTAACATGTTAGAAAGGAGCATGAATGTACATCAAACAGTACTGCATATGATATAATTATCTTGATATTATTGCCTAGCCTTACAGATATATTTTATACTTCAACATTTACTTAAATTTATGGTACATGTAACATATGCATTTGCTTTGTATTTGTTGTTATTGTTCAACAAGTTTGAGTAGAATAAGAAGATGCTGTTGCTTACCATTAGAGCAGCATTGTCAAAAATTTTGCTCTGGTTGCGGGACTTCTTCATTTTATTGGCCCACTCTAGAGCAGAGGCTCTAAATTTGCCCATGCGGGCTGTTTGACGGGCCTTGAGTGCCAGGAGTTTCCCACACTAAAACAGTTAAGAAAGGCATATAAAATCAATCAATATAAGAGTAGTCATTAACAAGCCATGGATGTTATTTTAATTTAAATCAACATAACTATGAAGATTATGACTAATGTCTAGAAGTCAATTAATCACTTATCCACTGAAGCCATTGAGTGTTTGGTAGAGAATAAAACATTTTTTAAACTTATTTTTATTAAGGTATCTAGGTATGTAAAACGCAAAATAAAGCACACACCAGTAAATAAATCAATTGACCACCTACAGCATTATGTCAGCCATCCTAAACATTAAATATATCTAAGAAAATCCAAGAGGTGTCATTATTGTGTTTTACATTTTAAAGTTAAGACTATTCAGATTATCTAAAGTAATAGATGGGATTTTCTAATACAAACAAACAATGAATCACAGTCAGAATAGATTTTTAACATTAAACAAAAACTGTACATCAAAATACATGTTAACAAGTCAATCAACTGGTTTAAAACTATACATTGTGAAGATGTAATGGTTCACAAAGTACTTCTTTTTGGATCTAAAATTATCATTAAATTAATGAAAAAAATATGTTTACAGTTCCATGGTACATCTTTACCTCGGTGCATCTCCTGTTTGCACAGTTCATTTTCTCTGTGCAGTGGGGGCAAAGGCGAAGAGTCGATCCTGGCATTTTTACTATGAAGAAAAAAGCTATAGTTACTGGCGTTGCTAATATGTGAATTTTACCTATAAATGCCCTTAAATTATCTTAATTCTCAGCAAAGTAAAGGGACCATTTGTATTTAAATGTTTTTATTTATGTTGAACATTCAATGCAACATAATTTAAGACTTTTAGGCGGACAGGACACCTAAGTCACTCTGATCATGTTTTAAACAACTGCGGTCACCATGACAACCATGGACACATCTGGCTGACAGGCATCATTAACAAGGTCATTCATTAAACCAAAACACCACAATTACACGTCTGTTCACCGTATGGTTAATGTTACAGCTGCTGTCATCAGCTAAGTCTAACATTCACCACAACAACGGACACAAAACAATGTTATGAATAAAAAATAAATAAAATGGGATGCGGGTAGGCGTGTGCTAGCACCGCCATATTGAACTTGCCGGGAGTTTCGGCCGATCCCAGAACAGTTTTACATAGCACACACAACCCTTATGTTTGCTTGACAATCTGATCTGAGCAAAACTAATGTCAGTCAGAGTCTGCATGCCAAGCGCCCCCCTTTAGCTGATATAAAAGTAAACGCAATTTGATTTAATATAATGTTACTAATGTCAAAGCAGCTACTGTCATCAGTCATATAAATAAATGGTCATGTTAGCTAATGCTAGCAAACGCTAACGCTTTTTCATTAAGACCTACCGTAACATATTGCATATCATATCATATCATATCACATATGAAAGCTAAAAAAAAAAAAAGAAGCAAAACGTGTAAAACAAAGTGACCAATAGAACTAAAGGTAGTTCCATTCATTTATTGTAAAAGTATATATATAAATTATATGTAATATGTGTAAAGATTAACAGGACCACATACCTCTCGTATCTCGTAGCTCCTCTCGTCTACCTGCGCATGTGCGTTCCAGGTCTCGCGCTATAAAGTGATTCGTCATTTTCCGTAAGGTCCGAGCCTTTCCGAACACGTTGGCATTAGGATTATATTGGGGCGCTGCGCGTATCATCTGCACGCAGAACTGAGTTTTGGCGTATCCATTGCACGCATTTTCAAAATGTAAAGTCGTGTTATTTGTACGCTATTGGGTGAGACTGGGTTGCCTTATAGTCACCACATATCCTGATAGTTTTGTCAACCTTGGGTACGGTGACTATGGGCTGCCTCTCAGTTTTTTTTTATCTTTGAGATCACCTTCGCTCTCTCCAACCTATCCAGTTCTCTCTCTACAGCTTCCTTCAGTGCATAAGGAACTGGGCAAGCTTTGCAAAAGATTGGTGTGGTATCAGGCTTAGTGAGGATTCTAGCTTTGAACACTTGGATACAGACTTGGTCCTCTGAGAAAACTGTCTGATGTTGCTGCATCACCTTTGTACTCCTGTGTTACAATGCATCTTTTTTTGCACTTTGTGTACTGTGAAGATTTGTTTCCAGTTCAGCTGTAGCTTTTTTAGCCAGTTGCGGCCAATAACAGCAGGTCTGCTTCCCTTTACAATGACTAGTGGGAGTGTCACTTGCTGGTCCTCATACTGTACCGGTAACATGATGTATCCTCGAACAGCAATCCTTTGGCCTGAATATGATTTCAGCTTTAAGTTGTGAGCTGGTTTTAAGGGGAAATGGGTGAGGTTTGTCTGGTAAAAGTTTTCAGAAACCACCGACACTGCTGACCCTGTGTCCAGTAACATTGTGGTGCTCTTGTTTCCCAGTCCAAGATTAACTGTGTAACCTTCTTCCCAGCTTGAGGTTGAATACACTGCATACAATCCAAAAAGTTCTGCCTCATCACCACTTCTGGATGCATTCCCTTCAGTTCCAACATACTGAGTTGAAGATGTGGCTTTTTTTTTCCTACATGCACAGGCAATGTGTCCAATTTTGGAGCAGGCATGACACTCTTCACTCTTAAATCTGCAGTCATGTGAGTATTTGCCACCACATCTGTAACATGTTTGCTGTACACCTGTGTCTCTTTTAGCTCCTTTTTGTGCCTTTGCTTTATTATTTTCCCTTCTGAATTGTCCTTTCCTCCCCTTCTCAGAAAAAGTGCTGACACCAGACAGGGCATTTACATGGTGAGGTCCACTGTGTCCAGAAAACTCCATTGTATTTTTGGACGCAAGCTCCACCGAGACTGCAATCTCACAGGCACAGGTAAAGGTCAGGTCCTTTTCAGACAACAGCCTGCGTTGCACTGCATCAGAACGTAGTCCACTCACAAAGTGATCCCTCAGGGCATCATCCAAGTACTGTCCAAAATTGCAGGTGGCTGACAACTGCCTCAAAGCCACTATGTAATCAGAAACGGCCTCCCCTTCTTTCTGATTATGTTTCTGAAAGCAAAAATGCTCCGCTATCACAACCAGTTCTGGCTTGTAAAGTCAGCACATCATATCCCAACATACTTGGCACTGCTGGAGACATCAGATTTTTTAGCAGCTTATGTGTCCGCTCCATTCATGGAAAGGAAAACGCATACCTTTTATTATCTGCATCTTCATTAGCCAACATCCACTGCTCCAACCGCTCCAGATATGAATCAAAATCCTCCTTTGATTCATTATATTCATCCACGTCACCCACTTGCAGAGCCATGTTAGCATGTCCGATGTCCAATATTTACCAGGAGATGGCAACAAAAAAACACAATAGGTCACTATTACAAAACCCACACAGGCACAGGGATAGCATGCAAACTCTCCACAGAAAGGCCCCAGGCCCGGGAACCGAACCCACGACCTTCTTATTGTGAGGCAACAGCGCTAACCACTATGCTGCCGTGCTTTAATTTGTAGTTAAGGGGTGAAAGGGAAATTATTATAGTTTGAATTTGTTATTCCTTCCAAAGTCTGTTAAGAGAATCTCTGCTTACTCTACTTTTGGGTTTCAGTTCAACTGTGTTTCATACGCATCTATGATTACCAGGAAGACTGCTGACACACGTGGCCAAAGCAGAACAGGAATGGACAGCACACCTGGACAGTCTCAGAGAGACAATGGACATGGACCGTATCAGAGACTGTCCAGGTCATGTGTGGCCGCAGCCATTCATGATCCAGTTGAACTGACTGCCACATCAGTCTGTCAGGGCAGCAGAACCTCAGACCATTTGATTGTTTGGTCTTAGCTGGATGGGCCCAAACAGGTTTTGCTGCAGCACTGAAGAGGAGGTTTCCCAAAACCTACCAACTCTGCAACATTTACTCAAGAAGAGTGTGATGGGCAGGTTTTACCACAGAAGAAACGTTTTCTGAGATTTTTCTTTACTTCTCTCTTTTCCATGAAAGCAATGTGTCGCCTGCAGTCAGTGACATGCCAGATGACAGTTCACTGAGCAAATCCCGGATGAAATGATTAAATGTCTGCTACCACACTAGGTATAATGCTGCTGCATGTGTACGCATCTGCTTGTTTTGTGCAAGTCTCTCTGTGTGTGTGTGTTCACTCTTGTGTTGATTCAGCAGGCTAACAAAAATCCTTCGAATCATATCTAAAGTGAATTTGACATTAAAGATAGAATTTAATTTACCTTTCTCAAGCTTCACACTTTTGACAAAACTTTTAAATAACTAAAATACATTTGTAGAGACAATATATCATTCATGTGAGCTTAATTTTACTGTCAGAAATGTCTTGTCTTACGGTGGGATAGTGAGAAACGTAATGTCGATTCCTTTATATGTCTGGCACATGTGAAGAATTGACAATAAAGCTGACTTTGACTTTGACTTTAATTAATGCAGGCTTCATCTCCTCCAGTATATTAACAGTTATTCTTCTGATGCTGGACTGTAAAGGATATCTGGATGATGCTTTCATTCACGGATTTCCCAGTAGAGATGCTGTTTCATAAACTCTAAGTCACAATTCCTGAACTGATAGAAGCGTTAGCAGTAAATTATTTACCAGATTTTCATCTATCTCCAAACGCTCTGATAAACATGATAACGTAAACATGTTATCATTTTCTGTGAAGTTTTAAAATTTGACATAGTTGAGATTCAACACAGCCTCCGTGCTAATTTAGTAGTTCAGCGAACTCATGTAAGCTAAGTTTTCTATTCTTGCTGTACTAAGTTGTTATACCCCGTAGATGTGTAGGGAAAAGGGAAGCAACATAAAGCCAGTGTGTTCAGGCAAGCACAGCCATTTATTGTTCAGATGGTCAAATAATAATAGAAAAAACCACAACAGAGTCCCCCCATAACCAAGGTTGTCCCTCACCAGCCTGAAGCTGAAATACCGAATATACAAACAAAACACAGAAAAATCTACAGAGGCAAAGAGCAAAGGGTAAGGGCTGCGGGTGGCGCCAAATCATAAATCTAACAAAACAAGACCCCGATTTTGTTAACACATTCTAGCAGCTACCCATAAATCCTAGAGTGAATCTAGACAGGCAAGTCAGCTGCGTGTGGTGAGAGGATGGGAGTTTGAAAATTAACCATAATCTAAATCTAATGCCCACATCCCCTGAACTCCCCGAACTAGTGCGTCATACAAGTTAACACAAAACAATCTGCTCATACACCAAATACTAGGTTAACCTAGAGTCACTATCACCAGTTAACTAAACACAGAGAGAGACACACACACACACACACCGAGTCGGAATGCTCAGGTTAAATCACAGCCGCCCCAGACACTTTCACGGGGAGACTTTTATCAGCTCGGAGGGGGACCCGGCAAGCATGCGATTGGCGGGTGTGACCTGAGACGTCAGAAGGGGAAGGCCAGCTGGAGACGGGAATCACTGGGCACCAACAAAGATGGGCGGTCCGGAGGCGTGGCCTGGGGCGGAGCCTCCCCCGGAAGGGTGGATGACAGGTCGATCTGACAGGTCGCCTTTATTGACAGGGCCGCACGAATAAGTCATTGCACCACAGTAAAACAAAAAGAATGAAAAGGTCTGTCACCCTGGAGACCATAACATACATGGATAGCGAAATAATACTCTTTACATTATGACACAGTCAAATGTGGTTAGTTAAAGTTGTGGTTACTTAAAGCTCTGCTTATTGTATTTGTGGTGTTGTTTTTGGACATACTTTTTTCAGTTTTCTCTTTTTTGTTCTTCCTAGCCCAGAGATGTACCAGTGCAAACTGCGTTCCCATGAGAGTAACACTATAGTAAGATTTACTCAGCATATGAAACTTCACAGTAATGCTCCAAACTGCCCTTTTACCTGTGGTGTCCCTGAATGTTCTCGTTCATTCAGAAAATTTGCAGCTTTCAAGTCTCATCTATACAGAGATCACAAGGGATTTAAGTGTCACAGGAGTTAAGAAATTGACACAACACTGATTTGTCAGTTCGAATTTTGTCAGGCTACATTTATAAATCTGAACGATTTCCTTGAACATTTAAAAACGCATATACAGGTGAAACTCAAAAAATTAGAATATCGTGCAAAGGTTCGTTTATTCCAGCAATTAGATTTACAAGGTGAAACTAATGTATGACATAGGTTCATAACATGCAACTCAAGATATTTCAAGCCTTCATTTGATATAATTTTGATGATTATGGCGTACAACTTATGAAAACCTCAAATTGAAAATCTCAAAAAATTAGAATATCACACGCAATTAATAGAAAGGGGATTTTAAACAGAGAAATATTGGCCCTCTGAAAGGTTCAATCTTGTATATGTACTTAGTACTTGGTTTGGGCCCCTTTTGCATGAATTACTGCCTCAATGTGGCGTGGCATGGATGCTATCAGCCTGTGGCACTGCTCAGGTGTTATGGAAGACCAGGATGCCCTCAGCTCTGCTGCATTGTTCGGTCTCATGTCTCTCATCTTTCTCTTGGCAATGCCCCATAAATTCTCTATGGGGTTCAGGTCTGGCGAGTTTGCTGGCCAATCAAGCACCGTTATCTGATGGTTATTTAAGCAGGTTTTGGTACTTTTGGCAGTGTGGGCAGGTGCCATATCCTGTTGGAAAATGAAGTCAGCATCTCCATAAAGCTTGTCTGCTGAAGGAACCATGAAGTGTTCTAAAATCTCCTGATAGACAGCTGCATTGACTCTGGACTCAATAAAGCACAGTGGACCAACACCAGCAGATGACATGGCTCCCCAAACCAACACAGACTGAGGAAACTTCACACTCTGGGACCTTGGTTTCCAAATGAGATGCAAAATTTGCTCTCATCGGAAAAGAGGACTTTGGACCACTGAGCAACAGACCAGTTCTTTTTGTCTTTAGCCCAGGTAAGACGCTTCTGACGTTGTTTGTTGTTCAGGAGCGGCTTGATAAGAGGAATACGACATTTGAAGCCCATTTACAGGATCTGTCTGTGTGTGGTGGCTCTTGATGTACTAACTCCAGCCTCGGTCCACTCCTTGTGAAGTTCCCCCACACTTTTGAATGGCCTTTTCCTGACAATCCTCTCCAGACTCCGGTCATCCCTCCGGCTTGTGCACCTTTTTCTTCCACACTTTTCCCTTCCAGCTAACTTTCTATTAATGTGTTTTGATACAACACTTTGAGAACATCCAACTTCTTTTGCAATTACCTTTTGAGGCTTTCCCTCCTTGTGGAGGGTGTCAATGATGGTTTTCTGCACAACTGTCAGGTCAGCAGTCTTCCCCATGATTGTGAATTATACTGAACCAGACTGAGAGACCATTTAAAGACTCAGGAACCCTTCACAGGTGTTTTGGTGCATGTACTGAGTTTATATCACATGTTAGTTTCACATTTGAAGTTGAATTGCTGACTTGAATGAACTTTTGCTTGATATTCTAATTTTTTGAGTTTCACCTGTAATGGACATGACCACTGAGTAGAATTTATACTTTTAAAGATCAGATGGATTAAACCTCCGATTTCTGCTCCTCATACATGATCACTGGTCTGGACACTAAATCACCCTCTGTCTTATGTTGGTGCATTGAGGGACACATTCATGAATCAGTTCTTTTCCATGATACATCCATAATCATCAAGTGTTAATGAGCAGGATCCTCTGCATTTCTCTGCTGACTGACATTTTGCAGCTTGTGTCTTCAGGCTGGTTATTAATGTAATTTGGATGCCACTGACAGACTGTGATGCTTATCTCCCTTCAACCAAAAACAGCAGCAGCTAACAGCAAACCTAACAGCAAGGCCAGATCATGCTGTTTGAACTGTGCTGTCTCCTATTGGGTCCTACTCTACAGCAAACCTGAGTACAGCGTAGCTATAATGTTTTCTCCAACAAACAGGGGCAATATCCAAGGCGAAGTTACCAAAACAGGATCCAAAAGGTCAGGTCAAAAAACAGGTTTATGTCAAAATGAGGCAATCACAAACTTGGTTTACAATGCGGGAACGGCTCAGAAAAGAGACTGGCACGATCTGGCAGAGACTGAGAGACACACCAGGCTTAAATACCCATAAGGCAATGATCAAAGGGGAATCAGGTGTGCTCACAAAATGGAGGGAAAATCAAAGACAGGAAGTTGGAGGGTGGAGTCTGGAACATGTCAAACCAAAACAAAAGCACATGACAACCACCACCATAACATAAACAAAAAGCACATGTGACTGAAAAACAAGAACTTAAACAGCAGAGTCACTAACAGTCCTACTCTGCTCACTCTGCTCACTCTTTCTTCCTCCACGCCTGCTTGGACTTCTTCCTGGAGAAGGTGGTGTCTCTCCTTGCCTTGGGCCTTGCCGACCTGGGGTCAGATTCACAAAACTTTCTTAAGAAAAAAAATCTTCTGAAGTGCCATTCTTTCCTAACTTCTGTCTTAAGAATAAAAAAGAAAAAAATGTATATTCTCAAATAAAGTTCTTAAGTATTTTCTGAACTTTCGTCGTAAGTTTCTCCTGAAGAAAAAAGCTTAAGAATAAATGGTATTCTTGAAAACAAAGTTCTCAAATTTGCTCTTGATTTTTTTTTGCAAGTTAAAGACGACCTTGACCTGTCTTAAAATTCCTACAGTGAAGAGGTAAGCCTCTAATGTAACTAAGCTCGAGATTAATACTGTAACACTGAGTATGGGGACTACTATGATGTGGGTTTGTTGCTTTGTTTCTGTTGAGGGAGGTGTCCACTGTAGGGGTATTTGCCGATGGGTTGTTCTGGGGAGGGGTGGGAGATGTTGTGGGTAAGCTGCGACATTTCACGACAGTTGAAAAAGTTAGAGACCCTGTTCGTTGTTTTCTGAGGGACACCTCAACCTCAGGTTAACTGTGCTGCGGCAAGGAAATAAAGCTAGGCTCTGTTGAGCTAGCAAACTGCGACATCACCTCTTCCTCATCCTTCGTCCATCCACCTAGTTACCCTGCAACGCTACAATACTTTAAACTCCACCGTTCTTATTCATCAATCGTTTCCTCTCAGCTCCCTTCTTTTTCACCTCCGACTTGAAATCCGCCCACTTTTTCTTGACACCTGCGCCGTCTCTCAGCTGAGACAGCCTCAGCCACTTTTGTCCACCCTCTAGACTTATTTTCAGCTGTTATTCACATATTGTCTATTTTCCCAAGTAGTAATTTTTTTTTCTTACATTAATTTCCTCAATTATAACGTCAAATTCCTGCTTTGAGAAGTTTGACCGTTAATTTAAGACTAACGTCCTTTTAAATGTTTATTAGCTCGTACAGCACAACATATTAATTCGTGATGTATTTTAAGAAGTTCATAAGTAGGAAAAATAAATCAATTCATAAGATTTCAGACTGTTCTTAAGAAAATATTGAGGAATTGCACGTAAGAACTTTCTTATGAATTTTGATCTTAAGACATTACTTAAGATCTTTCTTAAGAAAAGATTGGAGAATCTGGCCCCTGGCTCCTGTGGAAGTAGCCGAGACCCGCTCTGCCGATTGCCACAGAGCCCCCCAATGCCTTTTGTCTCAGGCATGACTCTGCCACCTCCACAGCCTTCTTCGCTCTCCACTTCCTTCCTGTCCTCAACACAATACCAGTGTGTGAGCCACCATGAACTCCACTCTAAAAACACGGCTATAGTCCTGGCAGAAAATTACCAGGAATTTATCTGTTAATGTTACAGACACTTCAGTCAATCCTAAAACAGATAATTCCATAGATTTACAGTATATTCTCTGTTAATTTGTGGACAGTTCTGTTAATCCTAAAACGGATAATTCCATAGATTTATAGTATTTTCTCTGCTCATTCACGGACACCTATGTTAATCCTAAAACATATAATTCTGTAGATTTATAGTATATTCTCTGCTCATTCGCGGCCACTTCTGTTAATCCTAAAATGGATAATTCCGTAGATTTACAGTATATTCTCTGTTCATTTGCAGACAGTTCTGTTAATCCTAAAATGGAAAATTCCGTAGATTTACAATGTTTTCTGTGCTCATTCACAGACACCTCTGTTAATCCTAAAACAGATAATACTGTAGATTTACAGTATATCCTCAGCATTTTCCAAAAATTTCTTCACCACTGAAAAATCTGTACCATTTCTATGGACAGTTTTAGGGCCGCACGATACATCGTTTAAACAAGTCATCACGATGTGCGCATGCACGATAGTCACATTGCAGGACGTGTAATGTTTTTTCTTTTTTGAACATGTCACCTTTAGTTTTGCTTCAGCAAAAGTGTACTGTTCCTTTACAGTTCCTATACCTGGTTGATAATAAACAAACATTCATGGTGAGAGCAGAAAGCGTTCTGTGTGTGTCTGATACAAAGCAATAAATTACTCTTACATAACATGGTGTCAGAAGTGCTCCACAGCGAGTAAACTAATGAAAATGACGAGTGACTCGACTGGAGAGAACTCACGAAGCATTAATTTCCAACTGACTTTGTTGCCAGTAAGAGGCTAGGCTAACAAGCTAATTGGGGTTAGTGCATCCCCCCAGCAACATGAAGCTGTTACAAGCTACTCTGCCACCAAAATTTGACTTTACAAAGCCTGAAGAATGGCCAAAGTGGATTTGCCACTCAGAGGTACAGGATAGCCGCAGGACTATAACTGAGGCCGGATAAAATCACTGATTTACGCGATGGGTGACGAGTGTGATGAGGCTGAGGGTTTAATGTTATTGACGGTGCTGAACCTGTAAGGAGGAGGAGGAGGAGAAGTGAGTATGACACTCTAAAAAAAACAGCTGGTGCACATTTTGTAGTGAGAAGAAATGTGATTTTTGAATGGGCAAATGTAGCCGGGTGGAAAAATGTAATGTAACTGGTTACTAACGCCACCAGATGGCACTGTCTCAATTTGGGGAACTGTTTAGAGAGCGGTCCGAAAAAAAAAAAAAAAAAAACATAAGTCGCCATCTTGCTTACAGCGATGTGGACATGCTACAAATTTCAGATATTTTTGGACTGTTAATGAAGGTAATAGATGATATACGTTTAAAAGTAATGCATGTTTACAGACTGTGAAATGCTGCACACTGATGTGTCCATATGTGTTAGATGCTGATAGATAAGTGTGGTGTTTGAAAGAAATAGAAGTTAAATGTATAATACAAAGTAAGGTATGTTTGTACTGTCCTGCCCCTGTTGTTTTGAGGTCACCTGGTTATGACCTGTTACCACCGTTAGAGTGCGCTAAGAGCATATAGAGTATGCCAGTGTTAGCACAGAACTGCTCAAGTGTAGATGTGATTTTTTCCCTGCTGGTTGCTACATAAAGTAGCCTGTTTTCGCCAGCACCTTTTCCTTGTCATGTTTCACCAAACGCATTCCCACACAGTCTGTGGACACAACAATAAGGAAACCCGATGGTTGTCACGTAGCACGTAGGTCATCAGACGGGCACCCTCCCTCCTTGGTGTTTCTTAGAATTAAGCCTGTGACACCTCCAAAGGGCTCTTCGGCGACACCTGGTGTCCCAGGTGTGCCCCTTCCGATTCACTTCTCCGCCAGATGTTGTCACTTCCCATGCTGCTCTGCACAGTGAAATGATAGAGACAAACTTGTTTAACTTCACAATATACATCACAAAAACGAGAAAATAATATTGCAATGTCAGTTTTTCTCCAACATCGTGCAGCCCTAGACAGTTTCTTTAAATCTGAAACATAAAATTCTGAATAGTCAGTAGCAGCCTACATTTTCTGGTAAATAAACATGTATTTTCTTCCACTCTAATGTTAAAATAAAATGAAAAATGGTATTGACAACCAGACCAATGTAATGTTCTAATGAGTTAAAATAACTAAACATGTAATTCAGCAACATGATGAAATACAATCACCACAACATATATAAATTGAACATGTTTATTTTTTTATGCCACGAAGGATTTGTTTTTTGTTAGCTTTAAACACATAACAGACTAAAACAATACATTGAAAAACAATTCATTGAACTATGTGCAAAGCACCATTAAAAAAGTGGCCATTTTGTAGGAGACTGTTTCTTGAACATAACATTCTTTAAATTCGGTCATTAACCTCTTATTCATTCAAATGTCACACATGCACTCTTTGATGTCTGTTAACTCCAGCTGCACCGATTCAAAGTAAACACGAGAAACTTGTGCAACAAAATAATGGACCAGACTCAGTGACTAACTCCCTAAACTTAACAACAACCTTGCAACCTGTCCTACGTGCCCTAAAGATAACTATATCTAGCTAGCCCAGTGAGCAGTGATAACTAACATGTCTTTGGGGTCATCAGGTGGGAACCTCCTTTCACCAGTGTTTTGTCTAGTTGGTCCCACGACACCTCCAGGAGGCTAGACAGTGGTCACTGGCGTCCCAGAGTCACCCCCCTAATGCCGGCTATCACTGCTCCTCACACCAAGACAATTATCTCAAACAGCACTACCGTTAACTACTCCGACCTCTCACCAACTGCACCAGTAAAAGCGGGGTGGGGATACAGACCCTAGTTCGGGCAGGGGGGAGAAATAGAAGAGGTGGAGATAAAAGTAGGGATGGGATACAGACCCTGGTTCGGGTAGGGGGTAATGAAAGTACAAAGGGTGCAGGAGGTGGAGGACGAGATACACTAGCAGATTCAGCAAACAAACTCACCTAAACAGTCCTATAATCAGAGACAAAGACATAACACAAGCCAAGTGAAACCAATACAGGCCAGCTCATCTGGACTAACCACATGGTCTCAAAGAGGCTCGCACTGGCCACACCCTCCACTTAAATACACTTCCTCTTCCTGCATTTCTTCCTTGCTTCTCCCAAAAGTCTGTCTATCCTAAGTGCTCCCCCTGCTGGGCCCCCAGCTACTATTACTTCTTCTAATCCAAATCCACTGACTGGATCTTACTACCTCATCCGACATTTCCTTGACTATTTTCCTCTCACTCTGTCCTCTTCCTCCTAACTCCCTCAACAAACAGACAACAGACCTTGCTACAAATCCTTTAAATCCTACTTCCACTGGACAAATCCTAACTTTCCATCCTAGCTGCTCCGCTTCAGCCCCTAAGTCTACATACCTAAGTCAATTAATTAGTTGCCAACTATCCAATTAAATTTCTAATAATTAATAGTTTTGAGGCTACGTCACCTTGGGTTTTTGTTAACAGTAATCATCATTTTTCTCTATTTTCAGACATTTTGTGGCCCAAACAAACTAATCAATTATTAAAGAAAGTAAGACAGATTAATTGATAATGAAAATAACTGCTTACAACAAAACATGCTAGTGTGAAAACGTTACTGAATGCAGCCTCCAGCTTTTCTTTTCATCAGCATGTTCAGTTCCATTTTGAGCTTCGAAAACAGTTCAATTTGCCATCCATGGATTTTCAAAGTTGTTAAGTTCACACAGGAACTTAAGCAGTCTTGGATGAATGTGTCAATGTTTTGCTCCATTCTTCTCAGTGTTCGTGTCATGAATTCCCCAGAGCGCAGAACAGGCGGACACAAATGCACGACAAATGCAGAGTGGGTTCAGGCAAAAAGGCAGGTTTATTCCTGTCCAGGTTTGGTACACAGGAGAGCAGTAAATCAGGCAGCGGTATCCAAAAGGGTGAGAGGCAAAAGGCAAGGTCAAAACACAAGCGAGGTCGTACACAAAACAGACTATGACTATGACTTGGAATGCTGGGATGAGGACCGTGAAGTACAACGAACTGGCGACAAGACTGCGAGACACACAAGGTAAAATACAAGAGGTAATCAGGGACGTAAATTGGGGGAGGCAGGGGGGACATGTCCCCTGCACTTTTTCAAAAGGCAGTTTTGGTCCTCTCCAGTTTTTACCGTCCAAAAACAATGTTATGCTATATTAAATGGAGACGGGTCACGTACTAGGACCAAGCGGAAAATGGCTGCTAATACTGAAGCCTGTTTCCCTTTAACCGCCCACAAGTGCCCCCCGCCCCCTGTACTCAAGCCAGTTGTGTCCCCCCCACCTCTGAAATCAAAATTTTGTCCCTGGAGGTAATGAGGGAAGATGGGAAACAGGTGGGGAGAAAAATCAGCGAGCAGGTGTAACAGGACGGGGGAAGGGCGTGCAGGAAGGTGACTCTAGAACAGAGAAAAAAGGTTAGGGATTTCAAAATAAAACAGGGAAGACAGGACATAACATGAAATGTGCAAAAATAAACTGAACCTTGACAGACAGTACCCCCCCATCCCCCAAGGGCCGGCTCCTGAAGGCCCAACTCCTGAAGGCCCAGGTGCTTGAGGGTGTGTAGCATGAAAATCACGGATAAGTGAGGGGTAAACAATAAAACGGGAGGGGATCCAGGATCGGTCCTCCGGACCATACCCCTCCCAGTCCACCAAGTACTGGATCCCCCAGCCATGATGGCGGGCAGACAGGAACTTCCTGACTGAGAACCAAACCGCTGTTGACGGACTGGGGGGACAGAGGGGGCCTGGCTGGAGGGCAAAACTGGCTGGTGAGTGCAGGTTTGACATGACTAATATGGAATGTGGGGTGGACATGCATGGACCTGGGGAGACACAGACGGACAAAGACAGGGTTAACAACTTTGGCTATGGGAAAGGGACCGATGAACCTGGGGGTGAGCTTGCGAGCCTCTACCCTGAGTGGCAGATTCTTGGTCGAAAGCACGACCTTTTGACCTGTGGCGTAAC
This sequence comes from Remorina albescens, assembly GCA_034769265.1. Lineage (NCBI taxonomy): Eukaryota > Metazoa > Chordata > Actinopteri > Carangiformes > Echeneidae > Remorina > Remorina albescens. The sequence continues at coordinate 2,995,951 of CM068485.1, read as the reverse complement.
CAGGAGCAGACGACCTTCTTTTGTCTGCCGCAGCCTTATAGGCGGTGGACTGCTGCCGGAGGTCCTGGCGAGCTCACTCCCAGGTCCTCTTACAGCAGTGAACCAAAGACAGGGCAGATGGAACAGGGCTATCGGGGTCTGTGGAGAGAAACAGAGAGAGTGGGTGACCTTGGACTATATGAAGAGGGGAAAAACCTGATGATGCAGAGGGTAGAGAGGTATGGGCAAGCTCAATCCAGACTAGTTGTGATGACCAGGTGTCAGGGTGTTGTGATGCAGTGATTTGTAGACCTTTTTCCAGTTCCTGATTGAGATGTTCAGAATGTCCATTGGGCTGTGGGTGAAAACCTGATGACAGACTGATTGTGGCCCCCAGCAGACCACAAAACTCCTTCCAGAATTTGCCAACGGAAGCTTGGGAAGGCAGATGAAATGAGCCAGTCTGTCAACAACAGTCAAAACAAGATTGTTGCCACTGGAAGGAGGAAGACCTGTGACAAAATCCAGGGAAATGGGTAACCAAGGGCGCTTAAGTATTGAAAGGGGCTGAAGCTCCCCTCGTGGTCTCTGATGGGACACTTTGAACATGGCACAAACAGTGCAAGCGACAGTAATGTCATCTTTCATCTTGGGCCACCAAAAATGCTGCAGTACTACTGCTAGAGTCTCAAGGATCCCCGGGTGGCAAACAGTCTTGCATTGTGAGCCCAATGGATAACTTCCCCCCGGAGTTCTAGGACCATGAACAGTTTGCCCTCAGGACACTCTGGAGGAATCTGGACACCCACACTAGTCGCTCTGACCTTGTCCTCAACTCCCCAAGAGAAGGTCAAAACAAAACATGACTTTGGAAGGATGGTTTTGGGGGCCTGATTGGAATTATCTGGGTCAAACACACGCGAGAGAGAGTCAGGTTTAGTGTTTTTGGAGCCAGGACGAGACGAGAGGACAAAGTCAAAACGGCTAAAGAAAATTGACCACCTGGCCTGTCTGGAGTTTAATCTATTGGCAGATTTGAGATATATTCGAGATTTTATGGTCAGTCCAGAACTGAGCCAGTGCCTCCATTCCTCCAGAGCCACCTTAACCGCCAGCAGTTCCCTATCCCCAATGTCATAATTTCGTTCTGTGGTGGTGAGTTTCTTAGAAGGGAAGGCACAACAGTGTAATTTACCATTCCCCGGATTAATCTGTGAGAGAAACCGCCTCAATCCCCACATCGGAGGCAGCGACCTCTACTATGAACTGCTGGCGAGGGTCTGGGAGTGTGAGGACAGGCACATAGGTGAAGCTCTTCTTGAGGCAGTTAAAAGAGGTTTCATATTCTGTCGACCAGACAAAGGTTTGGTTAGGAGAGGTCAGGTTATGCAAAGGAGCAGCAATGGAACTATAGTTGCGGACAAATTTGCAATAGAAATTGGTGAAACCAAGAAACCTCTGAACCTCTTTTCGTCATGGCCCACTCTGCAACTGCAGAAAGTTTGGCTGGGTCCATCTGGATCTCCCCCCTCAGCTAACACAAACCCCAGGAATGAGACTGAGGGTTTGTGGAACTCACACTTTTCTGCCTTGACATACAACTGGTTGTCGAGCAACCACTGTAACACTTTACGGACATGGCCCTTGTAAGTTTCCTCATCGGGGGAAAATACTAGGATGTCGTCTAAGTAGACAAAAACAAATACATTGAGCATGTCCCATAGGACGTCATTCACAAAGTTTTGGAAAATGGCAGGAGCATCCGTTAAACCAAAGGGCATGACGAGATATTCATAATGTCCTGTGGGGCTGTTGAATGCCGTCTTCCATTCGTCCCCCTCCTTAATGCGTACAAGATGGTAAGCATTGCGTAAGTCTAGTTTCGTGAAGACTTTGGCTCCGTCAAGGAGCTCAAAGGCCGTGGAGAGGAGTGGGAGAGAGTACCTGTTTTTAATTGTTATGTCGTTGAGCCCCTGGTAATCGTTGCAGAGGCACACGGATTTATCGTTCTTATCAACGAAGAAGAATCCTGCCTCCCGGGCGAAGAAGGGCAGCGAGCTAATCCCAGATATACTCCTCCATGGCTTGAAGTTCTGGGGGAGAGAGAGAGAACAGCCTACCCCTAGGCGGCGTAGCTCCTGGCAATAAGTCAATACAGCAGTCATAAGGGCAGTGAGGAGGAAGTGATTTAGCTTTTGTTTTACTGAAAACCAACGCTAAGTCATGGTAACAGGCGGGTACCCCAGAAAGGTCAGGGTGTTCGTGAGCCAAGGCGGGCTGAGGAAAAAAACTGAATGATAGCAGCCCTGGCCCCATGACGTAACCTGACCCTTAACCCAATCAAAATTAGGATTAAGTTTGGTTAATCAGGGGTGCCTGAGGATAACCAAATGGGACATGGCAGGAAAAACATGAAAACTGATACTTGCAGTATGATAATCGGGGAACGTGACTTTTACAGATTACAGAGTACAGTGGGTAATCCGGCCCAGAGGCTTGCCATCAACAGCGTTCACCTCGAGGGGACGTAGTATCCGGAGCTGGCTCAGGCCCCGACTCCTGACGAGAGAGAGGTTCATAAGATTAGCATCCGAGCCTGAGTCTATGAAGATGGACACCAACATGGATGAGGTGTCCGAATGAAAACTAGCTTTAACCCCATAGTGAGTGGGGTTGGGGTTGGTCTTGATATGGCAGTCCATGACCTGATGTCCCAAAAGACCGCAGTAGAAGCAGCCCCCGTCCCTCCGCTGGCGAAGGCGCTACTCGTGGGGTAGACTGGTGTTACCCGGCTTCATGGGTTACTCTGGAGCATCAGCTGGCGGAGCGGAGGTGGTGGGGAATGGGCAAAGAGGATTCAGCCGGTCCGGCAAAGTGCCTCTCCCGCCCATGGAGACCAGATGATCTTTGATGCATCGGCTAACACAGCAGCATTCCATTCACTCTCAGCAGCGAGAGTATGAAAGTCTATGGCATGACTTTATGCTTGCCTTGCCTCACCTGAGCGCCCGGGCAGTCTCTTGACCTGGTGGGGTGTGCTGAAAGATCTGTGTCAGCGCCCTGGCAAGACGGAAGACAAGGCGCGGCGACTCCACTCGGCAGTAGATGATCAACAATGTCCAACTTAATAAACAGCAACACAATATGCTCTGGACATCACATTTCAAAACATAAACAAAGAGTTGCTTACCTTTGTATGAATTCCAGGGTGAGTCCCATTTCCTTTGAGTATTTTATGTTTAATATATAAAAAAAAGAGGACTGCCACAACGAGGGAGTTGATATAGTCATTGACAACTTCCTGATTGACAGCAATCTTGAATTGTCAATCACCTTAAACATATACACTCAAAAATAGCAAACTTGGTGTCTGTTACATCAACCTAAATGTAACATGTAGCTTCTATTGAATAAATTCATGTTTTGTGGTTGAACACTTAAATGATGTAGTTTTAGCATGACATGCAACAGCGTAAAATTTTCTAGAATAATTTATGTTAAAACAACCTAATTCTGTTTGTTTTAGATAGCAAATCGCCTCTGTCTACAACTCCAGAGGGGTATACTACGAAGGAAACTCAACAGAGCCAGGCTTTCCTTGGGTGAGCTGGCTCGACAAAACCGAAAGCTCTAATCACAGATAACGAGTATCACGACGGTGGTTATCAGCTTGATTTGTCGACCCAGGCTTGCCTCATCAGGCTCTGTGCGCGTTCACATAAAAGGGGGTGTTTAGGCATTCTTTAACGCTATTTCCGCAGAAAAATGGACCGATTACGTGCCGCATATTTCAGCCAAGAGGAGCAGATTATGATAATTGAGAGCTATGGAGAGTTGAGACCAATAATAACAGCTAAAAGCAACACTGTTGCTGCAAACAAGGCAAGAGAGGAAGCCTGGCAAAAAATTGCAGATATAATATAATATAATATATATTATATTATTTTAATTCCCTCCCTGACATTGTTTCACAATGAAGAATACATGGAAATCACTTAGATTATGGCCAAATCAAAGTGAAATTACTTTGATTTGTCTTACTTGTGATAAAGTCTAAGCAATTTTCTAATTAGTGTTCTATTAGTTGTAGTGCCAGCAGTGCAAAACTGTCTTGGCAGCAAATCCAGACCAAGCACAAAAATATAATCCAAAGTATGTATTTGCTTTGCATTCATCATTCTTTTAGTGTAATGTGGATGATACACTGCATAACATATTAAGTGTTAATATTATTTTAAGCAAACAAGAAGAAAAGTGAGAGCAGAAAGACTGGAGGGGGCCCCACTCCAGCCAATTACACGGCCTCAGAGGAGCTGGCCCTTGCAAACAATGAAGGGCGGCCGATCATAGAGGGGATACAAGGGGTATTCAATCAGACCCTGGTGCTGGCAGCTCCCAGCAGCAATTCTTTGTCCAGGGTATGTATAAGTGCTTTGGTGGAAAAATACTAAATGTATATTTATTGTTTCTCAGATGAGAAAAGTCTTAATCTAATTTACAGTTGAAGGAGACACTGTAGTGTTGCTCAAGCCGCCAGCACACACCCTTGCTGACCCCCACACAGAGGTAACTGTCAAAGCAAGTTGTCATGCACTCTTATCTTTGTTTGCTGTGTTGAATCCACTTTATTCATTTCTTTTAAACTATTCTACAGGTGGAGATCAATGATGAGGAGACACTTTCAGTATATTCAGAGGTACCTTTGGGGGTAGATATCTTAATAATCTAAATAATAATTTAATATAAAATTGAAATTCATCTTTTTAAATGAGAAATAATTAAGTTTCTTGCGCCTTAATGTTACAGGGAGAAGACATATGGTTCAACAAGATTGCATATGTAACATATTCACCTCAGCTGAGAATCTGTATCGCTCATAGAGAATATCGTCAGAAAACGCCAACGGATTACTCCTGTCTCGAAAAACTCTCTCCCTCCGAAGAGCCCCTCTAACAATTCAGGCACCTAAATCCACTGGATTTTCTAAAAACGGTGAGGCCATGTTCAAGGAGGATGCTCAGTGAAAGGGCGGTGCTTTTTATAGCTGACTTTAAGCTGAAACTTGGAACATAAGTTACCATGGTGATATGGCCATCTTAAAAGAGAGACCTTCGTGACATGGAAAAGTCTGGCTTTATGCTCAACATACCTTGCTAACACACTAATCTCGCTTTGTAGTACACCCCTCAGGGCAGAGGGTGACAGTAATGTGCGAATAACAGGTCTTAAGTAGGCGTGCCCCTCTCTTTTCACATTCATCGATCAGCGCAGCGTTGCCATGGCAAAGACACACTATTACTTTTGATTTGGAAGACCTCCTGTGGAAGAAGGTAAGCTGAATCCTTAATCATCCATTGAAATAAAAACAAACTACGGTACAGAAATGTCATCAACAGTTAGTTATTGTCCTCTTAGGCATTTTAGATGATTTATTCCGTTAACGAGTGTTTTGTGTTTTGTTTGAGTGCATTTACATATCCTACTGTCACCATGTGCATATCTAACAATGCGTGCAAGCTAGCGTTAGCATCGCTTGTGGCGTAGCAAGTTTATTTGTAAGTAGTTAAATTAATGATTAATTGAAGATTTACGTTTCATAAGCTGGCAATAAAAAACTTGGGAGTGGTAGACAAAGTTGAGAATGGCTGACTTATGGGCCGTCCACACCAAGAACTATAACTATAACTAAAACTATAACGATAAAATGCCAGCATCCACACCAATGAACGATATTGTTGTGTTGCTAGGTTACGCCAAGCACACTGAGTGCTCGGCGCAACGGTCAGCAGTGGAGCAGAGATTTATTTATTCCAAGGGTGCGCCCGATTCCATCCCAGATGTTCCTCTTCTTGGTGGCATCTTTATACAGTCTGTCATTCTTGTCATACAGAGCTGGATTTTTTTGTACCTCAATGATAAGCCTCTCTCCTACGTCGTCCGCCATGTTGAATGAGTGTGTGAGTGATGTAGTGACGTGAAGAACGTCTCGACCTGTCATTCCTGATGGATTTTGATTGGCTGTGTTTATCGTTCATCAAATCGCTCTGAAAGTGATCCGAACGATATCGTCCACCACTATCGTTGTCGTTATAGTTGTAGTGTGGACACTGCCATCCACTTGAGTTAAGAACGATTTTTAGAACTATATATTTATAGTTATAGTTATTGTGCTTGGTATGGACGACCCTTTACAACCCAACTTTCGAAAATTAAGCCAAGAGAGTTGTTAAAAAATTATCAGTAGCTGTTTAAGCATGCAATTTTAGATCAATGATAGACAGGCATTTCAGATCATCTCAGAAAAAAACCCAACCTGTTTCCATCGCAGCAGCCGTGTTGTGACGTATTTGCTATTCAAACAACTGAACAACCAATGTAGGGGTAGGGACATAAATTGGAGAAATCTGATTGGAGTGTTGGTGGTGTTGTCATTCCTTGGCAACCATTGCTAGGGCTTTATTCATTGATAGTTAACTGCTAAATTTTAACACCAAGCTGGTTTTTGTTTATTCAGTATTTTCAGGTTTATATTGACAGATGGATTTGCATGATATAATTGGTAGAATTCAAAAACTGATTCAGCCAATAATGGCCCAAGTCAATGAAGCCATCAGGGACCCATAAGATGTTTTTTTTTTGTTTGTTTTTTTTTACATGAAAGAGGAAAGTGACTGAGTTTAAGGTAAAAAAATAATAATAATTTTTTGTGATACATTTTTAAATTTGACCACAGTAAGAGCAGGGGTATTGTCCAGAAGGGTTGAAAATGCATTTTTGACTTTAACGCTTAATTACCAAGTGAGTTACTGAAGAAATTCCCAGCAACCCTCCATTTATTTTTCCACTGGAAAAAAAAAACCAAAACAAAACATCAGAGTGATGTACTGTTTTAACTTACTTCAAATGAAAACTAATATGATGGCATGTCAAATCAAATCAGATTTATTTGTATAGCGCCAAATCATAACAAAGTTACATCAAGGCACTTTACATATAGAGCAGGTCTAGACCAAACTCTTTTTAAATTATTTAAAGAGACCCAACAGATCCCCCCATGAGCAAGCACTTAGCGACAGTGGCAAAGAAAAACTTCCTTTAAGAGGCAGAAACCTTGGGCAGAACCAGGCTCGGAGGGGCTATCTGCCTCGACCGATTGGGTTGAGAGAGGGAGAGAGAGAGGGAGAGACACGGGGGGGGGGGACAAGGTTGGGTAGAGTAGGGAGAGAATGAGAGCAGGAGGAAGGGATATTCAAAACAGGTGCAGGCAGGAACAAATGATGCTGCATGAAGTTCATAGAAATGATGCTGGATGGAGTTCATGAAGATAAGGGAGCAGCAGGCGTTGTAGGAACATGGGGTAGCGATGATTCACCACCTCGAGGATGAGGACAGGGAGAGAGAGGAGAGGAACTGTGAGAGACTTTGGGAAACACGGTTATGTTTTACTTTTGTATGTTACCTTTTTACTTTTGAGGCCTGAATAAAGGATTTGTTACTTGTCATGGTGTACATTTCCTGAGGTAATAATTTGGATTATCCTATTTTTTGCAACAAATATGTGTAGTGGAATCTGAATGGCAGAGATAAGGTAAACAAGTCACAGGAAGGGCATGGGGAGCTCTGGTACCAGGAGGATCCTCCTGAACCCACGTTCACCCCATAAAACTATCATTTGAACAGGACACAGAAACTGAAGGAATGTCCAACCTCAACACCTCCCTAGTCCTGAGCCTTGAAACTGTAAAGATACCCAAGTAATTTACAGCTGGCTCAAGAAATCTGCATCAGACTCCCTTTTCCGCGGGAAAGGAACAATAGGCATGAAACCCCCACAAAGTGACACTGGATGAACTTAGCAACCACAACTATCACCTAGGATCGATAGTTGGTTGTCACCTCTCAACAAACAATGTAACAGGGTATCTTGAGTCCCATCAAGGTACTATCCTGTGGTGCTCACACCAGGATACCCCTTCACTCAGATCACCAAGGAGAACATTGTCTTCAACCGCAACACTCTCCTCTCCTCCCATACCAAAAGGGGGGCCTCGAGATAACACAGGCTCCTGCCATAAATCACCTCCCACTCCAAACTGAACAGAGAACTATTCAACCACACTCACTAAAGTATGTTTGAAACATCATGAAATAAAGCATATGATCACTGTGTAACCAATTATGTAAATACACTATGTAAGTCTTCAGTAACTCTAATCTAAAACCTATTTTTCTAGTCCACAGCACAGCTGAAATGTATTTTCCTAGCCCTGATAGGAATATCTACTATGTGACACTGTTACTTTTTAAGGACTCTTCCAGATTGAATCCTCCAAGGATTAAAACTACCTGATAACGTTTGATGTACCATGCCATCGATGTTAGTTCATGTTATCGACTGTTTATGTGTGCTTAGAATAATGTTTACTTCTCTATCAAATGAAATATATCATGTGCACTATTAGATTAGCTTGATAAGCTGTTCCAATTACTTCTAACGATAATTATATAGTTTGTATATGTTACTAAATGTGAATGGGCCATGGTGAAAGAATATAAGATACATGCGTGACAATCAAATTCACTTTTTAAAAGTTCTAGGATCAGCTCCTTTCTGTCATACAACTGACCCCTGAAGATGTGAAAGTGAGCTCTAGGGGGTGGCGACCACCCAAGCCCCCATACGCCCGAGGATAAAACCGCTGCATCCTCTGGCGCGAAAGGCACTTTGGCTTTTAAGCTTTTTGCTTTTGGCTTTTTCCAGTCTTAGTCTTTTGTCTTCTTTTCGCTTTTTGCCTTTAGTCTTTTTGCTTTTGTACTCTTTCGCCTCTTTCTTTTTTTTTGCGCGCATCTATTTTATCTCTTAGTTTACAACTCATATTCATACGTGAATGAGTTTCTATTTCTTTTCGCGAGTTTCTACATAATTACAGCAACGACCCAAATCAAGTCAAACTGAATCTCACACAAGTGAGACTTTATAAGTTGTTTTCTTTTTCCAAATTTTATTAAAGAAATTCCGAAGGTTTTGCGTCGTTTGGCCAACGCCAATCCCTTCCCGAGTTTTTGATAATATTATTTGGACATGAAAGCTTATTCCGACGTCAACCTCCGGCCCGGCCATCCACCCGACCCAGACCTGCTGACCAGACCCAAGAGTGCCTACAGAAGAAAGTCTGCTGGAGACTACGCTGACGCTGCCCCACCGAGATTCCGGCAGAGCCTGTCAACCTGGTAACGTCCGCCATCCCCGAGAGAAACCACTCGGAGCGTGGCGTCCTGATTTCTGGCAACCTCCACTCCTTGGACTCCAGCCAGAGATCTCAACAGCGCAACGTGACTCAAAGTAGGCTACTCCATCCTCTGCTCTAACTGGGTTGATGTCGAAACAATCTTAGTTTATGAATGAATTATCTAAATTCCATAATTCAAAATAACCGCGCTACATGTGAAGGGTCAATATATCAGTAAGATATTTTGTATTTGTGAACTGTTAAATCAGAGACCCCCCAATTTATTTTCTTTTGTAATTTAGTTAAGTTTAAACTGCATAAAAGTTCATGTCTGCAGATAACATAACATTGCATTTCCAGGATACAGTGTTTGTGAATTTGTATTTCATTCAGTATTCAGTATTGTTTGTCAATGCGCTGTCCGGCTTCCACCACCAGGTTATGACGTTGAGTCGGAAAAAGCGAGTCGTGAAGTAGAAGAAAAAAATTGTTGTTGTTCATTGTAGCAGAGAGAAGAAGACAATCGTTTTAGCAGCGGGGAAAAGTGTGCTACCGGAACATGTTAGTGAGCAAATACTGCTTTATTTTCATTGTTAAGTGTAAAAATAAAGAAACTGTTAGCTCCACGACAGTCCTTGGCTGCAACATACACATAGTTAAACTTATCCTCTTTCCCCATCGCCCAACCATAACCTGATTATTGAAATTAGTACTGTTTAACCTAGTTTTCTGTATTGATCATTATTCGTTTATTTTGCTTTATTAGTCAATAAACATATCAACTTGACCCAGTCGTTGTTTGTGTTTCATTGAAGTGGAGGTCGGAGATCAATGTTGTCTGGAAATCACTGCTTTTGGTGAGACTGATCAAATAAATTGATAAATTCAATAAATTGTCCTCTTTGAGGACTGGTGCCCCTTTTCAACGAGTGCAAAATCTAAATTGTGGTGTTCACGCTACACATGTTTGATTCTGTGCTGATATGTTTCACTTAAAGTCTTGTGTTTCTTAATACCATTATATAAAAATTTTCAAAAACATGCTTAACAATTTTTTAACTACTCAGAAATGGTATGTGTCACACAGTGGTGAGGTTAAGTTTGGTTTTTGTCCTGTCTCCATGTTTTGTGTTGTCATTTCCTGTTTTATTTTGAAAAGTAACTATCCTCTCGTTTCAGGTCACTTGCCCTTCCTCGTGTGTCTCTGTCTGATTGCCCTAATTGTCTACACCTGTTCCCCTTACCCTGTGTTTAAATAGTCTGCATCTCCCTTTGTCTTGTGCCAGTGTGTTTCGTCTCCGTGCGTTCACCCCAGCCTTATGCCATAGCTCCTTCCACAGTCTTTGCTACCGCCAATGTTTGGATTTTGTTCTTCTTCCTCCAAGTGAGAGTTTTTTGTTGTAAGTTTAATATTCTAGTTTAGTTTCATAGTTATCAATTTCTTAGCCTTTTTGTTTCCTCCGTGTGGAGTGATTTTTTTTTTTTTTTTTTTTTGTTCATTTACCTTTTATAGATTAGAGCCTATGGTTTTCAGGAGTGATTTTCTGTTGTTTGTTACCTTTTTATTTCTTGTTCCTTTTTACCTCCTCTTAGTGGAGTGATTATTATTTTGATCATTTTTGGTCTCGATAGATAGTGCTAGTTTTTATAGCCGGTTTTCTTTGTTCCCTCCTTGTTTCTTGGAAGAAAAATAAAGACGGTTGTTGAACCCTGCATCTGTGTCCTGAGTCCTTGACTGGTCATGACAGTACACACTGGCCAGTATGGACGCAGCAGGGTCCGAGCAGCTATCCGCGGCTCTTCGTGCACAGGGAGCTCGCCTCTCTTCTCAGGAGGAGCAGATGACTGCACTACGCCAGGGAGTCAAGGGCCTAGCCCATAGCCAGGAAGACTTCAAGGCTGCCGTTATTGCCCAGGTTGGGCAGCTCACTGAACAGGTGCAGCGGCTTCTCAGCCACCTTGGGAAACCGCAACTGCATCTGCTGCGCCTGACCCCCAGCCCATCCCAGCTGATCAGGTCCACCCCATTTCCTACACCAGAGCTGGAGCCCGGCTGGCATCTCTTGAGCGTTTTTCGGGAGACTCAGGACAATGTAAGTCATTTATTATGGACTGTGAAATGCATTTTGGACTATCACCCCACACATTTCCCATTGACCGAGCCAAAGTCGCCTTCATGATTTCCCACCTGGCGGGAAGAGCGAAAGCTTGGGCCATGGCTGAGTGGACTAGGGGTTCCCTGACCTGCAGCTCCTTCCGGGACTTCGCTGAGAGCCTCCGGAAGACCTTCGACCCTGTCTCTTCAGAGCGCGAAAAGGCAAGGGAACTGAGCGGGCTGAGGCAAGGTAGAGAATCTGTCTGTAACTATGCCATATGCTTCCGGACCTTGGCTGCAGAGAGTGGGTGGAACGCCATGGCACTCTACGATGTCTTCCTGAAGGGGCTGGCAGGCCTCGTTCAAGAGCGACTGTTGCCTCTGGACCTACCCTCGGACCCCCCTTCCATTCGGATTAGGGAGGGGGGGATGAGTGGAAAACCGGGTTTAATACTCCCAGTGGCCTCTGAGTACCGGGTCATGCCCTTTGGTCTCACAAATGCTCCTGCCGTCTTCCAGGCCATGATCAACAATGTGCTCAGAGACTTCCTCGATCAGTTTGTCTACGTCTAGATGACATATTGATTTACTCACCGAACTAAGAAACTCACAAACACCACGTTGGCGAAGTCCTTTAAGCGGCTCCTTGACAACCACTTGTATGTCAAAGCAGAAAAAAGTGAGTTTCATGCTGATACCATCTCCTTCCTGGGCTTCATCGTAGCCCCTGGAAGAGTGCAGATGGATCCAGCTAAAGTGAGCGCTGTGGCCGACGCCTGAGCCATAAGAAAGTTCAGCTGTTCCTGGGGTTCGCTAACTTTTACAGGTGGTTTATCAGAGGCTTTAGCGCAATAGCTGCTCCTCTCCATGCTCTGACCTCTCCCCATGTTCGATTCAACTGGTCCCCACTGGCAGAGGAGGCGTTCCAAACCCTCAAGCACCGCTTCACTTCTACGCCCATTCTCACTCTACCAGATCCACAGCATCAATTCGTGGTGGGTAGATGCATCTAATGAAGGGATCGGGGCGATCTTATCCCAGCGGTCTGAGGTGCATGGTAAGATGCACCCCTGCGCCTTTCTGTCCTGTTGTCTGAGTTCTGCAGAAAACAACTATGATGTTGGCAACCAGGAGCTGCTAGCTGTCAAGGTCGCGTTGGAGGCAGCTGATGGTGGTCTCCTTTATAAGGTGAAGAAACTGCTGGCTGTACGCAACAGAGGCCGGGGAAAGCAGTTTTTGGTGGACTGGGAGGATTACGGGCCAGAGGAGAGACAATGGATTCCTCAGGGTCACATAGACGACCAGTCTCTTATTCAGGACTTCTATAGAGGCCACCCTGAGGTACCTGGTCCATCAGGGGCTGGCCCTAGAAGGGGGGTACTGTCACACGGCAGTGAGGTTAAGTTGGGTTTTTGTCCTGTCTCCATGTTTTGTCTTGTCATTTCCTGTTTTATTTTGAAAAGTAACTATCCTCTCGTTTCAGGTCACTTGCCCTTCCTCATGTGTCTGTCTGATTGCCCTAATTGTCTACACCTGTTCCCCTTACCCTGTGTTTAAATAGTCTGCATCTCCCTTTGTCTTGTGCCAGTGTGTTTCGTCTTCGTGCGTTCACCCCAGCCTTATGCCATAGCTCCTTCCACAGTCTTTGCCACCGCCATTGTTTGGATTTTATTGTGAGTTTTTTGTTGGTTTAATATTCTAGTTTAGTTTCATAGTTATCAATTTCTTAGCCATTTTGTTTCCTCCGTGTGGAGTGGTTTTTTTTTTTTTCCCCATTTACCTCTTATAGATTAGAGCCTCCAGTTTTCAGGAGTGATTTTCTGTTACCTTTTTTTTTATTTCTTGTTCCTTTTTACCTCCTTAGTGGAGTGATTATTTTGATCATTTTTGGTCTCGATAGATAGTGCTAGTTTTTATAGCCGGTTTTCTTTGTTCCCTCCTTGGAGTTCCTTGGAAGAAAAATAGACTGTTGTTGAACCCCGAGTCCTTGACTGGTCGTGAAAGTATGTTCGTATTTTATTCATGCTATTGAACTTTAACATTTGTAGCTCTCTTGTTTAGAGCAGTGAAGTTATTACATAACACAGAACTGTTCTCTCCTTCTTTCTCTCTCTCACTGTCTCGCTCTCAAGATTTCTTACAGAAATTTGTGAATGTATAAGTGTTCTGTGTCATCTTACAACAAGTGTCTCCTGTTTAAGTTCACCACCATCTGTCATCCTCCTGTGAAATTGTCCTGGTCTGCGGTTTCATCAAACAAAGAGTGACTGCAGGAAAGGGGTCAGCTGTCAGTATCAGGTTTATGATCTGAGTATAGTGTAGTCTGTCTTTATCTAGTAGATATGATCTACTGAAACACCTAAGACTACAGCACCACCATAGGCAACATCATTCATACCCATATCTGAACTGTCCATGCAATTTTAAACAGTAAATGCTTTGCACATACATTTAGGCAGAATTCATCTTCAGCAAAATCCTCAGGAGCTTCTGGAATTAACAACATTCAGTTGTCCTTTGTGCTCTTGTAGCAGTCTTTCTAATGAGGGATTTTTTCAAATATATTATACATTTTAATAGTCATGAAACTGTAACCTGTGTGTTTGGGAATTGTAATTTCAAAACAAATATCCATGGAACATTTAATTCACATAAGAACAGAAAGCACAACCCCCATACATTAAATTATGTCAAACCGGGTATAGTGACAGCAACCAGATTTCACAAGAATCGTGTGACAATGCAGAGGAATGTACACTTAATCCAGATGACTCTGAGGTGGAAATAAACAGTGAATCTCCAAGTAATGACGTGAATGTAAGCAAGACCCTGCCTGACATAATTGAGCAGAATTTTGCTGCAGCTTTGCTCAAACTAGAGCATTTTGCATATATGCCAGGCACAAAAATTGATGCCATTCTCCAGCACGTAGTTCACCTGCTGCTGCAACCTGAGGTGCTTATCTGGATTCACTCTGTACGAATGTTGCTTTATCAGAGGGGAGCCTCGCACATCGATATCACGCTGCAACACATTGCAACATTGAGACTGACTCAAATGCAGGAAACACACGTCAAGTTTGACCAACATTTCAGAATTTTTCAGCCTGCCTTGAACCACAGCACTGGACGGACCAACAACATCCTCAACTAGCAGCTCAGCATTAGACAACGCTGAAGCCGCTTGTGTCTCAGTACAATCAGCACTGGACAGCGACAAACCTGCCGGGGTCTTATCAATCAGTTCAGCACTGGACAGCGACAGCACAGCCTTGCCCTCTCCTCCGACAGGAGACAGCAGGACCACCTCCCTATCCAGGTAGGGTTTGAGCATGTTAATATGACATAATCTGCTTCGCCGTGTCCATTCTGGTGTGGCGACTATGTAGTCTCGGACATTAACTTTTTCTTGAACCAAATAGGGACCGCTGTAACGTGCCTGCAGAGCAGAACCAGGAATAGGCAGTACCACCAACACTTTATCTCCTGGAGCAAAACTCCTGCTTTTGGTATCCCTATCAAACCACTTCTTCATCTTGTCTTGTGTGACAGACATGTTTTGCTTTGCCACTTCATAGGCACAGTGAAGCTTAAAACGGAATTTATCAACGTATCAATGCAACACCCCACAGCGTCAACTATGCATCAATTAACACTTGGAGAGGCAAAAAAAAAAGTTACAATGACAGTTTGCAGTCACGAGTAACCAAAACGCACAGTTACAACACTGAGGCAAAACAAAGCCAACAGCGACTTACACACTCCGCGTTGAAAACAAGCCTACAAAAACAACACCAGTGTTGCAAAACGCTTAAACGAGCCCCCAATACGTTATGGCCTCACCAAACAAAGGCTCCCCTCCCAGAGACCGAAACATAACACGGACGCCAAAACCTCTAACGTAACAATCGTTTTTATTTTTCCACAACTTAACCACTTAAAGGAATAAAGAAAAAAAAAAAAACACAAAAATTTATGAGTTTTTAGAAGAACTGTACTATTTGTTAGGTTTGACTCATTTCCTCTCTCTGTAAATATTATTGAAAATGTATTTCAGAAACATGGTTCCACACCTGAGAAATCAGTTATAACAGAAGTAGCTACAGCTCTCTCTGCATCTCACCCCTTGCTAAAAGCTATGGGGAAGGGTGGCTCTTTGAGCACGTCATATCTCTGCAACAAGTCTTATAGAGAAAACTTTAATGTCATTGAACCTATTGAGTACATGCTTAATGAAAGGGAAAAGAAAAGCAGTCAATATGTGCCTGTATTGAAGAGTTTGCAGCAGCTCCTCAGTAGGAAAGATGTTGTGGATTGTTACGGCCTCACCAAACAAAGGCTCCCCTCCCGGAGACCGAAACATGACATGGACGCCAAAACCTCTAACTTAACAATCATTTTTATTTTTCCACAACTTAACCACTTAAAGAAGTAAAGAAAAAAAAAACACAAACAAAAGGGAGATGGAGATCCCGGCCCAAAAGAACAAAAGATGGGAAGCCACTGGGCCAGCCACGCCATAGGCCGTCCCTACCCAGCTCATTCCCCTAACTATTAAAAGAAGAAAAAAAAATATATATATATATATATATATATATATACACACACACGCACACACACACACAC
Source organism: Remorina albescens (assembly GCA_034769265.1). Taxonomy (NCBI): domain Eukaryota; kingdom Metazoa; phylum Chordata; class Actinopteri; order Carangiformes; family Echeneidae; genus Remorina; species Remorina albescens. The sequence continues at coordinate 2,980,022 of CM068485.1, read as the reverse complement.
ACTCAACCTGATCAAAACCAAGAAAAGAAGGGGAAAGATTCCCCCAAAAGCTGCTCCTGCTGCTGTCAGGTATCAGGTGTGTCTCCCACACCACCCCTCAGGTCCTCCCTTTTCTCTCCTGGAATAATTGGCTCCAGGTGCTTCTTCCTACAAAGGGAGGGCAGAGTGAGAGAGACAAACACAGAGAAAACACTCCCCACAGTGTGCAGTATTGCACCCCCATGCCACACGTAACATGGATAGAGTCGTTGAAAACCACAGAGCACATCAAAGGCATGGAATAACTGGAGAACAGCATACCTATAAATCATTTCCACACTTTAAGGAAAACCTTTTTCTTTCAGGGGGCGAGTTGAGAATTTTGCTAACTTTGTATGTAGATGACTTTGAGATATGTAATCCTCTGGGTACTTCGCGCAGGAAACACGAGCTCTGTGGAATCTACTGGACTCTGAGTAATTTGCCTCCAGGCTCACATTCAGCACTTTCCTAAATTTACTTGGCAGTCTTGGGCAAATCTGATGTGAAGAAGTTTGGTTATGATCATGTCTGTTTTGGGGTGAAAAGGCTGTGTGTTGACTAAAAACATTGCCCACTTTAGTGTTCAGACAGGTTATCCCCCAGATATCATGCCTGATGTGTTTGAGGGCATTGTGCCTGTGGAGCTTGCAGATTGTTTGTAACTGCTGATATCGAAGAAATATTTCAGTTTTGAGCTCCTATACAAATCTATCCTTACTTTTCCCTTCAAGTGGTCAGACAAGACTAACAGGCCCCATGTGATCCCACACACATTTTTAAAAACAATTGGGGGTAATGCCCACGAGAATTGGGCCCTGATAAGATTTTTCCCATTCATCATTTAGCATCTGGTGGCCGAGAATTAAATGGCGTGGCAAATTTTAATGGATTTAAAAGATGTTGTAGAGCTGTTAGTTGCTCCAACACACACAGAAGAGTCCATTGCTTACCTTGAATGCAAAATTTCAGAGCACCACTAAATATACCAAGAACTCTTTCCACAGGTGTAGGTTTTACCCAAACATCATTACTTAGAGCACTATCCAGCACTCATCAGAAAGTTTGGTCCTCTTGTTGGTCTCTGGACCATGCGATTTGAGGCAAAGCATTTTTTTTAAGCAGGTCATTCGTCATTCTAACTCCTTCAAAAAACGTCCCCCTCTTGCTAGCTTTTAAGCACCAGCTCATGATTTCGTATCACATGAGAGCATCTAGTTTAAAAGGCTGCTCTTGAGATCACAAATTTCTTAACAGTTCCTGTAGATGATTTAAAAAAATAAATCATTGAGAATATTGAACAGAAATTTCCTGGTACAACAGAGGTACACATAACTAGCTCTGTGTCAACCAAAGATGTAAGTTTCAAAAAGGGCATGATTATAGTTCATGGGTCAACCAGTGGACTTCCTGACTTTGGACAGATAATTTTTTGTAATAAAGGAGAGACTGTTTTTTGTGATTAAGAGGCTTTCTGGGTGGTATAGTGAACATCACAGAACCTTTGAGCTCATGGCTTGTCCAACCAAAGATACAGATCTGATTGAGCTTAGTGAGCAGGCAGATGACTAACCTCTGGCAGACTTAGGTATGCATAAGGTACGATCACATTCAGCTTTAATGTTAATTAACATGTTTCTGATTTAATTGTCTGCATTTAAAAAAACAGCTGTAATTCATGAGTTACAGATTTATCAAAATAATGCTTAAACTATTCTGAAAATAGATGAACTGGTGCAGAAAATTTTATGCAAATATTAAACATTGAACACAGTATTGAACCGTCAGTATCATGAACTAGGGCTTGTTGGATGATATTGGAAAAAGGTGACATTGCAATATCTTTTATCCCTGTAGTATTTTGCTTGTTATTTTAACCAAACTTTTTTGATGAATTTACATTACACACTATAGCTTTTCTGTTAAATGAGACTCCAAACTTTTTGTCTAAAGTTACACTTAGAAGCCCTGAGCTTTGGAAAACCGTGGCCATTTTTTATATTTTACAAACATTTCAATAATATAATGAATCCAGAAATATATTTTCATACCAATGAAAATAACAGTTACTCACAACTATACATCATATTACTTAATCTATTTTAACATTTTTTTCTAATTCACGGACTATAGTGAAATGGCTGTTCCAGTGAAGCCAGAGATGGGGACTCGAGTCGCACTTAAGTCGCACACTTCAGAGACTTCAGACTTGACTTTAACTCATACTGAAAAGACTTCAGACTCGGATTCGTGTTTTGGGAACAATCATTGTTTTCTTTTTCTGGCGTATTAACAGTGAGGAAACTTTGAAACGCATCACACGCTATCACTACCTCCTTTTTGTCACGGTAATAACCATATTAGGCGTCGGGTGCGCGCCTCACGCACTCGTACCTCAGATGACTACGGTGACCAGTACACCTGCAGCTGTTCTGTAACGTTACCCTTTGTAATTACGTTTGGTTATAAAAACTTCAAAAAAGATGGCATCAACAAAAGAAGCGCAGACTGCAAAGTCTGTGGTACCAAAATTAAGGACGCTGGATCAACTACTTCAAATTTTATCAGACACCTGAAAACTCACCCGGATCGGTAACTTACGTTAAGTCACATTAGCGCATATGGACGGTTAGCAAACATGTTTAGCTTAGCATCAGCTATGTAATGTTAACTTAGTTTGCTACTAGCTTTGTGACTGAATATTTGAAAAGATGAGTGAGTGTTAGTTTGCTTGTCACACTTGTTTGTGTTGTGCCCTGAAAAGGGAACTTTATGTGTAAATAAAGAAATGCACAGCCATGCTTTCCTCTGGTCACGTTTGTAATGACTCAGCCATACTGCAACACAAACTCACTGAATACGCTATCAATACATACACACATACATAATTAGTTGGGTAAGCATACACGAAGTACAGCCTATTACCTACGCTGTGTAGTTTCCCTGCCACTCTATAATACAGTCAAAACAGCGGTTAGCTTAGTTAGCTCACTTGTTAGCATGGTGCTATTAACTATATAAGTACCAAATACACACATATCATGACACCAGCACTTTGCTTAACACAATGACATATCTAGCGAACACAACCATAACTATGAGGGGCTTACATGAGGGACTCATACCTGAAAAGGGAACTTTATGTGTAAATAAAGAAATGCACAGCCATGCTTTCCTCTGGTCACGTTTGTAATGACGCAGGAGGGGAAGCGGGGTGACCCTTGACGTAACTCAACTGTAGACTCCCTCTGCTGGTGCCCTCCAGTAACTACAACTATCAGTTCTACTGCTGGAGTCATTATCCACTTAAAACAAGAAAACACAGAAATAATAACAATCAATATAACAACAATAAACCAGAATAGTAATTGTAAAAAAAGTAATTGGATTGTTTTCATAAATCATAAATAAGTACCACATTTGCATTGAGTGGCATTGACATGACATAAAAAAATGGACGGGTAACGTTACGTTCCGCTGCCACCATCTACTGGCTATCATTAAACAGACAAAAATACATAGTTATACTGTTGGCTTACAGGCAGGTTACATTAAAAATTGTCAAGAAAGGTTAATTGTGTGACATTAGGGAAAAAAAGTGCCCCTTATTCAATGTTGTATTGTTTGTGACATCTACTCTCCCAATTGGTTAAAATGGTTTTCCTTATCTTTTTACGTTTTGTGGCGTAAGTTGTCTGGCCTGCATACTCAGAACGATACTACTGATGTCAGAAGAGAGTGCATCCACAAGGCCCTGTGTGTGTACTTGAACGAAGAGCCCGAGAAGCTGGTGCAAGAATACATGGTGTGTATAATGTAATTTTTATTCCCCAGTCCTTATTCTGATATTTGTAAACAAACCAGTCATGTACTTACATGGTGAAAGATTCTATGATTGCATTACTTTTTGTAATTTAAACAAATGTAGCATTTTTACAGCAGTCGAGTTTATATATGAGCTAAAAAATGCAACTATTATATATAATATATATATAAATGGAAATTATGTCCTTTGTTTCCTTAATTTTTAGGACACAGATGGTGAAAGTAGTCAAACTGCAATGATGGAGACGATTTTTGGAATCTTCGTCATTCGAAAAGAAGGTGCAGAGCCAGAAGATTCCGTAGAGGATGTGAGTATTATTCTGGAGGGTGTGCAAGTTCTGGATGAGCTGGGAAATGTACAATTTGGGGTTGCGATGTTGTTCGCGCTTGTCTATGCTCTTAACCTCAGCTACCCTCCGGAGCTGAGATAGACCTTTGAAGCTCTGCAGAAGATCATCACGGAGCTCGATGGAAACAGACTCTCAAAAAAAAAACTCAAGCACTGAAAACTGTACGTTCACGTTAGTCATATTCAGTAGAGTGACCTCTGGGTCACTGTCATGGGTCAGCAACACTACTTAAATTAAAGATCCAGTTAGTTTCATGTATTGGGGAAAAGAAAGAAGCCATTTACTCTGTTTTTGCCTTTAAATAATGACAAATTGTGTTATTGTTTTTTGTGTTTTAATGCTTCCAGCTGTTGGCTGTTTCTTTTTTTTTAAGAAAACACTGCATACCAAAAACGACTGCACACTTACAGTAAAACATTTCTCTTTGGCACTTTAAATGTAAGGATGCACAATGCTGTATTTTCAGTTTGTCTCAAAACATGTTTCATTGCAGTCAGTTGGCCAGGGCCACGTTCTGCATATAAGTTTGGAACCAACTTTGGTTTGTCTTTTGTTAACTAGGAAGCTGAAAATTTTTTTGCGTAATGTTGATGTATTGTTAAATGGTTTATACTTGACATCTGTCAACATGTTAAATGGAATGTATGTGCAGACTGAGATTTCTCAAAAGCCACTTAAGCTTTTATGGCTACCAAGTCAGAAACCAAGGTACTTGCACTTAAAAAAAAATGAAGAAGAAATGTTTGTATTTTTCTACCAAGGCATCTGCCTGAGTTCCTATAGATTCACGTTACTAAATTGAATACATTTTTAATGTTAACGTTGAACGTGAGATCTTAACTTCAGGTACAATTAATGGGCTCCAATTTCCTACCTCGGTACTTATGATTTTCTGGCTTCCCAGATAGCAAAATTTATTTGGCCCAGATCCAGCCCAGACCCGTCATAAGTTCTGGGCCGGATCCACATAACGGACTCGGGCCGGTGTCCTTTAGCACAATGGGCCAATACCGGTTCAGATCCGTTTTTTTTCATCTGGGCCGCAGCTGGGCCAGCTCCCAAACGGACTCGGGTCGGTGTCTTCTGGCAATACTGGCAATACTGCTGCAGCTCATACAGCTTTCAGAGGGACTCGGGCTGTTGTCCCTTACTTACTTTACTGTGATTAACCTTTTTGTTTGTTTTAGTGAAAGTGAAAATACCATAACTCTGTGGCAAATAGGCTACTTTCTTACATTAAAATAATATTGCACACTTTAACACTTATTCCCTCTGAGAATAGAAATATACAGAATAAATAGCGTATTTGTAACCAGAGAACACCATTTTTGGTAATTTTACAGTAGAACGTCCAACATTTTTTCATGAAAAAAAATTGCTAAACATCTTATCACATCTGCAGATATTCTTGTTAAGGCAGGACTGATAGAGCTGGACTGTGAATTTTGCTATTCTGGGTTTCCCGTATGCCCAGGCCCTCTGAATGTTAGGGATCAGCCATCCCTAATTTAACATCAAAACAATGGTCTCCGAAGCCCAAATAAGTCTCTGAGTAATCAGAACCAAATGTATGAAAGCTGCCAAAATGTTGACCTTTCACCTGTATCTGAGGTAAATTATCTACAGCATTTATCCAAGAGGGAAAACTGAGACATCCTATAGGTTAGCATGAAGTCATCCATGCCTTATCAGTCAGATTATGACAGTAAATACTCTGAATTGTTTGTTTGGAATAACCATTTAATTTTTATAATTTTTAAGATATCACACCAAAACGAACCAGCCTGTTCAAATATAAAAAAAACTGCCACTTACAGACTTTTTTTGTTCTTTTTTAATAACACTTTTTAAAAACAAAACAAACAAAAAAACCATAATAACAACAATCAATTTAATTCCCAGGAAGTATCTGCAAACAAAAGACCAAGAGGAAAGTAAAGTAGTGAAAATAATACAAAAAAATAAACAACAACAAAAACTATCCTTTTATCCGTTAAGTAATTTGTCAGTATTAGGCTACCAAATCAAGTGGGATGCAAAAATAACTAGGGTTTCAGCAGTTATAATATTTTTTTCAGTTAAATGTAAGACAAATTTCTTAAACCTTGTGATTTAATTTTCATTTTTCCATATTGATCTTTTAAACCATGGGAGTCTCTTTAGATCAGGCATGGGCAAATTCCTCCTGAAAAGCCTGTATGACTGAAGGTCAGGCATACCGATTTTTCCCAGTGGCCACCCGTGGTATTGCAACAAAAAATCCCCTCAAAAAGCATTTTTCCCATAGGCCGCAAAAGTTAAAGAGAAACCTGTAAAACTGTTCACAATGCCATGTTCTTACATACAGCTCCTTTAAAGCAAAAACACAAACTGCAAAAACACTAAAATTTACCTCAATCATTGTAGCTTTTGCCCGTACCCTTTCTCTCCGGCCACCCCTACGGTCAGTGGCCAGGTTGAACCACCGGATGGCGTGGCTGTTAATTTCAGTGTCTGCTGCTGTGGTTGCAGCGGCATTCTTCCTCACAGCTCCTGTTGAAAGAAAACAATAGAAGTAAAGACTTAATTTATTGTCTTAGCTGTCAAGTGTTGTTCTTTGGCAATATCATAAATTGTTCATTGCTGTTTTATATGTAGTATATTTGATTACATTCATGTGCACATAATTAAAGAAATAAATCAGAGATTACTCAGCAGTCTACTTTCGTACTCTTTCTCTCATCTGAAGGATTAGTGAAAAGGCCTGCAAGAACTCACAGGCCAGAGTATTATATAATGCTTACTGATCAGCAGAGTTCTTATCTGCATATCTTTGAATGCCTTCTTGCCATTAACCCCTTTCCAGTTTATAGTTCTTGCAACGGCATCCGAAAAAAAAACCCAGTAAGATTTGATTATGCGATTAAAAATCTGTAATTTCACTCATAACTGAAACTATTCACCTGCTAACTGACACTTGCTAGCTACGACTTTTCGTTTGCCTTACCGATGAAGTTACAGGCAAAAAAAGCTGCATAGCCTAACTAAGTTCAAACATTTTAAGAGCTTTAACACTAAATCTCTAAATAAATCAATAGTAACGTTAATTATGAAATAGTTCCATCACATTGTGTGACTTACCTTCCAGAAGAAATGTACGTGTGGAGCCTTCAGTTATGGAAAACCAAGAGAAAGAATTTGCGCGCTCGTCCCTCTAGTTCCATGCCGCATCCGGCTGGACTCCGCTGACAGCCCAGATAGCAAAATATATTGATTCAACATTGAATTTTGGTCAAATTGGTTATTTTTGGTTAAGGTTGAAAAATCTATGTTGACTCAATATTTAATTACAGCTACCATTTCAACATTTGAAAAAATGCTGATGAAACAGCATTGTATTGATGCTGGTTTTTCAATGTTGAAATGTCAACATTAAATAGACATTGTTTCAGTGTATGGTGGATTGATATGCTGTGCGTCTGTGCCGGTGTCCCCGCCCCCACCCCCGCAAGGGTAGGCGTGGGCAGCTCGCGTCGCGAGACTTGCTTTCTCCCGCCAGGACTTCAGTTCTAATCAAACTGTTACCCTGCGTTCACACCGAAAGCGACGTGAGCGTCATAGGCGTCCAGCTGCCATTCATTTTCAATGAACGCTGGCTTCAAGGGGCGTCAGAGGCGTCGGCGGCTGCAAGCGGCGCGATGGGAGCGACACGAGCGGCCTCGAGCGGCGAGTTGGACGCGTTGTGAGCGACGAATTGAAGTTGAGAGAAGCTCAACTTTATGCAAATGAGCAGCGGCGCGACCAAAGCGGCAGCCAATTGCGGGCCGATCTGGATACCCGGGCGGGAGATTTTGACGGGGAGGACGAAAAAAATTGAGGAAAAACATATCATTGCTGTCTCCGATTTCCCGGAGTTATATGATGGCTCTTTATACATTTACAGAGATATTAAAAAAAAGATGGATGCTTGGAGAGGGATTTCAGAGATTGTAGGGTTATCTGGTAAGTTATAGGCTATTGTTAGTACATGGAATCAAATACAAATCATGCAGTTTAACCTACAGTATAAGCTAGGTGACAGCTAGGCTGTGTCAGAAGGAGATATGGTGGATCCAGGTAGACAGCAGAAACACAAAGAATGCTTCCCAGAGTGCGATCCATGGTGAAAGAGGGAACCGAAGTCCCGCTTTCATTATTTATACACCTCTTTCCCTCCGAAAATCCTCCCGCCTTGTGCAAACGTTCCATAAAAAGGGGGGTAAAGTAATAATAATCAAACAGATAACTGTTAAAAGGTCACATGCCCGTGCTTGTGAACGCCTTCTATTTATGTAATATATGTGCAATCAATTTATAAAAGCGTAAAAAAAAGGATAACTATATATTCATCCAGAGGACAGCCGATCCCCCTGTGTTGACATATCTGGACCGTAGCTTGAAGCCCCGCCCCTTCATCGCTCACAACGTTTCTGCTGTCTGTGTGCTCCCTGCTTTCAGCTGCCAGGCGGCGCGTGTGAGCGTCCAGAGCGCCCACAGGCGATTTTGACGCTTTCGTTGTGAACGCAGGGTTAACGGTTGAAGGCAGTTGGCGGCGGCTTTTCTTACGTCCGAGTGTGAAAAAGAAGACAAACTGGTAAGTTCAAATGAGAACATAATATTTTAATATTATTATATTATTAATATTTAATATCAACATAAATACACTATAATATGATATAATATTATTTAATATTTTTCCCTTGAGATTCATATTATCATGTTACTAAATTTTAACTTTGTGAATTATTACTGTGAGGTAGGTGGTAGCTTCTTAACACTAGTGTTAGCTGTGTGATTTAGAAAATTCCAATCATGTGTTATGAATAAGATACATGTGTCTGAGAGGAAACAGCAGCCCCATACCAGTCCACTGCAGATCCAGACAGTCCAACAGTAGCTCCATATTTATTAACTTTCAATAAATTAAGATAAATGTGAGTATGATGTAATTATTGCTAATACTGTAGCAAGTACTACACTAATTGTGATTGCCTTTTTCCTCTCTCCTTTTTTTTTTTTTACCTTAGAGCAACACATTTGAGTCATTGTCTTTTCTGTGAATACTGGATGTCCAACCACTGATTTGGAATCAGAGGAGGAAGTAGATGAACGTCGGAAAAGAAGAACAAGGTACAGTGGAATTCCTCAACCAAATGTGTTTTGTACTTTGGTTTATTTATTAGCTCACTCCTAGATGCTAGAGCCTTGTGGTGAGTGTTCACCATGTGACAAAGAGAAAGAGAGGGAGCGACAGACAGCGCAACAGAGTGAGAGTCTGAGAGCGTCAGAGACAGAGTGAGAGAAAGACAGACAGACAGATGCAAAGAGAGAGAGGGAGATACACAGAGAGAGAGTTACACACAGAGAGACAATTACAGAGAGAGAGAGAGAGACAAAGAGGGAGATAGTTACACACACACACACACACAGACAGTTACAGAGTGAGCGATACACACAGAGGGAGACAGTTACACACAGAGTGAGAGAGACAGTTATAGAGAGAGATAACAGCGACAGAGATACTGTAACAGAGAGAGAGAGAAATATAAGAGGTAGGAAAGAAGTGTAAAATTTTATATTAATTTTACTTGAACATATATTTAAAAATTTAATGCATACATGTCTGAAAGCACTGCCGGAAAGCAATCTAATGTCCAATCTTTTTTGAAGTTGGTTTTACTGCTATTTTTTCAGTAAAACAAACTGAAATTGAAAAGTGAAGTTATTTGTAGGCCTACATATTTTAGATAGAAAACAAATATTTTATAGAGATAATATATTGCAATTTATTCGAAACCGAGAAGGTATGACTGATTTGGGGTGGTAAGGTTGGGTGTGATGATAGATGGTGGGCTTACAATGTTCCTATATCATCAAAGGGGGGCTTGAGGAAAAAAAGTTTGGGAGCCACTGCTTTAACCCAATTCCTCCCTGCTTGGCACTCAGCCTCAAGGCTTGGATTGGATGTTGGTCCTGTGATAGACTAGTGTCATGTCTATGTGTACATGCACATCAAGCTAACTCATACTGCAGAAACAAGCAATAGGCTCCTGACCTGTGAACATTGTGTTTCTCAAGGCTTGCTCACTTCATTTACTCATCCTTAAAATAGTTTCAATTGCTGGGAATGTTAAATGTTTAATCTTTTTTTTTTCAAGGCCAAATCCTTTGTATTTGGAGTCTGATGGGAAGCCAGAAACAAATAATATTAAGAGAAAATGTGCAAAGCCACCAGATGTTCATTTTCCAGGTACAGCGATGACACTGTCAGTTATGGCACTAACTGCTACACCTACTGCACATATTTATCATGTATAATTCCACATATTTGTTAATACAGTGCATCCAGCCAGTGCCGGTACAACCAGCCCGTGCCCCACAGGTGCAAGCAGTGGTATGTCTTTACTTATTAAAATGGCAGAGACAGAATTTTGCATGTAAGCTTTAATTTAAAAGCATTTAGTTCCTCTGTCGGTACATACAAGCATACCAGTCATATGATATGTGTTCAAAAGTTACAGCATCTATTCATGTCTTGTGTTCCCTTCTTTTAGCCTCTGCAGGAAGCCACGTACTGGAGGATCTGTCATTTTCCCGGGCTAATAATAGTAAGTGAACCACATCACACTACTACGTTGGGATGGACAGTAAAGCTTGTTTCCTATGTAAATGTGCTTTGTCCAAGTTACAACATTCATAGTTCATGTCTTGTGTTCTCTCATTTCAGGCTTTTGTGGAAGCTATTTGGCGGCGTTAGAGTCCACTGAGATCTGTAATAATGGTAAGTAGACTAATAGGCTACATGTACAGTATGTTATTCTCTCAGCTACTCATATTTTCTCCAGTCTGTTTCATGAGGAGGCAGTGGTGCCTCTATGGGAGATTACTGGTCCTGCCTTACTGGAGACCTTGCACTGACTGTAAATGTTAATTAGATTGGTGGGAGTGTCAAGTGCATATAGCTTATTCAGTGTCTCACTGTCTTGCTAGGAGCTGTTTATGGTGGCCTTGTTTTGTTAATGTTGTCTGTATTTCTCTAGGACTGCCAATGGATAACTCCAGCCCCTACCACAGTCGCTTGCCATCACAGCAAGCAAGGAATGGTATGTATTACTCAACTGAAATGTTTGTTTGTTTTTGTGTAAAATTCTGCAAGTCATGTTCATGTCCACAATTAATGACGTGTGTCCTTTCTTTTAGATGTCAGCTGATCTGGAGCCATGTGCGTAGCTGACACTGAGTACAGGTCACTTGGCATAGGTAAAGATACCTATATTCCCATTGTAACTGAGTACACTTGTTACAACTCAGATACTTATAGTCATGTCAAAGTGTTAATAATTTCGCAAAATATCTCAAAATGTATGTCTCAAAGGACTGGACATAAAATAATGGGATGATTGCTATCTTTTTTCACCCCTGTCCAACTGCAATGCAATTGCACATGTAGCATTCATAAAATACACAATGATCTAATGTAAATGCTGATCCTATGTTGTTGGTATTCTAAAGGTTCAGCTCAAGAAACGCCACATCGGAGATCTCATGGAGGGGAGTCCAGTCAAGTGTTGAAAGGCAAGCATCATTTTCTGATCAACCTCTTACTCTTTATTTATCTACGCACTGTTGTGTTTATGTTTTATGATGTTGTAAATTGTTTGGCCAGGACTCCCTTGTAAAAGTGATGCCAATATCAAAGGGACTCACCTAGTTATCAGTGAGTTGCTTAGTGTAATTCTAAATGATTGAAAAGAGAATCTACCCTTGAAATTTAATGTAAAATCAATCCTTTTTTTTCAAGACATTGCTGCCAATAAAAACACCATGATGCTTACGGAGCTACTCATGGAGGTGAAGCAAATTTTGCGGGACATTCAGTTTTTAAAGACTGAAATCACGGACATTAGATCCACCTTGAATATTCATGGGGCTGGATCTGACTCTCAGAGAGAAGAGAAGTTCCCCATCGTGCTGCCGCTCATCAATGAAGAGCAGTTTGATGAGGCTGAAGCTGCACTTAAGGAGGAAACAGTCTGTCGAAAGATGGTGAACAATTTTTACACTAAGCATTTTCTCTATAATCTGTTGAGGCTTCAATCTTTTCTGCAGGCATCTTTTTTGCAGGTATCCTGTGGATCTTTAAAAAGTTATAAAGACCTTAAATTTATTGTTTGAAATCAAAGGGCTAATAATGTCTGTAATTGTAGGAGTGGAGGGATTAAATTTGTTTTTCACTCGGTTGTGTGTTTGGCAGAGAAATATTGTGAAAATGGCCGATCTACAAGCTCAGAACGATGTGGGATAATATTTCTTTGTTGGTTAATAATTGTCTATTTTTTTAGCCAATGATTGCCAATTTGTTTGATTGCATTGTTTGTTGTTAAGTTTTGACATAGTAATGGTCTTATTTTTTACTTGGATGTAATGAAAAAGTCTTAAAATTAATTAAATTTGTAATTAAAAATGAGCTGGTACCCTGTCCATTTGACGTAGTACACTGTACACTTTAGCACACTAACCATTTTCTCTATTATCTGTTCAGATTACCCACCTGGCACTAGTCGGAGGGACCAACTCGGACATGATGATCCGGCGCATGCTATCTTCTAGCATGACAAACAGTCTAGCCAGCATCTTCAACTGGGCAGGAAAGGGACAGAAGAGGGCCTTCAAAGATACGCTAATGCAGGACTGCATGTTTGGTGAGCCTGCATCTCAAAAAAATAGATTCACTACTTTGCATTGGATTTGGCAAATATTTAAGTTGATTCATGTGTATTTTAAATGTGATTATCGCAAGTAAACAAGATTGGATGCATTTTCCTCAGCATGAAATGAAACATAATCTACATAGATAAATGAGTCATTCCATGTTGAGGGAGATGCACTCTTAAGGCTGAGTGAAAATCTAATACAGTAAAAACTAAACATTGGGCATTTAAGTAATTTTGGAATGGAACATACGCTCACTCTGTCTCTTACACACATACACACAAACCTTTATAACAAGTAATTTTTTTATTTTATTTTATTTTTTTAGCGGCTGCTCGTCAATTTGACCGCAAGTTGCTGGAATTCCCATACAGCAAGACTGTGAAGAAGGGGCTACGTTATGCACCAGAGAGGAGTGGCGGAGTACCAAGGAAAGGAAAGAATTAGTTGTTTCATATCTGTTTTGTTCATGTTGATCTGGGTCCTATAGTTCCTGAGGACTAAGTGTTGAACTGCAGTGGAAGGCTTATTCAGCCCATTTCAGTTTTCATTTCGGCACTGGACATTTGCTTTAAAACTGTTTTTTGTTCTGTTTTTTGTTTTTCATCCAGAATTGAAAAAAAAAAATACATTTGCACTCACTGGCTGAGAGGTTAAACATTTCTGGCTGAGAAATGACAGAGAGCCCAGTATTTGTTAAATTAAAGATTTAAATAAATAGTGATAAATAGATTGGTCTCTTCTTTTCCTTCATTGAGAATGCAGTAAAGCAGCGGTTTTCAACCTGATGTTCAGCACCCCAAATGTGGTAGCAGAGAGGTGGTATCTGCAACACATTTGCAACTTTGATAAAATGCAAAATCGGTGGTGGGGGGGGGTCACAAATACGACAGTTATAATCAAGTGTGGGATCCTCCAAAAATGTCCTTGTAAAATGGGATCCTGGTATAAAAAGGTTGAGAACCACTGCAGTAATCATACGTAAGGGCCCATTTCAGCACATTTCAACCTTCGTCTGTATGTTTTTAATATGCCTCATTCAAGCCAAAAATAATCACTTTGCTTTTTTGTTTGTTGTTAGTTCTGTAGGGGTTGCTCCAAACTTGTCTACCAGGGAAATCAAGCTCACCAATTCTAATAACTGCCATATGCTTGAACGGCAGTGATGTCACTGGTACACAAGTTTTGAGCAACCCCTGCAGAACTATGAGGCATATTAAAAACCTACAGATGAAGGTTGAAAAGTGCTGTAATGGTCCTTTAATAATAACATTGTTTCAATGTAAAGTCAATTTAATTTCAATGCATTTATAGATGAATGAATATTGATTCAATGTTTGGATTGATTGACAATTATACATTATTTCAATGTTGAACATAATGTAGTTGATAAATATTGAATCAATGTTGAGAGTGATTGAAAATTCAACATTATTTCAATGTTGATCATAACGAGCGCTTTCAATGTTATTTTCAACGTCAGACATCGATCTTGATTCAATCTTAAGCCATGACCATATCTCAATGTTGATTCAATGGATTTTTGCTTTCTGGGAGACTGCTCCCAACATAATTCCCGCTCCTGGAACCCTGAGCCCGGAACGGTGTCTGTGTCGCGGCAGTAACGCGGATGTGACTGTTGCGCGGATCTGCCGGTTTGGAGGCGGATCTGTCGCGGAGTCAGCTGCTATCTGGGTTCTCTGTTCTTTCTTTTCTTTTTCTTTTTCTTCACATCTGACACAATACAGAATCGGTTGGCACTTTAAAGTTTGAAGTTGTCTACTTGCTTTATTTTCAGACCAACATGGTTTTCAGACAGTTGAAAGTCATTTTTTGCCTTTTGTGGTAAATACATTTCCTATCCTTTGAATTTCCCTTCGGGGATTAATAAAGTATCTATCTATCTATCTATCCAAAAAAATCCAGTTTGCTTTGTGATGTTTTTCCAAACTTGACACCAACTGGGGGTAAACTAGGTTGAAACATGTTTAAACTGCTGAATGTAAATATTCTTTATGTCAAAAATGACTTATTTTTTTAATAATTACTTTAGTGGAGTTAATTTTCATATGATTGGAAGGTTCTCTTTCAGCTTAAAGCATTTCTGATGATCTAGCTTACTTTAGATCAGCACCATTAATTAGTGTAGTTGTAGTATTTTAAAATGTAGTCGTACCTACTCTATTAAATTAGGTCACTCATAATTCTATCATACTAGTTTAAGTTGCCCAAGAAAATTAAGTCAGATCCTACCTTGGTACATATGTTAAATTAACCCTTACAAATTAAGTTAGACTCAACCCTTATAGTTAAGTGACAGTAACGCCATTACATCAAGTTGATACAACATATTTACAGTAAGGTCACTCTACAAAATTGTTCCTTGCTAAATGAATGCATTTTAATTAGGTGGAAATACTTTCCATAATTTATTACGTTCACCGAACAAGTTATTTTTTTGAGTGTAGATAGATATTACACTGAAAAAAAAGTTTTGTTGAACGAATGAACATAATTTATTTTGTCAAGTTTTTGCACAAAATAATTTTATCTGAAGCTAGATATAGTATTTATGTTGACTCAACTAATAATTTTTAAGTAAATTCAACTAAATTTTATTAGTGATTGTACCTAATAACTTTCCTTAGTAAGTCCAATTAAACCCATTTGAATGTACTTAAATAAATTATGTATGCTTTTTTAATTTTTTTGTGCTCTTTCAAACCAATTAAAAAGTTTAAATGTAAACCTTTTAATTCAGTTGATTCTAATTAAATGTTTTAGCTATAATTAGTTCAACTTTCAATACATTTAATACTGAGCATCACACACCATACAGAACAAAATGTGTTTAGACAACAAACTTTAATATGACACAAATTCTTAACATCTCACATCATAGCAGTTTAATGACACAAGAATCTTTTTATAAGATGAACACCTATAAATACTAAAGGCAGAGATAGCAACTTTTTTTAAACACATTTTTAAAAATTTGTAAAAAAAAAAAAAAAAAAAAAAGATGCTCTGATTCTGTAAAGAACAATTAAGAAAGAAGACAAACTGATACATTGTAAGAGGTCTCCTGATCTGATGACAAGACAGGAGGCCACTTTTGCTCTCAACATGTACATCATGTCTTATAAGACAAGAACCTGTAAAATGCAAAATGCATAATACTTGTTTTAACTTTAACCCTTATCTTTTAAAAGCCTCTACGAGTGAGATAAAACACGAGAAGGCAGAAATAAAAAACCACATCATGTCATTACAAGTGTGGCTGAAGAATTCCTACAGTCCAACAGTGATTTTGTTCTTTAGGCCAAGGACCCTGGGGGAGAGTTTTCCCCCATCCATCTGCATGAGTACTTTTTTAATGAATTCTTAATAGTGTCTCAGTTCTTTAGGGTAGGCCAGGTTCAGTGCATAGATCACTCCAAGCATCACTGCACAAGCCTGGGCTGCAGATACAATGTTGTCCAGGATCTCCATTCTCCTTGCTGATGACATAAATGCCCATGGCCCACTTCTGCATGTCTGTCTGGAAGTCATTTCCTTCGATGTCCTGCATATTTTAAGTAAATAGGAGAAAAGGGAAACATTTGAATACTTTGTCCACACAAGCTACATTTGTGCATCAAGTTGTTTTATGGGTATTATGTGATCTGTGATTCAACTCCATGGTGGATCTATCGTATACTGTAAGCGACAGGAACAAAACATTTTACCATATTGACTTTAACAAGTGTAGCAGCACTAGATACATCACTACATGTCAAGTAATCTTAGTGCACTGTAACAGTAAATTATTCTTTTACACACACTAGACACCTCTGTCAGATATGAATGACCCAGTGACAAGCCACAGCTACAGCAACAACTTTAGAATATTTTAGCAGGTTAAGAATACAAGTTACATTCAGAAATGACAAAAAGCAAATATACTAACGTACCATATACTCATGGATAAGATGTCCATCATCCTCACCAAGGTAGAGGCAAAGAGCCTTGAGGACTGCTGCCCTTCTCGAATGAACATCACTCGTAGCCTGTGTGAAGAGATTCCACTGATTAAAAACATTTCCAGATACTTGAATAATTACAAAAATATTTGGAATTTTCAACCTTTGGTTATACTGTAAATAACCTTATTCCTTTGATTACAAAATAATGCTGATGTGTGGTTATATAATATGTCACACGTATGCAAGTCTATGTTCACTCCCCCTCCTGAACAAAACAGGGCTGGTTTTGCTACCATAACATTATCATCATTTCTTTTGAAATGTGTCTGACAGTAATAATCCAGGCTTTTACTGAAACCAAAATGGGTTTCACAAACCCTTAGAGAGTATATCAAAGCACACGTACAACTAATTTTAAACAATATTAAATGAACATAGTTACCTCTTGTAAGATTGGCAGATGTTTGGCTAGTTTCTGGCCAGTGACACCTCCCTTCTTCTGGAAAACTGACGTCAGCTGAGGCTGAAGACTGTCCAACTGTGCTATGAAAGTCGTCTCGAGTGGATGTGTTGTAATTCGCTGAAATTCTGCATTTATCTGTTACACATAAAAGAAAGTGGCAGAAGTTAAGTGATTTATGTAATGGTGATCCTCACCATCAACTGAGGTTGTTTTCATGGCATAAGAATATGTGTACCATGTTTTAGTCAACTGCCTCTAATCCATTATTATCAATACCATTCTTTAAATCATAACACACAGTGAAAATGCACAATGAAAAGAAGCATACAGGAGGGAAGCAAGTCTGCATTTACCTCATCAGTATGGAAAAGTGCAGGCCACCTCACTTTAAACTCTACAGCACCTGGACTTCCATGCACCACTTCTTTTCTTCAGTAGGGGAAAGTTTTAGACATCCACCTCTTACATTTGATGCCCTGTTTCTTTGTCTGACATCATTCAAAAGTTCAACTCTCAGATTTTCCAGACTTTCAGTTTGAAGCTGCATCTCCACATCATATGGAAAGCGAGGAATAGTGAAGTCACGAGGTCACGCATGTGCTGTCAGCTCACTGTTTGAATGGGACAGATTCACGATGATATCGGAGTCAGATGAGGACAATGAGCACATACTGTGAGATGTGTGAATGTTTGATGGACTTGCAGATGGTCCAGGAGTGCTCTGAGAGTTCAGCCTCGAAGTGGGACTCATCCAGATAATTTTGCATGTACACAAGCTTAATTGTTCCTCTGTCTTGAATGTCTTGCATCGATGTAACGTTCATGAACTCATTATTGAAGTCATGATCCATGAATTGAATGCGAAACTCTTTTCAATTCCAAATGCATCACTGATTGCATTGTGGAAGTCCATTAAAGTCTTTGGCTTCCCTGAGTGGAGATCAAGTCTTCTGAAGTCATCATCCTCGATGATGACTCTAAGCTTCACAGGCGCCGCCATTATTTAATCTAAATTTGAAAGAGAAAAAATAAACAAATATTAAAAAAATAAATTAACAGAAGAACACATAAGCACAACATGATTTAGTGTGATCTAACCTTGTATATTGTAATCTGCCAAGGGGTACTGGTCCACGAGAGCACCAAGTTGAATAAGGGAGACTTGAGAGGTTGGAGACAACTCAAACGCCCTAAAATGCTCCCTATACCAAGCACCAAACTCTTTGACAATGAAACTCAAGTTTTCCTCCAAAACAACCATCTGGACAACTTCTGCAAAGTCTGGCAAGCCACCAGTAGAGCCACAAACAACAATCATGCCCTCTTTGTATGTTACTCCATTGACACATGCAGTCTTAGTGAGCTGAATGTAAGAAATATCAGAGTATTTTAGTTACAGAACTTTCTGTACGTCCTGATGCAAAATGTCAACAGAGGTAGTTGAGACATCTGAGACGGTCAAGCTACACTTTTTGGTTGTGTTTGACTCCAAGTAATATGCCATCATGAACTGGTTTTTAACCGCCTGGGATAAGAGTATGTTTTTGAAGCAGCGTGTGTGACGAACGACCTGCTTAAAAAAACTGTGCTTCAAATCTCATTGTCCACAGACCAACGAACGGGCCAAAAAATCTAATCATCTGTGGATAATGTTTGACAAAATGATGTTTTGGTAATCGTTTCATTCCTGGAAACACCTCTTGCAGCCTGCATCTGTGATCACAGATTCTTTCCTCAAGGAAAGCAAGTGATTGTACAGTATGTACTGGCGCAACAACTAAATCCACAATATCCTTCAGGTCCAAAATGACCCGCCAGGCCGGCTCATTTGAGGGCACAAACTGTCCAACTAAAAATGGGAGGAAACGCAAGAGACCCCAGTTTTCGTGAGCAATTCGTCCAATTGTTTTTTTCAGCATGAAGGTCTTTGGAATAGCATGTGGACGATTACTTGTCTGTCCATTTGTAAGGAAAATTCACAATGGACCAATTGAGACTGTCCAGTGTGAAATATTTTTTGGACATTAAATGATTCAGACAATGTGCCAACTCAACTGGTACTATGCCTTCAAAGATGTCATGTGCAACATCTGGGGGGTAGCCAGTGCAAACGTTGAAATGAGAAAGATGTGCAGAGAGAACACACTGCCTTTTAACACCATAACATGGTTTCACACTGCCCTGTGCTGAACTAACGTGTTTCATGTGTCTCTTTGCTTCTGAGAGTAAACACATGTGAACTTACTTGTGGGCAAGACAGAAACGGCAAACATATTCACCTACGAAATTCTCTGTAAATCCAGCAATTCCATGCGCTCCCAAGTTATCTGCTATGACACACTGTACAGTGCCTTTTACAAAATCTCCAAGCTCTGCAATAAAAATACCTTGACTTTCTAAAGTCAAAAGATCACTCAACAAGGGCTCTAGGATCTTTTCATAACAATAACTCCTCACATCTTCAGATCCTCGCATTTTCTGCACAGTAAAGCCAAATGAATGGAAGACAATGAGGAATGGGAACCAGTAAGTTGCTAAGAGTCCAATAAACAGCACAGATTTTATGTTTTTTACGAGATGTGCCAAGCGGATTACAAATCTCAAAATTATCCACGTACAAATTTAGTAACACTCAATTGGCCTCCTGATAAAAAACTGTTTTCTTTAAAGAACAAACCATCTCAGTAAGACCTGTATATCACTTCTGCTCCTATTTTCTCTGATGTGAGACTACTGTCTAATACTTTATTAAGAACGTGACAGTCTGTGAAAAGCTAATGTAGCCGCAAGGGGGTACAAGCCAGTGCCTTATTGTGCCGGTCCCAAGCCCGGATAAATACAGAGGGTTGTGTCAGGAAGGGCATCCGACGTAAAACTTTTGCCAAATCAAACATGCGAATCGAATCAATGACTTCCATACCGGATCGGTCGAGGCCCGGGTTAACAACGACCGCCATCGGTGCTGTTCACGTACAGGGTACCGGTGGAAATTGGACTACTGTTCGTCGAAGAAGTCGAAGAAGGAGAGGAGGAAGGTGTGTTCGTAGGAAGAGAGAGAAAAGGAACGGCAAGAGTCTAGGACTGAGAGTAGGGACTTTGAATGTTGGAACTATGACAGGGAAAGGTAGAGAGTTGGTTGACATGATGCAGAGGAGGAAGGTAGACATACTGTGTGTCCAGGAGACCAGGTGGAAAGGTAGCAAGGCTAGAAGTTTAGGAGCAGGGTTCAAGTTGTTCTATCATGGTGTAGATAGGAAGAGAAATGGAGTAGGAGTTATCTTGAAGGAGGAGTTTGTTAGGAATGTTCTGGAGGTTAAAAGAGTATCAAATCGAGTAATGAGTCTGAAGCTAGAAATCGAAGGTGTAATGTTCAATGTTGTTAGTGGGTATGCTCCACAGGTAGGATGTGAGCTGGAGGAGAAGGAGAAATTCTGGTTGGACCTTGATGAAGTGATGCAGAGCATCCCTAGAAGTGAGAGAGTTGTCATTGGTGCAGACTTCAATGGACATGTTGGTGCAGGAAACAGAGATGATGAGGAGGTGATGGGCAGGTTTGGTATCCAGGAGAGGAACGCAGAAGGACAGATGGTGGTCGACTTTGCAAAAAGGATGGAAATGGCTGTAGTGAATACTTTCTTCCAGAAGAGGCAGGAACATAGGGTGACTTATAAGAGTGGAGGTAGGAGTACACAGGTAGACTACATCTTGTGTAGACGGTGTAATCTGAAGGAGATCAGTGACTGCAAAGTAGTGGTAGGTGAGAGTGTAGCCAGACAGCATAGGATGGTGGTGTGTAGGATGACTCTGTTGGTGAGTAAGATGAAGAGGGCAAAGACAGAGCAGAGGACTAAATGGTGGAAGCTGAAAAAGGAAGAGTGTTGTATGATTTTTAGGAAGGAGTTGAGACAGGCTCTGGATGGCCAGGAAGTGCTTCCAGTTGACTGGACAACTACAGCTAATATGATCAGGGAGACAGGTAGGAGAGTATTTGGTGTGTCATCTGGAAGGAAAGTGGATAAGGAAACTTGGTGGTGGAATAAGGAGGTGCAGGAGTGTATAGGGAGAAAGAGGTTAGCTAAGAAGAAGTGGGACACTGAGAGGACTGAAGAGAGTAGACAGGAATACAGGGAGATGCAGCGTAAGGTGAAAGTAGAGGTGGCAAAGGCCAAACAAAGGGCTTACGATGACTTGTATGCTAGGTTGGACAGTAAGGAGGGAGAGACTGATCTATACAGGTTGGCAAGGCAGAGAGACAGAGATGGGAAGGACGTGCAGGCGGTTAGGGTGATTAAGGATAGAGATGAAAGTGTATTGACAGATGCCAATAGTGTGATGGGAAGATGGAAAGAGTACTTTGAAGAACTAATGAATGAGGAAAATGAGAGAGAACGAAGAGTAGAAGAGGTGACTGTTGTGGACCAGGAAGTAGCAAAGATTAGTAAGGATGAAGTGAGGAGGGCACTGAAGAGGATGAAGAGTGGAAAAGCACTCGGTCCTGATGATATACCTGTGGAGGTCTGGAAGTGTCTAGGAGAGGTAGCAGTAGAGTTTCTGACTGGGTTGTTCAACAGGATCTTAGATAGTGAGAAGATGCCTGAGGAATGGAGGAGAAGTGTGCTGGTGCCCATTTTTAAGAACAAGGGAGATGTACAGAGTTGTAGCAACTACAGAGGAATAAAGCTGATGAGCCATACAATGAAGTTATGGGAAAGAGTAGTTGAAGCTAGACTAAGGGCAGGAGTGAGCATTTGTGAACAGCAGTATGGTTTCATGCCAAAAAAGAGTACTACAGATGCAGTATTTGCTTTGAGGATGTTGATAGAGAAGTACAGAGAAGGTCAGAGGGAGTTGCATTGTGTCTTTGTAGATCTGGAGAAAGCTTATGACAGGGTGCCCAGAGAGGAACTGTGGTATTGTATGAGGAAGTCTGGAGTGGCAGAGAAGTATGTTAGAGCGGTGCAGGACATGT
The DNA here is from genome assembly GCA_034769265.1 of Remorina albescens. Taxonomy (NCBI): domain Eukaryota; kingdom Metazoa; phylum Chordata; class Actinopteri; order Carangiformes; family Echeneidae; genus Remorina; species Remorina albescens. Next base: position 2,957,702 of record CM068485.1, on the reverse strand, counting down.
ATGAGGACTGTAAGACAGTGGTGAGGTGTGCTGTAGGTGTGACAGAGGAGTTCAAGGTGGAGGTGGGACTGCATCAGGGATCAGCTCTGAGCCCCTTCTTGTTCGCTATGGTGATGGACAGGCTGACAGACGAGGTTAGACAGGAATCTCCATGGACTATGATGTTTGCAGATGACATTGTGATCTGTAGTGAGAGCAGGGAACAGGTGGAGGAGAAGCTGGAGTGGTGGAGGTTTGCTCTGGAAAGGAGAGGAATGAAGGTTAGCCGCAGCAAGACGGAGTATATGTGTGTGAATGAGAGGGACCCAAGTGGAAGAGTGAGGTTACAGGGAGAAGAGATAAAGAAGGTGGAGGATTTTAAGTACTTAGGGTCAACAGTCCAGAGCAATGGAGAGTGTGGAAAAGAGGTGAAGAAGCGTGTGCAGGCAGGCTGGAACGGGTGGAGAAAAGTGTCAGGTGTGATGTGTGATAGGAGAGTTTCAGCTAAGATGAAAGGAAAGGTGTACAAAACTGTGGTGAGACCAGCGATGTTGTTTGGTCTAGAGACAGTGTCACTGAGGAAAAGACAGGAGGCAGAGCTGGAGGTAGCAGAGATGAAGATGCTGAGGTTCTCTTTGGGAGTAACCAGGTTGGATAGGGTCAGGAATGAGTACATCAGAGGGACAGCACATGTTAGAGGTTTTGGAGATAAAGTCAGAGAGGCCAGACTGAGATGGTTCGGACATGTCCAGAGGAGAGATAGTGAATATATTGGTAGAAGGATGCTGAGTTTTGAACTGCCAGGCAGGAGGCCTAGAGGAAGACCAAAGAGGAGGTTTATAGATGTAGTGAAAGAGGACATGAAGGTGGTTGGTGTGAGAGAAGAGGATGCAGAAGACAGGCTTAGATGGAGGCAACTGATTCGCTGTGGCGACCCCTGAAGGGAAAAGCCGAAAGGAGAAGAAGAAGACAGTCTGTGAAAAGCTGGCGCAGAACCTTTAATACTGGAACATATTGCAGTGTTTTTTTGCCTTTTTCAACCAATATATATTCTATTGGTTCTACAACTTTGAAATTGTCCTTCTAGTATTTTTTGCGCTTAAACGACGTTGCCAAAGAACAGCCTTTAGCAATTGACTTGTACACAGGACTAGATACACAGAGAGTGGATACAAGTTCTTTAATGACAGACTGATCAACTTGCAAGCTGTAACTACTGAGTGTGTCTTCAAATCAAATCAAATCAAATCAGATTTATTTGTATAGCGCCAAATCATAACAAAGTTACATCAAGGCACTTTACATATAGAGCAGGTCTAGAACAAACTCTTTATAAAATTATTTAAAGAGACCCAACAGATCCCCCGATGAGCAAGCACTTGGCGACAGTGGCAAGGAAAAACTTCCTTTAAGAGGCAGAAACCTCGGGCAGAACCAGGCTCAGGGGGGGCGGCCATCTGCCTCGACCGGTTGGGTTGAGAGAGGGAGAGAGAGAGAGAGAGAGAGGCACGGGGGGAGGGCGGGGGCAAAGTTGGGTAGAGTAGGGAGAAAAAGAGAGCAGGAGGAGGGGATATTCAAACAGGTGTAGGCAGGAACATGATGCTGCATGAGGTTCGTAGGAATGATGCTGTATGGAATTCTTGAAGATGCGGGAGCAGCAGGCATTGCAGGAACATGGGATGGTGATGATTCATCACCTGCAGGATGAGGACAGGGAGAGAGAGGAGAGGAGCTGGGAGAGAGAGAGGAGAGGAGCTGGGGGAGACAGAGACTTCGGGAAAACATGGTTAGTAAATGCAATGCACATACTTGGAACTGAGAGAAACTGGGATTTCGGAGAAGCAGGTTGTTGTTTCTTGTGTCACATTTGTTGTACTACACAGAGATGCTGTACTCAACAAGTATATAAGTTCTTCTAGCAACTCATCAATTGCAGCACTTGGCACATGAAATATATTTTCTAGTTTTAATAATAACGCTGCAAGTTTTTGCTCAGTTATATCTGTCTGATCTGATGTACTCAAATCAACATCATCAAACTGACTGTTGTCACAGCATTCCTCATTGTCTGAACCACTGGGCTCTGCAGTTTCAGTCTGAAAAAGTCCATGGACTACACCATCCTTAAAATCTACAAATGAATGCAAGATGTGCTTCCTACTTTGGTGAGACTTGAATGTACTATATACATTGGATTTGTATTCACAGCCTTTAAACATACAATTGACTGTCTCATTGTTTCTTAGATGATGGGTTATGTGCGCAAAATAATCACGCTTAGTTCCAAGTTCACTAAAACCACACACCTGGCAGGAAAATGTAAATTTGTTCTTTATGGCATTGCTATGGCTCCTTGACAAGTGTGTCAAAAGTGAATTCCAAGTCTTAAAAAAGCATGGGCAATCTGGAGGTATGCACTTAATATGATGGCCACGGCCAAAATTACTATGTCTTTGTCTATAATGTTTAAGAAGTTCTGAGCATCCAGACACTTCAGCACCACAGTCTTTACACTGCCACATACACTAGACAATCAAACATAAAAAAGCAGACAAGAAAAGAAGACAAAATCACACATTACTTCACCTCAGGGGAAATCAACTTTGATTATACAATCAAAATCTTACAGCACATGTAGTTCAAGCTACTCCATGTGTATAGGTAATCATGACTACACCTTATGGCAACCTGATGATGATCTAATTAACACTTTTAAATTCACAATATTCTTAGCTTGTCCCATCTTTTTCTGTTGACCACAGAGCGACCTTAAGAAAGATACCACACACTTATATACACCAATGCTTTATTATCTATCCTTGGCACAATTGGCAGATTTATTATGAAATTAATGTTACATTTAAACTGACTGATTGTTGTGTCACTTCCAAGTTTAACATGGCTGTGAGGGATCTGTTTGTTAAATGTACTTACCCTAACAATATAAAGGTCTCAAGCTTGGGTTGAAAATCCGATGAGTTATACCTGCCAAGTAAGAACACAAATATACAAAATCATGAGTAACAAGGCTACATCTCAACTGTTCCTCAGGACTACAGGAATATGCAACAGGTGACAGATTAAAGTTAAGTAAGGAAAGAGATGCTATTTTATTTTAGCTATTTATTCACTACTAGATTACTTTCTGTGCTACACTCCTGCTAAATGATTATAGTTCACTTCACAGCATTCATTTATCACATAAATTAGTTCATTTAAAAAATGAACATTTTTAACTTATTTAACATTATTAATCATGAATTGAAAGAAATGCATTTATAGTAAATACAGACATTTTCATATAATTCCCATGTTCAGACAATAACACAGGTCATTGTTGGAATTGCAGTTGTTTCATCTTCCCTGCAGAACAGATATGCTCACTAGTCACCACGTTTATTTCAAGTCTTAAGTTGTTTTTTTGTGGTTGTAATAAATGCTATGTCCCTTGCTGTATCGCCATATCTAGTGAGTAGAACTTGTGCATACTAAGGCCTGGGACACACTGCCTGCGTGAGCAGCGCGTGTGCGTCGCAGAACCTGTTGTTTTTCATTTCAGCAGCCATGTTAACTATGGAGTCAGAACAGTCTCATAATGAATGAACTCTCGTGGGGCTTTTCACGAATGCACATGCTTTGTTTCATAGTTGTATTTCGGACTCCACAAATGTAATTTTGAGGCACACTTGTAATATAAATTCAAGGAGCATACGAATTGCTGAATGTGCATTTACGAAATCTGTACGTTGTATGTTGAGAGTGATCTGACGTTGCAGGTCAACCAATGTCACCATTGGCTGATAAAGCTGTCAATCAAATGTATGTTTGATTGACAGCGTGAAAACACCAAAGCATGTTTTCACGCGACGCACACATGACGGACAAGCACTGCTCAGGTACGCGCAGGAAGTGTGTCCCAGGCATAAGAATAACCTATTCAGAGCGTAAGACTGACTTTTCACAGCATCCAAAGCATTCACTGCAATTAATGCGCCAGACATTTATTGAAAAAGATCGGTGATTTGCTGGAGCAGGAGTCAAGTTGTCTGAAAAAGTCTGACAGACTCATAGCAAACTCACCTCACCATCTCTGATAGCCCGCCTAGAACCAGGCTTCAACCCAAATTAAAATGAGTTGATTCGTGTTTAACCCACCGACACTGGATAGTATTAGGAGCATGTTAACACAGCTAAGTAAAACAGACATGTGGCTAACTGCATCATTCAGTGGGCTCATAGCTGTACCAACTTGAGCTTAGAACAAAACATTTGAAAAATGTAAAAACACCGTGGTTAAAGTAAAACTAAGACACACTGATGAATATGAAAGACTTACTTACCCAAAGTAGAAATTATTTAGTGGAATGAGGAGTAATATGCACTTCACCTGGCAGGTGTCGTCATCGAATGGGCTAACAGACCCGTGTGCCCCAAGATCCTGAATTGGCGGTATAAGTGTTTACACATGCGCGAAATTCAAACCGCCAAATAGGATGTTATGCACAAATTAGGATGAACGTAATTTTTTCAAGTTATATTTAATTTGAATGTTATACGATTGCCATAATTTCGACATTTTATGTTGGAATTATTTATATTTTATAAGTGGAGTCAATTAACACAAATATTTCTATTAAAATATGCTTGATTTTTACATGTAACATTTACTAGGGGTCATAATCACTTTTTTCAGTGTAGAAGACAGAAAATATTAACAAAAAAGCCAAAAAAACCCAATGCACATCCACTTCAGAAAACAACAGCAAAAATGATTATTTAAATCTTCCATACTCCAACAATTTTGTTCGCTACTGGTCATATGCAGTTTTTGGTAATAGGTAGTAGAGCTGCCATGGTTATACTATTACCATGGTTATACAATCATTGTCATGCCTGGTCAAGCTGATCACTGTTTCACCACTGGGTTATTAATTGTTTTTGGTTTTTATGGATGTGCGCTTTGGAATTTGTATTTATTTATAACTTTACAATGCAAAGAAGTGACCTTACATTGATTTAAAAGCATATTCATATTTATTCCATATATATAGTGGCTGGCTACCTTGTATTATTCTTTTTACAAGTGGTGTGACCTTTGTTCAAGAAATTGTTGCAATGAATGTGCACTTTAGGATTTTAATTTATTTCTTAACTTTGTCTGCAAAACTTCCATAAGTAAGTAAGAGTAAGAAGCTTTATTGTCATTGCAAGGAGTACAATGAAATTTGGTTCGGCAAAATCCCTTGTAGCAGCTACAGCGTCATTGTCATTAAAACATAATATAAATAGTAAAAATAAGGTGCAGTTGGAATAAGAATTTACAAAAGATACAGACTGTAATGGTCTGTATCAAGACAGACCATAAATGTATAAATGTGTAATGGCCTATCAAATATTTCTGTTGTCATTTTGTTCAAACTCCAGTCCCCAGTGAAATCGCAGCTATCACAGCCCTGTCTCTCTCTACCTCCTGAACTGTTAAAAGGTAAATGCAAATATCACAAAGATTGTGAACCTTGTTCATATCAAGTTCTATAAACGTACAGTCATTCCTGTTACTCTGTTAATTCCTGTTACTGAAATGTTTAAAAACAATGAAGAAAAGCTACTGTTTTCTTCAATTATGTTTGGACCATCATGTATCCAGTTGTTACACATTACATGATGGCAATTTGATAAACTTGAGATTTTGGATGTGTTTTAAAAAGGGGAAAAAGTTTTGAAAGAAATACAATTTGCTTGCATGTATAATATTTTTTTATATTTTTAAGACACACTGGGACAAACAACCACTCACACTCGCATTCAGACCTACGGGCAATTTGGAGTCACCAGTTAACCTGTCTTTGGACAGTGTGAGGAAACCCATGCAGACACAGGGACAACATGCAAACTCCGCACAGAAAGGACCCAGGCTGGGAACCAAACCTGCAACCTTCTTATTGTGGGGCAAAAAACCAAACAAACAAAAAAACGGAGAAAAAGTGTCCTAGCAGCAAACAAACAAACAAAAAACATATTAGCTGTTGTGAGAAATTATGTCAATTACAAAAAATAGGTCTAATGAATATCTGCAAAACCAAAACAACATTATAAAAACTATAAACCTACCTCATTTTGGTAGAAAAGGAGATCAGGGTTTTCCTTGAAGAATTTCGCAATGCCTGAGATGTACTGGATCTTCACCTGGTGGCATCTTCATTCCATTTGAGTCAAGGAAGTCTTTGATGCTCTTTCCCTTTCTGGACATTTCCTCTGCCAGTTTTGTTTGCACCGGTAAGCCAAGAAGGGTAAATGTGTGGTCAAAGAGGTGAACAGCTTCAAAAAGGAAGGGCCACTCTTCCAGTACTGTTTTTACAGTGATTCCTTTGTTGATAGCTGCACGCTGGATGGAATACGTTTCAGTCATCAATTTGCGAGCACACAACTCCTGAAGATGACGGGTTTTGAAGGCACTTTTCAAGTCATCTTGTTTAGACTCTAGTTCTGCTATATCCTCAATAGCAAGCTGCCATTCCACACACCCATAACGATCTGAGAGTGTAGACTTTTTCCTCACTGCGTCTTCACTCTCTGCTGGCCTCTTTGTTGAGCTGAAGGTAAATGGCCTACTAATATTTGGACATAAGTCTGTTTTCTAGCTGTATGAAGACAGAATCATATCCTTTTCCAATTACTTTAGTTCCATTGAGCTCTCTGTCTTGAAAAGAACAAGGATATTGTTATAAAATCTTCTAGGCAATCTCCTGCAGCTTTGCTCTTCCAGGCATTTACTGAGTACATCTTCAATGACTATACGAACAAGCTCTCTTGTTTCTTTAGACTTTGGTCTCTTCTTTTCACTTAAGGCAAGCATGAGGATGGGCTGCATTTTGTGCCATGGTGCAGCATATGTCTCTCGGGATGGAGAATCCTCCATGGGACCAGGTGTTGGAGGTGGAGTTTGGGGCAGTTCGACATTCTGTTGCAGAGATGTTGAAGCGGAGCCAGGTACAGCTTGCAACTCTATAGATAACATACATCACCAAAAATTTATGAAATAACAAATGTTACATTTATTTTTAAGATTTAAGCTATAACAATCCAGGTATGGTATGAATAAATGCATCTCACCAGCGGTATGTTTTACACAACCACATCGCACTGTTTAAGGTAATGATGTGTTATGAACAAGCTGAAACAAAACTTGAATGTAGTCAAATTGTTTATCTTAAAAATCAGCCAGCAGTTAGGTTCAGAATTTGCCAATTTTCAAGATTCGTGTCAATGCTTTCTAAACTTGACATGATATTTTGATGCCATAAATGTATTATTTATTTGTTTATATCATTTTACATTTGTTTCCAGTGAGATATAACCGAGTGTTAATAGTGAATGTGCTATTGTGAACATTACTGTTTCTGCTCTAGAAACAAAATTTACTTTCATTTAAAATATAAATCAATCCTAATGATCTTCTGAATTTGTATAACTTCAGGACATAGCTCTTGCTTAATCAAGTCCAAGCTTATGTTAAAATGTATAGTTTTTAGTCAAACAGCATGAAATTGTGTTGGGGGACTTGCCTTGGTTTCAGAAACCTGGATAAGCCCTTAAAGGGATAGTTCACCCAAAAGCAAAATTCATCATGTCATCATGTACTCATGTCATCATCATCAGTAATTATGTACTCACCCTCATGCTGATGAGAAATTTGTTTTTGTTTTTTTTTAAATCCTCAAAACACTGGTGGAGCCGCAGGGGAAACATCCTGCAGCATTTATGCATGTATAATGGGTGTGAATGGAGCCTGAGACAAGTCCATAAAACTACACAAAAACTTTGTAAAAGGATTAAAAAACTACACCGGACTTCTCATCAGCACGAGGGTGAGTACATGATGACGGAATTTAGATTTTGGGTGAACTATCCTTTTAATCTTTTGGACTAGACAGACTAATTACCATATAAATTTACCGTTCCACATGCTGTTCCACACGTTTCATACATCGCTGTGATGTTACTTACTTTTCATTTGTTAGAGGCGCATCTATAATTAAAATTTTTTTGCTCAGGAGCATTTATTGGTTTCTGGGGTATGCTTGCTGCTTTTACATTTTCCAATAATTATTCCAAGTCTGTAACAATGGTAACTTGTGGATTATAGGACATACAGATAGTACAGTGCAGAAAGATTTGATTTATAAAGGTAAAAACTTACCTGGACTGAAAGTTTGAATTAGTCTTCTACACTGAATGGGTGGCAGAATTCCATTTACATCCTCAGTCTGGACAAAGTTAAGGTCATCTATACCGTTTACTCAAATCTCCTTCAGTCTACCCATGAGTGAGTCCATTACATCATTACTGTAAGATGGCATAGCTTTCTGAACTAATTCTTTCACAAGCCCCATAGTGGCATATGCTTGAGTGGGATAAGTAACTTTGCACCTCTGTGGTAAAAAGAAAGTGGAGCATAATCATTAAGCTTTTCAAGACTTTCACAAATATGCTTATTGGAACTATTTTTGTCGATTTCATAGAAGCCAAGCTCAGGTACCCAGCTGGCAGTTTTCCCCCACAGCGAAAGTAGGACAGTCATTTCACTTTTGATAACAATGCTTGCTATTTCCCCCAACTGTAGCTGTCTTTTGGTATATCTCTGTATGACAAGCATACCATTTGCATATGAAGTGCCTTTAACTTCAACTTTATCTGTAATAACTGAGTTAGATGAGTTAAGTCCAAAGTCTGCAACTTCTGCCCTTATGCCACCATCATAGAGCTCTGGATAAAAGCTAGTCGAGTCTGACACCTGAACCAGGGGGCTGAAAAAACGGCCCTGACTCTGACAAGCCTGAAACAGCTGATGTCCATCAGCGAGTGACTTAGTGACATTTGACTTGATCTGATATATCTTTTGAAATAGCTATGCTTACTTTCAAAGCGCATGGTCCAAAAGTATGTATGAGTGGACCAAACTGTAGACTCAAGTCTGCCTAGTGAATAAGATAATGCTGTTTTGGTCTTGGATTTGAATGCGCAGTAAGTACCTTTGTGTAAGCAATCTGAGACTCTGAGAGGCTAGGTGCACCGACAAATTCGACTAACTCCCTCAGAAGATGTACCAGCTGCCAGACAGCATTGTCGGCATCTTCAAGCTCAAGCTTTGTTCCTTTGTTTGGAATAGCATTTGGCTTGTTGCTGCTTTCGCGTAGAAACAATTTGAGTCTGTCATTTTGTGACTCGTAACTGAACGTTAGGGGAAAGACAGGGTCCAGAGGCCTTGTCTCTGTTCATGCGCCAATATGAGAGTCAGGTCATCAGGACCTGCTCTGGCGCCTAACAAGTCAAAACAATAAGTAGAAGACATCTGGGGTCTGTTTCACAAAGCAGGTTTAGTGGAAACTCAGAGTCTGTTAACCCTGAAATGAGGGAAACTCTTGAGTTTTCCGTTTCACAAAGGGAGGTAACTCAAAAAGGAAAAAGCGGGGTAACTCTAGCCTGTTTCCCAGAGAGAGGTAACTGAAGCTCTCGGTCAGTTACCGTAGCAACAGACTCTGTGAACCTAGCCTGGTCGGGACCAGGTTTTTCTCAATAAACTTTGAGTTTCTCTCTGACTCCGCCCTCTTTCAGCCACACACGGTATTTGATTTCCTCATTCATTCAGTCAGCAGGCGAGTTTTGGCGTAGCATAATTCTGCCGTCTGTTATTTAAAAAAGTCATTAAAAAAATCAGTCAGTAGGCCTATATTAGAAGTGCAATAGGCGACTTTTTTCACTAACATGGCATGTCCTTTTGATAACGATCCCGTGATGAAGATGCAACATTACTGCGCAGAGAATTAGATATTCGTTGGGAGATGGTTATCAGACTGCGCATATATTTTCTAGCATTTCCAGACAATTATCTTTTTGACCGGTACCGTTTCACGGCACAGTCCATCATCTACATACACAACCTAATCCGTCTTTACATTTGCAACATTACCAACCGTAGTCATGCTCTCACATCCCAGCAGAAATTGTGTGTTGCGCAGCGTTTCTTTGCAAATGGGAGTTTTTTGTACAACGTCGGAGATGCATAGCACTTGAGTAAGACAACCGTATACCATAATCACTTCAGAGATTAAGTCACCATCATCACCACCACCACCACCGCAGTCAAATAAAGACACAATACACATTTCGTTTGGTCTTCTTTATTTCCTACAAATACAAGAGCTAGTTTAGTTAATGCTCCAATAGTTAACATAATTAACATAATTCACCTGTGACCATGCACCCACCTCTAACTTGTGCTCCAGTATTTCAATTTTCTAGATCTGCCCTCCTAATCTGGCCGTCCAAGTATTGCATTTCTTTGTCGGTTTTTTTGATTTTTTTTCAGTAGGTGAATTTTGTTCTCTTTTACTGGTAACTGGGAATACATAAGGAGGACATTAAATTATACAGTTGCACATGAATTCCAAAGAATGAACCTCTGATGTTTACTGAACATCCATCTCACTGTGTCAATCTGTGCAGAGGAAGTTGAGGGACCCTGCTGCTGCTGCCCAGCCATGCCCTGTTAAAAAGGATGAGAATGTGTTAATACTTCAGTATAGGCTAAATGTCACACAATGTTAAGAAATGTGAATGGGAAGAGAACTATCAGTAACATATCAAGATGTTACCTCTATAGGCCTTTCTGGATCCCCCTCTGTAAAAGCAGCAGACACAGTTTCCTCGTGCTCTTCATCCTAGATGAGTGATATGTTTCAGTATATTTAAACTACCATTTGTAAAAATCTTTGGAGTATTGCCTACTTACAGTTACATGGTCTGTTGTGGCATGAGGGGGCTCCACCAGGCAGATAGAAACATGATCAAAATTAGGTACCCCCATGAGATTATGCTGAGGTCTTACCTGTTTGAACAAAGTTTTTATATTTCATCTTAAACTGTTGGCAAGTGTGCTTCTCCCCCGCGGGACTCCACCTAAATGAAATAAATTAATAGGCTACCATTCAAGCAGTTTTCCCCTGTAATATTATTGTGATTGCAAAGGACTACATTTAAACTTACGCATTATCCTGAGCAGCAATGTTCACCCACGCCGCCCCCATCTCTTTTGCAGCTGCAGCCGTGTTGCACTTCTTTCTAAAAACATGTTCAAACTCGCCGTATGAGCACATTAAAATGTCCAATTCTATTGGGGTGAAAAACGCAGCCCTCCTCTTCCCTGTTGCCATGATGACTCGTTGAATCGGGGCTCCATTGATGCTGTCTTTTTATAGTTGTGGTGCACACGCTTAACTCCAGGTGAAACTACTCCGAGTTGATCAAACTAACTCAAATCTGCTGTTCTGGAACCGAAAACTCTGAGTTTCCTATCTCAGAGGAGATCAACTCAGAGTTCAGGGTTAGACTCAGAGTTTGTTGAACGGCTGCTTTGTGAAACGGACCCCTGGTGGATGGTATAAGTGGACGGCATTAAGACCTGTTGTTGGACTCAGTGGACTGAAGTCTGTAGATGTGAGTTTGTGTGTTACTAACATACATACATACTCTTTAGGGTAATGTGCTCATTGCGGAGTTGTTGTCAGTCGAGTGATGAAGGTTGAACTCTCCTGCGAAAGAGGTTCTGTTCCCAGTACCATGTTGACACTCCTGATATACAAGGTTTAGCTAATGCATTAGAATTGTTTTATTATTTCCACATGCCTGTGCAATGAAGACTTGCTTGCTGCTGGTATAGGCAAAGAAGAACAGCTTACACATAGTCGCTCACATATAGGCTTGAGACCTGCTCACGCATAATAGCTGTTTTCATCATATACTCTTGACGTAGGTATTAGTACTAAGAATCAGTGTATCACCACAGACGTAATTGTCATATCAATATCCACTTAATTTTATTATTCATTGCCTGAGTTTTTATGAAAATGTGTTGTGTTGATGGTTCACGGTTCAAGGTGTGACTTGAGAAGTTGCTCGCCAGTGGGGAAGGGGCCATGGGAGAATTTTCCTGAAAGGTTTTTCGCTTCCATACATCTCTGAAGTTGTGAACTGTCTCATGTATTCCAAGCGTATCCGGATGAATGTTATCATTATCACAGTAATTTTGGACTTATTCAATATCCAGTATCATATCATTTTTATGTTTTAGTTTTGCAATGTTATGTTATCTATCATTTATAATCAACACATTTAGTTTAAATCACTATAGTGATTTCAGGGGGGATATGTAGGGGGAAAGACAGGGTCCAGAGGCCTTGTCTCTGTTCATGTGTCAATATGAGAGTCAGGTCATTAGGACCTGTACTGGCGCCAAACAAATCAAATCAATAAGTAGAAGACATCTGGGGTGTCAGGAAAGAGAACTACACCACACACACACACACACACACATAGTGTTGCAGAATCACCATGGTTGAAGTTCAAGATAAGGGTGAAGGCTATCCACACAATACAAACACACAGCCTGTCTTAGGTATAAGAAGGCATGTCACATGTTGTATGGTGGGTTTTTCTGTCTCTGACTACGTTGTTAGTAAGGCCGATGTGAATAAAGAGATTCCCCATCCGACACCTGTGTCCAGATTACCTGATTCCTCTTTTCCAACTCTTTCTGCCATAACAGAACCACTTTTCTTTTTTAATTAAGCACTGCAAACACATTGCCAGGTCATAGTCCACAACACCCTCGGACAAATCATGTGCTAAACAGGGCGTCAGTCCAGGCGGGCACACATGCAAATGTGAGAGTTTGTTGAAAACACTGTTGCCTTTAATTCCCTGATGCATGGTTACTTCAGGGTGACTCTCCAAAAACTGCACAGACTCATTATAATCAGCAGGATCCCTATGAGTGAAAACTGTGAGACGGTTAGACAGAAACACCTCTTTTGTGACTAGACAGTATCTACAGAAATACTCAGCAAAACTGAAATTTTCTGTAAACCCACCAATAATGTGGTAACCCATATTATCTCCCATTAAGCATGCAACAGTACCTCTGTACATCTTACCCTCAAAGGATATGCCCTTTTCCTCCAGCTCACACAAGTCAGACACAAGCTCACTGAAGACGTTATCTACTCCAAAATATTTACAGTCTTTCTCTGTACAGAGCAGTACCAACTGGATTTGATCAACAGTTGATCTGAGGTGTGGATAGAAATTTCCAAGAGTGAAATACACAGCTAAAACTTTGTGCTTTTGCTTGGCAGATCCAAGAGGATTAGCCACCTCGAAAGCATCTTGAAAAAGCATCACCTTTAAAGAATCTGGATCTGTGGCAAACATCGCATTAGATCTAATGGCATGCCCATCAATGAAGTCATGAATGGTCCTATCTTCAACAAGAAGAGGGTTAAAACTCTGCTGAGTTTCACTTCCCTTTTTCAGCATTGCTCTGTGGCTGTCCAGCAGGGCAGGAATTCCTCGTGGCCCTCTCAATTTGGCCTCTCAATTTGGCCTTGTGCCCTTGAAAAAAATATCTGCCACAGTGGCCTTGATGTCTGTCTGCCTCTTTTCTGTCAACACAGCTTCAACACCAGTGTCTTTTGAGAAAAAAATACATCATCAATGGTGGGTTTTATTGGAGCCTGGCATGAACCGCTCAGACGGGCTATGATGACAGTTTGACACCAATCTATCACCACCCAACCTTGTGTCTGCGTCCATAAGGCTGTGACGTTGACTCTTCACTGAAGAGAGGGAAAAAGTTGCCGGACTGAGGTAAGGCTGTGTGATAAATAAACAAACGAATAACAGGAATTTCAACATATATGTTAGTTAACGTTAAATACCCATTGCTGTACAGTAACGTTATCGTTACAATGTTGACCCACTTTTAACGTGCTGAGTACCGACTATAGCTTGTAACAAACGTTAACTAGCTTGCTGTCAAGTTTTTCTTTTGTCGATCTTTAAGCGTAAGGTCATGGATGTCCTTACTATTCCTGCCATAATGTGTAATTTTTGGTTTTTTATGGTGTTGGTGTTGCTACTTGGGTAAGTTACAGTTGGTTGATATGTGCTGCCTCCTCATAGCCATTTTTTAAATCTAGACAGTTAGCGCTGTTTTGTTACTATGTTTCTGTTTGCTGTTTAACCGACGTGTAACTGCTGCCGTCTTGGACAGATCACCATCGTAAGAGATTTTATCTCAGTGTTTTTGGTGTCATTACAACAACATTTGCTTTTATCTGTTAACCCCCAGTAATAACTATGCCGAGCAAGCAACGGAGGGAGAGGTGCAGAGTGAAACCAGAATGATGCATCTGACTTAAAGGTCCAACCACCATAGTCTCTTAAAATTTTGTGGGAAACACTGGTGTAATAGTGTATGTGTTCTGAAAATTTACTTTTAATTTAATATTTCAGATCTTTGACATGAGTGCTACTTTTAAAAATAAAAGTCAAATGTTTTCTTTGTCACCTATTTAGTTCATTTCATTTCCTCAATAATTTTCCTTAATAAAGAAAGAACGTAAAATCATTGTTTTAATTTATGGCCTTGGTGCCCTGGCTTTTGGCCTTTGTGCCCTCAAAAAATTGACAACACAAAAGGCCAAGTGGCCTTGCCCCTAAAATGACGAAATTCCAGGCCTGCTGTCCAGTAATGGAATGTAATGATAGTGTCTCCTCTGCCCTTTATCATCGTAGCCAAGTGGGACCTCAACAGGCTGAACATAGTTAAAGTGCGTCTTGAAATACTACAGCCTTCGATGGTGTGTAGTTAAAGGACCACTTGCATGTAAGGCCTCGTGGACAGGGCTCCGCTCAAATAACTCTTCCCCAGACATGTTAATGTTTCTGTTGGAACGCCATACTGTTCAAGTTCATGAGCTAGCACATCCATTGTATACTCCTGTTGAATATCCTGAAGAGGTTTCATCTCATCTGTGAACTCTGTAATTGTGGAGGCAGGGAATGAATACTTTGCCTGCAAACCCAATTAAAACAGAGCTAGATTTTCTGTGTAGGCATCTTGCACTTTATCACTCTCAGCATCCTTACTTTGGTCTACATCAATATCCTTACTTTGGTCTGTATTACTCACATCAATTCCTTCAGGTATATTCTCTGCAACATCTGCTCCCTCACCTGGAAAAGACTGTTCTGCAGCTTCACATAGATGAACAGGTGCTATCTGGGTGACACTCCACCCTCTGTGATATCTGGAAATATGAAATGAAAAGGATGTCTTTACGTTAAAAGTCTTTGAACATCCATCAAAGGGACAAGTTACAGTCAGACCCTCTTGTATGTGGTCACTCAAGTGAGACACAAGCTATTTAACATCTGCATATTCTCTGCTGCAAACACTTCAACTGCACAGACACACTCTGGTTCCAAATTTTGTCTGATCCCTGTCTCTGGGTGTGTTCGTGACATGTGAACAGCAAGGCAGTTGAATGAGGGAAACCTTCTTCCATAATCTTTATGGCCACATGAAAAAAGCTCTTTGTTAAGAAGTCTGTGTGATCTGCAGTGCTTCAGGTATTCAGTCATTGAGACGCATTTAAATTCACAAACATTACAAGCCAACATGACGGTGCGACAGTCTGTCCTCTCATTAACTGGCGTTAGCCGGTTACTAACATCATCGTTAGCAGGCCCAACTTTAGCAAGCCAAAACAGACAGCTAATGGCTGTTATCATTTGTGTATCAGGGCCGAAAAAGTGGATCGACTGAAACTGGGGCTATAACTTTAGCCTATTGTCTCGCTAACTGGTGTTAGCTGGTTAGCTAACTTAAGTTTGTGCATTTGTGTGTCGGTCCTCCAGCGGACCGCCAAGTGACAGTTGACTGCAGTCTAGCATAAGCCTTGACACTACCTGACGACCACTTAACTAAAATAAAACAACACAACTCAACAACAAACTTGCGTTCAAGTCCCAAAATGACTCGGCAAAATATTTTTGGCTTATCCAGTAATGTTGATGGTAACGTTAAACACAGGTTAACACAGGCTGGACAACTCTCTCCACTTAAAACTATATAGAACTAACGTTAAGTCCATAACATATCTTATTTTAGTTAAAGTAAATATATATTTTTTGTACCACAGAAGTGCAATAAAAAGTTTTCCCAACTCCGTAAATGAAACTTCAGCGGGGGTAAATGTCCATTGATGGCCTCTGCTTCTTCTGACTTTAGCATGTAATGGCTCTTCTTGCTCCCACAATGCAATGCTTCCTTAAAAAATACAGTTAAAACACCTGTATAAAAATATTACGGAAAATTCCTTTACATTAACACAATACATTGTGCCGTATATTTACGGACTTTTCTTACAGTGTATTCCTTGAGTCCACTGAACAGTAGCTGCAAGGTGTTGCTTGTCCTATTCAATGCTGCCCTGGTGAGGCTGCATGGAAAGCGGAGAATGCTACTTACCTTCCTTTCGAGGGACACAACTGTTGTTCTTAGGACTGCGTAGACCAGCAGGGGCCACAAGACTCTGGGCAGAATGGAGCGCTGGTAAATCCAGGCTTTAAATCTACCAGGTAGCCCAGACCTGTCAACCTTGGTGAGCCAAGTGTCAAGCTCTTTCATGGACTTCTGGATGGCGGTGGTATCTTTCAAGCTTGTGTCAAAGATCTTCCCCAAGCTCTTGACCGGCTGCTCTGTAATGGATGGAATGACTGACGAATTTCAATTCCTAATCTCAGGAATAGTCACCCTCCCCTTTTCAACACCATGGACCTTGACTTGGAGGGCTTAGAACTCATCCTGGCCCAGGTGATGAGTTTCTCAAGACCCTGTAAGATCCACCTGCACCTATGGACTGACACTGTACTGATGGTGAGGTCGTCCATATAGGCTCTTATCGGTGGCTGTCGTACACCTGACTTGGTCAAGGGCCATCTGCATTCCACTTCAGCTGATTTGACTACCATGTTCATCGCAGAGGTGAAAAGGATAACAGAGATGGTGCAGCCTGTTATTATTCCTTTTTCAAGGTAATGCCAATCTGATGTTTCTGATCCAGAAGTCACCCTCAACCTGAATTTATTGTAATAATCCAAGATCAGATCCTTGAGCTTACTGGGAACACGGCGGCGGTGCAGTGCAAGCTCAACCAAATTGTGTGGTATTGATCCAAAGGCATTGGCCAGGTCCAACAAAAACACATCAAGGTCACCTCTGTTCTCATGAGCTTCTCTTATGAGTTGCGTTACTACACCTGTGTGCTCCAAGCAGCTGGGGGATCTAGGGATCCCACCCTTCTGCATCGAGGGGTCGATGTAGCTGTTTTTGAGGAGAAACTCTGGCAGCCTCCGAGATACAATCATGAAAAACACCTTCTTTTCAACACTCAGCAGTGAGATTGTCCGGAACTGGTCAATGTTTCTTGAGTTCTCCTCCTTGGCAATCCTAGCTCCTTCAGCACACCTGCACTCTAATTCCTAATTATCAGAGATAATTAGGAATTATAAAATCAGAAATTATTAAATTCAATTAATAATGTGGGGCACCACCCAGAAACCGGGACCAATAACCAAACTGTAAACGTTTGTTCAATTAGAGGAGCTGATATCTGAAATACTGGCACCACTACATGAACGGTGAAGGTGAGAAGTCCGTGCTCTGACTCTCTCAATCAGCCACCTATCACAATAAAATATGCACAATAATGACAAGAAGACTTCTCTTTAAAGCTACAAATAGTATTTATTAACTTCCACAAGAATTAACAAAGCCAACAATTGCTTCAATCAATAAATACTACGCTACCAACTAATGCTAAGCAAAACACATAAAGACAGCAGTGGCGTACAGACAAAACAGGTAAACTACAGCGTGTGTGTGTGTGTGGGTGCGTTTGTGTCAAGATGGCCGGCTGGGATCACATGAAGGGTCACATGGTCCAAGATGGCACGGCTCCTGAGGAAAGCTACACCCAGCGGAAACTGCCGCAAGGTTCCAGTTAACAATAGCAGACAGTGCCAACTGGTGGTTGGAGGCGTTTCTGCACACGCACAAATCTGATAGTAGATAACGAAGGGATAAGGCAGTGCTATACCCGCGTTATCTGACAATCGGATGTGTGGAGCGAACCGTGCACAATTTAATGGATATGTAGGTGTGCGTGAGCATGTGTTGTGTGTGTTAGTAAGAGAGAGAGGGGAAAGCGAGAAGAAGGGAGACTGAGTCTCAGTCCCGCAACCATGAGAGGAGAGCAGCGGTTGCCCGGTGTCTGGTTGTAGACTGACAAAGGAACTTACTTTACACTCACGGTGGTGCACACACAAAGATAATAATTATCTAGAATGGGATAACACAACAGTTTAGCGTGGTGAACACAAAACTAAACAGGCAGCAACTTAAGAATATTCCTCAGAGTACAGCAGAGGGCGGACTCAGTGGTCCGTTAAAACACACAACAGTAACTGAGCACTAAGCTCGTGAAACACACAAATCTAACATCTCTGCCCAGACAGCCTCTTACTTGTGTCACTCTCCTGAGCGATTCGGTGTATGTATAAGTCTGTCAGTTTGATCCAGCAGCAGGTCTTCTGGTGCGTGGTACTGGCAGCGCCATCCTTGTTACTCGAGACTGTTGGCCCTGGTTTCTCGACGGGGCAGCGATGAAACACAGGAAGGTCGACTTAATCGGTAGATAACGGGGCATAGAAGTTATCCGTGTCTCCGTGAGAAAACTATTTCTTCTTTTTGCAGGTAAATAACTGGGAGGTCGGTGGGTTGCAAGCAGCTGACTCTCACGTATCCGGAAAAGTCGGGTGTCGTCTCGTCCAGCGAGGGTGAAACTCCAAAAAAGGAGAATAAGCACACGTTTATTGGTCACTTTCGTCGGTGATCTAGCTGGTCGAAAAGGCAAACCTTCTCCAGAGCAACAATATTTCCAGTCCGTATTTAAAGGGGCTAGTGACGTCACGGCCCCGTTATCTCAGCTCCCTGTGTTGTAGATACGTCTGCCAATCAGAGATGGTTGCCTACCACCTCCTGGTGAGTTCACATCCCGGTGTGAACTGCAAAATATGAAGGGAAATGGAGTCTGTGGTTGGATTCTTTTGTCTCCAGAGAACAAAAAGGGACGGAGGTAACCTCGTGGTTTACATGTAGGCCGTTCTTTGTCTGACCTCGTGATGGAGGCCCAACAAGAGGATTTCTGTGTGGATCTCTGGAGAGATGGGAGTCCAGATAGGTGAAGGTGTCTCAACAGAGGAGCCAAGTCAAAGATAGAGTACATAGTGATGGAATGAAAGAGCCGCTCAGCCCATTTTAGGCAGGATTCATCAGTTATTCATGAGGTGACCCAACAAGAAATTGATATGGGTTGATCAGATGTTGCTATATTATTGCAAGCCTCAATATATTTTTGTTTACAGCTTAATTTGCATTAGACCAAGGTAAGAAGAGTGAGCCAACCGGAAAAACCTGAGCCGGTGAAGAAAAAAATCAAATCAGATTTATTTATATAGTTCCAAATTATAACAATGTTACATTAAGGCACTTTACATAAAGAGCAGGTCTAGACCAAACTCCTTATAAAATTATTTAAAGAGACCCAACAGATCCCCCAGTGAGAAAGTACTTGGCGACAGTGGCAAGGATAAACTTCCTTTAAGAGGCAGAAACCTAGAACCTGAACCAGGCTCAGGGGGGGCGGCCATCTGCCTCGACCAGTTGGGTTGAGAGAGGGAGAGAGAGAGAGAAAGAGACACGGGGGGGGGGGGCAAGGTTGGGTAGAGTAGGAGAGAATGAGAGCAGGAGGAGGGGATATTCAAAACAGGTGCAGGAACATATGATGCTGCATGAAGTTCATAGAAATTATGCTGTATGGAGTTCATGAAGATGTGGGAGCAGCAGGCGTTGCAGGAACATGGGGTAGCGATGATTCACCACCTGCAGGATGAGGACAGGGAGAGAGGGGAGAGGAACTGGGAGAGAGAGGAGAGGAACTGGGGGAGACAGAGACTTCGGGAAACATGGTTATTGGTATGTCGGCGCATTCCAGATGGGAGAGGGAAAGGGAGAGAGAGAGAGAGAGAGAGGTGCTCAGTCCTTCCCCAGCAGTCTAAGCCTATAGCAGCATAGCTAAAGAGTAAATGAAATTTAACATTTTAATTATAAGCTCTATCATACAGAAAAGTTTTAAACATGGTCTTAGACCGATACTGGAAGTTGGTTCCATAGAAGAGGAGCCTGATAACTGAAAGATCTGCCTCCCGATTTACTCTTGAAGACTCTAGGAACCACAAGTAAACCTCCATCTAGAGAGCGGAGTGGCCTACTAGGACAGTAGGGAACTATGAGCTCTCTGAGATATGATGGAGCTTGGCCATTAAGAGCTTTATATGTTAAAAGAAGGATTTTAAATTCTATTCTGAATTTTACCCGCAGCCTTTGAAGAGAAGCTAAAACAGGAAAGATGTGATACCTTTTTGTAGTTCCTGTTAATATTCGTGTAGCAGCATTCTGAATCAACTGAAGGCCTTTCAGAAATTTGTTTGGACATCCAGAAAGTAATGAGTTACAGAAGTCCAGCCTAGAAGTAACGAATGCATGGACTAGTTTTTCTGCATCCTCTTGAGAGAGGATGTTTCTGATTTTCCTAATGCTGTGCAGGTGAAAGAAAGCTGCCCTACTGACTTGTTTTATGTGAGGGACAAAAGACATGTCCTGGTCAAAAGTTATTCCTAGATTTCTTACATTGGAGCTGGAAGCCAAAGTAATGCCACTGATTGGTGACTGATTAGATGATTAGATAAGGTTATCTAAAGTGCTCAGGGCCAAGTACAATAACTTCAGTTTTGTCAGAGTTTAGAAGTAAAACATTATAGGTCATCCAGACTTTTATGTCTTCAAGACATGTCTGCAGTCTGACTATCTGTGTAACTTAATTTAGCTTGATTGATAAATACAGCTGAGTGTCGTCTGCATCATAGAGTAATTTGATCCTGTGTTTCCTGATAATGTTGCCTAAAGGAAGCAGATATAGAGTGAAGAGGATTGGTCCAAGTACCAAACCCTGTGGGACTCCATAATTGGCTATAATGCATGAGGAGGAGCTATTGTTGACATGAACAAACTGATGTCTGTCTGATAAATAGGATTTGAACAAGGTAGTGCAGTTCCTTTAACACTAGAACAGCCAACGGGTAAAATTTACCCGCAGCCGTCTTTTAATTGTATGTAACTTTTTTTCCATGAAATATTCAAGCCCCCCAGTCTTTGACTTTTCCTAAAAGTGTGTTAGGTAGCACCCCATATTGTTAAAATTTTTCCACATAAAGCCAGATTTATAAAATGGCCTTTTATACCTATAAGTGCCAGCGGGTAAAATTTACCCGTATAGATAATACAGTCATTTTCGCTCTATTAATTTCACGCTTATACACCGTTGCAGTGTTCTACAATGTGCTGGATCTCGCCATGATCCATGCCTGGGGTTTGTACCGGAGCTGCATGGATGACAACATCCCCTAAAGTGAGTTCATGCTCCGGCTGACCCAGGAGATGGATGGCATCAAAACAGATGCTGCGCGTTGACATGCTGCTGTAGCTGAAGAAGCGCCAGGAGGATGACCTGCATGGTGAAGGCTAACTGCAAACAGAATAAACCATTCTGCAAATGCCTTATATATATATATATATATACAGCAAATATATACAGCAAACCCTGGCCAATCAGCCAATGGCATGGAGAGATTTAATGTTGTTGTTGTTGTTTATTGTTGTCATAACGACAACGGTCACCAACGGTTTAAGTGTGGAGAAAAGTAAGGGGCCATATGATTGGCTGAGCGCAAACACACCTGTCTGGCTGATGAATCTGTCAATCAGAAACATACATTTGATTGACAGCTTTGTCAGCCAATGGTGTTGTTGGATGACCTGCGACGTCAGATCAGTCTCAAAATTCAACGTACTGATTTCGTAAATGCACATTCAGCAATTCATATGCTCCGTGAATTTATATAACAAGTGTGCCTCAAAATTACATTTGTGAAGTCCGAAATACAACTATGAAACAAAGCATGTGCATTTGTGAAAAGCCCCGCAAGAGTTCATTCATTATGAGACTGTTTTGACTCAATAATGAAGGGAAACACACAAGGGCAGGAAGTAGATCTGAAATGAGAGGAGAGTTGGGTACCAAAATAAAACAGGAAATGCAGAACTAAATGGAAAAATTAAAATAAAACAGCCTAATGACAGGATGAACCATGACACTGAGAGAATAGGTTGGGGGTGGTTGTGTCTGCCCCAGTGTGGACTCCAAACCTACCGACCGCTGAGCCTACTCCCTGGGGTTTCTGTGTCTTTTGTCGGGTTATATCAAAGAAGAGTTTTCCACCTGCAGTTCTTTATTTTTGTTCATGTTTCAACAGGAAGAATTTGGAGCATTAAAGTGCTGAGACTCATCAACATACTCTGAGGGAGAAGTGAATGTCTCTGTGCGTCTATCATCAGGGGGAAGGGGAGGGGAGGGGGTCCACAATCAACATTTACTGAAGGCTGATTTAAATTCCAGTCTTGAATAACACCCAGTTGACAGTGAGCTGAACTGATACATCAGATCCCTGAGGCTGAATACTGAGCCCTGCATCCCAACTTACTGTATTTGACTGGGTGGTCTCCAGGGGTACGATACCCAATGAAATACCTTTAATCAGCAAAGACGTGATGTTGAAGTAGATGATGATGACATAGATATCATTATGAAATCTAACAAGAATAAACATCCAATTAAAATTAAATATATTTTGGTCTTTGTCAATGTTTTAGTGTTTGAAGGAGATCAACAATTTCAGACAAATTATGTAATTTCAAGAAAATTAAAGAGAGCAGCACTTCCTGTTCCTGTAAATGAGTGAATGAATGCTCTTATCCTAGAGAACCAACAGGAACAGTCCGAACTGCACCAATCATCACTTGAACCTATTGTAGCATCTTTTAGCTCATTGTTTTGGTCTGTTTTGCCCTGATGCAGCACACAGTCAGACTCACACTGTAAAACCCAATGTTGCTTGTTTGTTATCATAACTACTTTTTCCTTTTCAATACAACACAGATTTGTGCAAAAAGTAATTTTAACTTAAAATAATCAATTGATAACATCTCAACTCAACTTGACTTATGTTGTTAACATAGCATTGGGTTTTAATCGAGTAATCTTCCATGTAGTTGACTACTGCATACACTGCGTAAACTTGTGCGTCATCACGCTGTACGCTGTGTAGCAAGTTTTGCGTCTTGCGTCATCATGTGACTTTCTTCCCTGCTAAGGTGGATGGAACAACACCAGAGACTGAGATTAAAGAATATACATCGTATTTTTGCACAGTGAGTGTAAATGTTAGCTTACAAGTAATATTTAAGACATGTTTTACGTTTTTGATTTGATTACATTATTGTCCCTGTTGCCCATTTATTGAAAATCACTTCACCAGAGTGTGATGGCAGGGCTCTTATTCGCTGTGTGACACGCATTTCAGCCACTTCACACGCTCACACGCATGTGTTTCTCACGGTAAAAAAAAAAAGGTAATATTAATGGTAATGGTAAAGTTGTCAGGTGTATAGCATTTAGTTGTTGCTAGGGGAAGTCATCAATACAACACATCTAACCCCCCCCAGCTATACCCCCGCCACAGCGCCGTAACGTAACCATGCATCCCCCCACAGCTATCCTTGAATGGGCCCTTCATAAAATATTTAGATTTTTTTAAGGGGGGGTTGAGGCACAAATTAACCTGAACCCTACGTTGCAGTAAAAAGAAAAAAAAAATGTTGTTTTACAGGCGGGGGCGGGGCTCCCCTACCTTGCAGGAGATGCCGGGGTATAGAGGGAATGCGCATGACGTCACAGATGCGACCTCGCAGCGGGTTAGGCCCGCTGAGTGGCAGCGTAAACTTTACGTTTGAACACAGCGAAAACATCTAAAATGGGAAAGAGCTGTTGTGCGATCAACTGTACTCATAGATTTAACAATGATGTAAAGGCAATGATGTACACGCTGTGTCATCGCGCATCCTCACTCCGGACATAATTGCAAACATCAACGCTGCAGCATGTGACCATGTCTCTCCAAGCCCTGCCATACACGTACAATGACCTGTCCGCGCTGTCCCTGTCTTCTCTGCAGCTATCCATGGTCTCAATGGGGGCTCATTCATTCCACTGGTGGGAAAAGTGGAAAAGTGACGAAAAGTGATGCAGTCAATGCATACCCTCTATAGAGGGTATGCATTGACTGCATCACTTTCCCACTGGAACACGCCCCCTCACTCGCACTGAGTGGCAAAACATCCAGCAAAAATGGCTGCTACTAGTCGGAGAAACTGTGGTGAAGACGGGATAACAGCCAATTATCAACTTAAATTAAAGGCAGTTGGACTTGACAGTGACCCGTACAGTTTACCGAAGAACCAGTGGTCCATGGACATTAACATTTGGCCACGAATCGAGTTTCCTGATATTTATATGTACTTAATTTCTACGCCGGGGAAATACATGAAGCAAAGCTTGAAGGCATACCCAAGATATGGGTACTTCTGCGGGGACGTATGATATTGTAACATCCGTGGACGTGGGGTGAGCACTTCATATTTGCAATCAGAACGTTTATGTAGATGTAGGCATTGTTAATGGAGAAATCCACACTGGTGATGTGGACCCATGACGCTAGCTTTAGCTGTTAGCAAAGCGCAGCCATTCCCTCCTGTTTGACTTGTTGATTAGTTTGTTTCCCAAACTTTTAAATTAAAATTACCCCCTGCCCAGTTTGGTGTGTGTATTTAGAATGTCTTTTTTTATTTCATTAAAAAATTGTGTTTTTAAAAACTTTTAATTGCTATAGTTAAAATGAGTTGCATGTGCAACTATGAATAAACCGTGGTGGAAATTTTTTGGACCGTAGTTAATTAGGATGTGTTTAATTTTTACTTGAGATTGTAATATCAGCTATACATTAATCTAATACTGCTGCAGAGCCTGCACCTGGAGACTAGTTTGGACTTTGGGAGCATGTTGAACTGCCAGCCATTGCAGTAATCGGCACTGTGAATACTATGACATTGTGAGACTCTGGTGCTCTCTTTTCTGTTATAAATATATATATATATATATATATGTGCCCTTTATACTGTTAAACTGATCATTGAAAATATTGTGCTATTTTGTTTAAATAGCTTTGAGAAAAATATAACAGGCTTATTAAACTACCATGGAATATCTCTGTCCTAATTCTTTCTTACTTTTCTTTTTACTGGTGTACATGAACAAGATCCAAACGTGAATGCGGTGGACTTGTAAGTTTTGTACTTACTACTCAGGAAATTGCAAAAGAATAATTGAACATTATAGACCCATTCATGGACATCATGGAAGAAATTGCCCTTTGCCCTGTATCTACAGTGACTTTCCACTAGTTTTCCAATCACATGAATCCCTTAATAAGCATTTAAGAGAACATGGACTTTCACATCATGGACCTATTGGAGGGTTAAACCTTAAAATTAACTGCCAATTGTGTGGCTTCAATGATCCAGTGACTATAAAACAGTACTTTGGTCATCTTGGGAAACATCTTAGAAACAAAGAGACACCTGCCCTTTTAATCACTGTTCTTACAAAACAAGAAATTACAGTACTTTTACTTCACACAAAAGTCGTTTTCACAACAATGCCACACTACAAGACTTGAAATCTGAGCCTATTACTCAAATAAATTTAGGCACGGAACTTGTGGCTGATCAAGTGGTTTCAGATGTCAGTGATACAGAATGTTCTGGGGATGAGAGTGTAAATGAGCAGGAGGATACCTCTGATAGAGTTCAAGCAAGACTTGTGTCTTTAACACTGCAATTGGAAACTGTTTTACATGTCTCAAAGACTGCAGTTCAGGAAATAGTTACAGAATTTAGGGATATTGGTGTTTTATTCATCCATCCATCTTCTACCGCTTTTTCCATTTCCAGGTTGCAGGGGTGCTGGACACCCTGGACAGGTTGCCGATCCATCACAGGGCCAACGCACAAAGACAGAGACGAACAACCACTCACACTCACATTCAGACCTAAGGACAATTTAGAGGCACCAGTTAACCTAGACATGCATGTCTTTGGACAGTGGGAGGAAACAGGAGTACCCTGAGGAAACCCAGGCAGACACGGGGAGATCATGCAAACAGAAAGGACAGAAAGGACCCAAGCCGGGAACCGAACCTGTGACCTTCTTATTGTGGGGCGACAGAACTAACCACTACACCACCGTGCTGCCCATTGGTGTTTTATTGAGTGAGGTAAACAAAAATACTCTTGATAAAGCATTAAGGCTGAATGGATGACCATTGATGAAAACACTGTAAATTTAGTAAAGGATACATTTTACCAGGTAAATCATTTTAGCTGTCTTTCAGAAGGTGGGTCTTTGTCAACTGACAAAAGGAGGTTATCTTTTTTCAAAGAAAACTTCAGTTTAATTAACCCAGTTAAATACGTTTTAGATTTGTCATCAAAACAAACATTTGTTTATCTGCCAATCTTGCGTGTTCTTCAAGTGTTATTGAATAGGGGTGATGTAATTGACAGAATTTTGGAAGAAAACCAAAAATCACCATCTGGCCTGTATAAGTCTTTTTTGATGAATCATACTGTAAAGAAAGTCCACTTCTTAATGGTGAAGATCTATTATTTCTTTTGGCTTGTATGTTGATGACTTTGAGATCTGTAACCCTTTAGGCACCTCAAGAAAGAAACATAAGTTGTGTGCAATCTATTGGATAATCGACAATTTGCCTGTAAAAGACAGATCATCATTGTCTACTATATATCTGGCTGCCCTATGCAAAAGTCAAGATATTAAAACATTTGGTCATGGTCCAATTGTTCAACTACTGCTGAGAGACCTACAGTTGCTTGAAAAGGAAGGAATTTACATCAGCAGGTTAGGAACCAGTGTCAGAGGTACAGTTATATACATTTCATCAGATAATTTGAGGGCACATTCTTTTGCTGGGTTTCAGGAGTCCTTTATTGTGGACAGGTTTTGCAGATTTTACCTTGCGAGTTGAAAAAATATTCAAACTTGTTCTGTAAGAAGTGGGTCATTTGTATTGAGAACAATAGAGTCATATAAGCTTAGAGCTGAGCTTAAAGAAAACACAAATTTGAAAAGTGTAAATGGTGTAAAAAGTGACTGTGTTCTAAATGAACTACAATACTTTCATTGAATAACAGGGTTTCCACCTGACTTTTTGCACAACCTATTTGAAGGCATTGTACCTTTTGAGCTGTGTTTGTGTCTGAAAAAAATCATTGACAGGAAATATTTCACATTAGATAATTTAAATACTGCCATACAGCACTTCCCTTATAGGTACTCTGACAAAATCAATTGTCCTCAAAAGATTCCTGGAAATTTTCATTCGTCTAGAACGATATGAGGAAATGGCCCTGAAAATTGGACTCTGTTAAGGTTGTTGCCATTAATTATTGGTGATGATGTCCCTGAAAATGATGATGCATGGTCTCTGATTCTGGAACTGAAAGACATTGTTGAAATCTTGGCATCGTCCACTTTTACAGATGAAAGCATCTGTTACTTAGAAGCAAAAATCTTTGAACATCGGAAACTTTTAACAGATGTATTTCCTGATGTGAAACTCAAACCCAAACATCATTATCTAGAGCATTATCCCCATCTGATTCATTGCTTTGGACCTGTGGTTGACCTCTGGACATTCCGCTTTGAAGCGAAACATGGTGTTTTCAAGAAAGCTGTTCGTGGTCTTAATAACTTCAAGAACATTGTGTTGTCTCTGGCCAACAGACACCAGCTTATGTTGGCATACCATTTTGACATGCCTTGCCTGTTTAAGCCAGCAGTAGAAGTAGAGAGGAAAACACACAATTCCCTTGAAAATGAGCCCCTCCCAGTCAAACTAACTATTCAGCACAAATTCAGTTATCTGACCACTGTATCACTTGCCACTACAGCCTTAATACATGGAACAAAATATGTAAAGAGGATGTTTGTATCATTTGGAAGCACAAGTGGGCTCCCTAATTTCTGCCAAGTCCTGTACATTGTGATAGTAGACAACAAGGCATTCATTGTTCTTCAACCTTTCTCTGCTTGGTATCTGGACCACTATAGATGTTCTGAGGTTTGCAGTGTTGAGGATTCCCAACTGGTTGTGGTCGACCCTGCAGAGCTGAACCGCCACGTCCCCCTGCCAGCCTACGTGGTGCAAGGCAACTCCTGATTTCTCCCAAGGCATTCCTGCAACACTGAGGTAATTCTTTTGTCTTATTTTCAGGATATTTGAAGTAAAAATAATTGACTTATAGGCTTTAGTTTCATTAACAACTCTACCTTATGTTCTATACTTTTATATAGTTCATAATTTTACTACCAGTGTTTTTAAATAATTAAATGGGATTAACCTTCTTTACATTTAACAGGGTTTAAACAAAACCTTAAATTGATAGTCTATGGCAAGGCCACAACGCCTTGTATTGCACTCTCCTACAGCAAAACCCCATACTTAGTTGACTGAGGCCCCATCCTTTTCCCATTTACACTAAATCTCTTCACCAAAAAGAGCAAATATACAAGCTCATGACGTGTCACACAGTGAGCTTGTAGATCTGTAATTTACACATAATGTTCCCAATATTGGGATATAGGCCTCATGTGGTTAAATTACTTACTAGGTTGGGTTCTATGACATGTGATCATGACTTTGCCTTGTTTATAAGAAAATGTGTATTTGTTTTGTTCTTTTTAGATTCACCATGTTGCTGCGTGTCATCCTAACCGAAGAGGATATTCGGGGGGTCACCATTGAGAACATGCCCGACATGGTTGATGACCTGCACTTGATCCTCAAAAACAAGCTTGGATTGGAAGGAGTTTTGAGGGTACAATTTCAAGATCCAATGTTCAATAACGAGCTTTGCAATTTGAGTAACATGTCAGATCTCCCTGAAGATAAAGTGACTTTGAAAGTGTACAGTCAGCCTCTTGAAGAACTCCAAGTTCATACAGAAGAACTTCATTATCATACAGACTCAATGTTGGACACTGCAAGCTTAACCACAACCCCTGAGTCGAGCACCAGTCGGGTCCAGCCCACCCTTAGTCGTTGCCGTCAGCTGCCTCAGTCATTTCAGATCCCTACTTTTGCGTTTGATACAGAGCTAAGGTTAAGGCAAGGAAATGAAGCCTTCCAGAAGGCTGGAACCCTTCTTGATATCTCCAAATGCATGAAATCAGACATTTTGGAAAAAATATCAGAAGCGGTCTATGCCTATATGCCTATATATCTACCCAGAACCTGAGGAATATGCTTTGGTGGCGCAAGCGCTCATCAAAAAACATCCATGTCTGAGGGAACCAGGGTCTGTTGCTGGATGGTACTGTTGGAGGTTTAGTTTAAAGTTTAAAATGGGTAACTTCAGACAAAGCTACGAGAGGCTGGATGCCCAGAGCTCAAGATCAACTCACTCAACTCGCGGTCATCCAGGACATCTGGGAAAAGAACTCTTAAGAGGGCTAGAAAATCAGAAGTCAAGTCATGCCAGACATCCCGGAAGGAAAAACAAAACACTCCCTTGATGAAGAAAGGACAGCAATGCTCACAAAAAATGAAGAAGAAGAAGGTCGATTGGAAGCAAATTCAAGTGATGATGACCAGCACCTTCTCTTTGCGGAGAAAGGAAATCGTAGCGGACGAGCCACCTGTGGCTGACATCAAAGATAGATGGCCAGCACTGTTCTCTGAACGTCAGGTAAAGTACTTCTCTATTTCAAATGAGTTGAGGAAGACCAGAATGGAGGTTGATTAAGAATAGAAAAATATGTTATACAACAATGGCTAATATCTGCTGTCATGAAGACTATACAGTTATATATATCAGTGTTATTGAATTTACAGCCAATCCCTCAGCTTGTTCTTTCCTTCTTTTATACCTACTAGATTGAAGCAGAGTTTGCTCGCCTCACCACTGTTGACCTGAAAGGCTGCTTCTTCGCTGGCCTTGACAAGTATCTGCAGAGATTCATTGATATCTACAGAGCCAAGCCTGGTGTGGCAGAGCTGAAGAAGCTGTTGACAACACTGGATAGTGATGTAAGTATGCTTAAGAGATATTTTAAAAAATATATTTTTCTGTTAAAAAAATTTCTTATAGTAAATGTTGCTATAGAGCAGTGATTCCCAAAGTGAAGGTACTGCAGGTGGCCGTCATTTTCTATTTTGTAATTAAGTTTGAAGTTACCATTAAATATTTATGGTTAAATATTTTAATTTTAAAAAGTAATCACAACTAATAAACAAAGCCATGTGATTTAAATTGCGTGTTATTCTTCATTTATCTGACCTATTTTTGATCCGGAACATATCTTATATTTCGTTATTGACGGGGGGTGTAATTGAGGGAATACCTTATCAGGGGCGGGAAAGAGTAACAATGGATCGGTGGCTATCAGGAGTGAAAAGAAAAGCTGTTAATGAGACTATCTCAACAAGTGAAGAGGATCGAAACGAATCTGTGAAAACAAAAAGAAAGACTCGTCAAAAGTACTCAAGTGAGTATCTATCGCTGGGATTTACATGTGTCGGACCAGAAGACAACCCACTGCCTGTCTGTGTGTTATGCTCGGAGGTGCTAGCAAACGAGGTGCTGAAACCATGCAAGCTGCGTCGACATCTTGAACCGAAACATTGGACAATATTCATCAAAGCCTCGAGACCTTTTTGAATACAAGCAGAGAGAGTATCAGAGCCGTAGGAAAGCAATTGAATCCACCTGTGTCACCGGGAGTGAAAACGCCAAGGCGGTGAAGGTTTCTTACCGAGTGGCAAAGCTAATCACCCAAACCGGGAAGCCACACACAATTGGGGAGGACTTGATTTTACCCGCTGCCAGAGAGATGGTTGGAGTAATGGTTGGGGAGAAAGCAGCTCAACAACTTAACTTGATGTTTTTGTCTGACAACACAGTCAAACGCCGTATTGACAGTATGGCCGAGGACGTGCTGAAGCAGCTAGTGAGCAGAATACGAGCAAGCTGTTTTTATGCTCTCCATATTGATGAATCCACCGACATTGCAAGCTTGGCAAATTCACTGGCATTTGTCAGATATGAATATGATGGAGAAGAACATGAGGACTTTCTATTTTGCTAACCTTTATCCTCACACACTACTGCGGAAACCATTTTTTACACTCTGAATGAATTCATGGTTTCAAAAGAAATAGACTGGGCAAAGTGTGTGGGACTAAGCACTGACGGAGCTCGGGCTATGGTGGGAAGACTGACCGGAGTTGTGAAAAGGGTCAAAGACGTGGCTCCGCTGGTTACAGCTGTCCACTGCAGTATCCACAGAGAGGAACATGCCTGCGGATTTTAAGACTGTTTTGGATGAAGCTGTGAGAACAGTAAACTTTATCAAAAGTCGGCCAATCACGCCTGTTTTCCATATTGTGCGCGGAGATGGGGAGCGACCACCGGCAGCTGCTCCTGCACACTGAAGTGCGGTGGCTTTCACACGGTAAGGTGCTCACTCGACTTTTCGAACTTCGGGACAGGACATTTTTCGTGGACTCCCGGTTTGAGCTGTCAGATCGGTTCTGTGACTTCAATTGCCTGTGCAAGTTGGCGTATTTGGCCAATATTTTCGGCTATTTAAACGGACTCAATCTATCTCTCCAAGGAAAAACAATGACCATGTTTCATGTCCACAGTAAAATAGAAGCCACCATAAGGAAGCTCGAGCTGTGGGACCGAAGAGTGGGTCAGAACAACTACAAGTCCTTTGACAATCTGTGTGATTTTCTCACCAAAGAGAAGAGGCAGATCCCGGCCTGCGTGGCAGGTGCAATCAGAGAGCGCCTGAAAACCCTGAAGATGCATCTCCGGGAATACTTCCCTGTGCTCAGCGAGCAACACAGCTGGATAAAGAATCCATTTGCCCCCCTAAATGAGGATGCCATTGCAGGTCTCAGCTCCAGGGAGCAGGACAGCCTCGTGGAGTTATCTTGTGATACTGCTCTGAAACTTATCTTCACACAGAAGCACTTGGCACATTTCTGGATGCATGTGTACACGGAATATACTGATCTGTCTAACAAGGCATTGATGTTTCTGATGCCTTTTACTACCATCTATCTGTGTGAAACTGGATTTTCAGCACTTGTGGTACAGGAATAATAAACTGGACGTTGAACCTGATCTCCACCTAAAGCTGATGTCTATTCAGCCAGACATCAAGACTCTGACAGCTGCTATGCAGCAGCATCACCCCTCTCATTAGGTGAGTTGCATTCGACACGATGTAATGTTATGCAAAGTGTGGCTCAGAACCAGTATCAAGATAAACTGGTCTCACAGAGACTGGACTAAGTCTTGTGTTAATGTAAAGATGGACTTGTGTGTGATAGCACTTTGTTTTGTGCTGTTAAACGCCCCAGCTGTGATGGATCGTAATAACTGCATTTTTTTCTCCTTCATGTTGTTATTGGGTTGATTTTTTTATGTATATGCAGACGCTTTTTATTCAGCGTCAAACAGCCAGGATACGGCCTTGACAGTTCACTATTTGCGCTTACTTTCTATTAAGAGAGAGAGAGAAAGAGAGAGAGATTGTTACTTGTTTGTAGATGAATTCTTAATGTGCACGTTATTGTTGGTCTGTTTATGAAATAAAAAGAAGAAATAATTCGTCTTAAGTTTTGTGTGTTGATCAGAGTTGTTGGGTGAGCCGCGAGAGAATTTCAGATTTTACTTGTTTATCCTGTATGTGTGTCTCTCCTGACTGGATGAAATTGGTATATTAGTAACATAGAGCTATTTAACATGCACACACACTCACTTATCATTTATTTACTGTTAAATACTCCATTCTGATGTTATCTGACTGAAGCTGTTCCATTGGTTGTGTATTGTCTATTATTTTTAGTGTTCCAACCAATGGAAAAGGATTGTCGTGTTGATGCGGCTCCCCCACTATCTCAAAAAGGCTGCGTTCAACTTTTACAATACAGTTCAGGTATATTTTATTTTATATTTTCCGTCAGTGCAGATCAGACCCCCATTTTTATGTATTTACCCTTACTTGTACGAAGCCTGTATTTTAGGACCTAAACAGTGGGTTGGGATCAATCATGAGTAAATAGACCTTTCTTTTTTTTCCAATTTTCCTCATCAGCTCACACTGCTTTTTTTTTTTTGTGAAGTGTTGTGAGCTTGTAGGTCAGCTATTTTCACTAGTTTGGGTCCCCGGGAGACAGAAAATGTCTCTTTTGTGTCTCAAGCTAAAAAGTTTAGTCATGCTTAATGCTGTTGTGGCCACAACAACAGAATCAGTAAAGGTTTATTTTATCACATATTTGTCCCCTTTGTTTAGGCCACAGATGCTGAGGAGGACATGACAAGTGGAAAGACGTTGGGCATCCTCATGGTGGCAGACAGGGATGATGCTGTCAGTTTCGCAGTGGTCATTTAGGAAGAAATCATCCTTCCATCGCTCATTGATTTTCCAACAGCTGTGGCACTGCTGATGGGTCTGCTCTAAGCACTAAACATTGACTATCCCAAGGGCATAAGGTACACACTTGAAGTCATTCAGAAGGTGCTCATGGACATTGGTGGAGGCCATTGCACTGCTTTGGTTCATGGCTTGAGAAACAGACTCTTGAGAAAGACCATGTAAGCTTAAAGCAGAGTTTAAGCATTGACCCTGACCTTTATGCTGAACTATATGGACATTGGGGGACAAGACAATGGTCTGCATTCCCATTTAAGTTTGATTGTTGGAGAACTGCACACAGCAATATTGTGTATTGTTACATGGTTTGAGATACAGACTTCTTGAGGAAGCCCATGTAAGCTTAAAGCAGAGTGTAAATATTGATGCTGACGTAGAAAATGCAAGTTCAACTGAACAAACAAAATGTGAATTTGGTATGAGAAATGGACTCTTATTTTGTTATTTTGGTTGAACAGACATGTAGATTGTGTACTGGATTTGACAATTTAATGACTTATGCATTTATTTGGGGGACACAGTAACACACAGGGTGTGTATTTATTTGGGGGACACAGTAACACACAGTGTGTATTTATTTGGGGGATAGTAACACATACAGTATGGATTTATTTGGGGGACAGTAACACACGCAGTGTGGATTTGTTGCACTGAGGTTTTATCCACACTGTGTTAAACTAAAGTGTTTACTTAATCTTATTATTAGTGATGCATTATTTGGAATTGCACATGTTTTAAAGCACTTTTTAATTCTTTGGTTAATTGCTCTATTATTTGTAACTGGCTGCACATTGTTGAATGCCAACACGTTTGTTTAAGATGTCATCAAAATCGAAACTTAAATGTCAACTTAAATTTCGATAACTTGCAATGCAAGATACATTTTAGTAGTGATGATTGTCTTAATAGAATGCATTAAATAACAGATAACACATCAAGTATTATGGTAGTATGAGTAACTGCGCACAGTGAGATGGTAAGAAAGAACAAGGCAAGGCTATTAAAAAAAGCTTTCTGGTACAAATGTTCCATTTTGATGACATCATGTGTTGGTACTGTCTTAAAGGAGTAGTTCACCCAAAAAAGTGACTAATTTTCTATCAATTACACACCCCATGAAACCTTGAATTCATGGAGATTTATTTTTATTTTTGTCGCATTCTTTGAGTCTTCTCCATTGAGTATCACTCTGGTCATCAAATTATTGGCTCAGTAATGTGACGTTACATTTTAAAATTTACTTTCTTGGTATAACAAAGAGTAATATGAAGTCCTGTTCAGCAGGACATTACTTTCACATTTCATCCTCAGTGTGTCAATGAATATATTATGCATGGATTGTGCATGCAAATGTTGTATTCCCATCCATATTAGATTTAATTGAAAATAATTTATTGTCCACAGTAGTAGTATATATTGTTATGGATAGGTTAGGTCTCTCTTTTCTTGCTATTTTTGTTTGTTTTTTTGGTTGGAGCTGGTTTGGGGGACACAGTAACACACAGTGATGACATGTGATGCACAGCTGTCACCATGGTTACTGTGACGTCACCTCCGGTTCAGTCGTTTGGCGCAAGCCGTGATTGTTGATCTAGCATACCTGGAAGACGCCGAGTGAGACTGACTCGCCACTCACCCGACTGACGTCCGAGCTCCACACACTCCGAGCGGACAATGATCACAGAGTTTCACCGAAGCATTTTCCCTTTTGAAGACGGTCGGTCAGCTTTGTGGTAGGAGGCATTACGGACACTCCATCAACACCCATTCCCAGGAATACTTCTCTCTCTCACCCTGAACTACTGACTCGGTCAGCATGTTTGGGCTGGTCCGCTCAGGGGAGCGGAGCACGGGCTGGTTGAAACCTCGAGAACAAACACTGTTGCGGAGGCCGAGCATCTGGAATCGCCATCGACTGGTGAGCACAGCTGCGACCATCACCCAATTCGGTTCACCAGCCAGCTCTGTGTTTGTTTTTTCTTTTTCTTATTGTCACGTTGTGGACTAATAGCGACAAATCACACAGTTGTTGCTGTCCCTCCATAACAATTTGGGGGCTCGTCCAGGATCTGAACAGACAGAGTAGGGAGGCTATAAGGAAGCTAACTTAGTTAGCGACCCTATTGACCGAACAGCTAGTTAGCTACTCATAAATAGAAGTGTTGTCTGGGTTTCAGGTGGGGTCGACGGCAAGGTCGACCTGGAATAAGGAAACTTTAGGTTTCCACCTGTAACAGTAACTCGACTAACATTCTGCTTGTATGATAAAATAGCGATAGCTCAGGCTAACATCCGATTACCAAGACAGGTCCGTCATCAATATCCTTTGTAGTATTGTTTACGTATTGAGCTGTATTAACATGGTGAGATTTAGTGTCGTGTTTGTTTAGCAAGCCATGCGGTAGGTTTATTAGCTTTCACAATGCGGTGCGGTTAAGTTTAAGCTAGTGCTTGATTAACGTTAGCCGTGACTAGTGGTAGTCTGGTATCTAGTTTGTGTACAGGACTGCGTAGTTTGCTGTGTTCAGTTGTGTTGTGTTGCCGCGGTTGTGCGATGCGAGGCGTCATATTTGGGTAGAGTGGTGTGTGTATGTTTGCAGCTAACTTGGCTAGCCATACATTGTTGCCAGATAAGATGTATTGTGATTTATTGTGTTAATCTGTATACATGTAGGTTCAGTGTAGCATCTAAGGACGGAGCTATATATTGTTATGCTGTTGTAGTCAGTGTTGTGACACCTAAGGGTTGTTACGTTAACCTAGTGTATTTCAGTTAAATCAGTAAGTAGCACTAAATATTTTTTTTTTTTGTTGTTGCCAGTATCTATTGTATAGCTAATCTGTGTGTGTTGGCCTCATTTGAATAGTTGTAACTGATTGTACAATGGACAAATTTGATGTTGAAGAATACTGTACCACACTATCCGTAGGGAGCTTTTCAAGTTGAAGAAAGATAATTTGGTTGAGGTAGCCAAATATTATGAGTTAGCCACTGCGCCAAAAATTAAAGTGAATGAGGTTATACAGCTGATTGGGGATCGCCTGAATTTGCCTGATCCAAAGAAAGAGGCGGCAGTCAGAATTAAACAAGAAGAAAAAATTAGACAAGTGGAGAGGGAGAGAATTGAGCTGGAAAGAGAGAAGCTCCAAACTAAGAAAAAGACCGAGCAAGTGTGGTATCTGAGATGCCGATGTGAAGAAGTGATCACCGCTGACACGTCTTTACTTGCAGTCAAAAAGAAGTTTATGGACAAGCAAGAAACAGTGCCAAAAATGCTGAATCTTGGAGCCTCACTGCCAATATGAGATCTCCTCCCTACTGTCTCCCAAACCCCTCAATTTATATGTCTTGTCTGTCTTCGGAATGGGCACTTCTTCCAATAAGAAGCCTCCAACCAAATGGTAAATATCATCTGGTCACTGGTCTCTAGCCTTTGATCTTTTAGGGCCAGCATAAAACCCCCTCATCCTATCTCTCGTGGTGTCTCATGCTCTACCGTATCAATCAGGAAGGCAAATGGGTAACAGTTTGACCTCCAAGGCACATTCCTTTAGTTCAACTTACAATGGGTCGTAAAGAAACCTTTGACAAGGCCTTAATGAACATCCTTGTTTGACTTAAGAATAGAACATACAACAATTTAT
The DNA here is from genome assembly GCA_034769265.1 of Remorina albescens. Classification (NCBI taxonomy): domain Eukaryota; kingdom Metazoa; phylum Chordata; class Actinopteri; order Carangiformes; family Echeneidae; genus Remorina; species Remorina albescens. The sequence goes on along the minus strand of CM068485.1, from coordinate 2,920,575 downwards.
ATGTTAAAATAAAGAAAATGAAGTGGAAAATACACTACACAAGCCCGCTTGGCATTAGAAAGGGACAGAGTTCTGTCTCAGCACTCTACCTTGCAACCAGCCCCAGAAAACCACTTTGACCCCAATAGCTGCCTATGACTAATACCAAAGTCCAATGTAAATGAAGTTGGTGTTTTCTTTGAAGCCTTTGAAAGAATTGCAGAGGAGATGAAATGGCCACGGGAGAGGTGGACCTTGTTGATTCAGGGGAGTTTGGAGGGAAAAGCTCAGGAAGTGTATGCTGCTTTAGATGCCGCCCAAGGTAAAAATTATGATGTGGTAAAGAAAAATGTATTAGCAGCATATGAGTTAGTTCCAGAAGCTTACCGCCAGCAGTTCCATTCCCTGAAAAGGAAGAGTGATGAGTCGTTTCTTGAGTTAGCCAAAAGGCAGGAGCTGGTGTTTGGGAGGTGGCTTGCCTCTACGGAGACCACCACTTTCAAGAGTCTCTGCGCACTTGTGTTCATGGAGCAAATTAAAAAGTGTGTGCCCCAGTCCATAGAAATATACCTTAATGAGGATGATGGGAAAGATCTCAGAAAAGCAGCCACCTTAGCCGACCAGTATGAGCTAACTCACCATAGCATATCTGGTCGAGGAAGATCTTTCAGACAAGACATGGAAGCTGAACGAGATTCTTACATGACAGGGAAAAATGTCTCTGGCTTTAAGAAATCTCACGACTGATCCCATCGGTTTCTGGTTAAGTCTGAGCGTGTATCCCCTCCTCCCCCCGAGTCAAAAAGAGTTGAGCGAGCACCTCGAACTGAAGTTTATTGCTTCTACTGTAAGAAACCCAGCCAAACAAAGTCAGTCTGGCGTAAGTTACAGAACAAGGAGGCTAAACCCATAGCCTGTATAGGGGTATTGTCGACACACTTCCAGTGAAAGGTATTACCTTCCATCTAGGTAATGACCTTGCAGGCACTAGGGTGCGCCCAAGTGACCCTGAAGATGCTCCAGTGGAAGTAGGGCAGAACGAAAGTGTGACCCCCATTGTTTTAGAACAGCCATGTGAAGCACCACAAATTACAACTTTAGAGGAATACCACCCTGAAGTGTTCACGCCCTGCGTTGTGACAATGTCTGGCTCACGGTCTCAGGAGCTAGTGGATGTTAAGGCAGATAAAACTGCGGTTGATTTAGCTGACACCTTTCTGGCTCAGTTGGCACTGTGCTTTAATCAGAGCTTCTCGGGTAAATTGATTACTAGCCTCCATTCCAGCCAAGAATCTTCTATAGCATCCCTCAGGAAGATGGCTATGTCTTTAGAACAAAAGCCAAGGGGTAGCCACTGGGTATTATTTACATCACGACGTTCTGATGCGAAAGTTGCGCCCATTGCGCCGTCCAGCTGATGAACACTGGACAGTATTCTCCCAGGTGGTGTTACCCAGTGGTTTCAGGACAGAGGCGATGCAGTTAGGCCATGAGAGCATTTGGGCCGGTCATTTTGGTGTCCGGAAGACACAGGACAGGGTTTTGCAACATTTTTATTGGCCTGATGTGCGCAAGGATGTGACTAATTATTGTAGGTCCTGCCATGCATGTCAACTGGTGGGTAAGCCCAACCAAAACATTTTGGTCGCACCACTGAGTCCCCCTCCGGTCATGGAGGAGCCATTTTCGAAGGTTATGATTGATTGTGTAGGCCCCCTCCCCAGAACCAAGAAAGGGAACGAGTACTTACTCACTATTATGGATGTGGGTACTAGGTTTCCAGAGGCGGTGCCGTTACATAGCATAAAAACTAGACCTGTGGTGGAAGCACTGTTGCAGTTTTTCTCTCGTGTAGGGCTCCCGAAGGAAATACAGCATGACCGAGGCACAAATTTCACATCAAACCTGTTTCAGGACGTTGTGTGTCAGTTGGGCAGTAAGCAAATGATGTCGTCTGCCTATCACCCACAGTCCCAAGGTGCAATAGAGAGATGCCATCAGACACTCAACACAATGATAAAAACCTATTGCGTGGAGTGCGCTGAGGACTGGGTTATTTGCCATTAGGGATGCCACGAATGAATCGACAGGTTTTAGTCCATTTGAGTTAGTGCATGAACATGAGGTCTGCGGCCCACTCAAGATGATGAAGGAAAGGTTACTCCTTTTAACACCTCAGAATGACACATTACAGTATGTAGCGACCTTTAAGAACAGACTACAGTCAGCTTGTGCAGTGGCCAGGCAGAATCTTCAAGCAGCGAAGAGCAAAATGAAACGAGAATATGATAAGAAAGCAATACAGCACACATTTGCAGAAGGTGATAAAGTTCTGGTACTGTTGCACATGAATCAGCCTAAGTTGGAACTAAAGTTCTGTGGACCATATGTTGTAGTCAAGCGTGCGGGTGAGTGCAACTATGTTGTCAGCACCCCAGAGCGTAGACAAAAAACTAGGTTATGTCACATAAATCTGCTCAAACCCTACATCAAACGAGATGTTGAAAGCCCGGTGTGTCTTGTAGCGATTGTTGAGAGTGGCGAGCGTGACGGGGGGAGGATGATCCAGAACCCCCAAAACCGGTGTCTGCTCCCTTACTCAAGTAAATCTTAAACATCATTTACAGTATCTACAGCCTGAACAAGCACAAGACATTACAGAGATGATACAGAAGCACCCAAGCTTATTCAGCGACACGCCTGGTCTTACAGACTTGGTCTCACATGATGTAGATACAGGGGAGGCTGCCCGATTTAACAGCACCCGTATCGAATTCCACCTTACAGGCAAGAGGCTGTTCAGGCTGAGTTGCAGCATATGCTAGAGATTGGCACTATTGAAAAGGGTACCAGCGAATGGAGCTCTCCTTTAGTACCCGTTTTGAAGCCAGATAACATGGTACGCCCATGTATTGATTTTAGAAAGGTTAATAGTGTGACAAAGACAGATGCTTATCCCATTCCTCGGTTGGAGGATTCTATCGATTGAATTGGTCAGGCTAGCTTTGTATCCAAGTTCGATCTTTTAAAAGGATACTGGTAGGTGCCATTAACTCACAGAGCAAAGCAGGTGTCAGCTTTATGATGAACACCATTACAGCAGGGTTAGCCAATGTGGTAACATATATTGATGATGTTGTTGTGTTTAGCTCGTCATGGATGGAGCACATTGCAGACACTGATCAGTTGTTTGAGAGATTGGAAGCTGCGGGCCTGGTTGTGAATCTCCCTAGGTGTGAGTATGGGAAGGGCCAAGTTACCTACCTAGGCCACTTAGTAGGGAGAGGATCAGTTAGACCTATACAAGCTAAGGTACAGGCAATTGCAGATCTTCCCACTCCTAAAACAAAGAGGCAGTTAATGTGCTTACTCGGGATGAGTGGATTTTACCGGCGTTTTGTGCCCAACTTCACTGAGGTTGTAGCTCCTTTAACAAACCTTTTGAAGAAAGGCATAAAGTTTGTGTGGACACCTGAGTGTCAGAGTGCAGTAGAGAAGGTGAAGGCCATCTTGTCATGTGAACCGGTGCCAAAGGCCCCCGATTTCTCTGTTCCATTCAGGTTGGCAGCTGATTTCTCAGACCTAGGCATCAGGGCTGTCCTTTTGCAAGCGGATTCACAGGGAACAGAGAAGCCAATAGCCTACTACTCTAAAAAGTTGAATCGTCACCAGCAGCGCTACTCAACCATTGAAAAGGAGGCATAGCCCTGGTATTAGCCCTACAGCACTTAGAGTTCTATGCGGCAGGTAGTCAGAAGGAATTGTTTGTTTATACAGACCATAATCCCCTTGTCTTCATCGAGAAGTTTAATGGAAAAAACCAGAGGCTATTCAGGTAGAGTTTGGTCTTGCAACCTTATAATCTTGGGATCCAACATCTGCCAGGGAAACTGAATGTCATAGCAGACACTTTATCCAGGGGTTGAACCTCATTCTGTCTGATGTGACAAAGAAAGGCTACCCTCGTGAAGGTGGAAAACAGGTTACGCACGGCGATGTCTGATAGGACTAAAGATTTGGGACCAAGTTTATTATTCCATTAAAATGTTAGGTTGCTCCTTGTGCCAGAAAGTAGACATTTATTGTGGGAATATTCGTCAAAATCTTATGTAAATATTTGTCTGTATACAGCTTTAGATTTTGCCTTTATACTGGATGTTGCCGTTTAGGTCTATAGGACAGATAGGTAGTTTTAGGAAAATTTAAAATGTGGTACTATTAAAAATTATAAAAACGATAAAAGAGAGAGAGAGTAAATAAATAAATAAATAAAAAAACAAATAAATAAAAACAAAACAAAAAAAATTAAATTAGTAAAAGTAATGATTTGAAAGGGAATAAAACAAAATCTTTGTATATATCTTTTGTTTTCTTATAAAGGGGAGGGACTGTTACGGGTTAGGTCTCTCTTTTCTTGCTATTTTTGTTTGTTTGTGTGGTTGGAGCTGGTTGTATTGACTTGTGATGCGCAGCTGTCACCATGGTTAGTGTAACGTCACCTTCAGTTCAGTCGTTTGGCGCAAGCTGTGATTGTTGATCTAGCACACCTGGAAGACGCCGAGTGAGACTGACTTGCGACGTCCGAGCTCCACACACTCCGAGCAGCTGATGATCACAGAGTTTCACAGAAGCATTTTCCCTTTTGAAGACGGTCGTTCAGCTTTGAGGTAGGAGGCATTACGGACACTCCATCAACACCCGTTCCCAGGAATACTTCTCTCTCTCACCCTGAACTACTGACTCGGTCAGCATGTTTGGGCTGGTCCAGGTTGAAACCTCGAGAACAAACACTGTCGCGGAGGCCGAGCATCTGGAATCATAGACATGTATATATAGACGCCGCATTGACTGCTGCTGCCAATTGGAGCGACGTGCCTACACGGCGACCATTTTGGTACATTGCCACTTGTCCTACATTACGTCTATAGAGGAATGACGTGTTTGCACAATTTAGTGATCATAAATCGCTCAATAGTAATAAAACATATTGTCAACATGTCAACATATGTTCACGCGGATTGTTTGTTACAAACGTCAGACATGGGGGACAGACAGACAGACAGATAAAGACATAAATAGAACAAAAGGAGCCCAGGAAACGTTCAAGGTGTGTTCAAGTGTTTATTTAGAGAATTGCTTCATTTGATTACTTTTATTGCTATTATCATTATATTATTATTATTATTATTATCACTATCATTATAATTTTATTAGTTATCATTTTATTATCGTTATCATTATTATTATCACTATCATTATTATCATTATTACTATTGTAGGGTGAAGTAGCAGGACTATTTAATGTAAGTGCAAGACCATAAAGAAATATTTACAAGAATATTTACAAGACCTGTCTTTCACTAATCAGGCCTATGGAGGCTAAAACCCCTGAAAGAGAACTGTTTTGCACAGTTTCTTTCTTGTGCTGCCCCTCTGTGTTTCTCAAGATTAGGCTGCACCACATTGCAAAGGTGACATCACTCAGGTACCAGACACCACTAATTTCAGTAAATTTGAATAGTGGTTGTCGATGCCAAATGTATGTGTCACCATGGACACTGTGAGAGCTTGCCCTGATTGGACCAGGTGAATCACCCACTCTGCTGATTTCACCACCTTCACTGTGCCATCTGATGGTATCATCAGGCCACCATTATTTTTCAGAACAAGAAGGTGGTAGCTCTCATCAAATGACATGGGTATGGTGTCTTTTACCAGGCTGGCACGGCACACATCACAAGAGAGACTTCTCAGAACCTGCCGAACAACAAATCCTGCAATGTACACCAGAGCATTGTCCACAAGACCACCAAAATGTGTGGGAAGGTAGCTGTGGTCACACATGATGGCTCCAATGTTGGCAAATGGGGAATCTAGCTCTCCAGCAGTTTCAGCAGAGGACATTTCTACAGCAGACAGGGACACTGTGCCATCCTGTATTGTAAGATGTGTAAGATATTTCCAACAGTAAAAAAAAAAAACACTGTGTACCTGAAAAAAAAAAAACATTGGGACAAGACCATCATTTGAACCTGAATCAGAACATTGTCATGCATACCACTCTTCAGACCACGAGCATGAAGTTCTTCCAGTGCATGAACAACTAAGACCCTCAGTGTTTCTGGTGAGAGAGCACTGGTCAGATAGTAAGCAATTGGAGCTTTCCAATGCCCTTGTATGCCAACCACCATAAACACAAGAGCCTCAGTGGCAACATCTGTCTCATTAAATCCATCCCCCATATCCACAAACCCTGCCATTGTTTGAGTTTGGGGATTGTATTGCACATGTTTTTTTACGGCCATGGCATCCAGCATCAGTTTCATCCATCCATATTTAGTCTGGTCTTCCTTGCATCTTCTTCCCAGCATGTCCAGCATCATCTTATTTAGACCAGGCTTAGCATCAGCCGAAGTCAGCCACCTTTGTAAAAATAAAAAGTAGTAATTTAAACACTTTAACCCTTATAGAAAAAACTAAACAGAGAAAATAGCATATCTGAAAGCTCAAAATGTATCAGAATGCGTTATGTGATGATTTGATGTGAGCTTTTAGATCGGTAATTTTCACTGTCACAAAACATAGTTTGTAAGACTAATGTGGGTAATGTATTTAACAACTAGGCAACATGAAAAATACCGTTGCAATGTATGGGGATGCGGGAGAGGAAGATGTTGAGACTCTCTCAGGTAACTATATGGCTTCGGACCATGAAGGTGTAGCATGAGGGCAAATTCTCTCTGCTCTCTAGTATACTCATGGCCCTTTTTGGCCAAGAGGTCTACCTGATGATCTGAAATTAAGTTAGCACAAACTAATTAGTAAGACCCCTTTAAATAATAAGGAAGGAGGAGTGTAACACAGAGTGTGAACATTAAGTAGGCTACCTATATAAAATATTCAAATTAGTGTTGCCATTTTACCCGAGTAGAATTCAAGCCTGTCTTTCAGCTATTCATTTATGAGGTTGTTCTCCCTCAAATCCTCAAGAAGAGTGTGCACATTCTTCTTTGCCCTTCGCTCCCGGATCAAACAATTCCTCTTCTCGTGCTCCAGACTCTCCACTCTAGCCAGAGCTTCATTAAGTCTGGCCTTTACAGCAGTGGGAGAAGCAGGCAAAGCGTAATTGTGGTCCTAGTGGAAAGAGGGATGAAAATATGAGTGATGTTTATAACTCATCACTCACAGATGTAGGTGGCCCACATTTTTAATCTCATCCCTCAATCCCACTGTTGGCGCTTTGGGTATGAGTGTCTTAGTGTCAGGGACACATATTCAACAACTACAGTTTGTTTTAATGTATGCTCATGTGTACTTTGAGTGTGTCTAAAATGAGTGGCAGAGAGCAACTGCGACAGAGGTTTTAATATGATCAGGGCCTTGATGCTGGTGTTTGAGAAATATAACATGCAGATACTTACAACATTAGACTGACGTTCAGCTTCATGGAAATGCTGAGGCAAGTCCACTGGCAGGCTCTCTTCAGCTTTCCTCGAAGCTTGTGTGGTCCTTGATGGTACTTGCTAAAATGTCAGAAATATAACACAAGATTCAAAAAAAAGTTTTAAGCATCAGAAAGTGTACTGTACTTTATTCCATGCAGACAGAAAAAAAGTTTAGAAAAGTGTGGAACAGTCAGCTCTATGAAATAAACTCTCATTCTACTCCTAGACCACAAAATTATATCAGACCTTAGCTTTGTACAGGCTATTTTCTGGGGAACAACAAGCTTTCCTCCTAAATCCACCTGCATCTCCCAATCACAAGCATCCTCTAAGCTACCTTGCCTCCTTGCTATCTTATTAACTTTCTCACCTTCTTGAACAAACTGAATTGCAACTCTCTTTGTCTTAGACCCTCCTAAATTTGCTTGCCTCCATATATCTTCAATGCCTGCAGCTAAGCTTTTTAAAACTTGGTTATGTCGCCATGTATACTGTCCTTGTGACAGACTAACCTTACAACCTGTCAAGATGTGCTTTAGAGTTGCAGTACCTGAACACAATGAGCATAGCGGGTCTCCATTTACCCAGAGTTTTAGGTTCTGGGGAGTTGGCAATACACCATATGTGGCCCCTATCAAAAATCTAATACTACTTTCCTCCATACTCCACAGCTCTTTCCAACTAAGCTTTTTTTTCTCTGCCCATTCCCAGTTCAACCACTGTCCCTGCTTAGCCTGAGCCACTGCCTTTGCACCCGTTAATATTTCCTCCTGCCTACGAACTTGCACCACAACTAGCTTCCTCTTCTCTTTGGGACCTGCTCTGCTCCACACCGGTTTGCCTGGGCCAAGCCCCAAGCCTCCCCGGCCTATTTGCACATTACCCACAATCTCTGTATGCCTAAGATTTGCTTTCGCTTCCTGCACTGTCATTCTTGGATTCCATTTTCTCCCCTTGGTTGGGTTTGGAACCACCTTACTAACAACCACATCTTTACTCCCAGATAGCAGGAGCTCTGTCCTAACCTTAGTACATTTAAACTCCTCCACTAGACTAGATACTGGGAGCTGAAGTATGCCTTTCCCATACAGTGCCACAGTACTTAAACATCTAGGAACACCTAGCCACTTCCTAATGTAAAAGCTAACTAGTTTTTCCATTTCCTCTGCAGCAGATAATAGAATCTCATACACAGAAAGTGGCCACATCAACCTGGGAAATAATCCAAACTGCAAACACCACAGCTTCAGCTTTCCTGGAAGCCCTGATTTATCTATTCTAGCCAGTCCCTCAGCAACATCCTTCCGAAACTGCACTACCTGTTCTCCATAATGCAAGTCTGCCCTGTACCACCTACCTAGACTCTTTACTGATTTTTCCCTAATTATTGGAATTTCCTCTTCATCTATTACAAACTTTCGATCACTTAATCTCCCTCTACTTATTGAGATACTTCTACACTTACTAGGCTTGATTTTTATACTAGCCCACTTTAAGTTTTTATTAAGTCTCTCAAGTACTCTTTTCATACATGGCACCGTTGTAGTTACCAACGTCATATCATCCATGTATGCCCTAATTGGTGTGAGGCGCATCCCATCCTGTTGCCTCTCTCCACCTACAACCCACTTAGAAGCTTTAACAATTACCTCCATCGCCATTGTGAATACTAATGGAAAAATCGTACACCCTGCCATAATGCCTATTTCTAGCCTCTGCCAACCTGTTGTAAAGCCTGCTGTACTTAAGCATAGTCTGATATCCTGGAAATATGCTCTTACTAAATTGACAACTACTCCAGGCACTATAAAATAATCAAACGTCTCCCAAATAAGGCTATGTGGCACTGAACCAAATGCATTTGCTAAGTCCAAAAATATTACATGCAAGTCTCTTTTTCCACTCTTGGCTGCCTGAATCTGATGCCAAATCATGCTAGTGTGCTCTAAACACCCTGCGAAACCTGGTATTCCTGCCTTCTGTACTACAGTATCTATTAAGATATTCCTTTCTAAATAACTAGCTAGTCTCCATGCGACTACACTAAAGAAAATCTTCCCCTCTACATTTAGGAGAGAGATCATCCGAAACTGACTCAGGTCTGAAGACTCCTTCTCCTTTGGAATAAGAATACCTCCTGCCCTATGCCATGCTCTGGGAATAAACTGTTTCTCCCAAACTATTCTTAATTGCCTCCACAAAAACCTTAGGATATCAGGTGCGCTTTTATAAACCCAGTAGGGGACTCCATTTGGCCCTGGGGCCGAAGAAGCCCTTGCACGCCTGACTACCTCCTCAACCTCCTTCCACCTAGGTGGTCTAATATCCATCTCCTGATCTATCTCTCCTAACGGTGGCATGTCAGGTGGAAGGCCTACTACTCTATTATGCTCAAAATCTGAATATGTATTTCTTAGATACTTTTCTACCTCTAACTTTGTTGCTTTAAGCTGCCCTCCCTTTCCTGGTTAAACAACCCTTTAACAAACTTAAATGGGTCCCTGTAAAACGCTGTCCTTACATATTCTTTCTTCTTTCTCTTTTTCCTAAGATATTCAGCCCTTCTGAGTACTGCTAGCCTGCTTCTCAATTCTTCTTGCAGCACATCAATTCCCTCCCTCTCTTCCTCTGTAGCTCTTTTCCACTGCTTTCTTAGTTGTCTTCTTTCCTTAACAAATTTCTCCATTTCTCTTTGCCGTCTAGACTTCATTAACTGTACTCTTTCAACCCTCTTTCTTTCTTGCACCCCAAATCTTTCAACACCAGGGGAGTAAATTATATCTCCCATCTTCTCTAATCTATCGCTTGCGTTTCCTCCTAGTCTTCTTAAAATTACTGACAAATCCCTGTTGACTGTCTCCCATTCTTTGCTGCTATTTGCCCTAGGCCATTTAACTCTAGCTTTCTGCTCCATATTTCTCTCTTTGACTGGCTTGTTCACCTCAGTATCAGCTGCATCCCTTCTTATAACCTCCTCCTCCGCCTCTGTACCTGTATTATTGATATCCTTCAAACTGTGGTTTTCTACCTGTCGCTGGATTTCATCCGACTTACTCGATTGACTTCTTAACAAGTACTGATCGATGCGGCCACACTGCCCTTCCTTTCCCACACATCTCTTTCTTCCCTGATTCACTCTTAGGCCTCTAACTGATGTTACTTTCTGCCAACCACAAGGACAAACCTGGAGCTTGTTTCCTTCCAACCTACCATTTTCTCCAGCCATGCTCACTTTGCCCTGCAAACTATTCTGCCCAATTCTAGTCCTAGAGAATAGGTCCGTGCCCCTATCCTTCACTGAGTCACATGTCCAACTCATAGTCTTGTCCGTTCCAGTGTCTGTTACCATGTAGTCTGCCTGTGAGTCATCTTCCACCCCTGCTCTCGCTGACCCTTGGGGTATCTTCCTTATCTTACTTGTAGCTTATGCTGGTTGTAACAAAGCTGCTAAGCCTTGCCACTGCTACCATGGGTTGCTAGCCCATGGCAGCACCTTTGGGGTCTTTGCCTCCTGTCAGCTGTCTGTCCAAGCTGTCACGTGGTCTTTCCCTTGTTGTCAGCTGCCCTATTCACAGAAGTCACTAGCTATGCTAGTTTTGAATTCAGAGTAAACACAAGAAATTTGTGCTACAAAAATGGACAAATTAGTTGATTTTAGTTTAAGTTATATCAACTAAAGTTATCAAGTTATATCAACAAAAGGTATCGAGTTATATAAACTAAAGTTGGAGTTGAGTCAAATAGCAAGATTTATTTGTGTTAACTCCAATGTGTTTGTTGTCTTGACATACATTTTTATCCCAGCATGGACACAAATATTTAAGTTGAAACAACAAGTTGGGTCTACCTGGTGAACATGTTCTTATTTTAATTCAAGTCCAAAAAACAAACAGACACATCATGAGGACAGAACTCCAGAGGACATAGATGTAGAAAAAAACAACACACAAGACTCATGTCTTCAGTCGTTACATTTATGACAATGCAAATTAATTAATTTGACTGCATTAGACCTAAAAATTATAAAATTATAAAAAATGATATTAACATAAAAATTTATATGATTGTGTCTATAAATTCAGTCAAAAAAATTTCTTCTTGGTAACTTGTTTAAATGAAGTCTGAGTAATATGCTGATCCTTTTCAAATTGGCTGAACTCATCTTCCCAGTTCTTTATATTTTTCTGAGTTCCCCGCACATAAAAAAGCAGCTTCAGTCAACTCAGAAAGTGGTAAAATTCTAAATTCAATCATAGTACAAAAGTAAGTATGATGAGGAGAGACCTGCACTGTAAAAAATTTTTCTAAATGGCGTAATTATTTACTTATATAACTTTTATAAACTCAGTGTAAAATCTTCACTTGTAACACATCTCATGTAGAATTTACAGTGAATACCAGGCAAAAAAAGTTGCCAATAAAGTGCTGTAAAAGTGTTGTTAATTACTGTAAATATAATTATAGTATATTACTGGATACATTTTACAGTTTTTTTCAGTATAGAAATTAAAACTATGTATTGTTGTTTTATATTAGAAACAACCATTAACTGTATTTCAGATTACAACATTATTTTGTATTCCATTCAAATTACATGAGTTACCTGGCAACTGATGTTGGCAGTAAATAGCTGTTACTTATTCATTATTAATTAGAGACATGAGGGTTTAGACTGTTGTTTGTCTTCTCATGCACCTTCCCACTTCTTGGACTGATCCACTTTGTTGTCTTTGTGCCAGAGGTTGGGTTGATCCTGATGAAGCATCTGAAGTCAGAAAATCAGAGAAAAAGACACTTAATGAAATACACTGTTTACAAGAGACAGCAGAACCCATCAAGTTGTGGAGACAAGCTTATCAGTTTTCCAAATATTCCCCCCAAAAAATTTGCTTTCGTTGCCGATGTGCCATCCATGCAAGCTGAAGCAGAAAGTGGCTTTGCAATGCAATACTATGGAAATGCAAGGAGTTGAATAAAAATATCATCATATGGTAATGTTATTCATAATAGAAAATGTAACAAAATAATAATCCACTAGTATCGCATTCAAGCACATACCTTTGAATGAATTCCAGTGTGCTTGACGCCTCTTCTTGGTACACCAGATTGAAGATGTAGTAGCATGAGAAAAATGCTGCCATTCCAGCCACAATGTTCTGATGTGGACCCACAACCACTTGGCCCTCAATGGTCAGCATCCAATTTGTTGCTGTAAGAACATCACCTAAACATAATATACATACATATCATTTACTGTTGTTCTTCTGGCGTTTTTAGATGCATGTTCTTTCTGTTGCCTTCCACATGAACATATCCACAAGTTAAACTAATGTGTCAATTATATAGTCTCTAGTTCTGCAACAGACTAAAAAAATAAACAATCTAAGACGACGAGTCCTGGAGACTCAAGAAGCGTCATTCTCTCAACGTCAGCTGCTGTTGAAAACACCTAAGACAAAGAAAAAATAAACTGAGAACATTATCACCATTTTGAATTGAATACATTATCATCACCCTCAGCTCATCTATTGAGGGTAACATGATCAAACCGATATAATTTTCAAAAGCTTCAACATAAAGTATAATAATTTTAGACTTACATTGGCCTGTAAAATGAGCCCCTCAGATTTCTCTTTGAAGTAAGCCATCAGCAGCAGGATCACGCATGGGCATGGATCACACTTGTCTTCTTTGTTGTACTTGACCAAGATGCGCTCGACCTCATCTGCACTGGCCCCTGCTGTCCTGTGCTAGGAGAACCTAAGGATCAGTTTCCCCTTTTCTTTCATAGCGTGCTCCATTTTTTCCAGAATGTTAATGTCTGGGAGTAAATTGAAATGGCTGTACATTTCTCTTGGAATGAAAAGATATGGCCACTCGGTCTTCAGCTCAGCAATTGAAGGAGGTGGGCTGGCATTGATGTTTTTTCTTTGTAGGTAGTAGGTTGTTTTCATTAACTGAATCACATATTCTCTCTCTGCACCAGCTGGTCCCTCAGTGTGATATAGGTCTTTCATTTCACTCTTTTTCTCTTTGAGACCCTCTACAGTCTCCTCTGGTGGACAGTCAGGTTGCCATCTCACGCAGCCATATTGGTCAGCTGGTCCTCTGGCTATGTCTTCAGGTGCATTTGACACCTTTTTCTGCTTCCTTCGTCTGGAGAGAGCATTTCAACGATTCACATGCTCTACCCGTGTTTTTAGTTGAATCAAAAGAGATCCATAGCCACTCCCTATCACAGTGCCATCTCTCATAACATCAGCAAAGCTCTGAGGATGTTGCTTTACAATTATCTGGCTATTGTCAGACACTGAGACTTAGATGGATTTAGTTCATTCAGCCTCATTTCTTCAACTGTGATTCATATCATTTCCCTGCGGTCTTTAGCAGATGGACATTTCTTCAGTGCAATTGTGGTCATGATACCAGGAGGCATTCTGTTCCAAGGAACACTGAAGTTTTCATGCCAGGCACTTAAATTAACAGTCATTCTCGATGTATTACTGCTTAAATCAAATCAAATCAAATCAAATCAAATCAGATTTATTTGTATAGCGCCAAATCATAACAAAGTTACATCAAGGCACTTTACATATAGAGCAGGTCTAGACTAAACTCTTTATAAAATTATTTAAAGAGACCCAACAGATCCCCCGATGAGAAAGCACTCGGCGAAAGTGGCAAGGAAAAACTTCCTTTAAGAGGCAGAAACCTCGGGCAGAACCAGGCTCAGGCGGGGTCGCCATCTGCCTCGACCGATTGGGTTGAGAGACGGAGAGAGAGAGAGAGAGGGACGGGGGGAAGGGGGGGGGGCAAAGTTGGGTAGAGTAGGGAGAGAAAGAGAGCAGGAGGATTTGATTTGATTTGATCTTTCGGCTCCCAAGCGACTCTTCAGATTTTTTTTTGTTGCTTAAATTAATTTATTACCAACAATAATGTAAAATTATGCACAAATGAATTACTAATGTAAAAGAAAACATTCGTTATGTTTTTTTTATTTATATATGTTTAGTAGCGCTACAAAAAATGCTTGACATTGAAGTGCTGTTGGATTCCAAAGATGGAGGATCCTCTATTGTGGTACTGAGTACTATGTCAGGGTGGTCCACAGGAGTCAGTGTTACATATGCCATTTGGTCTATAAAAAAAAAAAAAAAAAAAAAAAAAATTCTTTGTAATGAACTGTTTATTATTTTTATTTAAACATTCTATTGTAGTAGCACCACACAATATCTTCAAAAAACTAAATTCAAACATGAATTATACATGAGAACATGTACAGTATATCGTAATCAATACACATCAAGGTTACGAAATAAGCTTTTAATTTTTATGTGTTTTACAAACATTATCTTGCACATACCTTGAGTTTGCCAGGCACTGAGAAGCCTCCGGCACTGGATAGGTGTGATGTTGGCCGGGAAATCCTCCTCTTTAATGAATTGCAGATTGGATTTGGACTCCACACCAATGCTTGCCAACTTGCTCAGCATGGACAGGCTTTATTGGCGGTACTACCCAGCTTACCAGAGGATAAAGTCCAGTCTTATGTCCTCCATCAGCGCTGACATTTCAGTATATTTCTGGGTGAGAGTGATAAAATATTATGACTGGTGTGCCATTCAGCTTATACCCCATTAATGGATACTAATCAAGTCTTCTTGCTTAACACAGGAGTAGTTTGACTCTTTGACTTCATCCGTTAGACTGCGAATACCCATTCATCAAGCTCCACAGCCAGCTGCCTCTTCACAACAAAGTAGACGAAATTGCTACGCTGGATCAAAATCAACTTAATCTCACCCATTTGAAAGCCCTTGTCATTTCGTCCTAGAACAACATACATTTCTTTTTTGCACTTTGTTCCTTTGACAGTGACAGCATTAGTGGCAACAGCAGTGTCATGAGTGAAGTTAAGTGAAGCAGTTGCCACCTTGATCCTCTCATTATAGTCACTTGCATAAAGTTCAGTTCCCTTTTCATAGTGGGTGTCAGGAGGGAAAAGATTCCCAGCACCTAAGTATGCTTGAAGGAGCTGGTGACGCTCTGCTAAAGTAGCACACAGGTTCTTAAAGTTGTGCAGTTTTCTGACACACTGCAGAAAGTATGCCTACTTTCAAATCTCAACGTCCTAAGATGGATCATAGGTCCAAATTGAATAAGCTCAGTATAGTGACAAAGATAATGGTGTTTTGGTTTGAGGGGATGTTGTGGAAACAGCTCCGCTCTGGATTGGATGTATTCCTCAATCAGGACATTCAAGTAGGCAATCTGATCAGCAGTAGTTGTTGGTGCACATACAATAGCAACTATCTCTCTAATGAGCAAAATTAACTTCCAAACACCATTTTCACAAGGATTCTTGATCATGTTCCCGATGATCAGAGGCAGAACTCTCAACAAGCACCAATTGTGGACGGAATGATCATTAAACTTTTCACTGCCTGGTGTGAACTCAGGAGTTCTGTAATGTGTGATTTGTTTCCAAGATAGGTGAACTGGCTTATACTTCTGTTCAAATCTGGGAAAGTAAACAGTTTTTCCTGGTTTACCAAGTGGTTGATGCACAATGCTATGTCAACAGAAACAATGCCCACAAAAAGGTCATGTCTGAGACATGGTGGGAGGCCAGGCTGGCAAACGTTAAAGTAACATAGCTGGTTGAATATGGAGTTAAATGTTAAGCCGCACACTGTCTCCGCGTGTCCTGCTCCTTATTCTTGTACATTCTGCTGATATGACTGTTTTGTTCTCTTTGAACCAGTGGAAAATTGACTCAACTCAAATGTCTGTCTATATTACAAAACCTACAAAAAAAGTACTCCTGCTGAAGTTTTCCACAAAGCCACCAATACTATTAGAACCAAGATTATCTCCAGCTATAGCACAGACAGAACCTCGAATAACTTTTCCATCTTTCAAAATACCACTGTCCTCTAGATCCTTTAGATCTCATATCAGTGGTCTGAAAACAGCTTCCTGTCAAAAAAAACTTGAAGTCTTGCTCCCTGCAGAAAAGAACAAGCTGCATGTGGTCAGTGTTTGATCTGCTGTAGGGCAATATGTCACCAAGTGTCAGATACACTGCCTGTACCTTGTGTTTTTTCCAGCCCGATCCAAGCGGATTGACAACTTCAAAAGCATCTTCATAAAGAATCAAGGCTACTGATGATGTTTCAGTTTTAAGTAGGACATTGTCAGTAGTATTCTGTCCATCCCATACTTCATGCTTGGGGATGCGAGAATGGGTCTATTCATATCGCTTTTTGAAAGCCTCAGATTCAAAGAGAGAGGTAAGAGTTTCCTTTATTGGCACATACTGTGCAAAGCATTGTTTTCCTGAGTCATTTGTGCCCAGATACAAAGGCAGAGGTTCAACATAATTGAAATTGTTTTTAAAAACTGACTGGCAATGCTTATCTTTACATAAAATGTTGTTACCCTTTTTTAATATATCTATCAGGACGGGACTCATATCAGGACTCAGGTGCAGAGATCGGTTGATGGCAGATGCCGATTTCATTAACTCAAAATCATGCCAGACAGGTAAGAGCTGATGAATTCTTTCTCTGATTGGTATAATTTTATCTGTAAAGAAGCCTATTAAATCATTGCTGCTGGGAGCTAAGGCGATCAGTGGTTCAATTGAGCTATGACTTTCTGTTAGCCTGGCTACAGTGCTGAAGAGAAACCTGGGGTTGTTCTTATTTTTTTTTATTTATTTATTTTTTTTCTATTAGTGCTGAGTAATACGAACTTCTGGCATTACGGAGAGCTTTTTTTTTTTATACGTTTTTAAGCTTTCTTTCCAGGCTAGGTGAAACTCTTCTGAGTTGCTGGAATGCCATTTTCTTTCTAATTTCCGTGATGTCTGCTTTAAGGTACGGATTTGAGAATTGTACCACGGAGCCAGCCTCCTCTGTTTTATTACTTTCTTTTTGAGAGGGGCAACATTATCAAGATTTGAACACAGTGTGGCCATAGTGCTAATCACAAAGTCATCAACCTGTGTATGGGAGAAATCCTCAATTGAATTTAGATATGGCATTGCTGCAAATGATGAACAAATATTCTCTTTAAATTTAGCCACAGCATCTTCAGATAAACATCTTCTATAGCCAAATCTATTCCTCGATGCTGTGCGGTCAGTTAAAGTAAAGTCAAATGTAAAAAGGTAATGGTCAGTCAGAAGAGAATTTTGAAGAAAAATTGTTAAATTGTCAATTTCAATGCCACATGTCAGAACAAGATCAAGGATATGATTGAAGCAGTGAGTTGGTTCATTCACATGCTGGGAAAAGCCAATTGACTCTAGTAGTGAAAGAAACCCAGAACTAAAGCTGTCACTTTCTACATCTACATGAATATTTAAATCTTCCAGTATAATGATTTCATCTGTACTGAGTACTAATTCTGATATAAACTCAGAAAACTATGATAGGAATTCAGAGTGCGGATCAGGGGTCGTTTCACAAAGCAGGTTTAGTGGAAACTCTGTTGACGGTTAAAGCCTGTTAACCCTGAAATGAGGGAAACTCTTGAGTTTTCCGTTTCACAAAGAGAGGTAACTCAAACAGGAGAAAGCGGGATAACTCTAGCCTATTTCCCAGAGAGAGGTAACTTAAGCTCTCGGTCAGTTACCGTAGTAACAGACTCTATGAACCTAACCTGGTTGGGACCAGGTTTTTCTCAATAAACCTCTTCTCTCTGACTCTGCCCTCTTTCAGCCACATACGGTATTTGATTTCCTCATTCATTCAGTCAGCAGGCAAGTTTTGGCGTAGTATAGTTCTGCCGTCTGTTATTTAAAAGAATCATTAAAAAAAAAAAAAAATCAGTCAGTACGCCGATATTAGAAGTCCATTCGGTTACTGTTTTCACTAACATGGAATGTCCTTTTGATAGTGATCCGTGGATGAAGGTGCAGCATTACTGCGCAGAGAATTAAATATTCGTCGGGAGATGGTTATCAGACTGCACATAGATGTTCTAGCATTTCCAGACAATTATCTTTTTGAGCAGTACCATTTCACGGCACAGTCCATCATCTACATACACAACCCAATCCGTTCTTACATTTGCAACATTACCAACCGTAGTCATGCTCTCACATCCCAGCAGATATTGTGTGATGCGCAGCGTTTCTTTGCAAATGGGAGTTTTTTGTACAACGTCGGAGATGCATAGCACTTGAGTAATCATCACCATCATCACCACCACCGCCGCAGCAGTCTAATAAAGACATAATACACATTTCATTTGATCTTCTTTATTTCCTACAAATACAGGAGCTAGTTTAGTTAATGCTCCAATAGTTGACATAATCAACATAATTCACCTGTGACCATGCACCCACCTCTAACTTGTGCTCCAGTATTTCAATTTCTAGACATGCCCTCCTAATCTGGCCGTCCAAGTACTGAATTTCTTTGTTGGTTTTTTGGATTTTTTTCAGCAGGTGAAGTTTGTAAATCTCTTTTACTGGTAACTGGGAATACATAAGGAGGACATTAAATTATGCAGTTGCACATGAATTCCACAGAATGAACCTCTGATGTTTACTGAACATCCATCTCACTGTGTCAATCTATGCAGTGGAAGTTGAGGGACCCTCCTGCTGCTGCCCAGCAGCATCCTCTGTTAAGGAGGATGAAAATGTGTTAATACTTCAGTATAGGCTAAATGTCACACAATGTTAAGAAATGTGAATGGGAAGAGAACTATCAGTAACATATCAAGATGTTACCTCTATAGGCCTTTCTGGATCCCCCTTCTGTAAAGGCAGCAGACACAGTTTCCTCGTACTCTTCATCCTAGATTAGTGATATGTTTCACTATACTTAGGCCCAGTCCCAATACACCCCCTACCCCTACTTTTTAGCCCTACCCCTAAATTTTGCGCGTTTCCGCAAGGGTACTGGTGTCGCAATTCCTTTTTTCACATAGGGGTAGGGGGCGTAACGAGGGGTATGGGGTATGAATCTAGCCCTTCAGAGCGAGGGTTTTCTGATGCTGACTTCGCGAGGAAGGGCCAGTTTCATGATCCCCAGAGAGCGAGAGGATGTGGGGAAGTCGGAGAAAAAAAAAAAAAAAATTCACAAGGGACAACAGACGTCAATGGTGTATTCTTCTCCGTGTACCTCTTGGTTTATTTATCAACCGAAGCATGATGAATGCTAAAAAAAAAAAAACGATCGCAACCGATCGCGCCCGTAAACTCCATGTTTTTTTTGTTTGTTTGGTTTTTTTTATATATTGACAAAATTTACATTGACAGACAGAGTACGAACAGGGTGAGGGCGTTACATACGAAAATAAAATCATGCCGATTGAAATTTACATGAACCGTAGCCTCCATGTTGCTGCTGGGACTACGCAGTGCCCGAACGTAAACTACGCGGTGACGTAGCAAGTGGTGTCCCAATTCCTAGGGAAGGGCTTCCTTTCGAGGGTTAAGGGGTAGTGGGTGAGGGCTAGGGGTAGTGAGTAAGGGCTAGTGGTAGTGAGTAGGGTTAACATTGGGATTGGGCCTTAAACTACCCTTTGGCAAAATCTTTGGAGTATTGCCTACTTACAGTTACAAGGTCTGCTGTGGCGTGAGGGGGCTCCACCAGGCAGATAGAAACATGATCAAAATGAGGTACCCCCATTGGATTATGCCGAGGTCTTACCTGTTTGAATAAAGTTTTTATATTTCATCTTAAACTGTTGGCAAGTACGCCTCTCCCCCGCGGGATTGCACCTAAATGAAATAAATTAATAGGCTACCATTCAAGCAGTTTTCCCCTGTAATATTATTGTGATGCAAAGGACTACATTTAAACTTACGCATTAACCCGAGCAGCAATGTTCTCCCACGCCGTCTCCCACTCTTTTGCAGCTGCAGCTGTGTTGCACTTCTTTCTAAAAACATGTTCAAACTCACCGTATGAGTGCATTAAAATGTCTAATTCTATTGGGGTGAAAAACGCGGCCCTCCTCTTCCCTGTTGCCATGGTGACTCGTCAAATCAGGGCTCCATTGATGCTGTCTTTTTATAGTTGTGGTGCACGCGCTTAACTCCAGGTGAAACTACTCCAAGTTGATCAAACTAACTCAAATCTGCTGTTCTGGAACCGAAAACTCTGAGTTTCCTATCTCAGAGGAGATCAACTCAGAGTTCAGGGTTAGACTCAGAGTTTGTTGAACGGCTGCTTTGTGAAACGGACCCCAGGTTTAACTTTCCAGTTTGAGTGAGAGAGACTAAGAGTGAGGCTTTCAAAAGACCTATAGCTAGATTGCTGGCGCAGCCACCCCCTATCCTCGACCTATGGTACAAGGGATGTGAAAATTAACATGAGTGGGGGAGTGTAGATTTATTTATACTGACATACCCATCCTGCTGCAGCCAGGTTTCAGTGATACAAAATAAATCAATGCGATGATCAGTTATGAGATCATTGACTAGTAGAGATTTGGATGAAATAGTGATAGTGATGGAATATTCAAAAGTCGACATTCAATTGCAGTATTATTTGAGACCGAATTTGTGGTTGTTTTGATTTCAGTTAAGTTTTTGTTTTTAGCTCCTTTTCTGTTTGATTTAGGTTTAGTAACTTTTCTAAATTTAGGTGGTCGGGGGAAAGACCCAGTTTCTATAGACCTAGATATAGATATAGACATAGACAGAGACTCTATTCTATTCTTGGCAGGTAACCGCAGAGGAGTGTGTTAAACTGCGGCTCTGCCTCCTGGTCTCGACTAGGGATTGTCAAGGTTTTAGCTTTCTAATAAAATCAGCCAGATTCCTAGATATGAGAGTGGCCCCCTCCACAGTGGGATGGACACCATCTCTCCTAATCAGACCACGTCTCCCCCAGAAAGTCTTCCAGTTATCTATGTAGCCCACATAGTTTTCGGGAAACCAACTCGACAGCCAGCGGTTGAATGACGACATGCGGCTATACATGTCATCACTGGTCTGATTGGGGACGGCGCTGGAGAAAACTACAGGTTTTAGTAGTCATCACAGGAAGACGTGAAGACACAGCTAAACACCAGGAATGATTAGAACTTAGAAAGACAGAAAATCCTTTTTTATTCATAAAGATTATCTTTGATGAAGATTTACAGTCAACTGTGATCATTCATCATTATTCATTCATCATTTTACACCACAGCAGAAACCAAAAACACAGGCCAAAGGTGTTAGCTTACGATAGGCTCGGGTGTTAGGAGGAAGCTATAGTGATAGGATGGTCAGCACGTCTCAAGGTCAAACCACATGATCTGGATCTGTTCTCCTTGTTACAGTCCAGTCCCTGTGAGATCAGAATCCCGTAGTCTGAGCCTGGACCTCAAAATAACATTAATAACATTATGATGGAGTTATAGCTTTTGATGAGATTGATGGGATGTGGTGAACCCACTTCCCATCTTGGTGGGACTCTCTGTGTCCTCTGGGTTACAAATACACTGCTCAAAAAAATAAAGGGAACACTTAAACAACACAATGTAACTCCAAGTCAGTCACACTTCTGCGAAATCAAACTGTCCACTTAGGAAGCAACACTGATCGACAATCAATTTTACATGCTGTTGTGCAAATGGAATAGACAACAGGTGGAAATTATAGGCAATTAGCAAGACATCCCCAATAAAGGAGTGGTTCTGCAGGTGGTGACCACAGACCACTTCTCAGTTCCAATGCTTTCAGGCTGATGTTTTGGTCACTTTTGAATGCTGGCGGTGCTTTCACTCTAGTGGTAGCATGAGACGGTCTACAACCCACACAAGTGGCTCAGGTAGTGCAGCTCATCCAGGATGGCACATCAATGCGAGCTGTGGCAAGAAGGTTTGCTGTGTCTGTCAGCATAGTGTCCAGAGCATGGAAGCGCTACCAGGAGACAGGCCAGTACATCAGGAGACGTGGAGGAGGCCGTAGGAGGGCAACAACCCAGCAGCAGGACCACTACCTCTGCCTTTGTGCTAGGCGGAACAGGAGGAGCACTGCCAGAGCCCTGCAAAATGACCTCCAGCAGGCCACAAATGTGCATGTGTCTGCTCAAACGGTCAGAAACAGACTCCATGAGGGTGGTATGAGGGCCTGACGTCCACAGGTGGGGGTTGTGCTTACAGCCCAACACCGTGCAGGACGTTTGGCATTTGCCAGAGAACACCAAGATTGGCAAATTCACCACTGGTGCCCTGTGTTCTTCACAGATGAAAGCAGGTTCACACTGAACACATGTGACAGACGTGATAGAGTCTGGAGACGCCGTGGAGAACGTTCTGCTGCCTGCAACATCCTCCAGCATGACCGGGTTGGCAGTGGGTCAGTAATAGTGTGGGGTGGCATTTCTTTGGGGGGCCGCACAGCCCTCCACGTGCTTGCCAGAGGTAGCCTGACTGCCATTAGGTACCGAGATGAGATCCTCAGACCCATTGTGAGACCATATGCTGGTGCGGTTGGCCCTGGGTTCCTCCTAATGCAAGACAATGCTAGACCTCATGTGGCTGGAGTGTGTCAGCAGTTCCTGCAAGACGAAGGCATTGATGCTATGGACTGGCCCGCCCGTTCCCCACACCTGAATCCAATTGAGCACATCTGGGACATCATGTCTCGCTCCATCCACCAACGCCACGTTACACCACAGACTGTCCAGGAGTTGGAGATGGAAACCAAGATGGCGCTCCCGTGTGTGCGACGTCGCGGAGCTCTCCGAGTCCAGTCGCTTCTTTTCTTTGTTCTAATCCTTATTTTTCTATGTCGAGTCAAGGCACACACTGCTAAGAGAGTCTACGATCAGGCGACCTTCTTACAGCTGAGAGAGCGCAGCAAATTCGGATTTTTTGACCCGAACGTGCTGGAGTCCTACCTGGAGTTAACATGCTGCTGGGAGAGCTCCCTGCCTCCAACAGGGAGCTCTCCCTCATGCTCTTCAGAGAGGACCGCACCGCTGCACAAAGCGGCAAGGAGGAGGAACGGCCGCCCTCGTCAAACAATCGTGGTGTACTGACTGTAAGATCATCTCAAAATCCTGTTCTGAAAACGTGGAATATCTTACTTTGAGACTAAGACCATTTTATGCAGTGCATCATTCTGAGTGTTGTGTACATCCCCCCCTTTGCTAATGATGAGATTGCACTGAAGGAACTACACGACATGATCAGTGGCCATGAAAACACATATCCTGATGCTGCTGTTATTATTTTGGGAGATTTCAACCACTGCAATCTCCCGAAAACCATGCCTAAACTGCACCAGTTTGTGAACTTTCCCACCAGGGAAAACAAAACACTGGATCACAGCTACAGGAACATCAAAAACGCATTCTCAGCTGAACCACAACCCCACTTTGGTAAATCTGATCACCTGGCGATCCGGCTCAAACCGGTTTACAACAAAAGGCTCTAGTCAAGACCAGTCATAGTAAGAACCATTAACACCTGGTCTGATAGCGCACAAGCTAGCCTGCAGGGCTGCTTAGAGGCCACAGACTGGAGCACTTTCAAAGAGGCGGCTAACGACATCCATGAATACACAGAGACTGTTAGTGACTACATCAACTGGTGCACATCCATCTGTGCACCCCCCAGGACTGTGCGTATGTTTCCCAATCAAAAACCCTGGTTTAATGGAGACATAAAGCAGAAAATGAGGAAGAGGAGGGAAGCCTTCAAGTCAGGAGACCACGAGGAGTACAGGAAAGCCCGGTACGAGCTGCATAAGTCCATCAGAGCAGCAAAAAGGGCTCACTCCCAAAAACAACTCACGCAGCTTGTGGCAGGGAATCCAGTCAGTCACAAACTACAGGAGGACCACAACAACCACAGACCCCCGGAATGTCACCCTCCCAGACAGCCTGAACAACTTCTATGCGAGGTTCGACAGGCTGAACAACGACACACCCTCAAAAGCCCCCTGGGACCCCACGGACACTGCCTTCCAGGTCACACACACCCAGGTCCTGAAGGCTCTGAAGAAGGTGAACCCCCATAAGGCAGTTGGACCCGATGGAGTGCCTCCCAAAGTACTGAAAGCCTGCGGAGAACAACTAGCTGGTGTGTATACTGACATCTTCAACACATCACTCTCCCAGGCTGTAGTCCCCTGCATCTTCAAAACCTCCATCATCATACCAGTCCCCAAAAGACCAGATACACCCACCTTAAATGACTTCAGGCCAGTGGCATTCACACCAGTTGCCATGAAGTGCCTAGAAAAACTAGTCCTCACCCACATCAACAACACGGTTCCTGATACTGTCGACCCCCTCCAGTTTGCCTACCACCCCAACAGATCAGTGGACGATGCGGTGGCACTAGCCATTCACCACACCCTGCGACAGCTGGACAGCAGCAGAGCGTATGCCAGGATGCTCTTCCTGGACTACAGCTCTGCATTCAACACCATCCGCCCAGGCAGACTGATTGTGAAGCTGGCAGACCTCGGAGTCCCTACCACCACCTGCAATTGGATCCTGGATTTCCTGACCAAAAGACCACAGGTGGTGAAGATGGGAGGACGGGTGTCTGCTAAGATCACAGTCAGCACCGGATCACCACAGGGGTGCTGCCTCAGCCCCAAACTCTTCACCCTGTACACCCACAACAGTGTCTCCACCCAGGACAGCTCCATTGTCATTAAATACGCAGACGACACCACCATCCTGGGGCTCATCAAAGGGGGAGACGAGACAGGATACACGGCCCTGGTCGACAACATCGTTGTCTATGGAGAGGAGAACGACCTCCTCCTCAACACAGACAAGACCAAGGAGTTAATCCTGGACTTCAGGAAGAATCCTCCCCCTCTACAGCCTCTGTTCATCAGAGGGACTGAGGTGGAGAGGGCAGACAGTTACAGATTCCTGGGACTGCAGGTCACATCTGACCTGAGCTGGACTTGCAACACCACAGCCACAGTGAAAAAAGCCCACCAGAGACTATACTTCATCAGGCTGCTCAGGAAAGCTGGACTGAAACAACGCCCTCTCACCCAAGCCTACAGAGGACTGATAGAGAGCATCCTCACCGCAGGTATCACCGTCTGGTACGGAACTACCACAGAGGCAGAGAGGAAGACTCTGCAGAGAGTCATAAAGACTGCGGAGAGGATTATTGGGACAAAACTTCCAACCATGGACACCATATATGAACAGCGCTGTAGGAAAAGAGCAGAGGGAATCATCAGAGACCCTCTCCATCCCGCTCACCCTCTGCTCAGACACAAACGATGCAGGTACAACCTGAGGCACAGCAGAGCGGACAGCATCATAACCCACAGAACTTGATTCTTCAACAGCTTTTTCCCAGCCATAGTCAGACTGATGGCAAACACAAAACACTGATCACTGAATCAACACTACCTCACTTGACCACATGCAATATTCTTGGATAAATGTGCAATTCTACCCCCCCCAGCAATCTCACTCGCTCTCTCCCTCTCTCTCTCTCTCTCTCTCTCCGTCTCTCTCTCTCATATATATGTATATATATATACATATATTTACATATATATATATATATATATATATATATATATATACAGGTTTCTGTATATATATATATATATATATATATATACAGGTTTCTGTATATTTGCACACTTCAATTTTAATTTTGTATTCTTAAAAATTTTTGTTATATTATATTTTTACAACTTATTTATCCTTGTACAGTGATGTGTGCTTTTTTTTACTTTGTACTACTAAAGACTGCCGACTCGGAGAACTAACCCTAACCCTAACCCTAACCCAGTACTGACGAGCCTCTTCAAAGAGATTTTCTACTTAATTGAGCTGTTCATTCTAGATCTGATCAATCTGACCTTATCTTCGGGTTATGTACCTCAGACTCTCAAGACTGCAGTTATCAAACCTCAACTTAAAAAACCGAATCTTGATCCAGATGTTTTAGCTAATTATAGACCCATATTGAACCTTCCGTTCATTTCTAAAATCATCGAAAAAGCAGTAGCAAACCAATTATACGACCATCTGCACAGGAATGGCTTGCTTGAAGAGTTTCAGTCAGGATTTAGAGCTCATCACAGCACAGAAGCACAGCACTGGTTAGTCTCCAATGATATTCTAATGGCTTCAGACAATGGATCAGCCTCCATACTTCTCCTCTTAGATCTTAGTGGTGCATTCAACACCATTGACCATAATATTTTATAACAGAGACTGGAACATGAAATTGGGATTAAAGGAACTGCACTAAGGTGGTTCAAATTCTATTTATGAAATAGATATCAGTTTGTCCAAGTCAACAATAGCTCCTCCTCACACACCCTAGCCAACTATGTAATTCCACAGGGCTCAGTTCTTGGACCAATCCTCTTCACCCTATATCTGCTTCCTTAATGCAACATTATTAGGAAACACAGCATCAATTTTCACTGTTATTCAGACGACACTCAGCTGTATTTATCAATGAAGCGAAATGAAGTTAGTCAGATAGTCAGACTGCAGACATGTCTTGAAGACATAAAAGTCTGGATACCCCATAACTTTCTAACTTTCTCGTCTAAATTCTGACAAAACTGAAGTTATTGTACTTGGCCCTAAGCACCTCAGAGAAACCCCATCTAATCATTTAATCAATCTGGATGGCATTACTTTGGCTTCCAGCTCCACTGTAAGAAATCTCGGTGTAAGTTTTGACCAGGACATGTCCTTTGTCCCTCACATAAAACAAGTCTGTAGGGCAGCTTTCTTTCACCTGCGAAACATTAGTAAAATCGGAAACATCCTCTCTCAAGAGGATATAGAAAGACTAATCTATGCATTCGTTACTTCTGGGCTGGACTACCATAACTCATTACTATCGGGATGTCCAAAAAAATCTCTGAAAGGCCTTCAGATGATTCAGAATGCTGCAGCATGAATATTAACAGGAACTAAAAAAAGGTATCACATCTTTCCTGTTTTAGCTTCTCTTCACTGGCTGCCAGTAAAATTCCGAATAGAATTTAAAATCCTTCTGTTAACATATAAAGCTCTTAATGACCAAGCTCCATCATATCTCAGAGAGCTCCTCTTCCATCGAACCAACGTCCAGTATCAGTCCAGGGGGTGGACTCTTTAGCAATTTTTAAGACCAGGCTTAAAACTTTCCTATGTGACAGAGCTTATGTTATGGTGAGCGATGTGGACCCAAACACAGACACAGACAAATGTGGATTTGGATGAAGCAGGTTTTATTGCAAGGAGAGTGGGGAGTGATGGTGAGGGGAAGCAGGCCGAGGCAGAGGACTTGAGAGCTGAGATGGGTGAGGGAAAATGGCAAGGGCAGGCAGGAGTAGGAAGGTGATAGTGGGTTGGAGTGCTGAAAAGCAGGCAGGCAGGAAGGCAGGAAGGCAGGCGAATGGTGGTCCGAGAGTTCACTGGAAGAGAGGAACAACAGTTTAGAGTACAATAAACTGAGAGAGATCCTAGATATGTGAGAGGCCTGAAGTGTCAGCTACCACTGAAGTGGATTCAACGATCTGGAGATGAGCAGGTGGAGAGCTGGGGTAGATATACTGCAGGCTGATGAATTGATGAGAGGCAGGTGAGCAGACTGGGAGAAGTGATGAGCTGATTGCAGCCAGGAGTGTAGAACCAGGAGCCTGGAGAGCCACGCCTAGGCCAACACCCACACTGACCCAAACAAAAAAAACAGAGAGAGAGACAGACAGGGGAGTCCTGAGGGGTATACTACGAAGGAAACTGAACAGAGCCGGGCTTTCTTTGGGTGAGTTGGCTTGACAAAACCGAAAGCTCCAATCAGAGATAACGAGTATCACTACAGTGGTTATCAACTTGATTTGTCGACCCAGGCTTGCCTCATCAGGCTCTGTGCGCGTTCACATAAAAAGGGGCGTTTAGGCGTCATTTGACGCTATTTCCGCAGAAAAATGCTGCATATTTCAGCCAAGAGAAGCAGATTATGATAATGGAGAGGTATGAAGAGTTCAGACCAATAATAACAGCTAAAAGCAACACTGGTGCTGCAAACAAGGCAAGAGAGGAAGCCTGGCAAAAAATTGCAGATCGTGTAAAAGTTAATATAGCCTATGTAATATAATATAATATTATATTATATATCACTATATAACTTTAATTCCCTCCCTGACATTGTCTCACAATGAAGGATACATGGAAATCACTTAGATTAGGGCCAAATCAAAATGAAGTTATTTTGCAAATCAGCAAATCCAGACCAAGCACAAAAATATAATCCAAAGTGGTATGTATTTGCTGTGCATTCATCACTCTTTTAGTATAATGTGGATGATACATTGCATAACATATTAAGTGTTAAAATTATCAGAAGCAAACAAGAAGAAAAATGAGAGGAGAAAGACTGGAGGGGGTCCCGCTCCAGCTGAGCTGGCCCTTGCAAACAATAAAGGGCTGCCAATCATGGAGGGGTATTCAATCATACATACCCTGGTCAAAGAAGTGCTGCTGGGTGCTTCCAGCACCAGGGTCTAAGTGCTTTGGTGGTAATTCAAAGTAAACACAAGAAACTTGTGCTACAAAAAATGGACCAGACTCAGTGACTAACTCCCTAAACTTAACAACAACCTTGCGACCTGCCCTACGTAAAATACTAAATGTATATTTATTGTTTCTCAGAATAGAAAAGTCTTAATCTAATTTACAGTTGAAGGAGACACTGTAGTGTTGCTCAAGCCGCCAGCACACACCCTTGCTGACCCCCACACAGAGGTAACTGTCAAAGCAAGTTGTCATGCACTCTTATCTTTGTTTGCTGTGTTGAATCCACTTTATTCATTTCTTTTAAACTATTCTACAGGTGGAGATCAATGATGAGGCGACACTTTCAGTATATTCAGAGGTACCTTTGGGGGTAGATATCTTAATAATCTAAATAATAATTTAATTTAAAATTTAAATTCATATTAGAAACAATTAAGTTTCTTGCTTATTAATGTCACAGGGAGAGGACATTGTGCAACCCTCCCCTCAGCCTGTGGCCTCCACCTCTAGGCCCACTTTAAAAACAAGGGGTAAGGGTTTTATAATTTCTAGCAGTCCTATGTCTATTTTTTTTTTAAAAGTAATCCTTACCAAGAACGCATAAGTGAATTATGAACACAGTACAGCAACATAACTGAAAAGTCTATCTCACTCATCTCTGTTGATTGATGAAGAGCTCAATGTCCTATTAATACAGGTTGGAGCAGACAATGTGAGGGCCCTTTATAAAAGAAATCTAGAGTTGGATAATCAGAAAAAAGAGGTGGAAATCAAAAAACTAAAACTTGAGATCGAGCAACTGGAGTATGACAAAAAGGTACTGCAGTAAATGGTTTTTTAAAATGTTTTGTTAAGCATGCTTGACATTATATACTTATGACTTTTTCTTTTCCCAGAAAAGGCAGAACTTTGATAAATGATAAAACACATCCTGTGATTGGGGTTTTTTTTTTTTATTTTGGGGGGGTCGGGGGTGAAAAACTGCTCCGTGATGGTTGCATTACTGTAAGTGCATGGCTTTGTTTGGTCGCATTACTTACATATGGTTCAACAAGATTGCATATTTAACGTATTCCCTCAGCTGAGAATCTATATCGCTCATGGAGAATATCGTCAGAAAATGCCAACGGATCACTCCGGTCTTGAAAAACTCTCCCTCCAAAGAGCACCTCTAACAATTCGGGCACCTAAATTCCCTGGATTTTCCAAAAACGGTGAGGCCATGTTCTAGGAGGATGATCAGTGAAAGGGCGATGTGTTTTATAACTGACTTTAAGCTGAAACTTGGAACAAAAACTGGACCGGACCAGGTTATGTTCGCAGCATAAGTTACCATGGTGATATAGCCATCTTAAAAGAGAGCCACCTTCGTGACACGGAAAAGTCTTGCTTTATGCTCAACATACCTCGCTAACGCACTAATCTCGCTTCGTAGTACACCCCTCTGGAAACACAGGGAAACACCAGGGACTTAACCATAGCCATAATAGGATCCTCCCCTCGATAGGTGCCACCAAGCAGCCCACCAGGCTTGTCAGGGTGCTCGCGGTCAAAGTCCTGGACCAGGGGTGGGTCCAGGATGAGCTGACGGGATATCCAGCACTGCTCTTCAGGACGTACCCCTCCCAATTGGCAAGGTACTGGAATGCACGGCCACGGCGGCGCACAGCCAACAGCCGCCAGACAGTAAAAGCAAGATGACCTTCGACCACCCAGGGTGGTGGAGGGGGACTGGATGGACGGCACAGAGGGCTGACAGAGACCGGCTTCGGCTGGGAGACATGGAAGGTAGGATTAATTTTCAGGGAACAGGGCAGCTTGAGCCTAACCACAGAGGGACTGACAATGCTGACGATATCATAGGGACCAATATAGTGAGGGGAGAGTTTCTTTGAGTCCATTTTGCGTGGAATGTCCTTGGAGCAAAGCCAAACTTTCTGGCCAGGCTGGTAGTTCGGTGCGGGCATCCAGAGGTGGTTGGCCAGGCGCTTGGTGCGGTCTACTGAACGGAGCAGGGTGGAGCGGGAATCCTTCCAAAGCTTGTGGCAGTGGCGGAGATGGGCCTGAACCGAAGGGACAGCGATCTCCTCTTCCTGAGCAAGGAACATGGGTGTTAATTAACCCAAGGAACATTTGAATGGTAACATATCTGTGGCAGCGCTGGGCTGGGAGTTGTGTGCATATTCAATCCAAGGGAGGTGGGTGCTCCAGGAAGAAGGATTCCGAGCAGAGTCACAGCTGAGTGCTGCCCCCAGGTCCTGATTGGCCCGCTCCGCCTGTCCATTAGTCTGGGGGCGGTCCCAAACCCCTAGCTCTAGCCCTCCCTGTAAGTAATCCTACAACATAAGCTACCTTAGACTTATCTGTGGAGTATGTCTGAGGCTGCTGTTCGAACACGAGGGAGCACTGGAGCAAAAAGGACCTGCACATCCCCATATTGCCGTCGTAGCACTCCGGCGCAGGAACAGGTAAGCTGGCCCCCCAGAAGGTGGAGTAGGAGCTGGGGTCCAGAGTCAGAAAGGGATTGGTGGTTGGGGACAGGGTTGCGCTGACTGTTGATCTGAGACACAGTAGCTGTGAGGCCCCTTAATGCCTCCACAACCTCCCTAAGAACTTGGTCATGGTGATCCACGAGGGTGCCTTGGGTGGCAAGAGCCTGACGGAAGTTATCTGGGGACAGGTGGAGATTGCCTGAGTCTGCTGGGTCCATGTTGGTCAGATGATTCTGTTATGGTGAGCGATGTGGACCCAAACGCAGATACAGACAAACGTGGATTTGGATGAAGAAGGTTTTATTGCTAGGAGGGCAGGCGAATGGTGGACTGGGAGTTCACTGGAAGAGGGGAACAGTTTAGAGCCCAATAAACTGAGAGAGAGATAGATACATGAGAGGTCCGAAGTGTCAGCTACCACTGAAGTGGATTCAACGATCTGGAGATGAGCGGGTGGAGAGCTGGGGTAGATATACTGCAGGCTGATGAATTGATGAGAGGCAGGTGAGTAGACTGGGAGAAGTGATGAGCTGATTGCAGCCAGGAGTGTAGAACCGGGAGCCAGAAGAGCCACGCCTAGGGCAACATCCACACTGACCCAAACAAAACAAACAGAGAGAGACAGACAGGGGAGTCCTGGAAACACAGGGAAACACCAGGGACTTGTCTGATGCCATAACAGCTTAGAGTTAAGAAGTTAAAGTTCATTTACTCCTTAGCTATGCTGCTATAGGCCTAGACTGCTGGGGGGAGCACCTCTCTCCCCCTCTCTCTCTCTCTCTCTTTCTCTCTCTATTCCTCTCCCTACCCCTTGCATGCGCCGACATACTACTAACCACGTTTCCCCAAAGTCTCTGTCTCTCCCAGTTCCTACCCCATTTCTTTGAACTTCATACTGCATCATATGTTCCTGCTTGCACCTGTGTTAAAAATCCCCTCCTTCTGCTCTCATTCTCTCCCTACTCAACCCCCCCCCCCCCCCCCCCGTGTGTGTCTCTCTCTCTCTCTCTCTCTCTCTGTCACCAGGCTCACTGGGGAATCGGTTGGGTCTCTTTAAATGATTTTATAACGAGTTTGGTCTAGACCTGCTCTATATGTAAAGTGCCTTGATGTAACTTTGTTATGATTTGGTGCTATATAAATAAATCTGATTTGATTTGATTTTGATGTGGACCCCCTCCCAGGGTTGTGCTCATTCAGGCATCATGGCTGAGGCCTTACTTCCTGATAAGGGTCACCCTCCTTCTGACACTGGGACAGCACTCATGCATTTCTCCTCGAGACTTTTACAGATCACTTCATCGCTTTATGTAATGTTAAAACTAAGCTAATGGGCAGTGTAACAGTTAGCCAGTTAGGCTAACATTAGGTAGCTTAGGTACCTTTTTCTGATGATAATGATAATATATTGCATTTATAGAGTGCCCTTCCATCTAAAATATGCTCAAAGTGCTGTGGGAGAGGGAGAAGGGGTACACACCTAATCACAACCAATGTGTAGCACCCACCTGGGTGATGGTAAGGCTATTGCTAATGCTAAATTCCTAAACAGTGGATATGTCCCAGCTGCAAAAAAGTAATCAATTTCGAAAAAAGAAAAAAAACCTCAGTGGTGAGACTGCAAAATGAGTCATCTATAGCTGATACTGTGATCTATTTTAATGAATAAAATATTTTTTAACTAATGTTGTTCTCTCACTATCATTGGTATTAAGTATCTGAATATCATTGATTTCCAGGGCTGTTATCAAGTGCAGACCAAAATGCCAGACCTGCAACCAATCAGAGCAATGAAACATGGGTTAGTCATATCAAACCCGCCACATATAAGAGGTTGGGATTAGCTCAACAAATATCTGGTCAGGTGGAAATCAGTTTAAATGGGTGGATGTTCAGCCTGATCTGTGGAGAAAAACAGAATGATAACTTGTGATCAGGATGGCGGGCCCAGGTAACATTTGTAGCATTCTCATAGCAATCTGATTTTTAGGGCCTGTGAAACATGTTTCCCTTCAAAGGTAATCTCTCAAGCAACAGAAGTG
Source organism: Remorina albescens (assembly GCA_034769265.1). Lineage (NCBI taxonomy): Eukaryota > Metazoa > Chordata > Actinopteri > Carangiformes > Echeneidae > Remorina > Remorina albescens. The sequence continues at coordinate 2,887,144 of CM068485.1, read as the reverse complement.
TGAGTAAAAATGTTTTATTTTCAGTTTAGTTTATGCCCATCTGTAGTCAGTTAAATCTCTTCATTTACATCACTGTCACTATAAGAGTATTACAGATTCAGACACATTTGTAAGGGCACAACATTCACAATTTTGTCAAGGTAGGTCACATCACTTTCTCTGTCTATGTCAGTGAAAACTATGGGGACAGTGTTTTGCAAGACTGTGTACTTTTGACAAAGAACTCCAATTATTTTTTCAATATGTATCCTAAGAGAGGCTAGGCATCTGGTGTTCTCCAAGTCAACTGGATCTAACTATTTCTTTCCACGAGTAAATGCTGGATTCTTTAATTCAGCTCATTGTTCTTCTTCTCTTCTCTGGAGATGTCAGGTAGTGGAAGATGGAAGGAATGAAGTCCGGTGACAGCGGATTGTCACTCTTTTTCCCTACAACTACAAAAACCTCCAGCATTTTAGTAACCAACAACAACACAAATGGGCTTATTAGCTAGCTAGCTTAGCTTGTTAGCTTAGCAAACATCGGACTTTGTTAGGCCCGCTAATTCGACTTGCTATTTAGTATTAAACTGATCAAAAAATTGTAATTATAGCCTGTTAAATAAGCAAGATAATAGCGTTTGCAAGCGTTGTATTCTGTAACGTTAGCTAACGTAACTTACCTGATCTGAAATGGTCACTGCACAGGGGGGGTCCCATCTTTTGGTCTGTTTTGTCCCACTCCGGGCTCTTTATCGCGCTGAGCCACTTATTTCTTCTCTCTGGATATTTAGGGATGCGATCAAAATGACTTACCTTTGTTTTTAGCACGGCTATTTGTGCACCCTGGTGCACAAGAACTGTCAACCATGATGACTGTTTCAGAGAGCCTAAAACCGCCGAAAACTTTCTTTACTGCCAAAATGGAAGCGCAGTTGCGCGTTGCATTCTGGGATAGTGTGACGTCAACTCCCAGAGGTCTATAGAATTGAGAACTAGAACTGAAATCAACCAAAGTTAGATGTTGTGAAAGTTGCTAGGCAATAGGAGTGGTGTTGTCACTATGGAATCAACTGGTAATGCAAAGTGAAATTCAGACTGCTATCAAGTCCTAAAAGGTAATAACTGTGTCCCAGTTCTTTCTGGCTGGTTCGGCTGTTCTGGTCAACAACACAGAGTGACAGAGTGGTAAGGACGGATAGTGTATGTGAGTAAGGTTACATTTTTTTCTTGTCTCTGTCCCATTTCCTGTCTCTTCCCAGCCAGCATGTCCATGTGGGGCCTATATGGGTTAAATTTGGGGTGCAAATATGGGTGCCAAGTGGGTTTGTCCACAGTTTCCATGATGGACCCACATGTGTCGGCCCATATGGGCTTCAAGTGGGTTCTGACTGGGTTTCAGATGGGGCCCAACTTGGTGAGTTGCATGGGACCCATGTAGGCCCCATATGTTTTCCCATTTGGGCACAAAGAGGGATCAGAATGGACCTCAAATGGGGCCCAGATGAGCATTTTATCCGAGACCCATTTAAGTCCCTCATGTGTGGCCATAGGAGGACTCTGACTGGGCTTTCAGTGGGACCCAAATGGGCTACATTATGGGTTTCAAGTGGGTTTGCCTGCAGTTTCCATAGTGGCCCCACCCGTGTTTGCCAATATGGGCTTCAAATGGGTTCTAACTGGGTGTCAGGTGGGGCCCAACTTGGTGTGTTGCATGGGATCCATGTACGCCCCATATGTTTGCCCATATGGACTCGGGTTTTTTTTTTTTAAATTTGTTTATTTATTAGGATTCCCATTAGCCATCACTCTGTTGTGGGAGTAATGGTTATTCTTCCTGGGGTCCTCACACAGGACACAATTACATACATAGTAAAAACATACAGATTAACAATAACAATCTAGAATCATATATGGTAGTTACAAGGAAAAAACTACAATATTAAATTCAATAATTTACCACAATGTTGACTACTAATTAGGACTGGAAGAAGTTGTTAAAAACAGTTTTTAAAGTTTTGCAAACACACCAAATCAATACTGATACTCTGAGTGGGATCAGAATAGACATTAAATAGGGCCGAACTGGGCAATGTACCTGAGACCCATTTAGGCCCCACCTGTGTGCCCCCATATGGTCTTGAAGTGAGCTTTGGCTGGGTTTTAGGTGGGGCCTAAGTGGGTCAGTTCTATCAGACCCATGTAGGCTCCACCTGTGTGTTCCCATATGGGCTTGAGGGATTTTACTGGGCCTTAGGTCCCCCTTAGGTCAGGCTAAATTTAAGTGGATTTGTACACAGTTCCCAAAGTGGCCCCACCTCTGCTCACATGGGCTTTGATAATAAGTAAAGCCAATAACCGATACTTCAGGTCAGATTCAATAAAAAAAAAACTGCTACAAATTAGCAACAGACACCCCAATATAAAGTTGTTTTTCAATGAACATGTTTAATAAAACTTTGTTTAAAACATGAAACATTTTAGCTGCACTGTAAGTCTTTATAAAAAAAAAAAAAAAAAAAAAAGACTCTGGAGCTGGAGCCGATATCTATGACAACTCCAGTCAACAGTAACTTAAACATAACACCTGGGTGCACATGCTAATTTTTACAGGAGCTTACTTTGTGATCATAGCGTAAAGTACAAATGATATGTTACATATAAACAGGCCACAGGTGGAAATTAATGAAATTAGTTCTCTTTTGTGTAACTGATACCTGGTCAAACTGACGTTTCACATTGGTTGGTTGATTGGTTGGCCAGCACAATTGTCTGATCTAAATCCTATTGAGCATTTGTGGGAAAAGTGATTATTAGGTGTATGAGAAGTGTCCTACTACCCAATCACACAGTATGACAAGTTTTTATGAAACTGTTTAAAATTTTAACTGATCTACAGAGATCTAATGAACCTGATAGTTAGAATTCCCATGTTCTGTAAAATGTCATCATTAAACACTTTTATCAAGAGATTATTTGAAGAATAAAGCAATTAATACTTTGGGATGCATTTGACAACATTAGTAGAACATTAGTAAATTGTAGCCATCCATCCACCCATCCATCTTCATCCGCTTATGCGAGGTCAGGCCGCGGGGGTAGCAGCTTCAGCAGGGAGCCCCAGACTTTCCTTTCCCCGGCCACATCGACCAGCTCTGACTGGGGGATCCTGAGGCATTCCCAGGCCAGAGTGGAGATATAATCTCTCCACCTGGTCCTAGGTCTGCCCCGGGGCCACCTCCCAGCTGGACGTGCCTGGAACACCTCCCAAGGGAGGCGCCCAGGAGGCATCCTGACCAGATGCCCGAACCACCTCAACTGGCTCCTCTCAATGCAAAGGTGCAGCGGCTCTACTCTGAGCTCCTCTCGGATAACTGAGCTCCTCGCCCTATCTCTAAAGGAGAAGCCAGCTACCCTTCTGAGGAAGCTCATTTCGGTCGCTTGTACCCGCAATCTTGTTCTTTCGGTCATGATCCAGTTCTCATGACCATAGGTGAGGGTAGGAACGAAGATTGACCTGAAGATCGAGAGCTTTGCTTTCCGGCTCAGCACTCTTTTCGTTACAGTGGTGCGATACAGCGACTGCAGTACCGCTCCCGTTGCTCCGATTCTCCGGCCAATCTCACGCTCCAAGGTCCCCCCACTTGTGAACAAGACCCCGAGGTACTTAACTCTTTCACTTGGGGTAAGGACTCATTCCCAACCTGGACAAGACAGTCCATCGGTTTCCTGCTGAGAACCATGGCCTCTGATTTGGAGGTGCTGATCCTCATCCCAGCCACTTCACATTCAGCTGCGAACCTGTCTAGTGAGAGCTGAAGGTCACAGACCGATGGTGCCAGCAGTACCACATCGTCCAAAAAGCAGTGATGCTATCCTGAGCCCCCCGACCTGCAACCCCTCTCCTCCCCGACTGCGCCTAGAAATCCTGTCCATGAAAATCACAAACAGGATCAGTGACATGGCACAACCCTGGCGGAGGCCAAACCTCACTTGGAACAAGTCCGACTTACTGCCGAATACCCGCACACAACTCTCACTTTGGGCGTACAGAGATTGGATGGCCCTTAAATTGTAGCATCTCAAGAAAATCAGCCTGTGAGGAATTGAAGGAGCTACACTCTGCCTCCCCCAACATCCCGTAAATAGAGGATACAAACCAATTATTACAAACAGACAACACAATTACCCTGCTTATGGACTTTTTCCTCTTGACATTAGCAATCACTGTCCAATTGCCTGTATCAGAAATAACAAAATTCCTAAATCTCATTCCCAATAAATCACAAGAAATTACAAACATTAAAACCCAGCAATTACAGAACACAATCCAGTAACTGTCTAACCTTAGTTATACCATGGTCAGTGTGAATACTCTTTTCTGATTGGTCGGCAGGCGTGCGTTAAAACCGTTTAATACACACGTAGTTCAGCTAAACTTTGTAGGCTAACTGCTTTAAATTCATCTGTGCCTGTAACCATAGCAAACTACCCTCCGCTGTGCATCGGGTAGTTCTTCGCCTCCACGTCATGCATTAAAACCATTTGAAGCACACCTACTCGTGGATTAACCCTTACTTATAACACGGCTCTATTAAATGCTATATTCTGATTAGTCATTTGTTGCATTCGGAGGTCTATTATTTCTGTATAACACACTGTTGCTATGTAGCTACCGTTGCTAGGGACAGACCGAGAAGCTCCACTCCATCTTGAAAGTGGGCAGATCATGTCCGTGACATCGCACAGATGTGAGAGCAGTCTGAGGAGTGCTACTATATAGGGTATGTGTTGTGAAAAGATATTTAATTAAGAACAAAATGCAGAGAGCTATTTATTCAAGACTCACCAATAGTCAACAAGATGTACAAGAAAATGATAGACCTGGTGTGAGTGTGACAATGTGTAGTTAAAGTGATGACCATCAGTTGTGCCTGAGAAATGAATACTTAAATGAATTTTTCACATTTTACTGTGGAGAAACAAAAATAATAATAACCCGTCAATGGGGTTAAATTAACCCAGTACTGTAGTCAATATAAACCCATATTTGGGTTATATTAACCCAACTTGCTGGGTTGAATGAACCCAGTAGTGTACGTTTAGTCTTTCCACTATTTAACGTGCGCTGGGTTGAAAAACTACCCAGATTGGGTTGTTTTTAACCCAATATTTCTTAGAGTGTAATCAGAGTTTGAATTTACAACTCCAGACATGAACTCCGAGTCGCGGAGGTTCTTGTTCATGGCTTGCACAACTTGGATCATGATCAGTGGAAATACTGCTCCTTCAGGTGTTTCTGGTGGCAACACAGCCACTTTCTGCTTCAGCTGTGTATTTAAAATTTTGTCATGTACTCTCTGAGTGTCCTTCACTTCTTCAAGGAGAGTTATCAATTTTACAAACATGAATCAATGTCACTGTGCCTCCACACTCTTGAGGAAGCACTAGTGCTTTGAACACTTGGGGTCGCGCCGGGGCTTCTAACACTCTGGGCCGTGCTTGGGCTTCTCACTCTTGAGGTGATGTTAGGCTTATATCCTACTGCTGCATGAGTGCCAAATTCAGGGGGAGGAGTCAGCTTCTTCCTCACTTGATGAAAGAACCTGGGCTTTTTTGGATGGCCTACATTCAGGTAAAAGATATTTTAGCAAATAATAAAATACTTGAATACTTAAAGGTTACTTACAAGTTACTTGTGCATAGCAATGTTTTAGTAAATACACTGGGACATTAGCATCAATCATCAATAATGCATTATCAATTATTGTAAAGAATTTTGTGCAAGACCCTAATATGTCTCAGTATGGTCAATATGATTCATGATGAAACTGTACAGCAACTGGCCAGACACTAGAGATGAATTAGTCTTGGCCTGTGACATATTAACAGCAATTAACAACATTACAAAAATATTGAAAAAAGATGTCTGGGCCAGTTGAAAAAAATCAAACAATTATTAAATCCCTAATGAAGTTTATAGTTCATTTCAGAGCTCTGTTGAATTTTGGACAGCCCAAAATGTGAAATTATCATTCATCTCACATGTGTCAGCCATGACAGGCAGGAAATATTTAGTTATCATGTTGGCTGAAAATAATTTTGTAAAACGGTTATATTTTTTCATATATATTTTCAGTTGCAACCCTACAACTGCCATTATACTACAACAAAACTGATAAAATATGCAAAATCTTCCTTTAAGTGTTGTGAAGGAAACTATAAAACTCCACTATGGACAGTAATAGGTTTAAGTACATTTACATTACCCTCTCTGTCGCTTCTTTGGTACATCATTGTCTGTTTGAAGATCAGATGTAACCTCTGCTCGTCGAAGCTTACGTCGAGCATCTCCATATGTATCTTAAGAAGACAACAAAAAAAAAAAGGTTAGGTTAATCTAAATCTCATACAGCTTCAGACTTATCGTACTACCCCAAAATCAGTTTTTTACCTACATTTCCAATTACATGCACACTGTATGTCCTCCATGAAGCATCTGGCTGGAGTTGCTGCTTAACTGCCTTTGTGATGTTAAGACTTAGGCCTGATGGCCAAAAACAGTCCATCTTGTATTCATCAGTAAACCAACACGATGGGATTATATCCAGAGTCTTCCCTTCTCTTGATTCTTCACCTCTGAACTCCACGACGCTGAAGAGGGCCATGCTGCAATGTTAATAATGTCAATCACTCGTCATGTAACTCTGCAAAAGCCACATACCCCTCTCTCGTAGGGAGCAGTATGGGTTTTTTTGTTAAGTCTGTCACAGGCACCCCATGAAGCTGGTCAGAGAGTTGTGTCACTGTTCTGATCCCAACACAAGATGAATCAATACGGTAACTGTAAAAGCATCCTTGTCTCTCATAAAACTGAAACACAGCGTACATAGCCCCTGATAATGTAATAGTGTAAAAGAGATAATATATTAATCTGAAATAAGTTAAAATCCTGTTAAAGTTAAAAAGCTTATATAGGTGAAAGAAATAATTAATAAAAAGAGGGGCAGATATATGATTAAAAAACACCATACAATCACAATAAATAAGAGTTAAAAAAACGTTTTAAAACTGTAAACTCAGCAGATGTGTAAGAAAGGGTTAAAATGTTACATAATCTCATTCAGTTCATTGTTTGTTTTATTTGTTATAGTTAAAAATGTAGCTATAATAAGCTCAGTCTTCTATTAAGGAGGTCTAGATCTGTTAGGATCGGGGATCGATTATTTTGGTCGGCGCAGCAAACGGGGGGATCACACGCGCCGTTTTCCTCACTTCACTAAAGCTCAGGTTAAGGGAACACACTGCATCTCTTGTGTGATTATTTATCCCTTTTTTCCAGGTATGTGGTGGATAATGTTTCTGATAATTTTATAAGACGTTTTGACTGTGAGGAGAACACTTGTATGAGTCCTTGAGTAACTTAAAACTATGGTTACTGGTTAATTAACAGTAAATGTGAGCGAGCGAGACTGCCGCCATCCTGGATTAATACGCCCAGCGTCTTCCTTGTTTACATGTGTATATGCACATAAGTGAATGTATTTTGCACAGTTTATATCCTGTTGATGTACTTACGATATTTGTTGAAGCTTACTTGTTTATTGAGCACTTTTGTATAAGAAAAGGGTGTGAGTCCACTGAGCTACTTTTCATAAGATGTAATGATAATACTGAGCTAATGAGGAAATTGAGAGTTATATGTGAGACATGCTGTATTTTATTTTATTAACATTTTAGATTAAGTTGTTGTATAATGCAATTTGTGTATTAAGAAACATTGCAGGTTTAGATTGTCACATTTATGAGCAGTTTAAGGACAATGGCATTTAATCATATTATTTGAGCTGTAAAAATGCTGATACATGATGCAAATGTATTGTTGTCAGATGTACTCTGTTTTGTAAAAGCACTGTAAAATATCTGTTGATCTCACTTCACTAAAGCTCAGGTTGAGGAAACACACTGCATCTCTTGTGTGATTATTTATCCCTGTTTTCCAGGGTGTAACAATAATGCCTCTAGAATATTTCTTACAACAGCAGCTCTGCCCTCAACATCAAAGCAGTTGTTGCCTTAAGGGCAGGAAATAATATTTTCCTCATGTCTGTACTTCTTGTACTGCATACGAGCAGGGAATTCTGGGAGAGTTGGACCATCAAGATGTGGTTGTTGAAGCTTATTCCTCATTTTCTTTCCATTATCAAAAGGGATAGGTTTTTCACCTAAACGCCGTACAACTTGTTGAAGAGGATTTTGGGGCCTTCTTACCAGCTGTTTTAATGTGCTGAGATAATTTTCAAAAGGGAAACATGAAACACTGTCTAGGGCACCAAACTTTCTTGCATCATTAGCCAGATGTATAAGACTGTGGGTGTTACAGTATACATAAGGTTCTCTGATCCATATATCCTGACAAAGTTAGTCACATAACATTTCAAAAGTTTGTCTGCATAGTCACAGTATTCAGAACACAGGGCTGGGCTGAGAAGAATTCTCATTGCTAGGGACAGTAGCATAAAGTTCTTATACAGTCGTGTAGGTAGATGTCCTTGAAGAACCACAGGGCCTGTATACAACAGAAATTGTCTGAATTCAGTGGCCTTCCACTGAGTGTATTCCATAAGTGACTGTTGTTTTTGAGAAAAAATCTTTGGGAGATGTTCTCTAATTGATTTCAAATGGCCAGAGGTAATGATGATGGTGGCTGCAGAAACCTGACACTTTAAAGGTCTTTTGATCCACAGGCTTACAAGTTTTCCCACATTGCCTGAGCAAACTAAATGCATATAATCGAGTACAAAGCTCGACACCATCCCTATGCCAAGTTCTTGCAGGGGTGAAACACCATGATGATGTTCTTCATCCATCATATGTTTAAACTGTGCATTTCTTCTAAGTGGTGCTTTCAAATCAGGAAACACAACGTTATTGTCCATGCGAATCCCATGCTCTGTACAGCATTCACAGGAATCGTAACCAGAATGACCCTTGGTACATTTCAAGAAGGCACGGGCAGGTGCATCACAGATGAAGGCATCCGGAAGTTCAGTGTTGTAATGTTTTCCATTGTAATGCAAACCCTCATTAGTTATTACCTTCAGGTCCTGAATTAAAATTCTTTAAGTAATCCTCAACAGAATTTGGCTTTGTTGGGCCTGCATACAAACCAGTGATAGTAACATTAGAAATAGGCCATAACTCCATTTTCGAGTTTCTGAAGAGCGGTAATCCATCAATATTAACACGGAGAGTTAGAGTCTCTGTTGAAGGATATGATACATGGGACAGCTGTGAAATAATTGCATTTGACACTCCAAAATGATAGTAGCTACCATCTCCAATTTCTTGGACCTCACAGGTTTTTAAGGTTGAAAAAGAGTCCTTGGATCTCTGGGTAGATCCAGGCCACACTGCACTAAAGTATGCAATAGTTCTGACGATGCACTGTGTGAAATATTGTGTTTTGGGCCCCAATCAGCCAATTTCTTTTTCAGTTCATCACAAGGATTAGTTCCTTCAGTGCTAGCATCCAAATTTAATTCTTCACTGCTATCACTGTAGAAAATATCAGAATCTGATTCTTGGATTCTCAGGCTCAGACTATTTACAGCGAAAGTGGCCAACTCTTCATTAGGAATCTGGCTGTCCATTTCAGCAACGCAATCCAGATTTGAAGACACTTTGTTTTTAGCGCGCAGGTCTGCAACTTTGGCTTTAATGCGTCTTTGTTTGGTTCGAGAACTACCATAGTAATCAATTTTTCTGATCTGTAACAGACAAAGATTTTGACACTTACACATATGCCTGAATATTTGAATATTTGTCTACTCACTTGTTGGTCAAGTATTTGGGTTTCAAATTTGGGATTTGTTTAGTTGCTTTGCAAAAAACACTTTGATGCTGAACAAATATAACTGTCTGTAAAAGAAAGTGAGTGGGAGTTTATCTATGTAATACAATAGCTCAATTTTTCAGGCTTCACTGTCTATGCAGAGAGACATGTAGACTCTATTTGGCTGTGTCACTACACTGCATGCACAATAATTACGCAAGTTGTATTTTTGAGGATTATTTTTATTATTGAACAACTGCAGTGCTCTCAGTCAATCAAAAATGTTAATGATCATTAAACCTGAATATTTAAGCAAGTAAAAAGTGAAAGTTTTAGCTTTCTTAGGAGAATATCAATGTGTACACAATTATAGGGCAACTATTAATATGCATAATTATGATGGAACTAAATGAAAAATGAAAATTTTTCCATCTCACTTGTTTCTTTTCACCTGTTAAAGTAAGAATAATATATATACAACTCAAAATTTACAAATAAACATTTCTGAAAAAATAAAAAAATAAAAAAATAAAATCTGTGACCAATATAGCCACACTTCTTTTCATAAGCACTTCCATTCGTGGAGTCTGTCAGTTTCTTGATCTGATCAACTTTCTCTGCAGCAGCACCACAGCCTCCCAGACACTTCATGTCATGTTTCATGACTTCATAACATGTTTAGAGTTGCAACAGGCTACACACAACGTAAAACAGCCCTAATACCACAACCACAGGTAGGAGCTCAGTGCCTGTGTGTCTAACCTTATACCTGCTCTCTGATCACAGTGCAGAGATCAAGGACCAATAAACATTAGCTGCCAGTTACTTGCAGAAAAAGAAACGTAAGCTACTACATAGAGAGCACAACGTTCCCTCCATACTTCCAAATATTCTCAACTGTTATCCTTCTTTTTTATTTTCTTTTTGTATGAAATAAACTCATTCATTCAGTCCAGCAACATTTTGCTAGCTAATGGAGATGTGATAAGCATGTTTATTCCCTCCAAAGTTTTGTAAACTACATTCTGCACACATAAAACAAAAGATTAGTCTTACCTTAATTACACCAGATAGCGATTGAGATGACAAGACGAGAAGCATACTGAGCGCCAAACGGTCGGTGCCACCAGGGAACTGATTTTCAAATAGCATATCCATCCGCAGAGAACCCGCTTAAAACTTTTCCATCTGTAAAATCATGATATTTGCAATGTATCTGATGTAACTTGTCAGAAATAATGACTTAACGAGTGCCAAGAATTGCATTGCAAGGTATATCATATATATATCAGCCTTTATGGTAATTTTTTGTGTTACTTCTTTCTTATGTCGCCACATCTATCACCACCACCCTCTTCTGCTCTTTCTCCACCACCACTATGTCCTTTGGTTAGCCAGGAGCTTTGTCAGTCTGGAAGCTGAAGTCCCTCAGAACCTTGGCTCTGTTGTTCTCATCAGCCATATATATATATATAAACCAAATCAAATCAAATCAGATTTATTTGTATAGCGCCAAATCATAACAAAGTTACATCAAGGCACTTTACATATAGAGCAGGTCTAGACCAAACTCTTTATAAAATTATTTAAAGAGACCCAACAGATCCCCCCATGAGCAAGCAGTCGGCGACAGTGGCAAGGAAAAACTTCCTTTAAGAGGCAGAACCCTCGGGCAGAACCAGGCTCAGGGGGGGTGGCCATCTGCCTCGACCGGTTGGGTTGAGAGAGGGAGAGAGAGAGAGAGAGAGAGGCGGGGGGGGGGGTTGGGTAGAGTAGGGAGAGAAAGAGAGCAGGAGGAGGGGATATTCAAACAGGTGTAGGCAGGAACATGATGCTGCATGAAGTTCATAGGAATGATGCTGTATGGAATTCTTGAAGATGTGGGAGCAGCAGGCATTGCAGGAACATGGGATGGTGATGATTCATCACCTGCAGGATGAGGACAGGGAGAGAGAGGAGAGGAGCTGGGAGAGACAGAGACTTTGGGAAAACATGGTTAGTAAATGCAGTGCACATGCTTGGAACTTAGAGAAACTGGGATTTCGGAGAAGCAGGTTGTTGGTATGACGGAGCATGCGAGGGGGGGAGAGAGAGAGGGGAGAGGGAAGAGGGAGAGAGAGAGAGAGAGAGAGGGGAGAGGGAGAGAGAGAGAGAGGTGCTCAGTCCTTCCCCCAGCAGTCTAGGCCTATAGCAGCATAGCTAAAGAGTAAATGAACTTTAACTTTTTAACTATAAGCTCTGTAATACAGAAAAATTTTAAGCCTGGTCTTGAAAATTGCTAAAGAGTCTGCCCCCCGGACCGATACTGGAAGTTGGTTCCATAGAAGAGGAGCCTGATAACTGAAAGATCTGCCTCCCGATTTACTCTTGGAGACTCTAGGAACCACAAGTAAACCTCCATCTAGAGAGCGGAGTGGCCTACTAGGATAGTAAGGAACTATAAGCTCTCTGAGGTATGATGGAGCGTGGCCAGTAAGAGCTTTATATGTTAACAGAAAGATTTTAAATTCTATTCTGAATTTTACTGGCAGCCGATGAAGAGCAGCTAACACAGGAGAGATGTGATCCCTTTTTCTAGTTCCTGTTAATATTCGTGCAGCAGCATTCTGAATCAACTGAAGGCCTTTCAGAGATTTGTTTGGACATCCAGATAATAATGAGTTACAGTAGTCCAGCCTAGAAGTTACGAATGCGTGGACTAGTTTTTCTGCATCCTCTTGAGAGAGGATATTTCTGATTTTCCTAATGTTTCTCAGGCGGAAGAAAGCTGCCCTACTGACTTGTTTTATGTGAGGGACAAAGGACATGTCCTGGTCAAAGGTTACTCCAAGATTTTTTACAGTGGAGTTGGAAGCCAAAGTAATGCCATCCAGACTGATTAATTGATTAGATAGGGTTTCTCTAAGGTGCTTAGGGCCGAGTACAATAACTTCAGTTTTGTCAGAATTTAGAAGTAAAAAATTATGGGTCATCCAGACTTTTACGCCTTCAAGACATGTCTGCAGTCTGACTATCTGACTGACTATGTATATATATATATATATGTGTGTGTGTGTGTGTGTGTGTGTGTGATATTTATGATATTAACATTCCATATACCATTGAAATAGGCAAATTTGTTAGACAGAGGGTGATAAAAGATAAAAAGAAATGTGCTATAAAGGTTTGTATGCTGCATTTCAAAAGATACAAGGATCAATTTCAAATGTAAGCATTTTCTTTTTTTTTTTTGGCAAACACTATAAATTATTTAAACTAAGCTTCTTTCACTTTTGCACACAGCTTTGAGAGAGTTTTATTTGTACAGCACCTTTCAAAAAATAGTTACAAAGCGCTTCACACAATTATGTGTGACAAATGGACAATACTATAATTAGTTTTTATTTTTTCTAATGCCTACTTTTTATTTTCACTTCATTTTAAGCTGCTATGAATGATTTTCACTGAGAAAAAACAGGGCTCAGTCTTCTTGTTGTCTGTTGAAATAAACTGAAATAATTCAATGCAATTATTTTGCTCATGATCTCTTTGATTTTGCTCATCGGAAAATGATTATAATTAAACCCCAGAATTCTGTTTCACACTAACCAAGGATGGGCAATATGTTTCAAGTAAAACATGAATAAAAAAGTTGTTTTTTTTTTTGTTTTTTTTTGGGACAGTCCATCCAAGCTGACATCCCGACAGGTTTTGAAGCATTATCTGAAAAACTTAAGTCCCATCACACTACCTTTTCTAGTTGGGAACATGACTCCAATTTTCTGCCCTGTCATCTGTATAGATGACACAGAGGTGGAAAGGTGGTTCAGAATTGATCTGTCTGCAAGCCTTTATTTACTGGAAGATGGTTCAATATGTAAAAGCACACGCTGAGGCAGCACTTTTTCAGCCTTTGTTGGTTCTGTGTAAATGGACCTAGGCTTATAGTTGACTTTCTTTACATAAATGTCATGCAAATTTTGTTTAGAATGGGCTTTGTATTCCTTATGGGCTTCAATTGTGGGGCCCACATTACTACAACCAAATAGGTCTCCCATAGTCCCAGTTTCAGCCCAGATCTCACTTAGCCCACATGTATACCTTATGGGGCCAATTTAGTCAGCCAACATGGGCTCCCCATGTGGCACCCACATAACTGAAACCATATGGGCTCCCCATAGTGTTGCCCAGTTCCATACCATGCCTACTTAGCCCGGATTAATTCCCTATAGGGCCCATGCAGTCAGCCAACATGGGCCCCCCATGGTGTTACCCAGTTCCAGCCCAGATCTCACTTAGCCCACATGTATACCTTATGGGGCCCATTTAGACAGCTTACATGGGCTTCACATGTGGGTCCCATGTTTCTGATACAATATGGGGCCCATAAAATTTGCCCTGTTTATGCCCATGCCCATTTAGACCACTTACATCCCTTATAGCCCTCATACAGTCAGCCCACATAGGCTTCACATGTGGGACCCATGTTCCTGAAACCACATGGGACCCGCAGAATTTGTCCAGTTTGAGCCCATGCCCACTTGGTACCCATGTAATCCATTTATAACCCATGTGGGGCCCATATGGCCATGCTGGCTGGGTTTACACTGTCCAGTTAAATAATAAACATAAAATGTCCACAAAATCAGAATAATTGGAAGTGTTGAATTGTTCATATAGCTGCATGTCACAGTGAGACATGATCTGGGACAAAGTTATGTCAACTTGCAGTGTGACAATATAAACAGTTGTTTTATAGGCATTTTTTAAAATATAGATTGTATATGGGATCAGAATATACAAACACTATAAAAATTAATTAATTTACAGCTTTAAATTATTGTTTAAATCCTGAACCTGTTATTTTTATGTATATATATATATGAATGATTCAAGTGTGTGCATATGTAGGGGAGTTGTTTTGTGCAGACAGTTCAGCCCATTTAACCTTCCAGTGACCCGATGACTCATTGCATTAAGTCTTTATGTTGCTAATTCCCACATTTATTTTTCATGTTTCACGTATGAGATAAAACCCATTATCATAAAAACACATAAAACACCACTTGAATGATTCAAAAGGCTCCATGACATGTTTTGACACTTTGCAGTCGACAATCTGAACCCAACACAACCCAATGCAACTAATGCAACGCAACAGAGTGCAGCACAACACAATGCAATGCAATGCAACACAAGACAGAGCACAGAACACAACACAACAAAGTTCCAGCGACAGAAGTATGGAACAGACACAACACAAAACAACACAACACAACAAAGCTCCAGGGGCAAAAGCATGTGTAATCCACTTATAGTAAATTCAAATACTGTAGGTTTGTAAGGAGGTTAAGGATCTTCTTCTTCTTCTTCTCCTTTCGGCTTTTCCCTTCAGGGGTCGCCACAGCGAAACAGTTGCCTCCATCTAAGCCTGTCTTCTGCATCCTCTTCTCTCACGCCAACCACCTTCATGTCCTCTTTCACTACATCTATAAACCTCCTCTTAGGTCTTCCTCTAGGCCTCCTGCCTGGCAGTTCAAAACTCAGCATCCTTCTACCAATATATTCACTATCTCTCCTCTGGACATGTCCGAACCATCTCAGTCTGGCCTCTCTGACTTTATCTCCAAAACCTCTAACATGTGCTGTCCCTCTGATGTACTCATTCCTGACCCTATCCAACCTGGTCACTCCCAAAGAGAACCTCAGCATCTTCCTCTCTGCTACCTCCAGCTCTGCCTCCTGTCTTTTCCTCAGTGACACTGTCTCTAGACCAAACAACATCGCTGGTCTCACCACAGTTTTGTACACCTTTCCTTTCATCTTAGCTGAAACTCTCCTATCACACATCACACCTGACACTTTTCTCCACCCGTTCCAGCCTGCCTGCACACGCTTCTTCACCTCTTTTCCACACTCTCCATTGCTCTGGACTGTTGACCCTAAGTACTTAAAAACTTGCACCTTCTTTATCTCTTCTCCCTGTAACCTCACTCTTCCACTTGGGTCCCTCTCATTCACACACATATACTCCGTCTTACTACGGCTAACCTTCATTCCTCTCCTTTCCAGGGCAAACCTCCACCACTCTAGCTTCTCCTCCACCTGTTCCCTGCTCTCACTACAGATCACAATGTCATCTGCAAACATCATAGTCCATGGAGATTCCTGTCTAACCTCGTCTGCCAGCCTGTCCATCACTATAGCAAACAAGAAGGGGCTCAGAGCTGATCCCTGATGCAGTCCCACCTCCACCTTGAACTCCTCTGTCACACCTACAGCACACCTCACCACTGTCTTACAGTCCTCATACATGTCCTGCACCGCTCTAACATACTTCTCTGCCACTCCAGACTTCCTCATACAATACCACAGTTCCTCTCTGGGCACCCTGTCATAAGCTTTCTCCAGATCTACAAAGATACAATGCAGCTCCCTCTGACCTTCTCTGTACTTCTCTATCAACATCCTCAAAGCAAATACTGCATCTGTAGTACTCTTTTTTGGCATGAAACCATACTGATGCTCACAAATGCTCACTTCTGCCCTTAGTCTAGCTTCAACTACTCTTTCCCATAACTTTATTGTATGGCTCATCAGCTTTATTCCTCTGTAGTTGCTACAGCCTCCAGAACATTCCTAACAAGCTCCTCCTTCAAGATAACTCCTACTCCATTTCTCTTCCTATCTACACCATGATAGAACAACTTGAACCCTGCTCCTAAACTTCTAGCCTTGCTACCTGTCCACCTGGTCTCCTGGACACACAGTATGTCTACCTTCCTCCTCTGCATCATGTCAACCAACTCTCTACCTTTCCCTGTCATAGTTCCAACATTCAAAGTCCCTACTCTCAGTCCTAGACTCTTGGCGTTCCTTTTCTCTCTCTTCCTACGAACACACCTTCCTCCTCTCCTTCTTCGACTTCTTCGACGAACAGTAGTCCAATTTCCACCGGTACCCTGTACGTGAACAGCACCGATGGCAGTCGTTGTTAACCCGGGCCTCGACCGATCCGGTATGGAAGTCATTGATTCGATTTGCATGTTTGATTTGGCAAAAGTTTTACGTCGGATGCCCTTCCTGACACAACCCTCTGTATTTATCCGGGCTTGGGATCGGCACAATAAGGCACTGGCTTGTACCCCCTTGCGGCTACATTTAAGGAGGTTAAGGATATAGAAGATAATAACCATCAAGGTAATTACACACACAATAAGGTAATTTGCGAAAATGGAGCTTGTGAAATTCCGGTTTGCAAGTGATAATTCACTGTTCAATATTTCAAAGAACATGAAAAATGCATCTGTCACTTCCAAACACCAGACATTAGTCTATGAATGTGTGTGTTGTTTTCACTCACTGTGTTTTCAGTGTTCTTTGACAACAACACTGTTGCTAGTTGTTTGTGTGTTTTATCCCAGTGCAGGTGAAAAACGGTGAGGAAAGACTTTTCATATCTATCTTTTGACACTAACTATGTCATGAATTCTGACATTAAGCTTCATCTCACAGAGGTCGTTAAATGGCTGAATTTATCTGGCGCCACGGTTTGACCAGTCACGTCCAAGACCACCAATATTCTCATTCTGTGTGTATTATTATCTTTCTCTGAATCAGATATAAATAATCTGAAGTTCTAGACCTTTTCTACAATCTGTTTCACACACACACACAAACACACACACACACACACACACACTTTCCTCTCATCATTTTATCTCTGGTGTTTGGAAGTGACAGATCCATTTACCCCATGGAGAGTCTAAAGAGCTGGAGCCTCTTCAGCCTGTGACTGAGATGATTCTTCTCTCTTGGACTTTTGTTTCAAATGATCTTGATCTGAAATGAGTCTTAATTAAATTAGCAGAAATGTTTGAAGCCTAACAAGCTGCACAACTGATTTAGTCATTTTTACTGCACCACGGCAGAGGAAAGGCATATCATGGCCTCCATTGTAAACTTGACGTGGCTATTCTTTTCACCTGAACGTCATGTAATATTGAATGAATGATTCGATATCTGACATATTTTTGTACTTTAAAGTGCACCTCATGTGAAATATTATACTAAAAGCCTGTGTCATGTCGAGAGGGCTGGGATCAGAGTGGGTGTCACATTTTTTTCAGTGGCTATCTTGCGAACAACTCTTCAGTTATTCCCTGACTGTCGTGGAGTTATTTAATCAGCTCAGGCTTTACATGCAAATTTAATTCCAGTAGCTCAGACACAACAGCCAAATAGCCAAATCTGATGAGCATGATGTGAAATTAAAATGTGACCCAGTTTCTGCTGGAAAAATAAGATACGCTTAGGACTCAGGAAACAGGAGATTGGTCTGCGTGCAGGCATGTGGCTCCATCCCTGTCATTAGGATGCAATCAGGGAAGCACCCAGCTGGCAGATCAATATGCAACTTACTTCAGGCCTGCACTGTGTAATGGTGGCAGCAGCACAGCGCTGAGAGAAGAGCAGTGATTACAGGCTCAGTGTGATATTTAAAAGCTTGGATACAGAATGAAGGTGTTGCTCTTTTACTTCATCATTTAGCTTCATTGCCAGCTGAGACGCACATTGTGGTATTTAAGTTCTTCATTATTTAATAATGTGTTGTAATAGCCACTGCAAAGATCCAGGGCAGGTTACACAGGAGGGGAAGGCAGTTTACAAAGCCCAAAACTTCCAGTCACACCATGATCCAGTGTGGGTTTTAAAATGAGACTTGGTCCAGGATTTGGTACCTGAGTCCCAATAAAGACTTCCTATGAGACCCGCGTGAAGCTGGCCCCCGACCCCACGCAAAATTTCGGGGAAATACACAGTTTCGTTTGTGTTTCGTTTGTGCTGCTACGGTTTTTCAGTTATTTAAGATTATTTTTTAGGTCATTCAGAGCTCACCCAGCCCCCCATCTACTCCAAATGGACCCAAAATTGTACCGTTCGTTTGTGCTTCGTTTGTGCTGGTTTGTGCTGTAAAAACTTTTGTTTGTGCTGCTACGGTTTTAGAGATATTACACACTTTAATTTCTGGTGATGATGTCACCCAGCCCCCCATCTACTCCAAATGGACCCGAAATGGTACCGTTCGTTTGTGCTTTGTTTGTGCTGGTTTGTGCTGCTATGGTTTTATAGATATTACATACTTTAATTTCTGGTGATGACATCACCCAGTCCCCCAACTACTCCGAATAGAGCTGAAATGGTACCATTCGTTTGTGCTTTGTTTGTGCTGGTTTGTGCCGTAAAAAATTTTTGTTTGTGCTGCTACGGTTTTTCAGTTATTAAAGATGATTTTTTAGGGCATCCATAGTTCACCCAGCCCCCCATCTACTCCGAATGGCCCCGAAATGGTACCGTTCGTTTGTGCTTCATTTGTGCTGGTTTGTGCTGTAAAAACTTTCGTTTTTGCTGCTGCGGTTATACTGTTCTAAATGACCTTTAGTATGAGCATAATATTGCTTTAAATGTGTTGTTCCCATGTTTATTCATTTATTTTCTCAGCATTCATTAAGCCCATGTAATTATTTCAATTAGTATGTGGAGCTGACAGCATGAAGAAGAAACTTAGGCTGTAATAATGACTTTATGTGCCAAATGGAACATAATCAAAATCAATGCGTTGCAACAATGAAGCAATCACTGCTTTGTATAGAACACAGCATGTGGGCAGATCTTTGTGTTATCTGATGCTGCTTTCACTCCACTTCCCAGGTCATTGTAGATCTCCCAGACACATGCAGCCCTCCTGCAGTATGCCACATAATGTCCAAGAGCATCCTGGGTCAAGCCTCTTTGAAATGCCATAACTGCCCTCAAAGTAAAGGTCTTCTCTTGGAGTACCAGACTGCAGAGAAATTCAGGCAAGGCAACTTCTTTACAACTGCTGCCACGGTCAGTGTCAATCCACAAAACCTCTCCCAGACTGTAGCTGTGGGTAACATTCCCTGAACACAGAGCCTTTCCTGTACTGTTGTCCTGCTTTTTGAATGCAGAGGGACACTGAGATGGACTTTGGATTGGTCTGAGGCAGGGACAGTCAGGAAGGCTGAGTCCCCCTTTAGCCGCAGTCTCAAGATGAGCAATGCCGCAGTTCTGCAGAACAGCAATATTAGTACACACAAGTGGAACTTCCCTTGTTACTTGTTTGCTTAGGCTGCAGTACTGCGAGGAACATTGTTTTATCAAATAAACACTTGGAAGATTCCTCATGGTTCTCTCAATCACAGTAGAGATGTGGCATTGTGCATCAATTTGGAGAGCACCAGAGGTCAGGTGGACAGGTTGGAAGATTTCCCTCAGCAGTTCTGCCCTCTGTGAGTACACCTGTTGGGTCACACCCTGTGTAGTTATTGTTTTCACCAGCTTGAGGTATTCAAATCAAATCAAATCAGATTTATTTGTATAGCACCAAATAATAACAAAGTTACATCAAGGCACTTTACATACAGAGCAGGTCTAGACCAAACTCTTTATAAAATTATTTAAAGAGACCTAACAGATCCCCCGAATGAGCAAGCACTCGGCAACAGTGGCAAGGAAAAACTTCCTTTAAGAGGCAGAAACCTCGAGCAGAACCAGGCTCAGGGGGGGCGGCCATCTGCCTTGACCGGTTGGGTTGAGAGAGGGAGAGAGAGAGAGAGAGAGGCACAGAGGGGGCAAAGTTGGGTAGAGTAGGGAGAGAAAGAGAGCAGGAGGAGGGGATATTCAAACAGGTGTAGGCAGGAACATGATGCTGCATGAAGTTCATAGGAATGATGCTGTATGGAATTCTTGAAGATGTGGGAGCAGCAGGCATTGCAGGAACATGGGATGGTGATGATTCATCACCTGCAGGATGAGGACAGGGAGAGAGAGAGAGGGGGAGAGAGAGGAGAGGAACTGGGGGAGACAGAGACTTTGGGAAAACATGGTTAGTAAATGCAGTGCACATGCTTGGAACTGAGAGAAACTGGGATTTCGGAGAAGCCGGTTGTTGGTATGACGGCGCATGCGGGGGGGGAGAGAGAGAGGGAGAGGGAAGAGGGGGAAAGAGAGAGAGGGAGAGGGGAAGAGAGGGGAAAGGAGAGGGAGAGAGAGAGAGAGAGAGAGAGGGGAGAGGGAGAGAGAGAGAGAGGTGCTCAGTTCTTCCCCCAGCAGTCTAGGCCTATAGCAGCATAGCTAAAGAGTAAATGAACTTTAGCAATTTTCAAGACCAGGCTTAAAACTTTTCTGTATGACAGAGCTTATAGCTAAAAAGTTAAAGAGTCTGCCCCCTGGACCGATACTGGAAGTTGGTTCCATAGAAGAGGAGCCTGATAACTGAAAGATCTGCCTCCCGATTTACTCTTGGAGACTCTAGGAACCACAAGTAAACCTCCATCTAGAGAGCGGAGTGGCCTACTAGGATAGTAAGGAACTATGAGCTCTCTGAGGTATGATGGAGCTTGGCCAGTAAGAGCTTTATATGTTAATAGAAGGATTTTAAATTCTATTCTGAATTTTACTGGCAGCCAATGAAGAGCAGCTAACACAGGAGAGATGTGATCCCTTTTTCTAGTTCCTGTTAATATTCGTACAGCAGCATTGTGAATCAACTGAAGGCCTTTCAGAGATTTGTTTGGACATCCAGATAATAATGAGTTACAGTAGTCCAGCCTAGAAGTTATGAATGCGTGGACTAGTTTTTCTGCATCCTCTTGAGAGACGATGTTTCTGATTTTCCTAATGTTTCTCAGGTGGAAGAAAGCTGCCCTACTGACTTGTTTTATGTGAGGGACAAAAGACATGTCCTGGTCAAAGGTTACTCCAAGGTTTCTTACAGTGGAGTTGGAAGCCAAAGTAATGCCATCCAGACTGATTAAATGATTAGTATTAGTTGTCACATTCGTTGCTGCTAACAACCTTTTCAAAAGAAAAGCTGTCACAAAAAAAACAACATAAGCTCTGAAAAACAGCATCAAATGCACAAGTGTTGAGCACAGAGACCTTCGATTTGCCAAGTTTAACAGGCTGTTGATGGTTCCCGTTTTTTAACAATTGCACCGAGACTCTTTCCAGCCCACAGATTGATCTACGTGCAGCCATTCAGGGCAAGGAGAGAGATAAGAACTCATATTCCTTTTTTTAGGTGGAACTACTAAGCCTCTCCAGTTTTCAATTGCATTCTCATCCGTTGGAGGACTGTTTGCAGCTGCATCAGCCTCCTCACAAGGGTGAGCATCAATTTTTCTGTTGTTTTTTTCACTCTGGGAAGTAGTGGAGACAGGGTCAGGTCTTTTGACAGTCGATGCATCAGCTACATCATCCTTTTCACTTTTTTGTTTTGCAGAACAAATTCGCATGTTTCCTTCAATGAAGGAAAAATGACGGGCAACGAACCGGTTGACACGAATGGGTAGGTTTTCATGCTTAAAAAGCCAATTTTTTATGTTTTTGAACTCTGCTTCAAGAGCAGCGGAACTTGCAGTGATACTGGTGCTTCGGAAGAGAGGAACCATTATTCCTGTCCAGAGTGGTAAGTAATTTCCAAGTCTTATTATGTGGGGAATAATCTCAAGGAGAAAGTGGATGTTATCTCTATCCCCATCAGCCATGGCATGTGACCTGCTCTCCTCACATATTTCTGTCACCCACTGTCTGGCGTTAGTCTGGATCTACTGATTATATGCATCCACTGGTTCTTGTCCCTCAACCTCTTCATCCGGAATGCAGACAAATTCTTCTGCAATTTGAGCTTTCAGGTATTTCTTGTACCTTTCTGACGGGAGAGGGGCTCCAGAACTGTCATTACCCTCTGATTCACTTAGTGCCACAATAGTGATGGCACGTAGAAGTTGTTTCGCACAGATTTTGACTGAAGAAGCTGTGCGATTGACCTCACGAAAAAATCTTTAACACGTTGTGTTTTATTTTTCAGGCAGTCCCACTGGCAGATCATCTTGATGCAGTGTGCAACATCTACCCTGACAAAACATGGGGGCAGTTTTGCAGGTTGATTCCCAAGCAAGACCTTAAAGCATTCATTGATGTAGGTATTCAGATCAGGATGAGGGGTCAAAGCTTTGACCAGAGCTCCAAGAATGGCAAGAGAAAAATCACTTACAGCTTCTTTTGGAACAGGTGCACGTGCATGAATCCATTCTTTCAGCCACTGTGTGATAGCACTAACATCGTGTTTCTCTGACAGCATTTGCACCAGTGGGACCTACTGGGACCTACACACACATATATATATATATATACACACACAGCAAAATCAAAAGTGTTTAATTTCCAGTGTTGGTGTTATGTGTTAAAAATGTAGAGTCAATTCAACAATTGTTTAGTTAAATTAAACTATGTGAGAGTCATTGCTCAAAAGAGTTGGTGTCAATCCGGCGAGTAAAATCAACACTGAACAGAATTTCTCCCAGAACCGCAAAGGATCTGTTACGAGTGGGGAGAATACACGCGAGGACAGCAGACCACTACCATCTTGCGGCTCGGCCAACTTCGTGTAAGTATATCAAAGATAATAACATGCATATTAAATAATGTTTTCTGTGCAGTCGTATGTTATGTGCCAATATTTAACCTGATACAGATGAAGGACTAAAAAAGTGGCTAGCTTAGATGTGGCAGAGTCTTGTTAGCAGCTAAAGTTGTGACGAGGTAAGCATCAAGTTCAAGGTTAGCTTGATTGCTTTATGCTATTTTTGAAAAAAAAAAAAAGTTATGTTTGCACAAGGGTGTCGATGAATATGCACAATTTGCTTTATGTAAGTATACAAGATAACACGGTAGAGATGTGCAACTGGCCATTTTTTGCCAGAGGTTTTCGGCTAGTTAACAAGGTTCAAGGCTCAAGGTTTTTATTTGCCATTTATGCATAAACAGACAGTCCAGACACATTTGAAATCTTGTGCGGTGTTCTCCGAGTCGGCAGTCTTTAGTAGTAAAAAGTAGAAAAACACACATCACTGTACAAGGATAAATAAATTGTAAAAATAAAATTAAAATTGTCAAGTGTGCAAATATACAGAAACCTGTATATATATATGAGAGAGAGAGCGAGGGAGAGAGAGAGGGGGAGAGCAAGAGAGCGATTGAGATTGCGGGGGGTAGAATTGCACATTGCATAACATAACATGCTAATTGAATAACTGGAGGCACTATCCAAGCCAAATCTCGCTCTAAAACCGGAGCTGTTCGCGGGTGGAAGGAGCGTTTTTTGGCAGAGAAAAAACAGTTTTATCTTAAGGATCTCAAATTACCATCAGCCAGAGCTAACACCGGAGTCATACACACACCCAGCAGATGTCAACAATAATAAACGTCTTAAATGCCGGTGAGTTTATATAACTTGTGTGTAAATATCTATATGAACGTAAACAATAACGTTGTCATACATTTAGATGACGTTAGTTTGCTAAACTAACAGAGAGGTGTTGATAATGTATCTCTGTGGTTACGGATAAGTGTGGGTACTATTTGTAGGGAGACTAGCTATCATGATAGCAGGCAGGCATTCTCCAAGGACTAGTTATCGTCAATCGCATTATCCGCAAGTAACACCAGCAGTTTCGTGTTTTGTCTTATTCGTTTTTCTTGGTTCCTGTTTTATTTTGAAGTGTCCTGTCTTCCTGTCCGCTCCATGCTGTGATTACCCAAATGGGTATCACCTGTGTTGATTTCCCCACCTGTTTCTCCTCCTGTATTTATCTCTGTTTTCCGTGTGTCGGGTTGTGTGCCTTTGTTCCTGCAGTCGTCCCTTCTGCATGTTCTCGTTACAGCCCTGAGTTCTGCATTTTTTGGGTCTACAATCCTCTACCCTGACAAGTAGGGAGTAAGGCTAAAAACAAAACAAATACTCAAATTAGTTTTTTATACATACATGGTGAACACACAGTGAGTGATGGCATGGTGTTGATGTCTTTTCTTCTTTTTTTCTCTTCACAGTACATGATGTTGGTGAAGGTGAGATTTGGAGAAATTCAGTAATATGTCAAAGTGGCTGAGACTGAAAAGGGTTATGACAGCTTCGACACATTCCTTCAGAAAGGTTGGCAACACTTTTCACACAGCCAAGAATAATAATAATAACAATAATAATACATTTTATTTAAAGGCGCCTTTCTAGACACTCAAGGTCACCGTACAGCAGAACATGTTAAAAAACATCAGTGCAGATTTAAAAAGAGCAAAAATAAAATTACAAAAGCAACAGAAAGAGGCAGAGAAATGAAATTAAGCACAATGGGCAGTCTTGAACAGATGGGTTTTGAGCTGTGATTTGAATTGTGTGAAAAAGTCAATGTTTCTGAGTTGGGGTGGTAATGAGTTCCAGAGACAGGGAGCAGAGCGGCTGAATGCTCTGCTCCCCATGGTGGTGAGACGGGCGGAGGGGACAGACAGTTGTATGGAGGAAGAAGATCTCAGAGTTCGGGAGGGAGTGGGGACGTGGAGGAGATCAGACAGATAAGGGGGGGCGAGGTTGTGGATGGCCTTGAATGTAAACAGGAGGATTTTGAATTGGATGCGGAACTGAACTGGGAGCCAGTGGAGCTGTTGGAGGACAGGAGTGATGTGGTGGATGGAGGGGGTCCGCGTTATGATGCGGGCAGCTGAATTCTGGACCAGTTGAAGCTTATGGAGGGATTTATGAGGGAGGCCGAAGAGGAGGGAGTTCCAATAGTCCAAGCGGGAAGTGATGAGGCTGTGCACAAGGATGGCGGCAGTGTGGGGGGTAAGGGAGGGGTGGAGGCAATTGATGTTTCGTAGATGGAAATAAGCAGACCGGGTGATGTTATTGATGTGGGATTGAAAAGACAGTGTGCTGTCCAGGATGACACCCAGGCTCTTAACTTGGGGGGAGGGTGAAACAGTGGAGTTGTCAATGGTGAGAGAAAAGCTGTCGGTTTTGGATAAGGTGGATTTTTTGCCAATGAGGAGGACCTCGGTTTTATTGCTGTTAACTTAAGGAAGTTTTGGGTGAACCAGGTTTTTATTTCAGAGATGCAGTCAGTGAGGGAGGTGGGTGGGAAAGAGGACGAGGGTGAAGTGGTGAGGTAGAGCTGGCTGTCATTGGCATAGCAGTGGAAGTGAATGTTGCGGAAGATATTGCCAAGGGGAAGGAGGTAGATGATGAAGAGTAGGGGCCTCAGGACAGAGCCCTGGGGCACGCCAGAAGTAACGGTGGAGGGGATGGATTTCAGGGACTTGATTTGAATGAACTGAGTGCGGCCAGAGAGGTATGAAGTGAACCAGTCCAATGGAGTGTGGGTGATGTCGATGGAAGATAGCCTGTTGAGGAGTATGGTGTGACAGATGGTATCGAAGGCCGCACTCAGATCAAGGAGGATGAGGATGGTGAGGAGTCCAGAATCAGCTGCCATGAGGAGGTCGTTGGTGATTTTGATGAGTGCTGTTTCAGTGCTATGAACTGGGCGGAAACTGGACTGAGCTGTTCGTACAGGTTGTTATGGGAGAGGTGAGAATGGAGTTGGGAAGCAACAGTTTTTTCAAGGATTTTGGAGATGAAGCGTAGATTGGATATGGGACGGAAGTTGTTAAAGTTGGAGGGGTCAGCACCGGGTTTTTTCAAAATCGGAGTGATGGCAGCAGTTTTGAAAGATGTAGGGACAGTTCCAGTGGTGAGAAGGGAGTGGATGATGGCAGAGATGAGGGGGACCAGGGAGCGGGAGCAGGCTTTGACAAGTTGTGTGGGGAGGGGGTCCAGTTGACAAGTGGATGGCTTGGATTTCTGGATGAGTTCTGAGATTTCTGAGAGAGTGGGGAGATGGAAGGAGGAGAATGGGCGTGCGGACGGGTGAAAATCGGCTGAGAAGCTGAGGTGGGGGATTGATCCGAGGTGCTGGTGGATGTTCTTGATTTTTTTCAGTGAAAAATGACATAATGGAGTTGTGAAGGAGGTTGTGAAGAAGTGAGAAGGGAGTGAGTCCTGGGGTTTGGTGATATGATTGAGTAGGGGGAAGAGTGACTTGGGGTTTCCTTTATTGGCAGTGATTATACTTGAGTAGTAGTGGGTTTTGGTGCTGGCAATGGAGTCCTTATAACGTAGCATGTGGTTATTGTACATTTCCTTATCGATAGTGAGACCAGTTTTCCTATGGAGGCGTTCCAGTTGCCGACCTTTGGCTTTCATGAGACAGAGATCGGGGGTGAACCAAGGGGCAGAGATGGAGAAAGAAACGGATCTGGTTTTTAATGGAGCAAGGGAATTAAGAATATTATGGAGTCCAGTGTTGTAATGAAAAACCAAATCATCGGGGGTGGATAGATTGTGGATGTCCGGAAGGCAGGAGGAGTGGATACATGAAGTGAGAGTGGCAGGGTTAATATTCTTTATATTCCGAAATGAAATCAGGCATGGTTTTTTCAGAATGGAGAGAGTGAGTTTCATTGTGAATGAGAGGAGGAAGTGGTCAGTTATGGGGAGTTCATCAGCTGTGAGATTGGATGGAGTGACACCAGAGCAGCAGATTAAGTCCAGAATGTGTCCTTTGGAGTGTGTGGGGAAAGTGGTATGTTGCTGAAGTCCAAAACTCTCTAAACAGGAGGTGAAGTCTTTGGTGAGAGGCAGATTGATATTGTCCATGTGGATATTGAAATCACCCAGTATTATTATATTTGGGTGAGGAAGGCAGCAAAGTCATTTAAAAATTCATTGTTCGGTTTGGGGGGACGGTAGACAGTGGCAATGATGATTGGAGTGGGACCAGACAGCTCGCACACAGTGGACTCGAATGAGCTGGACGCAGGCACAGACACCGGTGAGACTTTCCAGTTCTCGCGGTGAATTACCGCGAGACCTCCTCCCCGGCTGGAGCCACAGGGTTGACAGATGTAAACAAACCCACTAGGAGTGGATTCATTCAACTGTGAAAAGTCGTTGGGCTGTTGCCATGTCTCAGTTAAGCAAAGAAAGTCTAGCTTATGGTTGGTGATGAGGTCCTGGATGAGATGTCCCTTGCTGGTCAGTGAGCGGATGTTGAGCAGAGCGAAGTTGAGTGAGGTGTTGTCACAGCTGGTGGTAGTGTTAGCCGACTGGGCTAGGCGGGCTAACACACTGTGGTCGACCGCCCGGCTGGTGGAGTGTGGAGGGCAACGAGAGCTGGACCAGATGGACTTTATTGCCGTAGAGCTGTTATGGTGGCAATGCCGGTGGGACCTTCGGTGGATGTATCTCCGGCGGGGCTGGAAGGTGATGTCCGGGTGAAGGTGGAGAGCCTCCGGCGCAAGTCCAGGCAGGTGGTAGCGAAGCCGGAGTAAGTCAGTGGCCGAATATTGCAGCAGACCCGTCACTGGCAGGTGAACAGGCAGTAGGAAGAGCCAGGCACAGAACAGCAGGATGTAGATCCTGCTGGCCCACATTGTGGATGAAGACTTGGAAATGTCAGCGTCCAGAAACACCAGGTGAGCTACAGGTGAGCTACAGGTGAGCTACAGGTGAGCTACAGGTGAAGTCTCACACAAACGCTAGTGCCGGCAGATCGTGGAATTATTCCAAGTGAGAAGAATTATACTGTCCGATTAGGGCAGAAAGACCACAAGATGGATCAGGACAGTCTGGAAGGTTAAAACGTTAAAAAATTTGAAAAGTTACCGGCGAGCAGCGGCAGCAAGTTGCGCCAGCGTTCACTCGTCGGTCAGGACATTGTTAACTACATTCTGAGGCCATAGGTTACTTCCCCTGTAAGGACAACAGAGTACTTGCTATAATACCTGTTGAACTTATTTAATTTTTATATTACGGAGTTTATATTGTGGATTTGTGTTTATGATAGCAAATAGTAATGTCCTGTGAAAAATTCAAAAAGTTTCCTTCCTAAGCTTCCTAAAATGTTAAATTACAAGCTTATCAAATTACTATGTTAATCTATGTTGAGGTAATGCTGCTCATCTTTTTATTGCTCTAAATTTAATATGTTTTTATCAGTCATTCAAAAGCTAGACCTTCCACCTGAGTCTGAGCTGCACTTGACAGATGAATCAGGGACAGAAGTGGACGCAGATGTGTTTGAGGAGCTTTTGCAAGCAGGCAACCTTACATTTAGGGTGACATCTGAAAAGTCAACAGGTGAGACTCATCCTTGTTAGGGAAGGAGTGGATCATTAGTAATGGATATTGAGCTAATAATTTTTTTCATTGTGTGTGTACATATTTTCAAACAGTTTTACAGTTTTACTTCAGACTGATCTATCGTACACTTAATTGGAGTCATCCATGTCAGACAACTCACCAGCATCTGTGTCTGGAGATTCCTTGCTAGTATCCTCTGATTCATCAGACGCAACAGTGATTA
This sequence comes from Remorina albescens, assembly GCA_034769265.1. NCBI lineage: Eukaryota > Metazoa > Chordata > Actinopteri > Carangiformes > Echeneidae > Remorina > Remorina albescens. The sequence goes on along the minus strand of CM068485.1, from coordinate 2,858,069 downwards.
AGACAAATGGAGGGAGGAGAACCCATGCTGAACGGGAATCGGCAAAAGAGGTGTGCAGCCACGTCCACTTTTGTAACAAATTGTATTAGCTATCAAATATCAGATACAAAGTTATTGTGCAGTTAAAGTGTGGTTTTTGTTGTTGGATGTGATGATGAATATAGTTGCTAACTTTCTGGTTCTTTATTAGATGGTTAAAGATGCTCTCCAGGCCAAACCGGGGGGGCAAATTATTTTGGATGAATATGATAAAACAAAAACACTGATGGATAGCACACGGAGACAGTTGGTAAACCTTCTCGTGGCTGACATGGTTGAATTTCATGGGTAAGTTCATAGTTCATATTTGCACATTACATTGAATTATTTAAAAAAAGAGCTCACTCATTGTAGAACATTGCATATTCATTATTACAAGCAGTACATATACTGTACAATTCATGATTTTTAATTTCTTTTTTGACAAGATAAATATTAAAGGGCTAAAACAAACAAAAACAAATGATTTTGAGAGAGCCTATAATTCACTGAAGCTAGTAAAATGTAATGGGAAAAGGAAATGTAACGTTAATCAGTCACGTTTATCTTTCAGGAGGACTCCGCCAATCTCTGTGCGAAGTAAATACGCTTTGGGTATCATGTCTGTATTTCCCAGCCTCAGAGATCCATACTCAGACAATGGATATGTAAGTTTGTAAATGATGACCTTGTATGTAAACTTGGGAAGTAGAAATATGTTCTGATCTCACTCTACAATGTATTGTATTTAATATTACAGGAACACTTCTATGACCCATAGAGCGGGTCTGGCTACCTGGCTTGGAGGATAAAGACTGTTCAGCGCAACTCTGCAGCTCAGTCCCGGAGATCCTCCACCACCACCGCCTATCAAGATAGTCCAAAGAGATGGAGGGAGGTTCTCTGCTCTGATAAGCAGCTGCTTGGTGATCAGTATCATGAAGCAATATCCTTTTTGAAACATTCAACTGATGCATCAGCAATCAAAGAGAAGATGAAAGCCACATTTTAGTACCGCCAGTCACTGGTTCAAGATCAGCAGTGCTCTTCAACAGTCTTGGATGTCTTCCCAAGATTCCTTGACACCCCTGGCTTGGTAGAAACTTTTTCTTTAAGTGAACTGTGAAATTATTCAAGGTGTACAGTTTAACTAAGTATGAAAATGTGTGTTCTTCTTTAGATTGACCAAGACTTCAACATGATGTTTGGAGAGGAAGTGTCTGGAAGATTTTTGGCAAAATGGTCCACTTTTTTCAGACCTAGGATCCTGGCTGACTGCAAAAAAATGACTTCCAATGAGCACATTGAAGCCCTCTTGTCCATGCCGCAAGACTCCAGTAGTTCTGGTAAGCTTTGCTCATATTTCTCTTTAAATTATCTGAATCACTTATGTGAACGTGTCTGATATTTATCCTGTTTTCCCCTAGGCTGCGACAGTGACCTGTCAAGTGTTCTGCTCTTGGTTCACTTGCTTCCCCCCACCTCTAAAGGCCACAAGAAGAGTGCGAAAATCAGCTCATGTCAAGCTGTTGACCATGTTGTGAAATATCTTCAAGTATGCAATTTTTTTTGTGTTATTCTGATCCTACTTATGTAGAACCACTCTTTTTTTTTTTTTTTTTTTTTTTTTTTAACCGGCACAATTAGTCATCTGAATGTAGCAGTGTTGTACATTTTCGAATGATTTGTTGTAGATGGGAGCCAGTGTTGAAACCTCCCTTGCTGGTCTGGAGCCAGGACAGCCCTTCCTCCTGTGTGTTGGTGAAAAGAAAAACGGCATCCAGAGATTCTATGTCATCATTGATCATAAGGCCATTGCAAGGCACAGACATCCCTGGCAGCTTTCGACGAGCTCTTCAAAGCACACTTCACCTTCAGCATCAACTACCATGAATCCCTCTACAACTTCTATACGTTCATCCAAACCACAGTTTTCAACATTGACGTGGGAAGTGCCAAGGAAAGTCCCAGAGTCAAGGAGCTTAGAGTTGGATTTTTGCACAACACTTTAAGCCCTTAAAGATTCCTGGCTACAAACATGTTTCTTTGTTACATTTGTAAGACACACCACAAAAGTACTGCATTGCTTTGCCAGCATTTAAGGCTCCATCACGGTTTATATCCTGGAAAAACATGATATTTGAAATCTGGACAACCAAGATGTTACTCATCATTTTGTACTTATTCAGGTTTCAAGAAGCACCTTCTTCGTTTTCACAAAGATATTGCTTTGACTAATACTGGTGACAATGTGGACACTCAAGATGAAGTTGGTGAGCCCTCAGCTTCACAGGCTGTCAGTACAGACTCTCCAACAACTACCCAGCTCTCTGACAATAATCATGTGTTAAACATGGGTGCTTCTGTTGTGGCACAGTTGCAAGCATCTGGTGTTGCTGAGAGCACAGTTCAAGCAATGGTGGGCTCCATGGAGGATCTTGTAAATGACATTCAGAGGCAAGCAAGAGAGGTAGTTCTCAGCTGTACTTCAGAAATACAAGGCACAGATTTGGAAAAGAAGGTGGAAGAGTGTTTTGATCACCTAGAAAATCCTTTCTCGACTTTGAACACAAGAGTAAAACGACAGAAGTTCTTTGAGGAAAAGTGGGAAATTGTTGAACCTGTCGAATATGTACTGGAGGTACGGTTTGATGTTCGCAGGGATCAAACAACAGGAATATACAGTGCGGTGCCTGTAACAGATAGATTTGTGTATGCACCCATCCTGGGAACACTTAAGTCTATGTTCAAGAACACTGAATTATGTGAAAGTTTCTTGCAAGCCAAACAACACGAAGAAGGCATTTATAAAGACATATGTGATGGTTCATATTTCAAGAGTAACATTTTGTTTTCCCAGAAAAAAAACCCTTTACAGATTCAACTTTATTATGATGAGTTTGAGACTGAAAATCCCTTAGGTTCAAAGAAAGGCATTCACAAGCTTGGTTGTATTTACTTTATATTGAGGAACTTGCCACCAAAATATAATTCTGTGCTGATGAATATACATGTTGTGGCACTCTTTCACGCACAAGATCTGAAGACTTATGGATTTGATGACATTCTGAAGCCTCTTGTGGATGATCTTAAGATACTCGAAACACAAGGAATTGAGGTGCCTTTCTCAGACTTGCCGTTGCTTGGTTCTGTTATACAAATAACAGGTGACAATCTGGGTTTACATGGACTGTTTGGTTTTGTTGAGTCCTTCAGTGCTACATATTTCTGTAGGTTCTGTGTGACAAGTAAGGATGAGTCACAGTCTGTCTTTACTGAAGATGACCCTGGTATGACTTTTCATACAAGAGAAATCCATGCAGAACATTGTGCAGCTCTACAGGAAAATCCTATGTTGGTTTCAGCAAGACATGCTTGCTCAATACATTGCATTTTTTCCACACCTCTGATAACTTTGCAGTTGACATAATGCACGATTTGCTTGACGGTTTAGTGCAATACGAACTCAAACTTGTCTTTCAATACCTTGTCAAACAGACGTATCTGTCTTTGGAATCATTGTCACAGAGGATCCAAAGTTTCAACTATAGTTATACTGAGAGATAAAATAGACCAAGTGGTTTGAAAATGGATGAGGCTAGCAAGGATCTTGGACTAAATGCTATTCAGTCATGGTGTCTTGTGAGAAATGTTCCTCTTATTTTTGGTGATGTAGTGGAAAGAAATAACTGTCACTGGAATCTGCTCCTCCTCTTGATTCAGATTGTGAATATTTTGTTTTCACCCATTGTAACTAGTGGTATGACATACTATTTGAAGCACTTGATTAACGACCACCACAAGCTATTTAAACAGAAGCGATTGATTCCAAAGCATCACTTTATGTTGCATTATCCACGCTGCATTCGAAAAATAGGTCCACTCCATGTATGGTGCATGAGGTTCGAGGCCAAACATAATTTTTTTTAAAAGATCGGTGAAAATTTTCAAAAATATCACAAAAGCATTGGTGAAACAACACCAGAGACACCTAGCTTACCACTGGAAGTATTTTGATTTTCAGAGATTTGAGTTTGGTCCAGTGAAGAAAGAAACTATTGATAGCTTGGTGGGAGGTGCAGCTTTAAGTTGTGTCTTTAATGTAAATGCATACTGTGAAGTGTCAACCACTAATTGGGTGAAGAACTATGGAACAGAGTATCAGATTGGAATGTTTGTTTGTACTGGAACAAATATGGAAATTGAATATGGAAAGGTCACCAACATTATTATACATGATGAGCAAGCTTTCATTTTGACCTGCAGAGTGGATACTCTTTATTTTGATGATCATATTAATGCGTACTGTATCGAGGAGAGAGCAGATTCATTCTATGTTCTTCCAGTTAAGGAGATGATTTATTACAGACCCTATGACAAACGGTTTTCAGACGAAATGTGTGAAAAAACATACATTGTACCACACTGTCATATTATCTGACCTATTTTTTGCAAAGCCAGTGCTGTGTTTTATGTGGTGTGCTTGTTTGAAATACAGGTTGATTCAAACTGCAACTTGATTGGTTTTCTTTGTTAATTCCAGTGGCATGCTTGTTCTTGGATTATTAATCAACTCCAAGTAGTATTTCTTTAAATGAATTATAAAGGATTTCTATTAGTTATATTTATAACACTCTCCATAGTGTTAATATAATTTGTGCTTTATTTAGTGTTAAAAAATACACTCACAATGTTAACATTTTACACTACACACTAGTGTTGCATAAATTCAACACTAAGAGTGTTAAATTTCAAATACTAAGAGTGTTGTTTCAACTCTGTCACAGTATATACTCCTTAACACTTTCAAAAGTGTTATTTTAACTCTGTGTAGAGTGGACCAATATAGACACTTTAATAGTGTTGAATTTAAATCCCTAGGAGTTGAATTAACACTTCTGATTTTGCTGTGTACCTACATGTACAAAAACAACAAACAAATATATTTCTTTCCTAATATTGGGAATTAAGAACACTTCTAAAACTTGCCATCAGACTGTGTTGCGGTTAAAATAATCAATGAATGGCTGCCAGATTCTATAAAATGTTCTTTCCTGATTCAGCAAGAATCTTATTTTCTCCAGCTCCAAATGTCTCATAACATCTTTCATAAGATTTAAATAAACTGGGGCTGTTTTTTGTTTCCAATTGAGTAAAATCAATCTTCTGTCTGCCATTGTTCCTCTGTAATCTCCCTGCCTAGGTCGTCCTGCCAGGTTGATCTTAGATGTTCCACAGTAGCTGTACAAGTCAGGTTTGACAGATTATCGTATATCTTGGATATTCATCCCTTTCTAGAGGGATCCTGCATAAGTATCAATTCCATTGAGGATTGGTTTGGAGAATTTGGAAATGATGGATTATTCTGTATAACGTAACTCAGTATCTGTAAATAAATTATTAAATTATATTATAAATTATTAAATTATAAAACTGTGACCTTGGAATATTATATTGTCTCTGTATCTGTTCAAATGTCGGAAATACTTGATCTATGAATATATCCAAAAAGCTTTGAATCCCTTTTTTCGAACCAATCCTTAAATATTGTAAATGAAGGTGCAAAGGCATGATTTTCGATGAGAGGGCTTTGAAGTGAACAAGACTGCCACCCATAAGACTTTCGAATCTGGGACCAAATCTTGAGTGAATGGGAGACGATTGGATTAGATAGTGATTAAGAGTCTACAGTGGGCAGAGCTGAGAGCAACATGGCTGGTGGCAGCAGGCATTTTCTATACTTGACCATATTAGGGGCTTTTTTTGTAGGCAGTATGTCATCATTTTAATGTCACTCGCCCAATGATAAAGTTTAAAATTTGGCAACCCCATACTTCCTAGTGATTTTGGCCTCTGTAAAAAGTTCGTCCTTAATCTAGGTTTTTTCCTATTCCAAATGAATTCAGAAATTATTTTATCTATGCTGTGAAAAAAACCTTTTTTGATATAAATGGGAATACACTGATATAGAAAAAGAAATTTGGGGAGGATGGTCATTTTAACTATGTTGATTCGGCCTGCTAGTGTTATGGGGATATGGGACCATATCTGCAGGTCTTCTATTGTCTTGTCTAATATTTTTTTTTAAATTCTCTTTGTAAAGATTTGTGAAGATTTTGGTAACATGCCCGAATACCTAAATACTTAAACTGAGTTGAGATGCCAAAGGGCAACTTATCAAAGAGTTGTTGGTCATTTAAAGTCCTAATTGGGAATCAGGACCAGAGTGGGACTCATTTTCAGCCCTGGAGTTTCGTGGCTCAGACCGGCCCACTTTAGATCACGACCGACCTTCTCTTCATACATCCCTGCACTGACCGTGTGGACTCTTTAAACATCCATGGTGTGCATGAGCACGGATGTGTTACGTTCCCATGGTTATGTTAGGGTGCGCGACTGCAGAAAAAAAGGGTGGGGGACAGCAGCCGGTAGGAGCAGCATACGTGATATATTTCAACCCAGTGCCATGAAATAAATAAAAATAAGTGAACAGCGGCCCTCACGGCCCAAACATCAGACCAACCCACCGGGAATTGTCCCGATCCTCACAATTAGCCACTCCAGGCCTGTTGGGAATAATATACTTTTGCTAATATTAATTTTATATCCCGATATTTGTCAAAATGTATTCAAAATTTAAACTATTGTGGGGACTGACTTAGAGGGGTCAGTGATGTATATTAATAAATCATCTGTGAACAGTGAGACCTTGTGTTGCTTGCCTCCTCTATGAATCCCACTGTATTCAGTTGAAGCACACAAAGAGATCGCAAGAGGTTCTATTGCCAGTGCAAAAAGCAGCAGAGATAGTAGACATCCCTGTCTAATGGATCGTGTTAGCCTAAAGTATTCAGATCTCATCTGATTTGTCTGCACTGAAGCCATTGGAGATGCATAAAGGAGCTTGATACATGAAATATACTTTGAGCCAAAACAAAATCTTGACAGGGCCAAGAAGAGATAATCCCACTCGACCCTGTCAAAGGCCTTCTCTGTGTCCAGTGATATCAATATTTCAGAGAGTGAGTTGGGTGTATATAATATTGAATAGTCTGCGGATGTTATGGGTTAATTGTCTGTTTTTGATAAACCCTGTTTGATCCTCATGAATTATTTTTGGGAGTACATTTTCTGGTCTAATTGCCAATATTTTTGCAAAAATTTTGGTGTTGATATTCAATAGACTCACTGGTCTGTAAGATGCTGCTTCCAGTGGATCTTTACCTTTTTTGTGTATTAGAGAGATTGTTGCCTGATAAAATGTTGTTGGAGGAAAGCCTCTTTCTAATGATTCATTAAAGACTTTCAAGAGGAGAGGTGCAACCTCTGTAACACAAGTCTTATAAATTTCGGGTGTATACCCATCTGGGCCTGGTGCTTTCGATCTTTGTGCGCTAAGTTATACACTCCTCCAGCAAACACCTATTCTCCTGACGGATGGAGGGAATCTTTAAGTTATCAAAAAATTCCTGCATAGTTTCAGCATTACCCGTTGCTTCTGTTGTATATAATTTAGAATTAAATTGTTTGAATTACAGGTTTATTTCTGATTGGTCTTTTGTTGTATTTCCAGAACCTGTACAAATTTCAGTTATATGTTTAGATGCCTCCGATACTCTTATCTTATGAGCCAGTTGCCTTCCAATTTTCTCTCCATGTTCATAGTATTTGTGCTTGGAACGATTTATCAATTTAGTTGTCTCGGAGGTGGGAAGGAGATTAAAGTCAGTTTGCAGACTTGTCCTCTTAGCAAGCAGTTCTGGAGTAGTAGAGACTGCATACTGCTTGTCCAATACTACAATTTGTCCTGTTATATTTATTCTTCTCTCTGTTTGACCAACTGAGCGGAGTAGGAGATAATTTGTCCTCAAACTTATGCTTTAAGGGCCTCCCAAAATGTACTTTGAGAGACATCTGGAGTCTTGTTGGTTTGCATATATAAAGCTATTTGAGACCTGATAAATTCCTCATGGGTTTCACTGGCTAGTAAACTGTAATCCATATGCCACGTTTTGGCTGAGTGTCTACAAGGAAAATTTAGTTGCAGTCTAAGTGGGGCATGATCTGATAAAATAATGGCTTCATAATCTATATATTTTACTGCTGTAAGTAGTTTTGAGTCTATGAAAAAATAATCGATCCTGGAGAAGGACCTGTGTGGCTGAGAGAAAAATTTGCCTTTTCATTGACTTTTGTTCATATATCTCCGTATATCTATCACATTCACTGACTTTAAAAAATTTTGTAACAGTTTAGCCGATTTAGACAAAGACTGTTGTTTGTTCGACGATCTATCGAACACTGGATCCATTACAAAATTAAAATCACCAGCTAAAACCAGGTTGTGGGTGTGAAGATTGGGTAAGGAAGCTACTACTGAATTTATAAACTTCTCGTCATCAAAGTTGGGGGCATAGACGTTTGCTAGAATTATTGGAGTGTTATACATCTTGCCATTTGAGTCAGAGATCATATCTGATGTAATGAAGGGACTCTTTTTATTGATTATAATAGCAGCCCAACGTGACTTGGAATTAAAGCTAGAATGAAACACCTGCCCCACCCAATTCCTATGTAATTGTTTATGTGCATGGTTTTTGAGATGAGTTTCTTGTAAGAAGGCCACACCGGCCCCCAATCTCTGCAGATGTGCAAGTACATTACCATATTTCGCAGCCCCATTCAATCCTTTGCAGTTCCAGGTAATAAGCTTCACCACACTTTCCTCATCGTTCATGAAGGATTTCTTTGGGTTCCTATCAGTGGTCTAATCTGGAAAAGAGTATCATGACAACACAGATGGTCCTGCATCCACACAGAGGAGACAGAAAAACAGAAAAGGACAAAAACAACCACAAACAAAACCAAACTAAAACAAAAAAAAAAAAGGGGGGGTGGGGGCTATGCAAAAGATGTGCACGTGTGGTAACTTCTAACAATCTCCCATCATCTAACCTTTCGAACATTACAACTTCCCAACCCACCCCCACCACTTCCCAAACAAGTGGTGGGGGGGAAAAGGAGCTTGTCAAAATCAAAGGCACCTTGCCATTAAACACACCTCAAAAGAGGGGGAGAAAAGTAAGAAGAAAAAAAATAGACTTGGTCTCTAAGCTCCTGTTATATATGTTTCTGTTTTTAACCTCCAAACTCTAGTTTTTGTTGTACTTAACACAAAAGAAGAGCAAATACCAATAGCAACATAAATGGATCAGAAGGTGGAGTGACTCATATTCATCAATGGTCAGTGGTTATCTACCTCGCTAGATTATGTTATAGGATTAAGTGTACACATCCAAAACCTAAACCGAGAGCAGACACACAAGGATATACAGTGATAATGAGAAAAAAATAAAATAAAAAAAATTAAAGTTACGGAACCCATTACTTTGAGTATTTCCATTTAAGTTCTGAGTCTTCCAAAATAGTTATTCATGCCACAGGTTTTAGCAAAAAAGATGTGCAACCCAGATAACTACTACTACTTGCATTTATGGGAATCAGTCAACTTTGGCGATCTTCTGGTTGTCTTCAGCAGTTTTTGGGTAATCAAGTGTCTAATCCTGTGAAATCTCGAGCCTGGCTGGGTAGAACAAGCTGTACATGATGTTGGCCTCTCTGAGTTTTCTCTTTACCGGATTAAAAGCAACGCATTGTCTGCTGACCTACAGGCTCATGTCTGGGAAGATGTACACCTGGTCTCCCCTGTATGTTAGTCGCCCTTTAGTTTTGCCCAGATCCAGTATCTTCTGTCTGTCTGTATAATAATGGAGGCGGACGAGGATGGCCTGGGGTCTCTCTTCATTGGCCGTCTGTGAGGCAAGTGTGCAGTGTGCCCTGTCTATAACCAGCGGGGGGCCGAAGTTGTCAGCTCCATGCACTGCGGGGAAGAAATCTGTGAGGAATTTAATCATGTTGCCTCCTTCGGCTCCCTATTTAATGCCGACCAGCTGTAGATTTTGTCTCCTGCTTCTATTTTCTAGGTCCTGACATTTGTCCTGTAATATCTTACATTCCTTAGTCATTAATAGTTGTGATTTTTCCAGCGCAGTTACTCTGTCCAATGTTTCGCCAAGTGCGGTTCCCACCTCTTCATATTTGTTAGCTGTCTCAGCCTGTGCCGAGCGGAGTCATGCAAAGTCTCTGGCTAGTTCATCCCGAATGGCCCGTATATCGGCTTTTGTCTCTTTGGGGCAAGAAATTATGTCTGTCTTCATTTCTTTAAACAATGTCGCGATCTCAGTTTTAATCTGGACCAGTACTGCTTCTCTGGATGTTTGTAGTTCCTCTCTGAGCATCCGCAGGGAAAGCATGGAGTCAGGCGTGGTGTCAGGTGTCTTCTCCTGTGCACTCACCGCTGCGCTGTCGGCCATTTTTGGGCTGCCTTGAGTGGACAGAGTTATCATTTTCTGTGGCGCCGTTTACACATACATGGTTGTTTTTAAAAAGAGAGAAATTTCCCTTCGTTTACACGCAAATGGAGAATTCGCCTCTGAAAACAATTGCACTGACGGCGTTGAGGCTGTTGGCAGTAGTAGTGGATGCTGATTGGTGTATTGGACTTGGGTCTGGAGAGTTCTGGGTAGACTGTCTTGAAATTGCACAGAGAAAAAAACGATTGACTGGAGATTTTCTGTCTTTTTCATTTTAGTGCCACCAACAGGTCAGAGTTTTAATGTACCCTTTCAGTTGTCTTATCATCCACTGAACCAATCAGAATAGAGAATGAATCAAGCAGGAAGTCACAGGGAAACTAATGAGCTGATGTTAGCATTTGTATATGCTACACTAAGATAATATTCAGTCAATGTTTAAAATTCCTTATGAACATGTTAATATTTAGCTCAAATCATTGCCGTACCTCAGCAATACAGAGCCATGATTCTAGTTCTAGGGTTTGGGTGTAGGTAGTGCTCCCAGAGTCTTGGGGTCTGGGTCTTTATGGTGTCCACAACAGACCTGCTTCTCTGTAGCACGTTGGACTTAAAGTTCACACACAGACACACAACAAAGGCTATCTTGTGGAATGAAAACATTTATCAGATGCTGGTGTTTGCTTGACATTAGAGAATCAATGTTTGTCCATGTAGTGAAGATCCTGCCATAGCTTCATTAATGTGATTATCAGAGTGTGTTACAATGAGAGGCTTTAATGTCCCACTGGTCTGCCCTAACACTGAACTCTTTAGTCTTCTTGATGATACACACTTATTCAGTGAAAGTAAAAGTCAGATTTAAGAAAGTTAGTTTTTATTTCAGCAGGTTTTCCTTCAATTGGTGGGAAGACACCAGGTGAGGGAGGACAATGTGTGGACAAATGGACCTTGACAGGCCTGAATTCCCTCCAGACTTAGATCACCAGGCTGTCTCATCCAATTTGTATTTGCATGATCAGACTACTGCCCTTTAGATAGATTCAATCAGCAACACACGGTTCATTGGAAATTAATCTTTTCTTGTTTAATGTACTTTACTGCACATGTAGGTTCTCTAGAATAGAGCAAAGATCCTCTCAATAAGAGTGACCTGCATAGAAAACCTGATGCTTCTGCTGGTCATGATTAGAGAACAAGAAATGTCCATAGAGGATTTCACTCAGTCCGGAGGAAAACATTGGATAGAGGGAACTGCAGGTTTAAAGCTGTAAAGCTTTTTACTGAGAAAGTAAAATTAGCCAAATTTGAAATATTTTATAGCATTATAACTTCACATACACATTAATGTGTAGTAGGAATACTGGCCATGTGGTTTACTCTGGTTTTATTTGCAAAGATTCCAGAATGCTAGCATTTTAAAGCTCAGCACATTATTTGGGATTTTTACATGAAAACTTACTACTGGCATAATAATAATATTTCTGACCCCACCCCTCCCCCTGTTCTCCCCTCACTTATGTCTCCTCCACCTCTCTGACCCCTTCCGTCCTCTCTGACCCCTTGATTTTGATCAACATGGATGAGCAGGATGTAATTAGCAGTTTTTCAATTCAATCAATAGTTCGTTGATAGTTCAAGTTTTGGTTAAATGAATTTTAATATCACTAAGAGTTTGGCCTTCATGTGTAAAAGCAATTAAAATTAAATCATTCATTAAGTTTTGCTCTGAAATGTTATTAAAGATGTCACACTTATTTGTGTATTCGTCATCACAGGGCATTGACTCAAAGCTCATTTATTAATAATTCTTTTTCAATAAAGTTTCAGTGTGTTACAAGACACACAAACACAGAACCTGATTTAAACTGAAATAACAGAGGTTTATTTGCAAGGGGCTAGCTGAGGCAAAGTGTGTACCCAGTGTAGGAAAACAGGCTGGGCTTCCTTTGGCTCAGGAAACAGGACTGGGGGACAGAAACCATGAGTGCTTCAGAAAGCCAGGCTGAGCAGGGCTCTAGGGCAGGTAAAAATCCAGAAAACGGGAACCAAAGGCAGAGCATTCTTACTGATTGCAGTAAGAAGGAGAAAACATGCTAAACAAGCAGGTTCAAGATTTGCAAGCACAAGGCTAGATACAGTACACTGGCTATGTTCTGGCAGCACTGGGCTTTTATAGCAGGTAGGCCTGATTCTGGAATGGGCTGCAGCTGGTGGGGCTCTGCTCCAACACACCTGACTCCAGTCAACACACAAATACAGAGAGCAAGAGAGAGAGACACTGAGGCAGGAGCTCAGGTTAAGTGGAAGCAGCCTTTGAGGTGTAGCAGGAGGGACAAATGTAACACATTCCTCTGTCACTTCATCAGTTTGCTTCCATTCAGTATCTCTGTGTCCTCCTATGATCCTTTGCTGTTCTTCCTCCTTTGTTTTCCATGGGTGTTTTCCTTAGCATGCCTTTTGTCTTTATATGGCTCTTCTGCCTCATGTGTGTCCTGGATGAACTAAAGTTTGTGTTCTGGTTTGTTCTCCTTGTATCCAGGCAGTTGTGTGCCACCCTCACTCCCTGAATAGCACTGTTAAGTAAGATTTTTTCCAGTAATGAGCAGAACTTGCAGTCAGCCAGGAGGTTTCAGTAAACTGTGTTTCAGCTGCAGGAAATTTACAGGCAAAAAATATTTTATTAATGTGCCATTAAAAATTGATTCATGTTCATTACTTTCACCAATAACTTTTATCCACTTTGTATGCAGAAAGAGAATTTCATCATCTCCTGGTAGTAGTTTGCTGTAATAAGCTTTGAATCTTCTTCATCCAGAGATGACTGAATTTGTTGTAGATCAGCCAATCAGGTCTTGAAGCTATAATAGACATAATCATAACGCAACTGTGTCATTGTGGAATTAAGAGAAGCAGTTAAAAATGGGTTGGCCTCAGTGGAACAGCAGCTGCTGATGGATGGAGCTGCAGAACATGAATGGACATAACAGGTTAAAGTTTCTCTGAAAACATCTCAGAGATCTCAGATCTCATATCAGTCCTGGTTGATTTGTTGACTCTGGTGATATCAGGTATGTTTCCTTCTGGTCGCATTTCTGGTTTGGCTGCAGTAGTCAACTTTGCCTTTTGGCAAATACATAAATAAATATAAATACATGTTAGATAGTGTGTATAACATTTTAATCATTGTTTATGGATTCAAAGCCTTTCTTCAGGCATCTCAAGTGCTTGGATTGTAAACTCTCCCACCGAAACACTGTGCTTTAGCAAAGCTTCTTAAATCCCTTCCTAATTCCCTTGGTCATGGAAAAGGGCAGTATCGCATCTCTCTTATAACTCATGGCTCAAACCAACTGTGATTGCAGACACATGTGAGGGTATGAGCTTTGGGAACGGAGCCCCAGTCCTCAAAATAATCCTCCTCTTCTTTCAAAGGCAGCCACAGAATCCCTGCCAACTCCATAAATTTGTCAGGCTCAGACGTTTTTCTTATCACACTCAGGTGAAACATTGGAGATACTGTGATTACATATGCTGGATCTAAAGTCTCCAGATGAATTAGATACCTACACAGCTTTCAAATTAGCATCAGGACCATACAATGTGAAATGGGATTAAAGTGGATCCCAACATCACTCAACTACTCGACTGTTTCCAAAAAGGACAAAGGAAACTTCCCAGCTGGCAAACTCTGGATCTGAGTCACACGATCATTTGACGGTTGGCACAAATCTCAAAACAAACCTGTTATTGATGAATTGATGAATGAAACCTCCCATGAGGTCAGTTTAGAGACATCACGGATATTCTGCAGAAACCAGTTTGGACCTTTTTCATTTACATTTTATTATTTACCAAAACATGAGTGAATTAATGAGTCCTGCTTCCTGAGCCACTTTCTTCAGCTTTTCCTTATTCAGCGTCGCCACAGCAAGTCACCTTCCTGCGACTTGCATGATTGATTTTCCTACAGTTTTATGGGCTTGGGACTGGCAAAAGAGTACTGTGGTGTAGGTGAGTTAATAAGAGGAGCCAGACGAACAGTTTGAAAACTTTACTGAACTCTTAGTAGCGGGGGCATTAACATTTCTCTTCTGTAAGGTAACATTGCCACGTAATTTAATGTTCTACATTTATCAACTTGATCTATTCAGTCTGTTAATGTAATATTATAACTGTAACAGTGTTAATGTAAACTGAAATAATATCTTTCTATATACCACACTTACAAAAGTGGCTGTACAGTACGTCAGATATTCCCAAACTTAAACTAATACTGTATACATATAAGGTATTACTTTTAGCAATGAAATACTATCTAACCACATAAGTTTCTGTAACCAACATACATTTTTCAGACATTTCAAATAACCTTACTTTAGAAGAATAAATGAAAATGTGACCTATATAAATGCAAATGTAGCAACTGAAATTCACATTACTGTCACTTAATCAACTTCACATTTGGTTTGCTTTAGGTTTGGAGCTATTTCATCACATAGTCTTTTGTCCAAGCTGGTTTCTGTCTCTCTCTCTGAGCAGTTTGTCTTGTTATGGTCTCAGCTGGCCTGGTGGTCTGTACTGTACCAGCTCTCTGGGCAGAAAGAAAGGTGTGCTGCATTCCACCTTTTTCCGTCTCTCAGGATGGAGGTGCTCAGTCCTGTCTGATACTCCACGGACGGGTCAGTGTACCGTCTCTCTCCTTTTCCCACATGAAAAGGTTTGCGTACCCGGACTTTATCACCTACTGTGACCTTGGTAGGTTTCGCACATCGTTTCTTGTCCGTGTAGCATTTGCTCTTTTCCTGCTGTAGGGCAACTCTGGCTGTGACATTATCATATTTTCCTCTGCCTTTAAGGGTTGGCAGAACATTTAGTTTTGTCCACATTGGTCGTCTTCTCAGAAGCTAGAAAGGGGATTCACCAGTTGTCACATGAGCTGTTGCTCTGTAGCTCTGTAGCATTTCAGTGACTGCTGGTTTCCATGGGTGTTGAGATGCTGGAGCTGCTTGAATACAGTCCTTGAGTACTCTGTTACAGCGTTCGACACATCCATTCGCTTGAGGGTGGTAAACATTTGTTCTTATGTGCTTGATGCCTCTTTCTTTGAGAAACTCAGTGAAGGCAGAGGACGTGAACTGTGGCCCATTATCAGTTGTAATCGCACAGGGATTTCCCTCACATGCAAAGATGGAAGCCAAGAATGTTATGACTGTGTCTGTCGTTGCAGATGAAGTAAAGGCAACTTCTGGCCATTTACTTAAGTAGTCAATGAGGGTAAAGGCAAATCTGCAGTCATAGGCCCCACGTACAAACAGACCAACATTATCCACAGCCACATGCTGAAAAGGGCCTCCTGGAAATTCAACAGGCTGCTTTGGGACAGGAGGAGTTTTGGCTGTTTTGTCACGACTGACAGATTGCGCAAGATTACAGAGCTGTGCGAACTAGGTCGTCCATGTGTGGCCACCAGTAAAGTTCTCTGAGGCGTTGTTTCATGCGCACCATGCCCTGGTGCCCTTCATGTGCCAGGTGTACTATCCTCTGTTGAAGAGACTCAGGTACCACCAGACAA
Organism: Remorina albescens; assembly: GCA_034769265.1. Lineage (NCBI taxonomy): Eukaryota > Metazoa > Chordata > Actinopteri > Carangiformes > Echeneidae > Remorina > Remorina albescens. The sequence goes on along the minus strand of CM068485.1, from coordinate 2,842,103 downwards.
GCTCCACGGAAGATCAGTGGCACCTGAACTGCAAGTTCATGTTGCACTAGGAAGTATGGCTGCACATCACTCGGAAGAGACTTTTTAATCTTAGGCCATCCTGACTGAATGACCTGTCTTAGCTTTGAGAGTGCTGGAAGTCCTCACATTCCGCTTTGAAATCCGCAAGTGGCAGTGCTGTCAGGAGAGGAGAAATCTCAGCTATCACCGCAAATAACTCTTGCTCAGCTTCCGCAGCAGTGTTGGATTTGGCGGGGGGGAACACGTGAAAGGCAGTCTGCCATGATATTCTGTGCACCTGGGCGGTACTGCACATCATACTGAAAACACATCAGTCTTGCTGACCATCTGGCAATCCTCATGCCAGCACTGTTCATGCCTTTGGTGTTGAGAGCTTGTGAGAGCTTGATGGTCAGTTTTTAATGTGAATTTGCATCCCCTTACATATGTACGCCATCATTCCACAGCCCATGCACAGACTAGGGCCTCTTTTTCTGTTGTGGAGTACTTCCTCCCGGCAGCTGATAGTGTACGGGAAGCGAAGGCAACAATGTGTTCACTATTGTCTGAATGTAGCTGCGTCAGGACAGCTCCTAACCCATAGCCTGAAGCATCTGTCGTGATGAAGGTTGGAAATTTCGGGTTATAGATGGCAAGCGGTGGACTCTCAAGAAGCACGGTTTTCAGCTTAGCGAAGGTTTTGTCTGGTGCTGCGTCCCATTGTAGTTCAGCCTGAGTGTTTGATCTGAGTAGCTGTCGTAGTGGCTCAACTAGCATTGCGTAGTTCGGAAGAAACTTGCTGAACCAGGAAGTTAAGCCCTGGAAAGAGCGTAGTGCTGCCATGTCTTTTGGTGCAGGAGCTTCAGCGATAGCAGTCAGGGGATCTGGGCTCGGGCATAGACCCTCCTTTGAAATGACATGTCCTAGGAATGGAATGCAGGTCTGACCAAACGAGCTTTTGTTAAAGTTGATCTGAAGGCCAGCATCTCTCAGCCACTGCAGGAAAGCTTGTAGGTGTTGATCGTGCATTTCTTTGGAGTCACCATAAATTATGATGTCATCCAAGTAGTTCTGTACTCCGGGCAAATCCTTCAGGATGGTCTGCATCATTTTCTGAGAAGCAGACGGTGCTGATGCCAGGCCAAAAGGGACTCATGTAAATCTGAAGACGCCATCATGTGTTTTAACGCCATGAGATTCCGGCTGTTGGGGTGCAAAGTCGGTTGGTGGTAAGCAGAACGCAGGTCAATTTGGCTGTAGTGTGTAGCACCAGCCAGCTCTGCGAACATGTCCTCCATATGAGGGAGAGGATAACAGTCCATTATTACACTCTTGTTGGGCTCACATAGGTCAACATACAGCCGCGGTCTTCCCCCACGTTTTTGTGCCACGACCAGGGGACTCACCCATTCAGACGCATCCACACCTTCTATGATGCCAGCTTGAAGTAGGCGGTTGAGCTCTGCTGACACTTCCTTGCGTATGCTCAGTAGCAGGTGTCTCAACTTCTGATGTACTGGCTGCATGGTGTTGTTCACATGTACTTTGTGAATGAACCCTTTCACACATCCAAGCTGATGTGGTGAAGCCAAATCAACAATTTGCACTGTGGATTTTTGAATGTTATTAGCAGGTGTGTTTGAATCATTATCCTTGCTGTAGTTCACCTTGCCTCCAATAATGTTGACACTGAGTGCTTTAATCAAGTCCAGGCCCAGCAGAGGTGATCCAGCTTTAACAATGTGGAAGGAGGCTGGGACCCTGCTGCCTTGCTCTGCTATGGCTGCTTTTGCTGGTAGGCAACCAATAACAGGTACTTCACGTTTCGCATAAGTGACCATTTTGACTTTAGGTTCAGTCAGTGAGCAGTCTGCAAAACATTGTCTGTACATACTCTCTGGCAGAATAGACAGATGCTCCAGTATCAACAATTAACTCCAGGACATGAGAATTTTCCTCTGGCGCTTCAATGTTAATATTGCAGGTGATTTTATCATAAGTTGCTGCAATCAATTTAAATTCATCCACGCACAGTACAGCTAGCTCTGGGACTACAACTTCTCTTACTTCACTTACAGATTTACAAACTTTGGCGAAATGTCCCTTTTTACCGCATTTATTGCAGTTCACTGAAGCAGCTGGACAGTTTTTATCATTAGCCAAGTGCTTGTTGGAGCCACATCTGAAGCACTTACGTTGCTGCTGGCTTGTGTTCCTCTTTATCAAGGTCTGGAGCTGGGGCTTTCGCAGGGCAAGCTCCTCTTTGCCCTCGGAAACGCTCCCTGGATGCACCAACAGCTTGCACTGGCGCAGTTGGGACCTGGCATGCAATTGTGTGAGCTTTCCCCAGCGTGAGATTGTCCTCGAGCAGTAACTTGTCTCTCACAGCAGTGAAATAAGCATTTGAAATCAGCTGATCATGTATCATTTAATTTTCCATCTGTCCAAAACCACACAGTGAAGCTAAAGCTCTCAAAGCAGCCACATACTGTGATGCCGTTTTGTCCACTTGTTGAGTGCGTTGTCTGAAGGTGTGTCCGCAGGCCACGACGTTAACTTTTGGGACAAAGTGTTTCTTGAGGGTGGACATGGCCTCGTCATATGTCGTACGAAAAAGAAAGGTTGAGCACAGAAAGTTCCACACATATTTGGATTGTTGTAGACCTGATTTGAAGTTTCTGTCCCTATCTGATCAGGGGTTCTGCTCATTCTTTTTAGCAGTTATGATGAAAAATCAGCTCCAAAGCCTTTAATCCTCTTAAAATCTTGTTTTCTATATCTCCCTGACTTTATTCTCAGACCAAGTTCTCCTCATTCTGAGATTAGAAATTATTTGAAACTGTGGACAAGAGGAGGAACGTCCAGATGTGAGCGACACCCAGACTAAAGACGAGGAGCGTCCATACAATCTGATGTCCTTTGACTTCAGGCTGAATGAAATCCAACATTAACCTTCGTTAATGTGACTTCCTGTGATGAAGCTCTTGAAGTCGGACGATAGAAAAATGATCAAAATCAGATGTTTTTCACCTTTTTATCTTTGGATCAGATGGGACTTTTTACTTTGGGTCTGACGATCCTGTAAGACATCCAACAGCGTATCGGGGTCACATATCTTTTTCAGTTTACTTCTAAAAAGCACAAATTAAATGTTGTTGTGTTCTCTAATTAGGACATAACTGTGTTAGCAAAGTGTTAAATACAGAATCTATTGTTCACAGCTTTGTCCTGACAGTCTGGATTATGCTTGTCTCTAAGTGGAGTCAATAAAAGACTATATGGGATGAGAGAGAGCTTTTTGTTAATAATGTGACCTTAAATAAAGCAACAGCACATTTATTATATCTGAAATGGATGACAAGGGCAGAAAGCAGTTACCACATATACAAGCATGAAGGCATTCTTATGCTGCAGTTACAAAGGATAATTGTTGAAAACAACAGGATGAAGAAGAAAAAAATAAAAGCACCACAACACAGAGGAGCCGTGTAGTTGCAAGTGTCTTTAATTCTGTTCTCAGACATAATAGAGCACATAACCCAGAGCACAAACGGGACTAAAGGGTGTATGTGACGGAGGAGACTTCTGGTTTGGATGGCATGTTTTCACTCAGACCAAGCAAAGCAATTCAGTGGAGTGTTTTTTCTGTTGATTTTGTACATGCATTAAATTTTTTTTAAAATAAATTCTTGTTAATGTGGCTTCCTCACATCGACTGGCAGTTCTGACATCAGCCAGCAGCAGTTCAAGTTCAATCCATGACGTGAAGCGATTTTCTTTCACTACAATTTGATTTCAGCTGTTGATAAATTCTCTCTTCAAAATAAAAGACTTCAACAATGTGAGTCAAAGCTATACTCTATATAAATACTGTTCTGTAATAGACACAGCACTGAAATGACACTAGAATAACTCACTTATACTGTAAACATATAGCAATTACAAATTTATCCAACAGTAATATATTAAGAATGTTCATTTCATTTCATTTATACAACAATGACATCTTTAGTTTCTTAATGTGATACATAAGAAAGAAGAATGCTACAGAAGCTTTGAATTATATATATATACATGTATATTTACATTAGTGGTTTTAGAGCATGTCCATTTTTCCAGATGTTATTTAATTTCGTTTCTCAGTGGTTCAGAAATTAAGGCATCGAACAAATAAACAAGTAAAAACAAGAACCCATGGAAAGGCAACATTTTCTGTCTCATCCATCAGCAGAACAAACTAATGGCTTCTTTCTGCTGTGGAGTTTGGAGAGGGGGCCCCCCCACAGGGTCCCCACCAAAAAGAGTAATTTGACTATAATGCCACCCATTGTTAATGACAGGACACTTGACTACTTTGTTAAATGGCTTCTGAAGAACCTAAGCAGATGAAAGTCGAATGACTGATGATCACTGATCTTCTCAGTATCGTCACAATTACACCTGCAGGAAATTTCTTTTATTTCCTTTGCTGTATATTAACAATTAAAACTTTTTCACTGGCATACATTTATATTTCAATAAAAACTGGAAAATGTTTGGTGTTTTAAATCTTTGGACCAGTAGTGTATATTAAATGTATCACCCTTTAAAATACTCTACACCATCAGTATTTTTTTTTTAAAACCACAACAGTTATGGCTCAGTTTGTCTGCGGAGCTCTACAGTTTAATGCATTCAGTTGATGTGAATGCTTGAGTCTCACATTTCACCAGAATAACCAGTTACACCTCCCTGAGATGAAGATCATACTATAACACTGAGCATGTGCAGTTGACTGTTCATGCTGCTTTTACACACACACAAAAAAAGGGGAAAACTGTATTTTCATGAAATATATTTTAGTGAAATAAATCTTGTCTTTGTTTAAACTTGTTTTGTGTTTTTTATTTTGGTTTAATCCAGTTAGACTAATTTATTTTTTAATGTCTGTCAGTTTTGTCACCAAACTGCTAAGATCTGAGAACAACAAATCAGGACAAGAAACACAATCTTTGATACAGTCAGACAGGTTGGATATGAGAGAATAGTTTGCCACGAGTTTTAACAATTTCACTCAGAGCTGAATGTGAAATGCTGGAAACACTGAGTCTTTGTATCACAAGGCAGTTTGCAAGGAACACCGAGGACTGTTAGGGTTAAGGTTGAATGATGATGAAGGATGGAGATTAGCACCGCCAAGTCAAGGACCACTGGAGACAGATGGAGCGCCCACCTTTAGGTGGAGAGAAGAAGACGAGGATGAAGACATAAATCTCCTCTACCGTCACAAGAGGCCAGGATGAGCGTCCTTCAACGACTTACCCTCAGCTGAAAGCAGCTCCAGACTGCACTGAAGGGAAAGTCAACCCAAAAACTCACACACTATTGTTTCTGAGTGTAAGACGAAGCTACGGTTGACGTCTCACATGACACCTGTGAATTATGTGTCTTCCCAGAAGTTTAATTCTACTTTAAGAACTTCTCACACATTTGGGAAAGGCTTGGTCTGGAACCCCCTTAATGCTGAAATTACCCCAATTATGTACAGAACCTGAGCCCAACCCAAGTCTGCTGAGAGGACCACATAAGACCCTCTGTGTCTGAGTGGGGCTCAGGATTGTAGACCTGAAGGACTGGGGATTTCTTCCTACTGCCTAGGCCAGGATTAGACAACAGATGTGGTAGAAAGTCCTTGTTAGCTATTGTTTTCTGACTTGTTTAAAGCCTGTTTGAACAAGAAACACAAGTGGGCAGATGATCAATGATTTTAGTGTTTTAGTCACTGTGAGAATCTTTTTCTGTGCTTTGAAATTCAAAACCAAAACCAGTTGTGGTCTAGACAAAATCAAAGCAGGGTTACAATAAACCAGATTGAACCTTGGAAGTGGAGATGCTGATGTTTCTTAGCGATTCTGCACTCTTTAAAAAACAACTGAGCTACTTACTATTCCGCTGATTCTAACCAACATACAGTAAGAGCCTAACCGGTGTCATTATTGCCATCAAAACTCTCAGCAGGAAAGGGGTCAAGCTCCACTGCAATAAAAGCATGATAGTTAAGTGTTTGAACTGAATTTACAAAGCCCAAAAATAATAAATAAGATCTGTCTTTTTCTTCATTTAAAATAAAAATACTCTGTTTCTTTAAAAATGAGCCAACTTTCAAAACAAAGATTTATAACAATCCTCATATTCTCAAATCAGAATTCCTCTTCCAGGTCTGAGATAAATGTGGAGAGTAGGAATGAGTCCATGCATTTTTAAAAAGGCTGCTTGTGTCAAATCCTTGGAGGATGAGTACACAGTACGTAGCTGCAGTGGAATGTCAAAGGTTCATAATCAAAGACAATCCAGGACAGAAGACATGCTGTTTAAACTGGGCTCTCTGCTGCTGGACTGGACTTACAATAGAATTGTTTCGAGTTTCCTCTGTAATGTTGGGGCTGAAACAGAGTGAGAGTCAGTAATAAGACAGAGAAAGACTGAGATGATGGAGGAGAGAGGAAGCAGGACAGAGGCAGAAAAAGCAGGGCAAGCTGACCAGAAGCAGCTTGTCTGACATCAATCCATGAGTTTGTGATCGTCCCAGGCTCACTGGACACAGATCTGGTTCTTCAGACTGCTTGTGGGGGCACAGACATAGACAGAGAGAGAGACAGAAAGACAGAGGGAGACAGGGAGAGAGAGAGATGGTCAGTTAATTTTCCAATGACAAATCTCTCCCTCACAGATATTGACATTGATGCAAGACTTATTGTGTGTGTATGTGAATAAAATATTTATTTATTCCTTCATTCATCCTGTACCACTTATCCATTTCCGGGTAGCGGCTGGTGCTGGAGCCAATCCAAGCTCACATTGGGTGAGGGAGGGGTACACCCTGGACAGGTCGCCAGTCCATTGAAGGGCCAGCACACAGAGACAGACAGAGATGAACAACAGCCCACACTCAGACCTATGGGCAATTTAGAGTCACCAATTAACCTAAACATGCATGTCTTTGGATGGTGGGAGGAAACTGGAGTACCTGGAGGAAACCCTTGCACACACGGGGAGAACACGCAAACTCAGCACAGGAAGGTCCCAGGCCTGGGAAACGAATCCGCGACGTTCTTGTTGTGGGGCAACAGCGCTAACCTCTATGCTACCATGAATAATATAATTTAATTTAATATAAAAAGGTTATGACATCATGGCAGCGTAGTGGTTAGCGCTGTCGGAGTATCTGGCCCTCTTTTTAAGCTGAGCATTTTAGTTGGTCTGTGCCAGTATCTCAGAAAGCCATGAGAGACAGTAGCTGCTTGTCGCTTTCTATACTTTATCCTGGTTTTTACTTCTTTTGATCCTTGTACCCTAATTTTGAACACTGGACTGTGTTGTGGACTTCTTTCTGCTCCTGGGTCTGATCTTGCCCCATCTGTGACACTTCTGGTGATTGACTGCTGCTGATAATAGTGCTTTAGTTTGACTTTCAGTTTTCAGTCATGTAAAAATTAATTTCCCTCAAGTCAGGTTCTGTCAATTTTCCCTTTCAAGCTAAAAGTTGAAGAGAATCTGGTCTTTAGAGGACACTTTCAAGGACACTTTGAAAACATGTCAAGGGCAACATGAGACATTGCTGATCGTAAAAAACACATTTTCTTAGTTTTAAGTGACGGAGCTATACATTTGCTATGGAAACCATGACATTTGACTTTGCCAGGAAGTACTAGCTCTTACGAACTCTAATTCTATATCTGACCATGAACGGTTTAACCTTTACAATGAGGATCCGCAATAATTCACCGATACACTTCTCTCTTTGGCTCAGTTACAAGGCAGATGGCAGGAGGGTGACAGGCAGGTGACAATAAACATTAGGGATGAGCGAGTACACCACCATCCGTATCTGTTCAACCATCTACATTATCTGTATCCCTAGTCGTACTCGTAAGGGGCGGGGCTTAAACCGGAAGTAGGCGTGGTTTACACAAAAGTTGTCATTTTAAGCCTGAAATTGATATGGGTTGATCAGAAGTTGCTATATTTATTGTAAACCTCAATATATTTTTATTTACAGCTTAATTTGTATTACACCAAGGTAAGAAGAGCGAGCTGACTGACAAAAAACCTGAGCCGCTGAAGAAACGGTGAGAATGAGAAACGCGATGCGGGCTGGATGTAGCCCTGTCTCATCACACAAAGCACCGCTTCTGTTACAAATCAAGTTTTTACCCCATAACCCAATAAAGTGGGGCAGATTTGAAACATTTGGGTTATAAAAAGCTATTTTAAAATGACGATGTAGCAGTGTGGATGTAGCCTAACTTTTTATTGCTATTAGGTTAAATGATGACCTTACCGGGCAACTCGATCAGGTAGTTTCATGGAGAAATGAGGTGACTATGTCACCTCATTTCTCCATGAAAATAAAGGCAAGGAGAAGGGACAATGAGAAAGACCCGCATGTGAGTTTTTCATTGTATCATTTTTTTCTGGTATGGCTAACCTGTAAATTGTGCTGCCGAATGTTTTCCCCGCCGGTGGGTGTGGCTTTTGGAGTATGACGTGTTGCGCTCTGTCTCTATCATAGGACGCCCTGAGGTCCAAGCACGGATATTGACTTGTATGGTACTCGTACTCGTCAAAATTGCTACATCCGTACCGGATACTTGTTTCAGCCGAGTAGCTCAACCCTAATAAACATGTCAGAACATCCACAGGCAGCAGGTTTCACATGATGCATATGTTACCTTCCCAGTTTGTCCAGGGGCATGCAGGTGGGCAGTGGCGAGGTTAGCCCTTTTTTGGGGGGGCTCAAGCCCATCCAGAACTTGCCTTAGCCCAGCCTATCATTTACTCCTAAAATTGTATATAATTTTATCGCAAACCTGTTTTCTTTGGAGATGGGGAAATCGTAAAAGGCTCAAATGGGCCAGTAAAATCAACCACAACCTACATGCATCTCTTGTCTCTGACTTGTGAGTGGGCACCTCCTGTTTTACAAAACAAAAAATGCAGCCTGAGAAACTAAACATGGGTCCTAGAGGCAGGGCAGATAACCTGCGGTGCAGCTGTTAGAACCATACGAATGCATCAGTGCATTGTAACACTAATGACCAGGTAATGCTTCATTTTAGGACGTTGACATAATCAGTCAGATGTCTTTTAAACAGCAGTTAACCACAAGACGATTTTATCAATGCCTCTTCTTACGTTTAAATTCTCATGGCTTGTAATGATGCGTATCATGATAAACTATGGCGCTAGGAGCTAGCGCTAGCTATTCAATTGCAAAGAGTTAAATTGTTGCCCAGCGGCAAGATATGAAAGATATGAAATGTCACTTTGGCTGTGTCTGAAACCACCCCCTCACTCCATACTCCCTACTCCCTATATAGGGAGATGAATGTAATGGACTATATAGTGAACTCATTCGCAAAATGAACAATCGCTTTCGGACACTACTTTTAGCGCTGTTAATTGCGTCATTGCTGTCACGCAATTAAAAGTACCCAACTCACAGCAGAAGACAGAAAAAAAACTTTTCTGTTTATCACTGCATTTTGTTAGAGGCTTTTGATAATCTTGCACTGCACTGTAATTTTTATTCTCGTATTTGGTCTTCTTTTATTATATTTTTATTTTATATTCTCTTGGCTCTTAGGTAACAGTTTTTAATTGTAATCTAACGTTACTTGAATGTCTGATTATACGGTGTTTTGCACGATGTTAATGCTCTTTACACTCATGTAAACAGTACATTTAATTGCTTTGTTTTTGAAATGTGCTGTAAAATAAACTTCTGTTCTGCTGGAATCGCCATTTTTGCCGTGAGCGCAATGCATCATGGGATATCTTGCTTGGGTTAGTGACCGTCGGCTATTTACTACTTTTCACAATGCATTGTGGGATACTTTGAGTGCACAACATTTTGTCGCAAAACATTCGGACACTACAAAATGACAAGCTCACTATATAGTGAGTTCGTCATTTCGTTTCTAGCCAGCCAGGTCCAGCTCATCCCTGACCTGGGAGACCAGCTAGCCGGCATCCTCGCCCAGGTGCAGCAACTCCAGTCCGCCTTGACCCCTGTCCCTGCCCCTGCAGTTAGCTGGGGATCCCCAGTCTGTCTCACGAACTCTTTCCTGTACCCTCGTCCAAATTTTCCGGGGTTAAGGTTACACTGGGCTGGGAGGCTGCTCATACCCTGATCATAGGCAGAGACGTCAGTCAGTGATGGACTATGCTATTGAATTCCGCACCCTGGCAGCGGACAGTGGCAGGAACCTTCCATCCCTCCTCGATGCCTTTCTACATGGATTCTCCCCTGCTTTAAAGGACCAACTGAATCCACTTGACCTCGCCGAAGACCTAATTTCTCTCATTGCGCTGGTGACTTGTATGATAAAAGACTGTTTCAAAGAGAGCAAGAGTGGTGCTCCCTGGTCGGTAGACTGCTTTGGTCCCCTCTCCCATGGTCGCCATACCTCCTCCGGTCCCACACTCACTGTCAGGTCTTCCCACTCCTCCACCTTTGGAGGAGCCCATGCAGTTAGGGCAGATGTGCATTACTCCAGAGGAGTGACAGCAGCATGTACGCAAGGGCCGCTATTTACTGTGCCCAATACGGACATTACCTTGCTGCCTGCCCTGCCTGAGGCAGACCCGATCCTGAGAGGAGTATGGTGAGCTTATCCACCCACTCACACTTCACTTCCCCGCACCAAAGTGACTTTGTCCTTCTCTGCAATGTTTATCCGAAACCCTGTCTTCATAGACTCCAGATCAGATGCCAATTTGCCTGCTACCACGACCTGAAGGAGGTTTTCAGCAAGGCAAGAGGCAAAGGGTTACCACCTCATCAGCACTGCCCTGTCTTCCTGCTTCCTGGTGCCACCCTACTCAAGAGCCGACTGTACTCCCTCTCCATCCCGGAGAGAAAGGCCACGGAGAAGTGCATTACTTCTTCCCTCACCGCTGGCCTCATCTGACCCTCTTCCTCACCTGCCGGCACAGGGTTTTTCTTCGTTACTAAGAAGGATGTCTCTCCACTCCCTTGCATAAATTACAGAGGACTCAGTGAGATCACCATAAAGAACAGGTGCCCACTTCCCCTTATTTCATCCATCTTTGTACTCCTTAACCAGTCGAGAATCTTTACTAAACTAGATCTCCGTAACGCCTATCATCTCGTCAAAATCAGGCAGCATGACGAGTGGAAGACTGCCGTTTAACAATCCTAGTGGACATTATGAGTACCTCATCATGCCCTTTGGCCTAACTAATGCTCCCGCTGTCTTCCAGGCTCTAGTGAATGACGTCCTACGGGACATGCGGAATAACACTTTTGTCTTTGTGTATTTAGATGACACTTTGATCTTTTCCCCCGTTGAGAAGACCCATGTCCAGCATGTACGTTTGGTGCTCCAGAGATTACTAGATAACCATCCAGTTGGAACATAAAACAGATGGTGGTTTAAGGGCCTACTGTATGACTGACGGACCACCCAATTGGGATAGAGAACAGAGCAGGTCAGGTCTACCTTCTCAAAGTTTGGTTTCTACTCTGCTCAGAAGACCGACAGACAAATTCCAACCTGGAAGCTTCAGCTGACAGACAGGTGATATCACTGAATGTTTTTAAAGAAATCTTGTTTTCAGCAGTCTCTTTCTTTCAGAGTTTCATCATATTTATCACAGTAAAAGCCCCACATTCTACCCTTCTTCAGTTTTTTTATCATGGAAATAGAGGGGAAGTTGGTGTGATATTTATTAAATGAACAAATATCACACAGCTCCTTAGCAGAAAAAAAGAACCAACCTCTGGGACAAAAACCTTAAATTGGCAAATAATTTTTTTTAGCATAAACCAGCAATAACCTGATCCCATTTTATATCCTGCTTTAATTTGAGCTGTTCTACATTCCCAGTATCATTCATATGTATGAAAATACATTCAGCCTTGTGCTTTGCATTGCTGAAAAATCTCCCTTAATTATAGCACATATGGGATTAGGTGGATTCTCCTCTTCTCACAAATCCCCAGATGAAATGTCCAGCAAGATGATTTCATTCAAAACTGTATTTTACACTTCAAGGCCTTTTCCTTCACCTCTTCTCACATGAAATCATATTTAATTTGACATGATACAGCTATTCCACCAGTCCAAATTCTCAGCCAGCAGCTCTGAGACTTGACTGTTGTTCTTCCTGTTTGTGTGGTGAATGCAGACTGTGGTGAGGCAGTGGGTCAGGGGGCTCAGCATGTTCATCTACGTTCATCTCCAGTGGCCTTAAACATCACACTCTCGAACTTCTAGACCTTGCACACTCATCACAAAGTCATATATTTTCTTATTTCTCGGATGTCAAACTGTTATATTCTCAAGTTGTGGCAATGTTGTGGTGTGTTCTCTGTGTTCTTGTGTTGACAGCAGACTTTAGCCACAGGATGTATCCTTCGATCAAAAACAGTGTCTGTGTGTGCCTATGCATGTGTGTGTTCCTGAATGAAAAATGTGTTCAGGTAAAGATTCCTGAAATGACAAACGTAAACGAGGCCTGTGTCTACTGAACCAGGATTTCTTATTGAATAGATTCCTCTCCGGCTCAGCTGGAGGTCTCTCACATTACCGATGAACAATTTGAATAGATTAATGAGTCAAATATGAGCAGTGAGAAAAACATCTTGAGGGCGTGTTGGTGGTAAATTGATGTGCAGATGGAGATGTTGAACTCAGAAAAGAGATTTTTGTGTGAAATCTCTGCTGCTGTTTATCTTCCTCTCCATCCAAATGTCACTGATCAACCGTGTAGCCCCCCAGCCCCAAGTGACAGCAGGATGGCTTCAAGCCCATCCTTTAAAACACACTGTGCCACCTTGCACACACACACGCAGATTTAAAATAAAGGGGCCCCCCTTTATGTTTCAAAGCTACTGTACATCAAGACTCCCAGCTTCCACCCAAAGGCAAATGAGCATCTCATAAGTATTTTAGTGAGCAGCTGGTGTGGCTTACACAACTGCTCAAGCTCCAGTGGCCCAGAATAAAAACACACTACCCAAGTACATCCACTCCTCCAACCAGGCTGTTCTGCAACTTCAGTATTCCTATGGCGTGCTACAAATTTTGTCAGCACATTACATTTGTGAAACATTTTCATGCATAATTCATCCTGGAACTGACGTTCCACACGGACATTTCAAATCCCTTTGGAGTAAATTCCCTCTTTGTGATAAATAGCCTGGCTCCCACCAGCACCAGATGTGCTGAAGGACATCACCTGTCCAAAAGGATTCCACCATACACTGTCTGAGGACGGGACATATTTACATCCAATACAAGACTTTGTGTAACCTTCTGAAAGGTTTTTAGGCTGTACAAACCCTGACACACACACACACACACACACCACCTTTAGATGACAAATTACTGGGAGGCGTATCACAGGAAGCTGAAGCATTTTTCTGCAGAACCTAAAGTGCGTTGTTGAACTGCTTGTAGACAGATAAATACATAAAATTCTTGCAAGCTTGAAAAGACACCACACTGACACATCAGTATCTCACAAATCCAGTGAGTCAGACTGGACTTGACTGGACAGTTAGTGCCATCCTTTGTCTGAGCCACGACCAGTACATAATCCTGTCAGTGGTGGGTGCCATCTGAATTTGAATTACACATATATCAGACTGCTCTTTGCTGTTTTATTTTCACTGAACAGACGAGATTTTTATCTGATGGGTCTGAGCTGCTGCCTTTCTGCAGAACATCATTGCTAAAGTGGAATGAGCTCTTCAGAAATTTCCTGTTAGAGAGCAGATATATTTAGGAGGGAGTGCAGTGAGTCCGTCTAATCTAAAGGCAAACTGCTGCTAAAACACATCCAATATGACTAACACTGATCCTTTCTTTGGACAGCCTTGCCAACACTGCTAACAGTGCTAATGCTGTTGCTGCCTGGCCTTTAAAATGCTGTACTATGATCAAGTTGCACAATCTACCACTGAAGTTATGTGTAATTCACTGGGAATTATTCCTTCATATTAAACCTGACTTTGCAGAATTTGGTTTCAACATGATAGATTATAATCCATGGTCCTTGATGACATGGTGATTTTATGGTGTCTTCTCAACATCATTCAGGTTTGGGTTCTCCTGGTTTAGGTCCGAGGGCAGATACCAGATCTGATGACCTTTTTGTGTTGCTCCCTTCAGTTGTTTCTGTTGGCTGACTGGTCACACTTTTCTTTTTCTTTGTTGTGTATTGATACTCAGTTAAATTTGTGTTTTTAGAAAAGATAAAAGGATTGCTGTCTGTCAGGCTTCATGGATCAACACACTCTGTCTTCATGCGTTGGTGGAAAGGCAGATGAATCCCAACAGTCATAAAATCTGTGATACACCTGAGACATGCTGGATGTGTATCATCTGTGGAGCATCTTGATTTTCATTTCGGCGTCATGTTAATGGATTATAGCGTTGGCTGTGAGATGCTTGTTTCCAACCTGATCTTGGGATTTGGTGTCTTATCTATTCCTTGTGACAAGTCTATATCAAAAATAAGGAGAAAAGACCCGGTGATGATATTTTGACATAATACCAGCAAGGTTACACAGATCAGATAGTTCCCACTATGGTTTAACATGTATATGCTAAAATATGTGACAGATATGAAAAATATAACAATATTTTTTAACCCATTCAGCCATTCAGCCATTCAACCATATAGAAAAAAGAGACGTTAAATGTCAACACAACCACAAGTAAATCTGTGAACATACAGAAGTCGCTCTTAATGTATGTCTCATTCTTAATGTAAATATTAATATCTCAATAAGACTTCAGGTCTGAAGAAGAATTCACATCCAAATTTGATAACATTTGATCCCATTTTAAAACTGAGACCTTTTGAATTGGGATTGAATGGATGCATGAAGTCAGTGGTCAGTGCTCCAGCTGACCACAGTAGGCCTTGATTGACTCAGGTGTTTCACAGGTGAAATATTTCAGTCTGGATTTGTTGACTTTGCTCCTTGTTCTGGTTTGACTGAGAACAGTCTGACAATGGCAGGCTGCAGAGGTTTCCTGTGGCTCTACATGTTCTCCATACGGGCTGGAGTCAACAGGAAGAAATGTCTTCCAATAACATAACTCACAGTACAAAGTGAATATGTGATCACCAAAGGGGTTTTCACTGAGCATCAGAATCAGGGGCCCCCAGGGAGAGCTGTAGCAGGAGAAAGAAGAAGAAATCTGGTAAAATGACAGACTCTTGTCCCACTTGAAGGAGGGTGATTGAGAGCCCAGTAGCCCTAAGTTATCTCCGTGCACAGGGGAATTAATAAGGGACTTGATGATGAGGGAAATGAGAATGAATAATAAAAAGCATGACAATGGCTCTGTGTGCTGCTGCTTCTTTTGTCCTCCAGCCTGCCCATCCCCAAATGACTGTCATGGCTAGTATCCACTCTTGTCATCGATACTCTCCTCGTGCACAGAGAGTGCTTTGTAGAAATCCCCCTGCTGCAGCTAATGGGCACAAGGTGTAAAAATGGCTTCTCTGAGCTTGCATTGTGCTTTGCTGTAAATTTACAGAGCCATTGCATGGGAGGTGTCTGCTGGGAAAATATGGTCAATCTCCTGCCTCAGCACACAAAGCACTGTACACACTCAATATTTAGGTGTAAGTACAAGGCAGAAGCAAGAGGAATTTTGTTCATCACTAACACTATGACATCTCAACACGCCAGAGAGAGAGACAGAATGTCTCATTGTTTGACCACTGAACTGAAAAGAAAAAAAAAAAATACTCAGTGTCTGTGTTTCTGTCTATTTACAGGCTGCTGTGTATTTGAGTACACTACAGTCCATGACAGATTCATGTCCAAACAGGAAGCAGCTTCAAATGCCCCTGTGTAACTTCATAAAGTTGCGATGTAGCCTCGTCGGTCGGTGAAATTCCCAGAGTCTCCGGTGGTGATTTTCTTTTCATGTGTAAATCGTCATCAGCAGCAGCTCTTTACACTGTACTGATAACTGAGAGTCTTGCTCACTTTGAACACAATAAAGCTGTTATCTGAATGAAAATGAGCCAAACTGTAATAGCTGATTAAAGTGAGTCCTCTCTGAAGATGTGATCCTTTTTATCTGAATTTCTCCTCTTTGACTGGCTGAATTGAGGGGAAGCATCTTTCTGCTGGTGGTGTTGATTTGTGGAAGGCTCAAGAATCAAGGGGCCGATTGGCCCCTGGGCTCCCCCCTCTGATAGACTGAGGATAAACCTGCCAGTGACACCCAGAGAAGTCTCCTGCATCTGGTTGCACTCAGTGACAGTCAAAGGGTGAGAAGTTTTATCACCACAATAATAATTTTGAAGTTAAATCATGACATCACAAAACCGATTCACTTCAATCCTCCAAAATTGACAGATGTGTCAGATTGTGATGATGAGAGTTCGACAAGAGGCAACTTGTCATTGTTCGACATAAAGAAAAAAAAAAAAAGAACTGTGTTTACGCTTAGCAGTGACGCTCTAACTTTATCTTAAACTCTTTTGTTTTCCTCACAGTGAGAGGAATCTGTAAATCATTACTTCTCTGAGGGAGTTTTAAGACAGTTCCAAGTTGTGTGCATCTTGAGTTGATAAAACACTTTAAACAAGTGATTTACCATGAGAAGCTAAGGGTTATCACACGAATGTCAGGAGAACAGCTTAAGAGTAAATACAATCTGTCAGCTCAGCTGTTTTGCTGCAGCAGAACTGAAAGTGCATGAGTTCAGAGACACTGAGGTCCCAAGTGCAGCACAACACCACAACCATTCAGCCAACAGATGGGAATTCAGGCAATGGAGGAAATTTATACAACTCCCAGTCATTTAGAGGCGGTTTGATTTCTTCCCTAACATTGGTGGGGATTTCAGTTTGGCCAACCTGAAGTTTTTCCTACTTAAGTTCCACCAGCATGTTACATGTACAACAAGAGGGAGAAATGCACTTGACCATCTTAACACATACATTAAGAATGTGCACACTCTAGCTCACATTGGCAGATCATTTAATGTTCCTGTTGAAACCTGTAAACAGGCGGAGGGAGAGAGTAGGGCCACAAGCTGTGAGGGAAATCACAGTGTGCCCATTCCATCTTTACAGGGCTGCTTCAAATGCACTCAAATGTGCATCTTTAAGGAATAATAAGTGTATTGACTCACTGCCAAAAAACTGTTCACCAATTAGCCATGGCTAATGGGGGAGTTTCGTACCCTGCTGAGGCTTCGTGACCCCTCATTTATATATGGAGAAAATGATTGTGGCCGCACGCCACCCAGGTTCTCCCCCAGCAATGACTACACCACCACTAAGATGTCAGCAAGACCTTTTTATTTTGTTATCTTTTCTTTATATCCGTATCTCCTCTACGTCTCGTAGTCTTTTACTCCTTCTTCCCCCGCGGTGAGTGTCCTTCCTGCTCCTTGTCCTCCTACTGCAGGTAAAAAGAGCCCCATTAGTACTCCTCAGTACAGCTGGCCTTAATCACTTACCTGGCGCTGGTCCTGCAGAGCCGGCCCTGCCCTGTCTCCCCTTCCTACCGTCGGAGCCCAAACCACGCCCACCTCCACATACCCCCACCGCCCGACTCAGGCCTGGGAGCCCACCGGCCCAACCAACTCCCCTCCCCCCTCCTGAGAGCGGGACAGGAAGTCAGCCACGGCCATCTGCGCCCCCGGCCTATGGATCACCTCGAACTTAAACAGCTGTAAAGCCAGATACCACCGGTTGATCCGCGCGTTGGCATCCTTCATGCGGTGGAGCCACTGGAGGGGGGCGTGGTCCGAACAGAGGGTGAATGGGCGTCCCAGCAGGTAGTACCGCAGGGTGTCGACCGCCCACCGGATTGCCAGGCACTCCTTCTCTATCGTGCTGTAGCGCGATTCCCTCTCTGACAGCTTCCGGCTGATGTATAGCACGGGTCGGTCAACACCCTCCACCAGCTGGGATAAAACAGCCCTGAGCCCCCTGTTCGAGGCATCCGTCTGCAGGGAAAAAGGGAGAGAGAAGTTAGGCTTGTGCAGCAGCGGTTTCCCACAGAGGGTTTGTTTTACCCTCTCAAACGCCAGCTGGCACCGCTCCGTCCACTGGACCGGATCTGAGGCACCTTTACGGGTGAGGTCGGTCAAGGGGCCGGCCAGGTCCGCAAAGTTCAGAATGAACCTCCGGTAGTATCCTGCCAGACCCAAGAACAGCCTCACTTCCTTTTTGGTCTTGGGCCTCGGGCAGGCTGCAATCACGGCCGTTTTATCTACTTGTGGCTGCACCTGCCCTCCGCCCAAGTAGTACCCCAGATACCGTACCTCCCTCCGTCCAACTGCGCACTTCTTCGGATTGGCTGTGAGCCCCGCTTGCCTCAGTGACTCTAGCACCGCTGTCATACGCCGCATATGCTCCGCCCAGCTGCTGCTGTGGATGATAACGTCATCCAGGTAGGCGGCAGCATACGTAGCATGAGGACGCAGCACCCGGTCCATGAGGCGTTGGAAGGTAGCTGGGGCCCCAAACAATCCGAATGGCAGTGTCACGAATTGGTACAAGCCATACAGAGTGGAGAAAGCCGTTCTTTTCCCTCGACTCTGGAGACAAGGGAATCTGCCAGTAGCCCTTGGTCAAATCCAATGTCGTGAAAAAACGAGCGGTACCTAGCCGATCCAGGAGTTCATCGACCCGGGGCATTGGGTAGGCATCGAACTGTGATACGTCATTCAACTTGCGATAGTCCACACAGAACCGGATTGATCCATCCTTCTTCAGCACGAGAACGATGGGGCTACTCCAGGCGCTGTGGGACTCTTCTATTACCCCCATCTCCAGCATGGCCCTTAATTCCTTCTGCACCATTTTTCTTTTGTGTTCAGGTAATCGATAGGGCCGTGAGCGCACTGTCACGCCCGGGCGAGTCTCGACATGGTGCTGTATGAGGTTAGTGCGCCCTGGCAGAGGGGAGAACACATCCGCAAAACGCTTCTGCAACTGGGCTACATCTGCTCTCTGGGACGGTGAGAGCAGGTTGTCACAAGGGAGCGAGGCTGCCTGGGTGGATTTTGGCACCTCCGGCCCCAACTCATCTCTCTCCAATACCGTGCTTACCAGAGAAACAGGTACCGCCTCTCTCCATGCTTTAAAGAGGTTGAGGTGGTAGATTTGTGTTGCCCCGCCCCTGTCAGAACGCACCACCTCATAGTCAACCTCGCCCACTCGTCGTGTGACCACGAAGGGTCCTTGCCACTTGGCGAGTAATTTGGAGCTGGAAGAGGGGAGTAATACAAGCACTTTGTCTCCCGGTGTGAATTGTCTTAACCTAGCTCCTCTGTTGTACAGGCGCTGTTGACGTTCCTGGGCCTGGATTAAATTCTCCCGTGATAGCTGGCCCAGTGTGTGGAGTTTTGCTCTCAGGTCCAGGACGTATTGAACCTTGTTTTTACTGGGGCTTGGACCATCCTCCCAGGTTTCTTTAAGCAGGTCCAACACCCCTTGTGGCTTCCTGCCGAACAGTAGTTCGAAGGGAGAAAATCCCGTGGAGGCCTGGGGAACCTCCTGTACTGCAAACAACAGAGGGTCTAGCCACCTATCCCAATTTCGGTCGTCCCCGTGTATGAACTTACGGATCATGGATTTCAAAGTCCTATTCAGCCGCTCCACCAGCCCGTCCGTCTGGGGATGATATACACTGGTCCGAATAGATTTGATTCCCATTAATTCGTATAGTTCCTTGAGTGTACGTGACATGAACGAGGTGCCCTGGTCAGTCAGGATCTCTTTCGGGACCCCGACTCGGGAGATGACCTGAAACAGCGCCTGCGCAACACTCTTAGCCAAGATGGTGCGCAATGGCACTGCTTCTGGATATCATGTTGCGTAGTCCACCAACACTAACACAAAACGATATCCCCGTGCACTCTGGTGAAATGGCCCGATGAGGTCCATACCAATCCGCTCAAATGGCACCTCCATAAGTGGCAATGGGTGCAATGGCGCTCTGGGAATGGCCGGCTGATTAACCAGTTGACATTCGGGGCAAGACGCACACCGGCGTTGTACGTCTCCCCGAATGCCGGGCCAATAGAATCGGGTCTTTATCCGGTTCAGTGTTTTTTCGAACCCCATGTGACCAGCCATTGGGTTAAAGTGAGCCGCCTGGAAAAGCATTTCCAGACGGCTTTTTGGAACCAACAACTGGGTTACGATTTCATTTGCTTGAGTGTCACGACTCACCCGGTATAGTCCTTCCCTGATCAAAGCGAAGTGGGGATATGGCTGTGCTGCGTCAGGGCGCACCAGCTGACCATCAATTTTTATCACTTCGTCGAAGGCAAAGCGTAGAGGATCATCTCGAGATTGCTCAAGTGGAAAATCTTCCATGGAGGACAACGTGGGAGCCTGATGTGTCTCCGGAGGAAGCACCCCCGGCTCCCCCTCCCCAACCGCAGCGTCGGACAACCTCGCGTCACCACTGAGCACACACATCCCATGTCCCTATTGGTCGTGAACGCACCCCCACACATTGCCCCACTAGGTGGTTGAACCCAGGGCAATCGGTGCCCAAGATTATGGGGTGCGTCAGGTGGGAACTAACCGCGGCCTTGACACGATGCTTTTTTCCCCTATACCTGATTTCCACTGGCACCACAGGATATCTGTGAATGTCCCCATGTACACATTTAATATCCACCCATGAGGCCTCTACCAAAGCCCTAGACCGAATCAAGCTTTGGTGAACTAAGGACTGCGTACAGCCCAAGTCCACCATTGCCTGATGTACACCCCCTTGGATCCTTACCGGAACACTGTATGTTCCTCCTGGACCGGGGGAGGGAGTCGGAGGGCCCGCCACCCGGACCACCTGACCGACCTCCATGAGGGGGCACTCCCGGCTCCCTGGAGGTGCGGCCAACGTGTCCGGGTTGGCCGCACCTCCAGCAGCCCTGTCCTGGCGCTTGAGGAACCCCCTGTGGGTCAGGAGCGGCGCCCGTAGTGGCTGGACTCTGAGGTGGAGGAGAGAGGGACAGAGGGGTAGATCGGGGTTGAGGAGAGGGTGGGAGCGGAAGCCCCACCCTCCTGCGTGGTGCCGGAGTCGGCCGGCCGATTCCCCGTGGCTGTCCCTCCGTGCCGCGGCCATGGACCGCCAGGTGATCTTCCGCCAGGGTGACCGTGGCCGCCAGGTCCTTGGGGCGGTGGCACCGCACCCATTCGGAGGTTCCACCGGGGAGGCCATCCATGAACTGCTCCAGCACCACCTGGTCGAGGATCCGCCCCTCGTCTGCGGACTCCCCCACCTGCAGCCACCTGGAGGCGGCGTCCCTCAGCTGTTGGGCATATACGAAGGGGCGGTCGGCTGGCCCCAGTCAGGTAGAGCGGAACCGCCTCCTGTGGTCCTCCCGTGACTGGCCCGTGCGGTCGAGGACGGCCCGCTGGATGTCCTCGAACCTCCCCCGTGAGGATGCAGGCAAGCCGAGCGCTGCTGTCTGCGCCTCTCCCGACAGCAGCGGGAGCAGCCGCACAGCCCACTCCCCGGCTGGCCACCCGCATGCCACCGCCGTCGCCTCAAATGCCTCCAAGAAGGATTGTGGATCGTCCGCCGCCGTCATCTGCTGCATGGTGATCCCCGAGAGTAGAGCTGGGGAAGCTGGCCTTGCTGTCTCTGCATGCGCGGTGAGTCTCTCCAGCAGGGCCATTTGTCTCTCTGCCTGGGCATGGAGGACGTCCATGTGTTGTCGGTTGACAGCCGCCTGCTCCCGGTGCATGGTGGCGATCTCGGTCAGCATTTGGGCCAAGGCCGTCACCGGCTGGAGGTGCTGCTGGTCCGTCATCCTGCTGGGGCTGTGAGTCTGTCCCTGTTCAGGTGCCAATGTGGCCGCACGCCACCCAGGTTCTCCCCCAGCAATGACTACACCACCACTAAGATGTCAGCAAGACCTTTTTATTTTGTTATCTTTTCTTTATATCCGTATCTCCTGTACGTCTCGTAGTCTTTTACTCCTTCTTCCCCCGCGGTGAGTGTCCTTCCTGCTCCTTGTTCTCCTACTGCAGGTAAAAAGAGCCCCATTAGTACTCCTCAGTACAGGTGGCCTTAATCACTTACCTGGCGCTGGTCCTGCGGAGCCGGCCCTGCCCTGTCTCCCCCTCCTACCGTCGGAGCCCAAACCACGCCCACCTCCACAATGATGTATACAACAAAAGCAAGGAACAGCCTGAAGAAGAATCAGACAGGCAAGAATAGCTTTTTTGAAAAAAACTGTCTTCTCACCGACACCAAACACACAAGGCGCTTATGGCAGGGATTTGAAGCATCTAGAGCAGGATGATCCCATCCTCCCAGATAAACTCAATACCTTTTTTCCTTGTTTTAGGTTTAAAATTACATAGCAGCACATGTGCAGACACAGCCTTCCAACAACCAGGCACAACAAATGGCTCCAGGCAGTGTCAGGAGGCTGTTCACCAACATGAACCCACAGAAGGCTGCTGGTCCAAATCACATGCATGGCTGTGTGTCCAGAAGCTGTGCTGAGCAGCTGAAGGACGTCTTTACAGACATCTTAAACATCTCACTCACCCAAGCAAGACTGATCCAGTTAACCTACAGAAAAGAGGTGGAGCAGCTGGCTTCCTGGTGCTCAAAACATACTCTTCAACATCAACAAAACCAAGGGGAGGGTGATAGATTCCAGGAAGTCTCCAGCTCCATCTCCTTCTGACTACAAAGGACTCTAAAGTAGAGAGGCTACATAATGCCAAGTTCCAGGGCTTCCTTCTGACTGACAAGCTGACCTCCAAAGATGACACCATGGCTGTCATTACAGTTTTTCTCAGTCGCTTTGGTACATTTCTCAGATCAGAATTGGAATTCTCAAAACTACCTGTTCAATCTTCACATCATTGTGCCACTTGTGCGCATCAAAAAAAGCTATTTCTTTGAATAAGTTGCAAATGCTTTGGTACATCCATGCAAATGATTGTGTACAATTCTCTGCTGTTTCCTACATTATCAATTGCTTATGTCATGTTAATCAAAATGTATTATAATCGGTCTCTGTTGAATAGTCTCACCCCCCGCAACATTTAGGCATTAGTCTTTACATGCAAAATGGTTGAAAAAGTTGTCATAATATGTCAAGCATATTTCTATACATTTCCATTAGACTTTTTTTCTAAATCTGTCCTGAATTGGTAAAGTGCACCCAGGTGAATCTTGACTTTCTGCATCTCATGAACCATTAACCGGCAAGTATATATATATATATATATATATATAGCCGGAGCACAACACAATGTTACAATGTCTGACAATGGAAGGACAAGGAATTGGATGGGGTCAACAGCCAGAGAGAAGAAGAAGAGGAAGAGGAGTGAGGCGGAGGTGTGAGGTGGAGGAGTTGGGAGGCAAAACAGAGGAGGGAGAAGAAGAGGCTGAGGACATCTGTGCGTTCCTGATGAGATAAGAGCCAAACTTGTAAACCACGTTCTCAGTCATGGGCTTACAATGGCCGAGGGTGGTCGAAGGGTGCAGCCAAATGTTAGGAGAACAACTGTGTCCTCAATCATTCAAACTTTTCGTTGACAGAACAGGTATGTAATCTAACAATAGGCACTGTACTGTAATGTTTCATACAATATTACAGTATTCCACTTGCATTTTACAATATACAGTAAGTATACTTTATACAATGACATTTTATCTTAATCAATTTTGTGTTTTGCATTACTATTTTTACCATTACTATTTTTTCCACATAGGACTACAAGACAACTTCACAGGGCCCCTTTTCACAACTGAACAGGAGGAGGCTATTTGCAACATGGTTGTAAGAAACAATGCCATAAGACTAAGGGAGATAAAGAGTGCTGTTATAGAGGACAACAACATCTTTGAAAACATCCTAACAGTCAGCATCTCAACCACTGACAGGGTACTGAAAAGACACCAAATGAATATGAAGGAGCTGTACACTGTTCCATTTGAAAGTTGGAAAATTGTGAAATGGTGAAATGGTGAAAGATTGAAGGAACTGCGCTACCAGTATGTCCAGGTAAAGCATGTATGAGCATGCAGTAACTGTACATCACAGTAAACAGTACAACATTGTGTAGTGATATACAGTACAGTAAGTGGGACCTTTACATATATGCTATGGCTGTAGAAAAGAAGATGCAATATGTGCTGTATACATTTGATGTAACTGTATCTTGCCCAAAATGAAAATGCATGGAATTCATGAAACTCATTTTGTGTCTTCTGGATATAGCGTATAATGGAACTGGAAGCAAGTGAACCACTGCACAGCTTCATCTACATGTATGAGCATGATTTCAACCCCAATGAAACGCAGAAGGCGTTGTCGAAATATCATCGGCCACAGAGCTACAGTTGATGTGCCAGGCCAATGGGATGGGAACATAACCATGGGTGCTGCTATCTCTGAGAATGGTGTGCTAACGTATATTCCCATTATTGGGCCATACAATACAGAGCGTCTTGTCACCTTTTTAGACACTCTCTAGAGGGATCTCATCCCTGAACAAGAGAGGGGTCAGATTGGAGATGACTTGCCAAGTACGCGATATTTTGGGACAATTTCAGTTTCCATCACTCCATCAGCATCTTGTTGTGGGCCACAAACCATTGCCTGATGATGTTGGAGTTCCTCTCACCCTACTCCCCATTCCTTAACCCCATTGAGGAATTTTTCTAAGCATGGAGATGGGAAGTGTATGATCGTCAGCCACATACACAGATGACCCTTCTGGCTGCCATGGATGCAGCATGTGATGACATCAGAGCAGATGCCTGCAGAGGCTGGATAAGACACTCTAAAAGATTCTTTCCACGCTGCATCTCAAGAGAAGATATTAATTGTGATGTGGATGAGAATTTGTGGCCCAACAAACGGGAACGTCACGAGGTGTAGGAAGACTGCATTGTAATTCCTACAGCACTGCATGTAGTTTTCCCTAAGGAAATTGACCTATGTTCACATTTCTACTTTTGTTTTTTTTTCTCCATGCTATGCAGTGCTGTCTTTTCCTTTCTGTATCGCAATGACATGGTCTGTCAACAAATTACAGTACAAACAGTAAAAGGGTAAGTGTGAATCTTGTCCAGTCTCTTGCAATCAATCTCCCACATACACTAAAGTGTAACCTACAATTTACAATAATTGTCATCAAAACTTTAGCCATAGTTTACATCAGAACATCCCTCCAGAGTACACTGTTATATTGACAACATCACTAAGCAATTTGACTGTCTTATCCGTACACAGTGACACAAGGATTCGTCATGCTGATGGCAGTGTGTCATGGTGACATCTGCCTGATCACTCTCTCCTGTTTTTGCACCTCCTGACACGCCCCCCTGCCTGGCAATTACCTTCATTCCCTGCACCTGGTGTGCCCCACCCATCTCCTCACCTGAGGCCCATCATTCCCCATCAGTCTCCTATACTTATACTGGTCCACTTTCCCCTGCTCTCTGCCAGATTGTCTAGTGTGTCTTTGCCTAGCTTTCCAGCGTTTCTTGTACCCGTTTGAGACAGGTAGACAGGCAGGTTTCAGGAAACAGATGGACAGGCAGAGATTCTGCCCAGCACCTTTGGATTATTCTGCTTGGTCTGCATGCCTGCCTG
Source organism: Remorina albescens (assembly GCA_034769265.1). Lineage (NCBI taxonomy): Eukaryota > Metazoa > Chordata > Actinopteri > Carangiformes > Echeneidae > Remorina > Remorina albescens. The sequence goes on along the minus strand of CM068485.1, from coordinate 2,816,463 downwards.
GTTTCCTGACCCCTGTCTGTCTCCCTGGTTTAAAGCTCCTGCCTAGCCCTCTGGATTAGTCTGCACTGCCTGTCTGCCTGCCTGGTATTTTGACCCCTGCCTGTCATTTCGACTGATTAAAGCCTGTTGGACTCAACTCCTGTCTCTGCATTTGTGCTTTTGGGTTCCTCTGTCAATGAACATGTCACTGTATCAGAACTCAGAACACAGATATTTACTTTTGAGAGATGAACTAAGGTAATTCATGGTGTTTTGCTATTTGTATGAATTGTTTTGAGAAACAATTCTGTTTGGCAAATGTCGAGGATGATTCAAGAAATGTACCAAAGCAACTGAAAAAACTGTAAGAAGCAGCATCAGCAGCGACTCCACTTCCTCAGCAGACTGGAGAAGACAGACCTTCCCATTCCAGTTATGACCATGTTCTACAGAGGCGCAATTGAGAGCAATTCTTATGTTCTACATCTCATCCTGGTTCAGCATCACAGCTGAGGAGAGACACAAACTCAACAGGACAGTGAGAGCAGCTGAAAAAACCATTGGTGTCACAAGGCATCTGCAGGACAACTACACAGTGTGATGTGCGTGGAGAGTAGATGGTGGTTTAAAGGACTTGCCACACCAATCCAATGGCGTCTTCACACTCATGCAGTCAGGAAGAAATGCACAGAAGCATCACAGCAAGAACCACTCAGCTCTGAAACAGACTGTAGAGCTGTGATTTTAACAGCTGTTTTTACTTGACATTCTCTGCTTATTTATGGTATATATTGCATGTAACTCCAAGCAGTGGATGTGTGAAATAAAATTTCCTTGTCATGTGTTGTATAAGAATGACAAATAAATATGTTTCATATTTCTGTGTTTAAGTCTTACTGAATATATTGCAATTGAAATATTTGTGATCTGCGTTCAGTGGTTGACGTAATGTCCAGTTTTAAAAGGATTTATTTTCTCACAGTTTTTATGGTTAGCCTGAGATTCCTTCAGGACATTTTCTCACCTAATTTTTTTTTATCTAATAGTTTTACTAGCGGAGCAGTGGCTACATGTCCAGCTACAGATCCAGAAAGTTCTTCTACAGTCAATAAAACCTTTGGAAATAAAAAGTATAAATATAATAAAGTGAGGCATATTTTTCAGGTTGTTTATATATGTTTACCAAAGACACAACCTGAGCAGAACCTTTCCCAGGCAGATCTCCTGGTACCTGACCTGCCTTTGGCCCTGACCACATCTCCTTGTCTGTGCCCCGGGAACCTGACCTGCCTTCTGTTTTTGGACTTTGCATCTGCCCATTCCCTGTCTCCCTGCAACCTTCTTGGACTCCCTCTCCGGAGACTCCAGCCCCATTCAGAACTTGGACTGTGTTTCATGTCCTGTCAGGTTTTGTATTTTGTTGGTATTTTGTATTTTCCATGCCCTAGTTTTGTTTTGTTGTTTACTCTGAATTCAAAACTAGCATAGCTAGTGACTGCTGTGAATAGGGGAGCTGACAACAAGCGAAAGACCATGTGACAGCTTGGACAGACAGCTGACAGGAGGCAAAGACCCCAAAGCTGCTGCCATGGGCTAGCAATCCATGGTAGCAGTGGCAAGGCTTAGCAGCTTTGTTACAACCAGCATAAGCTACAAGTAAGATAAGGAAAATACCCCAAGGTGTCACAATCCATTCCGGTATCCTGCCAGCTTTTTCCACTCACCTCCACTCACCTGTCTGCTCCACCTTCCTCACTTGTTCCTCATCAGCTATCAACCCCGGATATAAGCACCCTTCTCCAGACACTCCTTGCCAGATTGTTCTCGTGTTATGCCTGACTTTCCAGCACTCTTCAACGGACTGTCCTCCTGGTTTCTGATCGGCTCGTCCCCGACCAACGCTCTTTGTCTCAGCCCCGGTAAACCTACCCGCCTTCTGTCTCTGACTCCGAGTTCTGCCTGCCTGTGTACGGATCTTTGTCTGCTTGTGACTGAGTGGCTCCCCGCCGATTCTGGATCAGCCATCTACTCAGGTTGTGTCTGCTCTGCTGCTGGGTTCCCTGCTGCCAACGCAACCCAGTTCACAGTACCCACTCTACAGCCTTCCAACAGGGAGTTTAGTGGAGATCTGGACTTTTGGACTGTTGCTACTGCTGTAGCCCTGTGGGTTGCGTGTTTGTCCGGGAAACAGAGGAGCAGGGTTCAATTCCCCGTGGACCCATACCCCGAACTGTGTTTTTCTGTCTGTGCTGCTGCTGTTTGGATTATTGAGTTCATTAAAGACTGTAAAAACATACTGGTGTGTTTTGTGCTGCAATTGGGTCCAACCTATACCCGTTTCAGTACAATCTGGCCAGTGATGGATCCAGCACATGATCCCACACCACTGAGTTGTCTTGAAAGGACTGAGGGTGTCCTTCAACAGCATGAGGCCAAGGTGACTGCATCTGCTGCTGAAGCCAAACAGGCAGCAGCAGCAGCTCATGAGCAGGCGCTAACAATGTTAGCTGGACAGTTGCAGCAGTTGTCAGTCCTGCTTACCCAAGCCCCTCAAGCCTCTGTGGCCGCTGCTCCTCTTGCTCCACCTGCTTCTGCTTCTGCACCTGCTCCAGTCCCTCTGCCAACTATGGATGCCCCTGAGCCCCGAGTGGGAACCCCTGAGCCCCGAGTGGGAACCCCCGAGCGCTATGATGGTGACCGAGAGACCTGTGGCCCTTTCCTCACCAACTGTTCCCTCCTGTTCGCTCTGCAGCCTCGCACCTTCGCCACTGAAGGAGCAAAGGTTGCATTTGTCATCAATCACCTGACGGGCAAAGCTCGGTTATGGGGACCGGCCATGTGGGAGAGACGGTCACCAGCCTGTGCGTCCTTCGACCTGTTTGCCACAGAGCTTCGCAAGGTGTTTGGGTTGGAAACCTGTGGCACCGAGGCCACTGGGGGCCTGATTGGACTAAAACAAGGCAAGAGAACAGTCGCTGACTATTCCATTGACTTTCGGACTAGAGCCAGCCGAAGCAAGTGGAACAACCCAGCCCTCTGCGACGCATTCCTCCACGGGTTGGCCGATTATATAAAGGATGAACTGATTTCTTATGATATGCCCACCATGTTGGATGGGGTGATTGAGTTGGCCACCCGCATTGACCTCCGCATCCAGGCCCGGCGACAAGAAAGGCGTCAAAGGGGAGCCCATCGACCACTGACACCCCGCTCCCGTGGGGGTGCTGTCGCAGCCAACTCCACCTCCTCTTCAGTTCTGCAGACAGGGGACCCTGGGCCTATGCAGCTGGGACGCACCTCCCTTACTCCAGAGGAGAAGGAGCGCGCCGTAAGGCCAACCTCTGCCTGTATTGTGGAGCAGCAGGTCACTTCGTTTCGAGATGTCCAGCAAAAGCCAGGGCTCATCAGTAATGGGGGAGACCCTGGTGAGCCCAACCGCCCTAGCGTCTCCCCGTCCCCAAAGAGCTCTGCTTCAGGCCCGGCTCCTCCTTACGGATGGTCCCCACACCTTGCCAACCTTCATTGACTCTGGGGCTGATGCCTGTATTATTGACGGGGAGCTGGCCCATCAATTGGGGCTTGGGCGGGTTCCTTTGCCACAGCCAGTTCCCGCTTCAGCCCTGGATGGACACATTTTGGGCACCGTCACACACCAAACCTCCCCGGTCCATCTGCTGCTCTCTGGTAACCACCACGAAACAATCCAGTTTCACATCCTGAGCTCACTCCGTCTGCCTCTCATCCTGGGGTATCCCTGGCTCCGTCTTCATAACCCTCACATCGACTGGGTCACTGGGACCATTCGGGAATGGAGCTCCTCCTGTCATCGTCGGTGCCTGCAGCAAGCCTCCTTGCCACCTCACTCCCCCAGCCCCAGCTCCTCGCCCGATCTCACCGGGGTGCCGCCAGAGTACCACGATTTCAGCCAGGTCTTCAGTAAAGCCAAGGCCACATCTCTGCCTCCGCACTGCCCTTACGACTGCGCCATAGACCTCCTGCCTGGGACTTCACCCCCCAAGGGACGCCTGTACTCCCAGTCTGAACCAGAGAGAAAAGCAATGGAGGCTTATATCAATGACTCTCTGGCTACGGGTCTCATCCGTCCTTCTTCCTCGCGTGCGGGGGCGGGTTTTTTCTTCATGGACAAGAAAGACAAGACTCTGAGACCCTGCATCGATTACCGAGGTCTTAATGACATAACTATCAAGAACCAGTACCCTCTGCCACTCATCTCTTCCACCTTCGAGCTGCTCAAGGGGGCCACCATTTTCACCAAGCTTGATCTGTGCAACGCCTACCACCTTATTCTCTTCAGAGAGGGAGATGAGTGGAAGACGGCCTTCAACACCCCGACGGGTCACTACGAGTACCTTGTCATGCCATTCGGCCTCATCAACGCCCCCGCTGTCTTCCAGGCCCTGGTAAACGACCTTCTCTGAGACATGCTCAACCGGTTTGTTTTTGTCTACTTGGATGACATACTCATCTTTTCCAAGTCCAGGGAGGAACACATCCATCATGTCCAAGCTGTCCTCCAGCGTCTCCTTGATAACTCACTGTATGTTAAAGCTGAGAAGTGTGAGTTCCATGCCTCGTCAGTTTCATTCCTGGGGTACATAGTTGCACCAGACAGTGTACAGATGGACCCAGCTAAAGTCTCCGCTGTCACCTCCTGGCCTTTTCCTGAGAACCGCAAACAGGTTCAGCGCTTCCTAGGATTTGCCAATTTCTACCGCCGCTTCATCCACAATTACAGCTCTGTGGCAGCTCCTCTCACTGCCCTGACTTCCACCAAGGTGCCTTTCCAGTGGTCACCCCTTGTTGACAAAGCCTTCCAAACCCTCAAAACATGGTTCACCTCAGCACCCATTCTTCTGATGCCCGACTCTAATCGCCAGTTTATTGTGGAGGTGGACGCCTCAGATGTGGGAGTAGGGGCCGTCCTATCCGAGTGCTCTGCCACTGACCAAAAGCTCCACCCATGTGCCTTCTTCTCTCGGCGTTTGTCACCGGCTGAGAGGAATTATGATATCGGCAACAGGGAGCTGGTGGCAGTAAAGATGGCCCTAGAAGAGTGGCGTCATTGGTTGGAAAGTGCCAAAGAGCCCTTTCTTGTTTGGACTGACCATAAGAACTTGGAATACATCCGATCAGCTAAAAGACTTAATTCCCACCAAGCCCACTGGTGCCTGTTCTTCGCCCGGTTCAACTTCACCCTCTCCTACCGCCCAGGTCACGTAATACCAAGCCCGATGCCCTGTCCCGGCAGTTCCAGAGGGCGGAGGAACCTGAACAGAAATCTGAGCCCATCCTTCCGGGGTCCTGCCTCGTCGCTACAGTCACCTGGGACATCGAAGAGAGGGTGAGAGCAGCATCTGAGGGACAGCCTGGTCCCAGCTCCTGCCCGCCGAATTGTTTGTTCGTTCCTCCGGCCTTGAGGTTCGAGGTTTTGCAATGGGCCCATTCCTCTAAGCTCTCCTGCCACCCTGGTGCCCAACGGACACGGCACGTCCTTCTCCAGCGCTTCTGGTGGCCCAATTTGAAAGAGGACACCAAGGTCTTTGTCAAAGCCTGCCCAGTCTGCAGTCAACACAAGACCTCACGCCAGGCCCCGGCAGGCCTTCTGCAGCCTCTCCCTGTTCCTCACCGCCCTTGGTCCCACATCTCTATGGACTTTGTTACAGGCCTTCCCTCTTCTGAAGGCCATACAGTCATCCTGACCATCGTGGACCGCTTCAGTAAAATGGCCCACTTCGTGCCTCTGCCCAAGCTCCCCTCTGCTAAAGAGACTGCTCAGTTGGTCCTGCTCCACGTATTCCATCTCCATGGCCTCCCTGTCGATGTGGTGTCAGACCGTGGGCCCCAGTTTGCCTCAGTATTTTGGAGGGAGTTCTGCAGCCTGCTCGGCACCACCGCTAGTCTGTCCTCCGGCTTCCACCCTCAGTCTAATGGACAAACAGAGCGCATGAACCAGGAGTTGGAAATGGCCCTGCGCTAGATGGCCTCCCAGAACCCCTCTTCCTGGTCCTTGCAACTGCTTTGGGTAGAATATGCCCACAACTCCCTCATCTGCTCTGCCACCGGCCTTTCTCCTTTCCAATGTGCCTACGGCTATCAACCACCACTGTTCCCCACCCAGGAGAAGGAGGTTTCCTGTCCATCTGTCCAAGCCTTCATCCGCCGCTGCCGCAGAACCTGGCTGTGGGCCCGTTCCACCCTCCTCCGGTCTGTGGGCCATTACACTGCTGCAGCCAACAGCCACCGCACCCCTGCACCTCCTTACCATGCAGGTCAGCGAGTGTGGCTCTCCATCAGGGACCTGCCCCTCCGGGTAGAGTCCAGAAAGATGGCTCCTAAGAACATTGGACCCTTCACTATACAAAAGGTCATCAATCCTGTTGCAGTGCGTTTGAAGCTCCCACGCTCTATGCGTGTCCATCCAACATTCCATGTCTCCAAGGTAAAGCCAGTCCATGACAGTCCATTGGTCCCTGCAGCACCACCACCACCACCTCCACGCATCGTTGACGGGGGGTCCAGTTTATGCAGTGCGCCGCCTGATGCGCTCCCGCCGTCGGGGGAGAGGCCTCCAGTATTTGGTGGACTGGGAGGGGTACGGCCCAGAGGAGAGGTCCTGGGTCCCGGCTCGTTTCATCGTCGACCCCGACCTCATTACAGACTTCCACCGGCAGCACCCGGACCAGCCCTCCAGAACCCTCCCATCGACTGGAGATCCCCGCCCAAGCACCTCTTCTGTCCCTCCCATCCCCGGTCCAGATGACGAGGGCTTACTATCGTCATCTGAGGACTCCTCGTCTGGGGACGATGTTAAATGGCCTAGGGCAAATAGCAGCAAAGAATGGGAGACAGTCAACGGGGATTTGTCAGTAATTTTAAGCAGACTAAGAGGAAACGCAAGCGATAGATTAGAGAAGATTGGAGGTATAATTTACTCCTATGGTGTAGAAAGATTTGGGGTGCAAGACAGAAAGAGGGTTGAAAGAGTACAGTTAATGAAGTCTAGACGGCAAAGAGAAATGGAGAAATTAGTTAAGGAAAGAAGACAACTAAGAAAGCAGTGGAAAAGAGCTACAGAGGAAGAGAGGGAGGGAATTAATGTGCTGCAAGAAGAATTGAGAAGCAGGCTAGCAGTACTCAGAAGGGCTGAATATCTTAGGAAAAAGAGAAAGAAGAAAGAATATGTAAGGACAGCGTTTTACAGGGACCCATTTAAGTTTGTTAAAGGGTTGTTTAACCAGGAAAAGGGAGGGCAGCTTAAAGCAACAAAGTTAGAGGTAGAAAAGTATCTAAGAAATACATATTCAGATTTTGAGCAGAATAGAGTAGTAGGCCTTCCACCTGACATGCCACCGTTAGGAGAGATAGATCAGGAGATGGATGTTAGACCACCTAGGTGGAAGGAGGTTGAGGAGGTAGTCAGGCGTGCAAAGGTTTCTTCGGCCCCAGGGCCAAATGGAGTCCCCTACTGGGTTTATAAAAGCGCACCTGATATCCTAAGGTTTTTGTGGAGGCAATTAAGAATAGTTTGGGAGAAACAGTTTATTCCCAGAGCATGGCATAGGGCAGGAGGTGTTCTTATTCCAAAGGAGAAGGAGTCTTCAGACCTGAGTCAGTTTCGGATGATCTCTCTCCTAAATGTAGAGGGGAAGATTTTCTTTAGTGTAGTTGCATGGAGACTAGCTAGTTACCTAGAAAGGAATACCAGGTTTTGCAGGGTGTTTAGAGCACACTAGCATGATTTAGCATCAGATTCAGGCAGCCAAGAGTGGGAAAAGAGACTTGCACGTAACATTTTTGAACTTAGCAAATGCATTTGGTTCAGTGGCACATAGCCTTATCTGGGAGGCATTTGATTATTTTAGAGTGCCCGGAGTAGTTGTCAATTTAGTAAGAACATATTTCCAGGATATCAGACTATGCTTAAGTACAGCAGGTTTTACAAGAGGTTGGCAGAGGCTAGAAATAGGCATTATGGCAGGTGTACGATTTCTCCATTAGCATTCACAATGGTGATGGAGGTAATTATTAGAGCTTCTAAGTGGGTTGTAGGTGGAGAGAGGCGACAGGATGGGATGCGCCCCACACCAATTAGGGCTTACATGGATGATATGACGTTGGTAACTACAACGGTGCCATGTATGAAAAGAGTACTTGAGAGACTTAATAAAAACTTAAAGTATGAAAATCAAGCCTAGTAAGTCTAGAAGCATCTCAATGAGTAGAGGGAGATTAAGTGATCGAAAGTTTATAATAGACGAAGAGGAAATTCCAATAATTAGGGAAAAATCAGTAAAGAGTCTAGGTAGGTGGTACAAGGCAGACCTGTATGATGGAGAGCAGGTAGTGCAGTTCCGGAGGATGTTGCTGAGGGAATGCATAGAATAAATAAATCAGGGCTTCCAGGAAAGTTGAAGCTGTGGTGTTTGCAGTTTGGATTATTTCCCAGGTTGATGTGGCCACTTTCTGTGTATGAGATTCCATTATCTGCTACAGAGAAAATGGAAAGATTAGTTAGCTTTTACATTAGGAAGTGGCTAAGTGTTCCTAGATGTTTAAGTACTGTGGCACTGTAGGGGAAGGCATACTTCAGCTCCCAGTATCTAGTCAGGTGGAGGAGGTTAAATGTACTAAGGTTAGGAAGGAGCTCCTGCTATCTGGGAGTAAAGATGTGGTTGTTAGTAAGGTGGTTCCAAACCCAACCAAGGGGAGAAAATGGAATCCAAGAATGGCAGTGCAGGAAGCGAAAGCAACTCTTAGGCATACAGAGATTGTGGGTAATGTGCAAATAGGCCGGGGAGGCTTGGGGCTTGGCCCAGGCAAACCGGTGTGGAGTAGAGCAGGTCCCAAAGAGAAGAGGAAGCTAGTTGTGGAGCAGGTTCGTAGACAGGAGGTAATATTAAGGAGTGCAAAGGCAGTGGCTCAGGCTAAGCAGGGACAGTGGTTGAACTGGGAAGGTGTAGAGAAGAAAAAGCTTAGTTGGAAAGAGCTGTGGAATATGGAGGAAAGTAGTATTAGATTTTTGATAGGGGCAACATATGATGTATTGCCAACTCCCCAGAACCTAAAACTCTGGGTAAATGGAGACCCGCTATGTTCGTTGTGTTCAGGTACTGCAACTCTAAAGCACATCTTGTCAGATTGTAAGGTTAGTCTGGCACAAGGACGGTATACATGGCGACATAACCAGGTTTTAAAAAGCTTAGCTGCAGGCATTGAAGATATATGGAGTCAAGCAAATTTAGGAGGGTCTAAGACAAAGAGAGTTGCAATTCAGTTTGTTCAAGAAGGTGAGAAAGTTAATAAGATAGCAAGGAGGCAAGGCAGCTTAGAGGATGCCAGTGACTGGGAGATGCAGGTGGATTTAGGAGGAAAGCTTGTTGTTCCCCAGGAAATAGCCTGTACAAAACAGAGGCCTGATATAATTTTGTCGTCTAGGAGTAGAATGAGAGTATATTTCATAGAGCTGACTGTGCTGTGGGAGGACTCAGTTGTAGAAGCGTATGAAAGGAAAAAACTTAGGTATGCAGACTTAGGGGCTGAAGCTGAGCAGCAAGGATGGAAAGTTAGGATTTGTCCAGTGGAAGTAGGACGTAGAAGGTTTGTAGCAAGGTTTGTTGTCTCTTTGTTGAGGGAGTTAGGAGGAAGGGGACAGAGTGTGAGGAAAATAGTGAAGGAAATGTCGGATGAGGCAGTAAGATCCAGTCAGTGGATTTGGATTAGAAGAAGTAATAGTAGCTGGGGGCCCAGCAGGGGGAGCACTTAGGATAGACAGACTCTTGAGTGAAGCAAGGAAGAAATGCAGGAAGAGGAAGTGTATTTAAGTGGAGGGTGTGGCCTGTGTGAGTCTCTTTGACACCATTAGGGGAGTGACTCCGGGACGCCAGTGATCACTTTCTAGCCTCCTGGAGGTGTCGTGGGACCAACTAGACGAAACACCGGTGAAAGGAGGTTCCCACCTGATGACCCCAAAGACATGTTAGTTATCACTGCTCACTGGGCTAGTTAGATATAGTTATCTTTAGGGCACGTATGGCAGGTTGAAAGGTTGTTGTTAAGGCTAGGGAGTTAGTCACCGAGTTTGGTCCTTTTTTGTAGCACAAATTTCTTGTGTTTACTCTGAATGATATTTTGATACTTTCTCTTGCTTTTCTCCCCGTCTTAGTAGATAGTCCTCGAAAGAGTGTTTTCTGTTAGCCTTGTAGTTAGACCTTTTCCTCCTAGTGAGTGATTTTTTTGTTATTATTTGTAGATAGATATATTCCTCTGTTTGTTCACCGGAGTTTCACTGTATATACGAGCACTGGAGCCACGCTGCATCACCTAATCCTCGCGGTACCTGCACCCCCGCTCCTGCACTCAGGCCTTCCTGCACCTTTGTTGAACTTTGTAAATAAATACTTGTACCTTGCCCCAGTCTCCTGTGGTCTGCATTGTGGGTCCTTGTTCTGTTTGAGCGTAGCTAACACTTTGTTTCTGGAGTCGTGCATTTGGGTTCGGTCCAAGTCCAGTCGTGTCAGTACAAACTGGCCAGCATGAACCCAGCCAACTTGGTCCAAGTGACAACGGCCATCCGCTCCCAAGGCGTCCGCCTGAATCAGCAGGAGGACCAGATGTCTTCTCTGCATCGGGGAGTTAAGGAGATGGCTAACTGTCAGGAGGACTTCAAGGCCACCATGACTACCCAGGTGAGCCTCCTGGCGACCCAAGTGCAGCAAGTTCTCATGAAGGACCCACCCTCTCTGGCAGGTGCTGAAGCTTCCTCGGCCCCGCGTCTCTCGCCACCAGAGAAGTTCTCAGGTGAGTTGGGAGAATGCCATGCATTCATCGCAGACTGCGAGATACACTACGAACTCCTGCCATCAGCTTATCTTACGGAGAGATCCAAGGTGGCCTTTATGGTGTCCCATCTCACTGGGAGGGCAAGAGCTTGGGCCACAGTGGTCCCGTGGGTCATCGATCTGCGACTCCCTCGAGGAATTCATAAAGGTCCTGAGGAGGGCTTTTGACCCCATCTCGTCTGACCGAGGGAAGGCACGTGAGCTGAGCTGCATCAAGCAAGGCAGGGACTCAGTGTGCGACTATGCCATCCGCTTCCGCACTCTGGCCACAGACTGCGGATGGAATCCCACGGCCCTTTATAATGTGTTCCTCAAAGGCCTCTCGGACCAGATCCAAGATCTGCTAGTGCCTCTGGACCTGCCATCGGACCTGAACTCCCTGATTACCCTCACCATTCAAACTGACAATTGCCTGCAAGAGCACAAGCGACACTGGGACCCGACCATGTCATCAACCCGGACGGCTGATACATCACCCAATTGGCACAGTCTTCCACGGTTCCCATCACCAGTTCATCGGAGGAAAGGGTCTTCCGGGGAGGTAGAGGAACCCATGCAGCTGGGCCGAACCAAATTGTCCGCCGAGGAGCGTCATCGCCGCTTGCATGAAGGACGGTGCTTCTACTGCGGAGAAGCAAGGTCATCTCCTAGGAGCATGTCCAGTTAAAGGGACAGGGCCCCCAGTAGACGGGAGGGCACTGATGAGCCAGTTCCCCTCTGCAAAATTTCCTCCCCGAGCCCTAACCAAAGTCAGAGTCAGGCATCAGGACACCACCATTTCCCTTGGAGTATTCATCGACTCAGGGGCTGATGAGAGCCTCATGGAGTGGGAGTTGGCTAAAAAGCTTAATGTGAAATCTGAGCCATTATCCCAGACATCTAGAGGCCAGCGCTCTTGATGGGAGCATGCTGTTTCACGTCACTCACAAGACCAAGCCCGTGACAGTAATCATTGGTGACCACCATGAATTCATGTGCTTTCATCTGTTTTGCTCCACCCAGCACTCCCTTATTTTAGGCCTTCCATGGCTAAAAGAACACAATCCACACATTTAATGGGGTACTGGGAGGATTCTGAGCTGGGCTGAGGGCTTTACATACAAGTGTCGGAAATCATGTCATGTAAATGTGAAGTCTGTAGCTAATACTCTCTCTGCTACCCCTGAAACAGACGCTGAGACTAATGACCTGGCCTCTGTCCTGAGCTGTTATTATGATATGGGGGAGGTTTTAAGTAAAAGTAAGGCTATTTCCTTTCCTCCCCACAGACCTTATGACTGCCCCATTGATCTGATTCCAGGCTCCCCCATTCCTAAGGGGAGACTGTACTCCATCTCTGGTCCTGAGAAGAAAGCCATGACCGAGTACATTGAGTCCTCGTTAAAAGCAGGTCTTATTCGCCCCTCTTCACCCCCCGCTGGGGCAGGGTTCTTTTTTGTGGGGAAGAAGGATGGCTCTCTCCGCCCATGCATTGACTATGCACCCCTCAATAATATTACGATTAAGAACCGGTACCCTCTGCCACTGATGTCGTCAGCGTTTGATCAGCTTCAGCAGCCCAAGATCTTTACCAAACTAGACCTTAGGAACGCCTATCAACTGATTCGAATCCGAGAGGGGGACGAATGGAAGACTGGGTTTAATACACCTAGCAGCCACTACGAATACCTGGTCATGCCATTTGGGTTGACTAACGCACCTGCAGTCTTCCAAGCCATGATAAATGTACTTAGAGACTTCCTGAACCACTTTGTTTATGTCTTATATGTCAAGGCTGAAAAGAGTGAGTTTCATGCTGACACTGTGTCTTTTCTTGGCTTCATCATAGCCCCTGGAAAGATGCAGATGAATCTGGTTGAAGTTAGCTCCGTGGCTCAGTGGCCTACACCTGATATCCACAAGAAAGTGCAGCAATTCTTGGGATTTGGTAACTTTTACAGGCGGTCCATCAGAAACTTCAGCGCCATAGCTGCCCCTGTCCATGCACTCACATCTCCACTTACTCCATTCCACTGGTCCCCGCAAGCTGAGGAGGCTTTCCAGCAGCTCAAGGCAAGTTTCACCACTGGTCCCATCCTTACGGTTCCGTATCCCAGCCGGCAGTTTGTGGTGGAGGTGGATGCTTCCAACAAAGAGGTGGGCGCTGTCCTTTCCTATGCTCGGAGAAGGACAACAAGCTGCACCCCTTCGCCTTCCTGTCCCGAAAACTTTCACCGGCAGAGAGGAACTATGACATCGGAAACCCTGAGTTGTTGGCAGTCAAGATGGCCCTGGAGGAGTGGCGACATTGGCCAGAGGGTGCGCCGCACCCTTTCATTGTATGGACTGACCAGAAAAACCTGGAATATATTTGCACGGCTAAAAGACTGAACACACGTCAAGCCAGGTGGTTATTGTTTTTTAATCGTTTGAATTTTGTTTTGTCTTACAGGCCGGGGTCCCAGAACACCAAGCCCGACACCTTGTCCCGTGTGTTAAACCCTGGGCCTCCTGCCAAGGAGCCTGACCCCATCCTACCAATGAACCGTGTGGTAAGAGCAGTAACCTGGCACATAGAATCCAAGGTGAAGCGAGCGAATGGTGAGACCCCGACACCTAGTGGATGTCCAGTGAATCGCTTGTTTTTCCCTGTTGACATGTGTCCACAGGTGATCCACTGGGCTCACACCTCGCTACTCACCTGACATCCGGGAGTGAAAGGTACCAGGCGTGCCATTTCGCAGAGGTTTTGGTGGCCCTCCATGGAGCAAGAGGTCCAAGAGTATGTGGGGGCATGCTCCGTCTGTGCCTGCAACAAAATGTCCTCCAGAGCGCAGATGGGGTTGCTTCAGCCACTCCTTATCCCGACGCATCCTTGGGCTGACATCTCTCTGGACTTCGTCACGGGGCTCCCAGTCTCTGAAGGAAACACCACTGTCCTCACTGTGGTGGACAGATTTTACAAAATGGCCCACTTCATTGCACTGCCAAGCTGCCATCTGCCAAGGAAACGGCAGAAATCATGACGACTCAGATTTTTCGCATCCATGGATTTCCCAAAGACATGGTTTCAATCTAGGGGCCCCAGTTTATCTCCAGGTTCTGGAAGGAATTCAGCACGCTCATTGGGGCCACTGTCACCCTTACGTTGGGATACCACCCAGAATCCAACGGGCAGACTGAACGGCTCAACCAGGTATTGGAGACCTGTCTTTGATGTTTGGTCTCCCAGAACCCAGCGTCCTGGAGCAAGAACCTGGTGTGGGGGGAATACGCACACAACTTACTCCCCACCTCAGCCACGGGCATGCCTCCGTTCCAGTGCGTCTTCGGCTACCAGCCCCCTGTCCCCCTTTTTAACAAGTTAGAGCACCACCCCAGTCTGCCATTCCTTCGGGAATGCCCCCAACCCCACGCAATGTTGAAGAGGCGTGACATCAATGTCAGCCCCTCAACACCCAGAGCCTTCAGCATTTCGGATGCTGAAGGCTCTGGGTGACGGATCAATCCCTGGGGTTTTGCCACTGTGGAGTTGTTTGACTACCTCAGTGACTTCCCTCAGGGAAATTGACGATATCATCCTCCGGCTCTGTCTCTGCCACAGAGGGTGGGTACATCGGGTTCAGGAGTTCCTCAAAGTGTTTCCTCCACCACCCGACAATCTCCTCATTTGAGGTCAGCAACGTCCCACCCTTGCTGTACAGAGCTTGGATGGTTCCCTGCTTTCCCCGCCTGAGGTGCAAGACAGTCTTCCAGAACAACTCTGGTGCCAACTGAAAGTCATTCCCCATGTCCTCTCCGAGCCTCTCCCACGCCCCTGCTTTGCCGCAGCCCTTAGGGCCCGTTGGTACCCTGCAATTGCCCCGGGATAACATACCCCGGTGGGCCCCAGAAGGAATGGAATAGTATAGAATGATTTAGTGCCACATCCCACTGACAACCCTAATCCCACAAAGAGAATCAAACTTTTTTCGGTTTCTTATTGTGTCACACTGTGATTCTGTAAATCAGCTGATTCCTCTTTTCATGACACTGAATGCATTTTGGTTAACTCAGCTATGCAAAGCAGTTTCCTTTGAGAGTCAAAGATATGCAGCTCAACAGAGGGAGCAAAGCTGGAGAAGAAGAGCCGATGAAGAGGACAACAACATGCAGAAGAAGAATTTTGAAGAAGCTGGTGAGGCCAAAGCTCCATGTTTCTAAAAAGAGGCTGACCAATGTGTCAATGCATGACGCTGAAGTGGACCAGAGAGCAACTCATTGTCATGATTGTGGCCATGGAACTACAGAGGAAACAGAAAGGACTGAATTCAGAAGGCTTCCAGAACAAGCAGGTTGGGCTTTGCTGGATAAATCGTGCTGACCTTGTCAGACACTTTGGATTACAGTAGGTTCTACCCAGCAGAATAAATCAGTGACAGAGCAACCTACTCTCCATCTCACCCTCAATACACCAAACACATGTAGGGAAACAGTAGCACAAACCCATCTTATTGGTTAATGTTATTGCTAACGGGACATAGAAGAGACAGACACACAGGAAATGACAGTAAAGATTAAGGATAACTGTGAATGTTCAGGACCTCAGCCAGTTTCTTTTTTTTTTTCAATTAATTGGTGCTGTTATCATTAACATTTCAGCTACAGATCATGTCAGCCCAGCCTGTTCAGGTGTTCATGGTTTATGATGTCACTTTTTTGGAAGAAAGAAGCATCAACACAACAGTACCTTAAATGGCTACAACAAGTCCCTCAGTAGAAATGAGCCGGACTGGTGCCTCCTGCACCTCATGTGGTCCACATCCAACATCACACATCCCCTCTGCTCAATAGCAATGTGCAATAACCATTCACATTGCTATGTCACCATGTGGAATGCCAATGTCTATTTTTTGTAAATACTTGTCAGTTCAATTTTGTTTTATATATTTATAATTATTTGTTTTTTATATATTTATATATTCTGCCAGTTACATTTTTCTAACTTCTCTAGTTGTTTCTTGTGTTTCTATTTTTTATATGCCTGATGCCACTGTAGTGGGCAAATTTCCCCATTGAAGGACTAATAAAGGATTATCAACCATCTTCTCACTTTCCACGAACACAAAGGTCCTGACGGGAACTCAGAGGAAGCGAATCAGACAGGGAGAAGGAGAGATATCAGATACTAAACTGTAGTGATTCAAATCAACTGACAAACCCACTGAGCCACACGATCTAAATTAGGTTCACATCTCTGGAGCTAAATGTGGTTAATCAGCCTCTACTGCTTGAGTCTAAACACAATTATATGTATGTGTGTCTGTGCTCAAGCATGTAGAATACATGTAGAATACATGTACAACACACACACACACACACACACACACACACACACACACACACACAGACACATGCAGTTGCCAGTAGATAGATGACGTCCCCCGGGACGAGGTGGTAGCTCAATAATTACAGTGGAGACAATCTATCAGGAGGTATCCTCATATCAATAGGTCATTTATCATGTATTCAGCTTTAAATGGACACCTTGAAAATGAAAAAATGCATTGATATGATTACTCTTCTGCTTTAGTGATGTGTCTAAATTAACATGACTCAAGTGTGAATTTAAAAATATTCTAAACCTTCCTGAAAGCAAATCTTTTCAAGTGAACAAAGAAGGTGATTCTCTCTGGCTGAGCTCTTTCCTTATTTCTCTGTCTTTATACCCATGAGAGGTAATTAGCATAATTAATTAGAGTCATTGCGCAGTAGATGTCTTTCGTTCTCAGACATGATTAAAAAAAATTGTGTACATTAACAAAGTCATGATCACTTACTGAGTAAGGGCTTGTTAAACTGGGTAGAGCTCTGGGCTTCAAAGCCACAGTGAGAAACCTGATTGGATGGTACACTCTGTCAGTCACACAGTTGCCCTGCCCCCTAACCCATTCCCTGCTTTCTGGTCTATTTCCCTCTAAATGGGACCATTGTTTAAAAAATTAACAGCATGTATTGAAGACTTGAAAATAGAAGGTGAGACCATAAACTCATTAGGGAAACTTTTATCGAGCTATTAAATCAATGTAGAAGGAGGTACATTTTACCATGACTTAGATACAATCTGACTTCTCTTTCCAACAAGTGCAGTTGCCCCCTAATATTCTTTAAATAGAATGAAGGTTTATGGCTCTTCAGTAGTGGCTTCAGTTTACAGATTCCAGGTCCAGGTTTAGAGAGAGTGCAGGTCCAAGTATATGCCTTCAGACTGATCTCACTGTATTACTGATATCTGACATAGAACCTGCAGCTCGTCAGGTATGTTATTAACGCTCCTGGTTGACTGCAGAGGAATGGTGAAACAGGCACAAAGCGGCTGTCACTCATGTTTCTCTGATGCTGAAGTTTTTCTGCAGCATCATCCCAATCACTAATTCTCTCACACTCATTTCCTTTTGCTCCGTATGTTCGTCTCTGATAAGCTTAGTGACTCAAACAGAGCTGTGCCGCTTCACTTTCCAAGTAACGACAATAATAATAAACTTAATTAGCTACTTTCAAACCAAAGTGGCTAACAATAAAAGGAGACATTTCAAATTAAATGTTCAAAGAGAGGAAATGAACCAAAACCTCTAAAACTAAGCACATAAAATGTCATAAACATAAATTGAACCATGAAAAAGTAATTTTATAAAAATGTGTTTAGTTTATAGCAGATCAGTCACCTCTGATGACATTTTACAGTTTGACTTTGTTTGGACTCTGGACACACAATAACAAAAAGCTGTGCCAGGACACACACACAGTGTGAGTATTTGTGAGATGCTTAGCTCATTGATTGTGTGTTTGCAGGGACTTTAGGAGAAAGGTGTGTCCGCTGTTGCTGGTTAAACAGCTGAGGAGTGAGAATTTCTGTGTTCACTTGCTGATATGTTTCCATTAACGCAGTTTTTAGTATTAGGGTCTGCAGCAGATTCATGTGACCTGGATCTGAACTTTGATTGGAGCCTTTTGCTGAGAAAAACCTGATGTTAGCAAGTCTTCAAAAGGGACGATACTTCTCAGGAAAGTGTGGTATCTTGAGATGCCGATGTGAAGAAGAGATCACCGCTGACACGTCTTTTCTTATAGTCAAAAAAGAAGTTTATTGACAAGAAAAGGAACGGTGCCAAAAATGCAGAATCCTGGAGCCTCTCTGCCAATGTGAGATCTCCTGTCCTCTGTCTCCCAAACCCCTATATTTATAGGTCTTATCTGTCGTTGAAATGGACAGTTCTTCCACACCAGAAGCTCCCAACCATATGGTATAGTTATCTTCTGGTCACAGGTCTCTGGCCTTCGACCTTTTAGGAGCCAGCATAAACTTCCTCATTCTGTCTCTATGTTGTCTCAGGTCTGTCTATCCATCAAGAGAGCAAATG
The DNA here is from genome assembly GCA_034769265.1 of Remorina albescens. Lineage (NCBI taxonomy): Eukaryota > Metazoa > Chordata > Actinopteri > Carangiformes > Echeneidae > Remorina > Remorina albescens. The sequence continues at coordinate 2,798,246 of CM068485.1, read as the reverse complement.
GGTGACAGATTGACCCTCAAGGCACTTTCCTTCAGTTCATCCTACAATGGGTCATATAAAAACCTTTGACTAGGCCTTAATGGACTCCCTTACTTGTCATAAAGGTAACACAAAGAAAAGAACAGAACATACAACAATTTAAGTATTGAAATAAAGAGAATGAAGTAAAAATACACTACAAAAGTAAAATCAGATTGGTTGTGATCATGTCTGTTAATCAGCAATGGAAACAGATTTCCTCCTAAATGTCCAGCTGGACATCCATACACATATATGAGCGGAACAGATATTGACACATGTGCACATGTGAACTTCAATGTGCACCTAGGTAGAGACACAATGGACCCAGATCATCAGAAGACTCCCTTAAGTTTCTAAAATAAGGTAAAAATCATCACAGTCGATCTAACACATTAAGGCTGAATAATGTGGTGATTATTAAATATAGATATGACATTCTACTGAAATGACAGAACTGAGAATATGAACCCATTCAACAGCAGCAGCAATAACCAGCATCAATAATTTCCTCATCCGTGGGAGATCACGAAGGGAAACTGAACAAACTAATAACCGTCAATGTGTTCATCTTTACCTGAAATTGATTTTTGGGAAGTTTATACCTTTATTCATTGGTGTGTAGTGCACTCGAACATTCGTCTGGCAAATCTGAAAGTCTGATCAGTGACATTACTCTGAAGTTGACTGAAGCCGAATCCTGGAGGGGACTCACTTCCTCCAAAGGTCAAAGGAGAACACATTGATTGGTGAATGGTTGTTGATTGGTGTGATCGATGGAGGGGTCATCTTGTCTGAGGGTCAGATGGTTCCCTGAGTTCACCCTGACCACCATTTTGATCATCATCATGATCGTCATCATCATCTCTGGGCTTTTCTGCTTCACTCAGCACCATAGCTCTCAATCTGGTAACAGTCAGAAAGAGAAAAACTGTTTCCTGAGGACTCTCTTTTCCACACCAATATGCCATAACACAAACACAATTTTGTAAACTTTAACACAAGGTGCAGGAGTTGGAGTTTTCTACTTTGTATGCTAGCAGAACATCAGAGGGTTTAAGCAGCATGGTGTTTTACTCCTGTAGCTGGTTTGTTAGAGGAGTATCGATCACAATTCTCATTAGTGCACCTGTCACGGATAGGCAATTTGTTCCTTTCCTAAGTGCAAATTGAATTTCTTCATCTCTTTCTTGCCCTGAGTTCATCTCAGCAATGAACTACCACACAGCTGTGCAGTGAGTGGACTTTGTTTCCTGTTTACAGTAAATCAATATGACCCTCTTCATGTCAATGATCATCATGACAAAAACAGACCTTCACACACACACACACACACACACACACACACACACACACATGTGCCCCAACCTCAGCTGACCTGGTGATTTGAACAAACCACTAATGGGTTCATAATATACATCAAACTGATAAAAAGCAACATCCCCTAAGCTGTACACCACCTGTTGATCCAAGTTTAATGATAAAATACAGATTAATGCAACTTTAAACTCTCAAATAACTCTTCGGATCTTCATTAGCTTTTTGAATGATCTTGCTTTTCCATTTGCACTGTCACTGATCCAAAGACTGTGTATGCCTTTGTCATTTTTTTTTCAATCCTGTGGTGATAAAGGACACCAGACACATAAAACATGATCCTCATCTTTTTTCTGGAGTTTAGGGATATGGTCTTATTTCCCTAAGAATAAGACACCCACTCAGGATGTGTGAGTTTGTTAGTGTGTGTGTGATTTGTATGGAAGCCCGGTATCTCCAACAAACTGTGACTGGATCATGAGGCTGTCAAATGGGAAGTCATGTCTCCTGATGGCAGCACCCCCATGCAGGTGCACAGCCAGAAAGTGTTAAGCAGGGGCAATTAATTCAAGGACACGCACCATGAAAGCACCATCAACTCACACCTATAGCCCAGGGCCCACACAAAACCTCCAGAGTCTTTTGATTTCCAATGAAACTGAATCAGGTCAAGTAATCAGAGGAAAGAGTGCCAAGCAAACACTCCTTCCACTGTAGGGACGCTGTGCAGTTGGTCTGTTGTAGGTTCTATTATAGAGCTAGAATTTTCCTTAAAACTGTAGCCTGAACTTCAAGGAAACCTCAGCAAAAAGAACCCAAGGAACATTTCTGTCTCAGAGACGGTTCTCTACAAGGCTCTCATCATTTATGCGTGGACTGTGAGATACGCTGTAACTGAACTGCAAATGTGTCCTTAAGTTGGAGGTTTTGAAGATGTGGTTCAGAGCTAAGAAAACTATATACATGTATAGTCTTAGCATATATTATCCTAAAGAAGAACTGTAGCCTGGAACATGTAGTGTGTAGCATGCAGTCTGCAGCTTGCTGTGTGTAGTGTGTGGCGCCACACTGGTTGGATCACACAGCTGCTGCTCACCTGCCTGAGCCACTCACTTGTTTTGGTGCTTTGAACCCTGCAGATGTGCGTGGTACTGTGCCACAGAGTTCAGTGTGACACTGCAGACTTCGCAGGTGTAGCTCCGCTTCAGACCTGGAATCAAAAACAGACACAAACGTCACGTGACCAGCAGGGCTCCAGTGACATCATAACATGGTGATGAAGAGATGGTTTCACTCTGGACCATCCAAACTCAATGTTCCTTTAACAACAGCATCCCTGCAGGTTCCTGTGAGGTCTGTATGGAGGAGAATATTCTTCTTACAGGATCCTCTCACTTGAGAGGAGTGGAAACAATCATTTCATGACTGAAGCTTAAAAGCTGCTACTTCAGACGGCTGCACGTCATATACTCCAACCTTTTCCTGAAAGAGGGAGCGATGAAATTTCCCTTGGCTTAGCTTCTGCAGTGCAACATCAGTCAGAGTGATGGCTGGTCAGAGACCTGACTACAGACTATCAGATGCAGAGAGGATTAAATGGACACTAAAGTGACTGGAGGAGACACAACACTCTCATGGCCAAAAAAGCCTTGGCAACAGTTTGTAATACAATGACACATAAGATGCACAGTCCTGCTCAGCTGAGCTCACAGCTGGATGACCAATAAACTAAACACACGCAGAAAAAATATTTGCCAGTTGTTCGCTTTATTTCATCTCTATCTTTCCTTCCTATACGGTTTCTGCTTGACAGCCAATGCAAAAGGACACAGTGTGTGGTCGTCATCATTAACACAGTGTACTGAGATCAAGCTCTGTCAGCTGCAACAGGTCAAACTGATCCATATCAACCGCCTTCTTTCTTTTTTTTAAAAATTCAACTGTTAAAGTGGCTAAAAGAACTTGACTTTTTTCTTCACTCTCATCACTTCTGTAACTGAAAACTTCCTGCATCTCCAAACTGAAGCTGTTGCAGGCAATGAGGTAATGATTAGGGATGGGCGAGTACACCACCATCCGTATCTGTTCAACCATCTACATTATCTGTATCCCTGTTCGTACTCGTAAGGGGCGGGGCTTAAACTGGAAGTGGGCGTGTTTTACACAAAAGTTCTATTTTTAAGCCTGAAATTGATATGGGTTGGTCAGAAGTTGCTATATTTATTGTAAGCCTCAATATATATTTTTTTTACAGCTTAATTTGCATTAGACCAAGGTAAGAAGAGTGAGCTGACTAGAAAAAAACCTGAGCCGGTGAAGAAGCAGCGAGACTGAGAAATGTGATGTGGGCTGCATGCAGCCCTGTCCCATCACAAAAAACACTGCTTCAGTTAAGAATCAAATTTTTACCCCATAACCCCATAAAGCGCGGCAAATTTGAAATGTTTGGGTTATAAAAAGCTATTTTAAAAATGATAATGTAGCAATGTGGATGTAGCCACCTAAGTCGATGTATGTCACCTCTGGCCATTCAGTGGGATCATTTCTCCATAGAAATTAAGGCAAACAGAATGGACAATGAGGGAGACCCACATATGTGAGTTTTTCATTGTACTGTTTTTCTCCGGTACAGCTAGCGTATTAAAATACTCATTTGACATGTTGAAATAATGTTTTAAGCTAAGTACTGGATAGTGTTTTTTAAATTCTGCCGTTGATTGTTTTCCCCTCCGGTGGGCGTGGCTTTCGGAGTATGACACGTTGCACTCTGCCTCTATCACAGGATGCCCTGAGGAGGATTTTCCTTCAGCCCGAGCACAGATATTGACTCGTATTACTTGTATGGTACTCATACTCGTCAAAATTGCTATATCCGTACTGGATACTACTGTACCGGTTTCAGCCGAGTATCCGGCTCAACCCTAGCATTGATGAGTCACCCTAGAGTCACCAGTTACCCTCAACATACATGTCTTTGGCCTGTGGGAGGAAAACGGAATACCCGGAAGAAACCCATGCAAGCACGGGGACAACATCCAAACCCTGCAAAGAAAGGCTCCAGGCTCGAAAACCAAACCTGCAACCTTCTTGTTACGGGGGAACAGCACTAACCACTAATCCCCCGTGTTGTCTGCTATTTTAGTCCAAAATAGAAATTCCCTTACTGTCAGACAAGTGAGAGCAGTAGAAGAAACCCAGACTTTGGCGTGTCTGACTGATTTGCTATCAATAAAATAGAATACTTTGCTTTGTAGTCTTTGAACATCTACAGCGTCCTCTGTTTGTGATAATGTCGACATGGAGTCAGCGCCCTGTTGCTGCAAATTATGTGGAACCTACAAAACGCTGTCATGTTGAACTAATCCTAATGCGATGTGAAAAATTATTGATTGCATTTCCACTCTTACAACTGAGTTGAACTCCTCGATAAATATGCCTCAGAACCAAAGGTCAAGAGAAAATAAATGTCATCCTGCACTCATAGAATCACATTTCCATATCCTCCTCAATCAAACTCCCCTTTGAATGATTATTGATTCCAAATCACACACACATTGCAACCCAGAAGGAGCTGCAAAAAGTTAGAAAGCGCTTTATTTTCCTTTTTCAGTGCAGCGGTTGAAAAAGTGCCATTTACCAACAACTGACTTTTTCTATTGTTATGTCAGCTGTTTCGATGCAGGCTCATGTTCCCCATAAGGGTAGAAACAGATCTCCCTTCCACTTCTCTTAATAAGCTGAATAATAACCACAGTCCCCGACATCAGACTGAGATTTCAATTTGGCCCACTCATCCCCAGACGCAGCCATGGGCTAACATTAAAGCGTGCAGCAGGCAGCGAGGGTCTGCTGTGCAAGGGCCCTTTTACAGCCTGTTTCTAAAACCATTTTTGAAAGGCTGAAAGATTAGACATCAGCCCTGGTATCCAATCAGTGCCAGACTGCATGAGCGAGTAAGCACCAGGAACCTCCGGGCCTCTGTGGTGCCACGATTCCATCACTTCATTTCACAGAATAGCCAGTGAGTCAGCACAGCTTCGTTTGTTTTGGTTAACTTTTCTCTAATGGAGGAAAGAGGTGAAGATCAGGATGAGGTTGAAGTAAAATAAGCACCATAGTTTCGTTTATTTGGGTGAAGTTTGAATTTTGGTACAGAAACACCACAGTGAGATGTGGAGCTGATGCATGTGGGAAAAAAACTATCTGATGTTTTATATCTTCATTTAATTTTACAGCCACTGAGATAAGTCTGGAAAAAGAGACTCCAGTGGATAAACAACTGAAACACAAAAGTCAGTTTGGTGAAAACCTACTCATCTACAGTTTCCTTAAACCTGTGGGGTTCCCCCTGAACCCCACAGGTTCAGGGGGAAATGTTACATGCTATTAATAATATGGTAATATTATCTAACACAACACATACTCTTAGTCTGTCTGTTCACCTGGACCTGGAGTCTGGGTCCATAAGGTGAAGCCAGTGCTGAAAGGTCTATTGTATCTAATGTTTATAGGGGGCGAATCCACTGGTTATAAAAAGTGAGATTGTATTGAAGTCTATGTCCCTCCTTCTCCCTGTATTTATTATATCAATTACTGTTTTCCTAACAAGTTTATGGCCTCAATATCTAGTTTCAATTTTGATGTTGATGTTTAAATGATGTTTCCATTTACAGGAAAACAGATCACAAAGCATGGGATGGAATAGAGTGTTGGGCTACTGTGTGACTGACAGACTGTACCATCCAATCAAGACAGAGTACATAGCAGGTCAGATCCACCTTCTCCTCCAAATATGGTTTCTATGGTTTCTGTGTTGGCTCACAGACTGATGGGTGATGTCACAAGTTGTTATCGTCTTGAGCTCTGGGAGCTATAACACAGTACAATAACCCCCCCCCGACAACAAAAAAGAAAGAAAAGATCGATGTAAAATGATGTACAAACAGAGTGAAAATACTTCTGTTTTAATCACACCAACATGAGTCTGTGGTGCACGAGCTGGCACTGAAAATGAGCTGGAGTAATAACAGAAAGTCCATCCATCCATCCATCTTCATCTGCTTATCCGGGGTCGGGTCGCGGGGGTATCAGCTTCAGCAGGGAGCCCCAGACTTCCCTTTCCCTGGCCACATCAACGCTCTCTGACTGGGGGATCCTGAGGCATTCCGAGGCCAGAGAGGAGATGCAATCTTTCCACCTGGTCCTTGGTCTGCCCCTGCCCCTTGTTCTTTCGGTCATGACCCGATTCTCATGACCATAGGTGAGGGTAGGAACGAAGACTGACCTGAAGATCGAGAGCTTCACTTTTCGGCTCAACTCTCTTTTCATCACAGTGGTGCGATACAGTGACTGCAATGCTGCTCCCGCTGCTCCGATTCTCCGGCCAATCTCACGCTCCAAAGTCCCCCCACTCATGAACAAGACCCCGAGGTACTTGAATTCCTTCACTTGGGGTAAGGACTCATTCCCAATTCGGAGTAGACAGTCCACCGGTTTTCATGCTGAGAACCATGGCCTCTGATTTGGAGGTGCTGATCCTCATCCCAGCTGCTTCACACTCACTTGCGAACCTGTCCAGTGAGAGCTGAAGGTCAAAGACAGCACCACATCGTCCACAAATAGCAGCGATGTAATCCTGAGCCCCCCGAACTGCAACCTCTCTCCTCCCTGACTGCACCTAGAAATCCTGTCCATGAAAATCACCAACAGGATTGGTGACATGGCGCAGCCCTGGCGGAGGCCAACCCTCACTTGGAACAAGTGCGAACCCCCCAACAAACCCCCCAATGCTGTGGGGGTTCGTTGGGTGTGCTGTGGAAGATTGTCCAGTTTCATCTGATTGGTACTCTAAGCCTTGGAGTGCCGGTTGGGTGGTCTTCCGTGGCGCACCTGGTGGTTTCTCACGACACGCCTATGTGGCGCGGAACAATGGTTGGGAATCAAATCAAATCAGATGTATTTATATAGCCCAAAACATAACAAAGTTACATCAAGGCTCTTTACATATAGAGCAGGTATAGACCAAACTCTTTATAGAATTATTTAAAATGACCCTACAGATACCCCCATGAGCAAGCACTTGGTGACAGTGGCAAGGGAAAACATCCTTTAAGAGGCAAAAACCTCGGGCAGAACCAGCTCGGGGGGGGCAGCCATCTGCCTCGACTGGTTGGGGGGGGGGAGATAGGGGGAGAGAGACACGGGGGGGGGGCAAAGTTGGGTAGAGTAGGGAGAGAATGAGAGCAGGAATAGGGGATATTGAACACAGGTGCAAGCAGGAACATATGACACTGTATGAAATTCATAGAAATATGGGAGCAGTAGGCGTTGGAGTAGCATGGGGTAGCAATGATTCATGGTTGCACATGGTTAGAACTGGGAGAAACAGGGACTTTGGGGAAACATGGTTAGTAATATGTTGGTGCATGCAAGGGGTAGAGAGAGGGGGAGAGAGAGAGAGAGAGAGAGAGAGGGAGAGAGGTGGTCAGTGGTTCCCTAAGCAGTCTAGGCTTATAGCAGCATAGCTAAGGAGTAAATGAACTCTAACTTTTTAACTATAAGCTTTGTCATATAGAAAAGTTTTAAGCCTGGTCTTGAAAATTGTTAAAGAGCCCACCCCCTGGACCGATACTAGAAGTTGGTTCCATCGAAGAGGAGCCTGATAATTGAAGGATCTGCCTCCCGATTTATTCTTGGAGACTCTAAGAACCACAAGTAAACCTCCATCTAGAGAGTGAAGTGGCCTACTAAGACAGTAAGGAACTATGAGCTCTCTGAGATATGATGGAGCTTGGTCACTAAGAGCTTTATATATTAACAGAAGGATTTTAAATTTTACTCTAAATTTTACCGGCAGCCAATGAAGAGCAGCTAACACAGGAGAAATGTGATCCCTTTTTCTAGTTCCTGTTAATATTCGTGCAGCAGCATTCTGAATCAACTGAAGGCCTTTCAGAGATTTGTTTGGACATCCAGATAGTAATGAGTTACAGTAGTCCAGTCTAGAAGTAACGAATGCATGGACTACTTTTTCTGCATCCTCTTGAGACAGGATGTTTCTGATTTTCCTAATGTTTCTCAGGTGGAAGAAAGCTGCCCTACAGACTTGTTTTATGTGAGGGACAAAGGACATGTCCCGGTCAAAAGATTTCTCACAGTGGAACTGGAAGCCAAAGTAATGCCATCCAGACTGATTAGATGATCAGATAGGGTTTCTCCGAGGTGCTTAGGGCTGAGTACAATAACTTCAGTTTTGTCTGAATTTACAAGAAAAAAGTTACAGGTCATCCAGACTTTTCTGTGTCTGCGGCTACACAACAAACTGTCATCTCAGTGTGTTCTGACAGCTTTCTGCCAGAACCAGCATGAACTTCTTCAGCAGTCTGAGCTACAGTAGCTCTTCTGTTCGATCAGATCACACGATCCAGCCAGAAACAGGGATGAACCAAGTCAGGTGTCTCAGATTTCTGTTCCCTGTTTGGACTTCTCGGTGGCTCTGTGAAAATGCGTTTTCGTTATTTAGGAGAAAAAGTTCTTTAGTTTGGAAAAGCATTTTACCATTTGCCTTTTTTCAGAATGTCATTGAGAAATGGTGCCAGCTTCTTTTTATTACCAGGGGTATTTTAATGGCCACAGAGACAGAGACATGTTAAGATGATAAAAAGTTTGCTGTGTTTTCCAGACATCCCTGTTGCAGAATGAGCAGCTGTTATTGTACTAAATGGTTTACTTTAAAGTGAGAGATGGCATTTCAGGCAAAGATAAGACAACTGTATGTTTGTAAAACCTTCAGCTTCCATCCACTCATCAAACCTAAAACTCCATCATATGTTAAGACAGCTGAAAACCTAAGCAGAGCTAGGCTGCTTCTAACTGGTGGTGCCACTTCACCAGCCACTATTCATTTACTTTACAAAACTGAGTCAGGTGGCAGCAGAGCTGGGGCTGCAGCTATTTGGAAATTGACGAGATTTACATGTAGCACTTTCCGGGATCCGGGTCCCAACCCTAGTTCTGATTCAGCTTCACTGGTTTAAATAACATTGCTGCATTTATCAAAATCACACACACTCAAATCTCAGAGTCTAGTTTCCGTTAGGCCTGCAACACAAATAGAGTGTCTTCAAAAAACTTTGTGAATTAATCTCTTGTTGGCTTTAAAATCAACTGCGGCTGCAAATTTATCCAGCTGTTGTGAGGAGGAGGAGCTATTTCTGGCGCCCTGGGTTCCTGCAGTAAAAGTCCCATTTCCCCATAGACAGCATTGTGTGAGTCACAGTTGGAAAACTTCTGCAGCTTGGATCAGCATTAAACTTGCAGTCTGAAACCCACTGGGCAAAAGTTGAACTATGTGTTTGAGAATATCTTTTCCTGATAAGCAACTGCAGGACTTTGCACATAAACCTTTGCAGGAGAGTTTGACCAATCACTGAGTTTGAATTGTGTTGTGTACTCCATTCCAGAGAATTAGAGTTGAAGAATATGTATATAATATGTCATCACTTCAATTAGGTATTTGGGTCAACACCGGATGAATTCAGAAGTTCTCATTGTGACCTTGTTCATTTTCTCTGTACTGATGAGAGCAGTTTCAGTAGTGCGTGCTGTCACAGAGCAGGAAGCCCCCCCACCCAACAGGACTGACCTCAGACTCTATGAGCTCTGAGAGGAAACACATGAGCTTCTGAACAGAAAATCAATCTTTCAATCTTTGAGTTTTGAGTGTGGAAATATCTCTCAGTTCACTCCGCCATCTCATTTGACTGATCTGACTGAGTGGAAAACAGACTTTGCAGTGAATCCCCCTCCCTCCCCAAATGTCAGTCATCAGTTTGTGAGCTTCTGAAACCTCTAGTTTGTCATTTATCTTTCAGCCTTTTTCTAGTTATCTCAATTTTTCCTACTTTGTCAAGCAGAGTCAGTGAATGTTATTATCAATTAATTTACACGAATTAACCCCCTGAATCATTTTTATGTGTTGCAGAAAGCCCTGATCTCATGTTCCCTCAAAAAGACTGTGACTGTTGGAGAATATCAGATGGAAATCCTCATCTGTGGAAAGCCAGGGTTTAAGTATGGGAGTCTGGTTTAGCGAAGAAAAAGTTTGACCTGTAAATTCCCTGGAAAGAAAAACTGCTGACCTAAAAGTTAAAAAATAATATACAAAAATATCTGTGAAATATCACATTAAAGTTGGGGACAGGTTGCTTTATATATGTCTAACTTCAAGAAAAAGACACTGTCAAAGAGACACTTTGAAACCCACTGCAGCGATAACAAGGAAAAGTGCTCACACAATCTGTCCATGGTTAGTGCCTTAATGGACTATATGCTACAAATTCATTTTCAATCCCATTTAGATATCTGCAAACATTACAGTCCTTATTGTTGAAGCAAATGAAAGATCTTGTGTCCACAGTGTCGATGCTCAACATTGACGAGAGCGAACATCAGCAAGAAAGTGTTTAACTGTCTTTACAAACTCTGTCATTTTGATCTAAATTTAACATTTAACTGCAGAGTTTCATCAATTTTACAGTTTTCTTTATACTAAGTCTGTTTCCACATAGTTTTGTGGATTCACCTCTGCAGCCTATCACTATGTACACACAAAAGAATGAAGTCTTCTTATTTAAAGTTTGTGCTGGTTGGAGGTCAGACCCAGTGGTCCAAGGCTGCAGTTGACCCCCAGCTAATGGCCTCAATGTGGAGAGCACAAGTTTTCACTCTACTTACCATCCACCTTCGTATACACAACTACATGCAAACCCTGAATGACGGGACCTCCTCCTTTATGGGAGCTGTTGAATATTTTATCACATGGCAATCTTTGGAGTCATACCTCGAATTTTCCCAACAGCAGAGGAAAAGAGGAAGACAGTTCTTAGAGTCATGGAGAGGAAACAGCAAGCAAACGGAAGGCAAAGAGGAGAGAGATATCTGGCAAAAAGCTGATGCAGTGAAAAGATGAAAGGAACTAGTATGGAGGAGTAGTGTGAGTGTGAAGCATGAAGGATGCGTTTTCTGCTTTCGCTCTCTGTCCCACCTCCTACGCCTGCTGGAGTCCCATTCCCCCTTCCACAGGATCACTGTGCTGGTTTTGCCTGATAGGATGATTTGCTGCTTCATTACTTGTAACACCTGTCTCATGCACCTACGGGGTGGGGCCTGGGTTAATCTTATGATATTCCCCCTTTTTCTTTTTGCTTATCAATAAAAATGAAATATTTGAATGAACACCACACAATTAACACTTGGAATGTAAATACTCTTTTAGTTGTAGGTATTTTTAGTTCAAAATAATAAATAAAAGCGTGAGATAAATCACTTGGGTTCAGTGGGAAAAAAAATTAATTAATATTTAACAGAAATTGTACCCATTTTAAATACAGATCAGTCACTTAAAATTAGCACCAAATATCATGAAGCATCAGACAAGCAAATAATGAAATGGACCCACACATACTCACAAACAACAGTCCACAACAGTCTGAGAAAATCACCTCAAACCCCTGTTGCAGGCCTGTACTGTCGCTCGTGTGCATTGGGGCCCAAAACAAACTGGCCGCTTCGCTCTCTGTAAGCAAAATAAAAGGCACGTGCAAATCAGACAGTTACTCACGGCTCCCGAGTCTGACCCTACAGTCCATGCTCCCGACAGTCCGTAGGGAAACGGAGACGAGCAACTCGCCAGTGGGCGCAGCTGAAACTCGCAGTCCACTCTGCCAAATCATCCCACAGCTTGCGAACACATGGGAGGGGCGCAGATCCTCTCGACAGGTCACAAACGTTTATATTATCCAGTAACAGTCCGTACACCTTAAAATAAAAACTTTCAGACCTCCGAAATTCTCATACTTCGACTCGGTTGAGCTAACTCGTGTCTCTTCTTCTTCTTCTTCTTCTTCTTCTTCTTCTTCTTATTCTTATTCTTATTCTTATTCTTCTTATTCTTATTTCCAGCAGACTAGGCACTGCTTGGTGCATTGCTGCCCCCCACCAATGTCAGGGCGTCACTGCATCATTCACCCTCTGAAGGCTATATCCTCTGATGCAGTCCTGTGATTTTCAAAAAGTCCATAACAGCCCTGGCTCTCTCCTCTTGGAATATACCTTCACCAAGCACCGTTTTCAGAGAGAACTTTCCAAGGCCAAGCTTCCTTAACTGAAAAAATAAAACCTTCCTTTCCTCGTCACAGTGGGGGCAATGCATCAATACATGTTTGACAGACTCCAAGATTCCACAGGATTCACAGTTTCCACTTCTATGTTTCCCAAATAGCATCCTCCCAATCGTGAGCCCACAGTGCCCCAGTCTTACCCTTGCCCACTTGATATCCTCCCTCCGACTCAAGTTCACTCTGTCCCCAGGATTGACTGACGGCTGGATGCTGTACAGATGTCTTCTTCTGCTGCCAGTCTCTCTCACTCTTTCTGCCGTTGGCGGTTTATTTTGTCCTTGACAATGCTCCTGCACTCAGCTCTACCAAGACCCACCAGTACATCAATGGTTTCCCTGTTTAAACTTGCCCTGGCTACCCTATCTGCCACCTCATTTCCCTCCACCCCAACATATCCTGGCACCCATAAAAACCCCACCCTGCACCCAAGCATCTGCAATTTCTGCACCATCAAACCTATCTCACAGACTATGTCTGGTCGAGCTCTGTTCCCCTCTCCCCCTCCCAGTGCCATTAAGCCAGACAAGGAGTCAGTGCACAAAATAACATTATCCAAGCCCCCTTTCTTCCACCCACCACAATGCCCATAATATAGCAGCCAACTCAGCAGAGAAGACCGAAATGCCATCAGGCAGCCTCCTACTCTGGACCACTTGTACATCTTCTTCTTCTCCTTTCGGCTTTTCCCTTCAGGGGTCGCCACAGCGAATCAGTTGCCTCCATCTAAGCCTGTCTTCTGCATCCTCTTCTCTCAAACCAACCACCTTCATGTCCTCTTTCACTACATCTATAAACCTCCTCTTTGGTCTTTCTCTAGGCCTCCTGCCTGGCACTTCAAAACTCAGCATCCTTCTACCAATATATTCACTATCTCTCCTACATGAGGTACATATAAACCAAAACCCACTCTTTGGCTATCAGGCTCTCTTGATCTATCTGTAAAGATGCTTGTATAGCTTCCCCATCTAATCCTAAAATGTTCCTGCACATAGGTAGCAGCATTTCCCACTTCCCTGTTCTGTATTGCCTTTTTGATTGTCAAATCTACCTCAGCCTCTGTCCACAGCCACCGGGGAATAGATGCCCAGAACACTGAAGGCCCTACACTGCTGATTCCCAGTTCCTCTGCATATATCCTTGCAGAATTTAGGTAACTGCACGTATTTATCATATTTCCCCCCTCCTCAAACTCCCAGCATTCTGCTACCAGAGAGACTGATGGAAGAGCTGCTGCACAACCTTTGATCTTAAACCAATAGTTTAGGGCAAGTTTTGCATGTCTCAATCTCAGTGGAGCCTCCCCTGCCTCCACCAGCAGCGCCAGGATTGGGGTTGTCCGGAATGCCCCTGTACACAACCTCAAGGCTCTGGCCTGGACAACATCAAGCTTGGCCAGTGTAGATTTGGCCGCTGAGCCGTACGTTAAGCACCCATGGTCTAAACCTGCTCTTATCATAGACTTGTATATAATCAGCATTATGCTCCTATTCTCCACATGCGTTCTATATGTCAGCTTTTCATCCAGCGATACAACCAAAAATTTAAAAACCTTGACTCTTTCCAGAGGCTCTCCATATACCTTAAGCCCCTGGCAGTCTAGTTTCCTCTTTCTGCCAAAAACCACATATTTTGTCTTCGCCACAGTCAGCCTGAACACCCACTTATCAGCCCAAGCTTGCACCTTATCCAAAGCACTCTGCATCTGCTTCATCAGATACCCAACATTGCAGCCCTTCTTCCATATTGCTCCATCATCTGCAAAAAGTGATCTGCCAAACCTATCTCCAACTTCATCCAACATATTATTAACCATTACATTGAAGAGGATAGGGCTGATCACACTGCCCTGTGGGGTTCCATTATCTACACTTATCCTGTCAGACACACTGCCCCCCAATTTTACCTGTATGGACTGGGATCTCAAAAAGTCTTTGACCCAGTTCAGCATCCTGCCCCAAATCCCTGCCTCGTACAACTTAATTACAAAGCCCTCTTTCCACAGCATATCATATCAGCCCTCTCTATATCTAAGAAGACACTAACAACCACCTCCTTGTTTACTAAAGCTCTCTTGATGTCTCTATGTAGCTCCAGAACTGAGTCCATTGTTGCATGACCAAGTCTAAAACCACTTTGAAATGGCGAAAAGTACCCCCTCTGCTATAACCTATGCACTAGCCTATCAGTGACCACTCTTTCTATAACCTTACACATGACTGCTGTGAGGGCGATTGGCCTATACAAACCAGGGCAGCCTGCTTCCTTCCCAGGTTTTAGGATCGGGATAATCACTGCATTGTATTTATCAAAGCTAGCATCTCCTCACGCAGCCTTTTATACTCAATAGTGCACCGCTCGCAGGGATTTCTCCTAAGCTGTCTGTACGCTCAATTGCAGGCCCGCACTGCCTCACTGTAGGCCTTATTCCACCACGGTACCATTTTCCTCTCTTTCCTGATCCCCTTATTTGGGGTTGACTTTTTTGCCGCTCTTCTCACTGCAGAGCAGAAAGACTCCCTCCATTCCTCTACACTACCCTCACTCCTGACACCTCCCAAGTCTGCCAAGAGCACCTCTCGAAACTTGTCCCAGTCTGCTTTACGTAGGTTAAGCCCCCTCACATCACCCTCCCTTTCCACCTGCAAAACTCTCCCAAACCTACTTTATATGGGGAAGTGATCGCTCCCCATTGTGTACTGATCCATGAGATCCCACTCGCCACACCTTGCTAACTCACCTGATGCAAAGGTTAAATCTAAACTTGACACCGCCCCATTACCAATGTGAAATCTTGTCGCCCTTCCATCATTCAGCATGACAAGAGAATACTTATCCAGGAAATCTTTTAATAATGCGTCGTTCTTATCTTTACCTTGTAGTGTATTTTTTACCTCATTATTTTTATTTCAATATCTAAATTGTTGTATGTTCTGTTCTTTTCTTTGTTCTACTCTTATGTTAAGTAAGGATGTCCATTAAGGCCTAGTCAAAGGTTTCTTTATGACCCATTGTAGGATGAACTAAAGGAATGTGCCTTGAGGGTCAAACTGTCACCCATTTGCTCTCCTGATGGACAAGATAGAGTGTGAAACAACATAGAGACAGGATGAGGAGGTTTATCCTGGCTCCTAAAAGGTCAAAGGCCAGAGACCTGGGACCAGATAATATCTAAACCATCTGGTTGGGGGTTTCTGGTTTGGAAGAAGTGTCCATTTCAAAGACAGATAAGACCTATAAATATAGGGGTTTGGGAGACAGAGAATAGGAGATCTCACATTGGCAGAGGGGCTCCAGGATTCTGCATTTTTGGCACTGTTCTTTTTCTTGTCAATAAACTTCTTTTTGACCATAAGAAAAGACTTGTCAGCGGTGATCTCTTCTTCACATCGGCATCTCAAGATACCACAACCTAAGCTGCCCCATAAAGGATTATGAGCATTAAAATCTCCTGCCCAGACCACCGGGGGTCGCACCTGCCCCATTATTTCATCCAACTTTTCCATTTCCAACTGATGACATGGGTTATAGAAGTTAATCACAGTAAATCTCCCTCTCATACTCCATACTTCTACCACCACACACTCAAGATCAGACTTAACATTTACTCTCCTGTATTGGATTCCTTGCTTTACAAACACAGCACACCCCCCCACCCAGAGTATTTCGATCCTTCCGTAAACACACAAAACCTGGTATTACAAAATTCCGAGCCGGTCTCAGCCATGTTTCTTGTATACATATTAATGTTGGTTTTTCCTCAAAAGCATCTACAAACCTTTTTAACTCTCAAGCTCCGTGCTTGATATCTTTGAGACAGATTGAAAGTATCAGACTGATGTGTTGTGGATGGATGTGTTGTAGCAAATGAAGACTCAAAGTTCACAATTTCCTGAATTTGCCAGGAAACAAAGTTTCTAAAGATTCAATTTACAGCAGAAACCCTGCAGGATATTTGGCTCAACTGAAAGATAATCTACTGAATCCTCTTTAGACATCGTCTTATCTGAATGCAGAAAAAAGAAAAACCATCTGACTTCCTGACAGTCAGGGGAAACTTTACATAACATGGCAAATAGATATCTGTACCATATGCACACACACACACACACATATGTATGAATTTCTATTTGCCAGCCATAGGCATTTATAGTTTATTGATTCTGATATTAGTATTGGAAAGATCTCTGATATGACCTAAAATACAGTACTAGGTATCAATGTATACCAAAGACTGACCGACTGCCCATCCATCCGTCCATCAACAGGGTCCACCCTCGACTGGTCCCCGCCACAAGGCTGACAGGTAGAGACAACAATTACTCTCAGACCTACAAGCACAAATTAGGGAGAACATGAAACCTTACTCAAGAAAACCACGACTTGGGGTTTCGAACCCAGAAGTTTCAGTGCTAATTCAGTGATGCAACATGGAATATGTTAATTTGCTAACATTTAATTATTGATTGGATAAGTCTTCTTCACAGTTCTAAAGCTGTAACTTTCACAGGAAGGCGTTGAGCGAAATGAAAGCAATATGGCACAGCAAATAGAGGAAACAGTTTTCTAACCAACCATAGCAGCATGACACAACACTATCTGTGCAGGGGTGGAGGAAAAGCGAGCGAGCAGGGCAGTAGGACTCCAGCAGTAGGGAGCATGGACAAGATGGGAGAGTGCACTGCGGAACAGGATCACCTGTTCAAGCATTGTGCAGGTAGATTTCTGTGGGATCTGGTTCCTGATGCAGGCAGCCTACGACGCCTTGCCAAGCTGAGCAAACCTCCATATCTGGGGAAAGAGTGAGATGCCCTCCTGCCCATTTTGCTCTGGAAGAGGCTCATTAGAACATCTCCTCAGCAGCTGCCCAAAGGCTCTGGCAAATGGCCACTATTGGTGGCGACATGATCAGGTGCTTAAGGCAGTTGCTGAGAGTTTAGCGTCAGCTATTAACAACGGAAAACACCAGCACGCAACAAAGAAAGCAATCACTTTGGTCAGACTCAGCCAAAACCAACAACAGGCCTCCTTCACACAGCCTCTGATTGGCAGCTACAGGCTGACCTGTGAAAGCAGCTGACATTCCCATAGCACATTGCAGCAACTTCACTCCGTCCAGACATGATCATCATCTCAGAGGCCCAAAAACACCTGATCATGCTGAACTGACAGTGTCTTGGGAAGAGCCAGTGAGGCCGCAGAGAAAGCCAATAGGTGGCTTTGGTTAAAGAGGGCTGATCCATGGGTAGCTGGTAGGACGCAAGTTGGGGCCTCATCAACCCTTCCTGGGTCGCCTGGGCGAGGGTGTATTGTGTGAGACCCGAAACACTGACAATGCATTCCAGTGCAGATGTTTCTTGAAGACTTTGGATTCCTGTGACTGATTTTTTCTTTATTTTGCGCACATTACCATAAGTTGTTCTATTTCTTTAATAAAAGTTGTTAAACTTATTTTTTGATCTCTGCAAATATTTTTTGGGTAAAGCATGTTTAGCAATCAGTAAACCCCCTATCTCAGCCTCTCAGTTACTTCAGTTAGTCGCTACAGTGTGGCAGCAGTTTGTTTTGTTAAAAAACGTATTTATTCCTAAATGTATCTTTTCATGACTGACCATCAGATCGAACATAAAAGCTTGAACACCTTCATGTTAGTGTTGATGTTTTGCAGTGAGATTGCCATTAATATCAATTTCCATCAACAGCAGGTTGGGAGAGCACAGCTGCTCTGAATCAGCATCAGGAAGGAAACACTGGATTCACATCAGTTTTTATATCTGTGCACTGATTTAATGAGTGTGTTAATATAAAGATCATAATGTAGCCGCAAGGGGGTACAAGCCAGTGCCTTATTGTGCCGGTCCCAAGCCCGGATAAATACAGAGGGTTGTGTCAGGAAGGGCATCCGACGTAAAACTTTTGCCAAATCAAACATGCGAATCGAATCAATGACTTCCATACCGGATCGGTCGAGGCCCGGGTTAACAACGACTGCCATCGGTGCTGTTCACGTACAGGGTACCGGTGGAAATTGGACTACTGTTCGTCGAAGAGGTCGAAGAAGGAGAGGAGGAAGGTGTGTTCGTAGGAAGAGAGAGAAAAGGAACGCCAAGAGTCTAGGACTGAGAGTAGGGACTTTGAATGTTGGAACTATGACAGGGAAAGGTAGAGAGTTGGTTGACATGATGCAGAGGAGGAAGGTAGACATACTGTGTGTCCAGGAGACCAGGTGGAAAGGTAGCAAGGCTAGAAGTTTAGGAGCAGGGTTCAAGTTGTTCTATCATGGTGTAGATAGGAAGAGAAATGGAGTAGGAGTTATCTTGAAGGAGGAGTTTGTTAGGAATGTTCTGGAGGTTAAAAGAGTATGAGATAGAGTAATGAGTCTGAAGCTAGAAATCGAAGGTGTGATGTTCAATGTTGTTAGTGGGTATGCTCCACAGGTAGGATGTGAGCTGGAGGAGAAGGAGAAATTCTGGTTGGACCTTGATGAAGTGATACAGAGCATCCCTAGAAGTGAGAGAGTTGTCATTGGTGCAGACTTCAATGGACACGTTGGTGCAGGAAACAGAGATGATGAGGAGGTGATGGGCAGGTTTGGTATCCAGGAGAGGAACGCAGAAGGACAGATGGTGGTTGACTTTGCAAAAAGGATGGAAATGGCTGTAGTGAATACTTTCTTCCAGAAGAGGCAGGAACATAGGGTGACTTATAAGAGTGGAGGTAGGAGTACACAGGTAGACTACATCTTGTGTAGACGGTGTAATCTGAAGGAGATCAGTGACTGCAAAGTAGTGGTAGGTGAGAGTGTAGCCAGACAGCATAGGATGGTGGTGTGTAGGATGACTCTGTTGGTGAGTAAGATGAAGAGGGCAAAGACAGAGCAGAGGACTAAATGGTGGAAGCTGAAAAAGGAAGAGTGTTGTATGATTTTTAGGAAGGAGTTGAGACAGGCTCTGGATGGCCAGGAAGTGCTTCCAGTTGACTGGACAACTACAGCTAATGTGATCAGGGAGACAGGTAGGAGAGTATTTGGTGTGTCATCTGGAAGGAAAGTGGATAAGGAAACTTGGTGGTGGAATGAGGAGGTGCAGGAGTGTATTCAGAGAAAGAGGTTAGCTAAGAAGAAGTGGGACACTGAGAGGACAGAAGAGAGTAGACAGGAATACAGGGAGATGCAGCGTAAGGTGAAAGTAGAGGTGGCAAAGGCCAAACAAAGGGCTTACGATGACTTGTATGCTAGGTTGGACAGTAAGGAAGGAGAGACTGATCTATACAGGTTGGCAAGGCAGAGAGACAGAGATGGGAAGGACGTGCAGGCAGTTAGGGTGATTAAGGATAGAGATGAAAGTGTATTGACAGATGCCAAAAGTGTGATGGGAAGATGGAAAGAGTACTTTGAAGAACTAATGAATGAGGAAAATGAGAGAGAACGAAGAGTAGAAGAGGTGACTGTTGTGGACCAGGAAGTAGCAAAGATTAGTAAGGATGAAGTGAGGAGGGCACTGAAGAGGATGAAGAGTGGAAAAGCACTCGGTCCTGATGATATACCTGTGGAGGTCTGGAAGTGTCTAGGAGAGGTAGCAGTAGAGTTTCTGACTGGGTTGTTCAATAGGATCTTAGATAGTGAGAAGATGCCTGAGGAATGGAGGAGAAGTGTGCTGGTGCCCATTTTTAAGAACAAGGGAGATGTACAGAGTTGTAGCAACTACAGAGGAATAAAGATGATGAGCCATACAATGAAGTTATGGGAAAGAGTAGTTGAAGCTAGACTAAGGGCAGAAGTGAGCATTTGTGAGCAGCAGTATGGTTTCATGCCAAAAAAGAGTACTACAGATGCAGTATTTGCTTTGAGGATGTTGATAGAGAAGTACAGAGAAGGTCAGAGGGAGCTGCATTGTATCTTTGTAGATCTGGAGAAAGCTTATGACAGGGTGCCCAGAGAAGAACTGTGGTATTGTATGAGGAAGTCTGGAGTGGCAGAGAAGTATGTTAGAGCGGTGCAGGACATGTATGAGGACTGTAAGACAGTGGTGAGGTGTGCTGTAGGTGTGACAGAGGAGTTCAAGGTGGAGGTGGGACTGCATCAGGAATCAGCTCTGAGCCCCTTCTTGTTCGCTATGGTGATGGACAGGCTGACAGACGAGGTTAAACAGGAATCTCCATGGACTATGATGTTTGCAGATGACATTGTGATCTGTAGTGAGAGCAGGGAACAGGTGGAGGAGAAGCTAGAGTAGTGATGGTTTGCCCTGGAAAGGAGAGGAATGAAGGTTAGCCACAGCAAGACAGAGTACATGTGTGTGAATGAGAGGGACCCAAGTGGAAGATTGAGGTTACAGGGAGAAGAGATAAAGAAGGTGGAGGATTTTAAGTACTTAGGGTCAACAGTCCAGAGCAATGGAGAGTGTGGAAAAGAGGTGAAGAAGCGTGTGCAGGCAGGCTGGAACGGGTGGAGAAAAGTGTCAGGTGTGATGTGTGATAGAAGAGTTTCAGCTAAGATGAAAGGAAAGGTGTACAAAACTGTGGTGAGACCAGCGATGTTGTTTGGTCTAGAGACAGTGTCACTGAGGAAAAGACAGGAGGCAGAGCTGGAGGTAGCAGAGATGAAGATGCTGAGGTTCTCTTTGGGAGTGACCAGGTTGAATAGGGTCAGGAATGACTACGTCAGGGGGACAGCACATGTTAGAGGTTTTGGAGATAAAGTCAGAAAGGCCAGACTGAGATGGTTCGGACATGTCCAGAGGAGAGATAGTGAATATATTGGTAGAAGGATGCTGAGTTTTGAAGTGCCAGGCAGGAGGCCTAGAGGAAGACCAAAGAGGAGGTTTATAGATGTAGTGAAAGAGGACATGAAGGTGGTTGGTGTGAGAGAAGAGGATGCAGAAGACAGGCTTAGATGGAGGCAACTGATTCGCTGTGGCGACCCCTGAAGGGAAAAGCCGAAAGGAGAAGAAGAAGAAGAAGAATCAATATGACCACTGTGAACTCATGTTTACAAAAGCCTGAAGAAAGTTTTGACAACTACTTTTCCAGAAAGCTCAGAATTTTCAACACTCATAGTGGAAATGAACAACCAGCAGATACTTCTACTGACTCAGTATGGGTCACAGTTTACCCAAACTCTGGTGGATGGTCTGAGTCCTGAAATCAGATCATTGTTTGTTCGACACTGTGTAGGATTGCAAAGTGCCTGCTTAAATGACGTGAAAAAATACTGCTTACATGCTGAGACTATTGTCCAAGATGAAAAGTCTCAACAGGTGAAGAAAACTAAGCAGACAGCAGAAAGACTCCAGATGCTTCAATTGGCCTACTACAATCCTGGTGCCAGAGGCAGAGGTCGAGGGAGAGGTCAAGGAAAAGATCAAGGCAAGAGCTTCCCCTACGGTAACAGGGAAGACCCTGAGGTATGTTGGAGATGTCATAAAGCGGGTCATATTGCCAGGAACCGTCTTGCAGAATTCCCAGAAGACTGGAATCCTAGGCAACGAAGAGCACGTCCACCAGTGGGTAACGTTACCGTAAATAGACCTTTGGAAACAGAAATCAAGAGCTGCAAAGGACATGACTATCTGAAGAATCCTCACATGGCCAAATGGGACAGAGTAAGGATGAAAAACTTCAAATGGCTGACTCTGAAAAAGCTGAATTGTTCTCTCTCCTTCACTATTATAGATCTATTGATCCCCCCTTGATTAAGATCAAAATCTATGGAATATCCTATGAGATGCTGGCTGATACTGGAGCTACTGAATCCACGTTGAGATCAACAACGGCTGTTTTCCAATTGTCAAAAACAAGTAAGACGTGCATTGGCCTTTCAGGAACTCCTATAAAGTGTAAAGTGACTGAACCATGTCCAGTTAAGTGCGATGACTTTGAT
Organism: Remorina albescens; assembly: GCA_034769265.1. Lineage (NCBI taxonomy): Eukaryota > Metazoa > Chordata > Actinopteri > Carangiformes > Echeneidae > Remorina > Remorina albescens. The sequence goes on along the minus strand of CM068485.1, from coordinate 2,775,854 downwards.
GTTCCAAGTATAATTCATTCATTCGTCATCGACCCGGATTGTCCAGTAAACCTGGCTGGTAGGGATTTATTATGTGCTTTAGGGCTAACCATTGTTTGTAATGAAACAGGTTTAGTATTGAAAAAATCTGATCCTTCGGACGACCTTTCCACAGAGATAGTATGCCACTTCCCAACCTCCTTTAAGATTTTTTATTTTTGGGAAGTTCAGCCTTCCTCTATTCCATCTGATTTGTGTGATTTTGTAGAAGTAATAAAACGCTGCAGACACTCGAATTAGACAAATATAGACGTATGGTTTATGAGGCACATGGCTGTATGGATGACTCTTTTATGAAAGAGTGGAATAGCTTAGACGATCAACAACAGTTACAAAGTAGTAAAATACTGCTCACCAAGGATTTTGTAGTCTTGCTTACTGAGTTAAATGAAAAACAAGATACATTGTTTTGGAAACCTGGGATTCCACGTCATCCTTGCAAAGGCCTCAGATTTAACAGAATATGATATTGATTTAATGTTAAGAGAATTAAGTCTGACCAGCCCTGACATTGATGAAGGAATTACTATTCATTCTTATCACTGCATGTTAAAGGTTTACAAAACAGTTCAGCTGACAGAAATAAGTCCATCATTAATGGTTCAGGATAGTATAGTAACAAATCAAGAAACAGAACAATCGCACCCAGCTTTGGGTGGAGTCCCTGATCATTTATGGGTAAAAAATAAATACAATTTAGGACTAATTAAAGATGCGAGCCCAGTAATAGTAGTCCCAAAAATTGATTATAAACCAAATAAGCGACAATGGGCCTGATCTACTGAAGGTTTGCTCGTATAAAAACATGTGCAAACTTGATGTCACCCGCAAAAAAATGTGCAAGCTGATCTACTAACGGTGCGCACTGAGGACTGCGTCTTTGAAGTGAGCAAAACGACATGCGCTGTCCATTTAGCACCTTGGCCTTAATGAATATGGAATATGGGGCGTTTCTGCCCAGGTGAGCAAAATACTGGGAGGAGAAAATGCAGATAAGAAATATTAGCACACGCATTACGATTTATCAAACCTGAAAGAAATTGTGATTGCGTCTAAATATAGGACGTTGGAAGGGCAGGTGCAAATCATCCCAGCTTTACGCAAAATGGCTGCTGTCATTGTCGCCAGGAGGAGAAACAGGAACAATGAACGCAGACGCAGAGAACAGATTTTTCTCGTTCGCGTCAGTATATTTGGGATGACAGAAGAAAAAATTATTCAGACATATCGCCTAACCAGCCGTGCCACCTTGGAGCTGCTGAATGACTTAAAAGCTGATCTGGAGCCAACAACAAGGAGGAGTCACGCAATACCTGCCATGACCAAACTTTTGGCAGCTCTCCATTTCTTTGAATCTGGCTCATTCCAGCGCATGGTTGCCATTTCTGCTGGGGTCTCACAAATCAGTTTGCCAGGTATGCTCTCAGCTGTATTAAATGCTATGATACGCAGAATGGGCAGGTACATAAAATTTTCATCCACACGGGAATCACTGAATGAAACCAAACATGGGTTTTATGCGGTTTCTGACTTCCCAAGAGCAATTGGAGCGGTTGACTGTACTCGTGCAAATTGTTCCCCCCTCAAACACTGAGCATGTGTACAGGAATCGCAAACACAGCCACTCATTAAACGTGCAGGTCGTTTGTGACTCCAGAGGAGTCATAACTAATGTTGTGGCAAAATATCCTGGGTTGGTGCACAACTCATTCATCGTGAGAAACAGCAGTATATTTTCAAAGTTAGGAGATGGCGAGTATGGTGATGGCTGGCTGTTGGGTGAGTAGTTTCTATATACTCTACGCTATATAAATAATTTCTCTCATTGAACAAATATAAACCATGTATTTTCATATGTTTCAAAGGTGATAGTGCATATCCCCTCCATCCCTTCCTCCTGACTCCGATACTCTACCACTCCGGGAGAGAATCAATACAATGTGGCCCATATACGCACATGGAACATCGTGGAGCGCACGTTTGGGGTGCTGAAAAGACGGTTCAGGTGTTTGGACCGCACAGGAGGAGCACTATGCAGTCCCAGGAAAGTGGCTCAAATCGTAGTGGTCTGTTGTATTTTCCACAACATTGCACTACACCACAGGTTGGAGCATGATGCCACTGAAGTTGAGGCTGAGGACAATCATGAGCCTCATGTGGTGCAACAAGGCAACGCTGCAGGAATACAAAGTTGTGCCGCTTTGATTCAGAGTAATTTCCTGTGAGCTGTTTGTGGTGTGTATTTGGTTTTATGTGGTGTGTATGTGGTTTTATTTTCATTCAAAAAAAGAACAAAAAAAGAAAATCTGATTTTACGCATGGAGAACGTGATTAAACAAATTTTTCAAAAATAAATAATCTGAAATCCAAATGAAACATTAACAACCATTGTTTCCAATAGAACATCAGTGTGTGCCTCTATTTTGTTTTTGTTTTTTGTTTTCTTGCACCATACACATAATTAATTGCACTTTTTCTCTTACGCAGTGTGAGCACTTGTCCTCGGCACTCCGGTCCTCCCTCTCCCGTTCCTGGCTGCTCCAGTCCCTCAGCTCTGGCCTTGATGGAAGAACTGGCCACTGCCTGCACCCCGGCTTCAACTCCTCTCGCCAGTGTATTTATGGCCATTGTTAGGCCAGACACGGCGCTGACCAGCTGTTTTGTGTGCGCAGCAATGGCTCGAGTGTCCCGTCGGAGCGCATGAACCATATTTGATACTGCTTGCACCTCCCGTGTATTGGATGATAGCCCGTGATCGAGGGCTACAGACTGTTTTTTTTGTTCTGCCAGCAACCCGCTGTCAATATCTGATATTGGGGGCTGGCTTTGATGCCCCACATTAGGTGGTCTGAGCTGATTTGTGGAGCAGGGTGGAAATGATGGAATTGGTGACAAGTCTTAACATAAGAGACACATTTTTGTTAGTTAAATTGTAAAGGCAGTATTCAGTTAAACATTGTTACAGGCTGCACATTTACTTTTGATCTGCTAAATAAACATTTTAAATTTTACACCTACATTGGTGTGCTTTTACTGTGCGCCTACCTGGTTCTGCTGTAAACTCTAATGTGTCATATCCTTCAATACCACTAATCTGTTCTTCACAGAGTGATAGCTGGACCTGCTGCTCAGCATGAGTGAGAGGGATTTCTTCCGCTGGCCCTCCGCCTGTCTTATTTGCAGAGCTTTTATTATGGGAGAGTTTTTCTTTAGTTCTGCGCCTCAGGTCTTGCCACCTTCTTTTTACTTCCTCCACTGTTCTCCTTGTTTTCCTGACGGCGTTTACTTTAGCACAGATGCCGCTCCATATCAGATTTCTTTTGGTAATGTTAAGATTTCTCTGTTGGAGATTGTTCAGGTGTTTATATGCCTCCTCTACAAGCACTTCCAACTCAACTGAATCAAATTTCATTTTGCGCTTTCGCTCTTCCTCCACACTTGCCATGACGGAAAGGGTGGCAGCGCACAAACTCCTCATTTAAATACTGCTGTTTGCACCTGTAGTCACTTTGGCAATTTCTCTTGGTAGATCACCCGCAAAATGCACGTAATTTAGCGCCCCTTATCTGCGATTTTAGTAGATCAGGCCCAATATCCTTTAAGACCAGACGCAGAAGAAATGATGACGCCTGTTATTGAGCAACTCTTAAAAGAAGGAATTATTGTGCCAGCACCTACTTCTCCTTGCAATACCCCACTTTATCCTATATAAAAGGCTAATGGCACATCTTGGAGACCTGTTCATGATTTGTGCAGCCCATGTCACCTGAACCACTCCCAACCACCAGTGGCGCTATAATTAGACGGACTGACGTTCGTCACTCCCGGTCAGCTCCTCTGCTCCTGGCTGTGACAACGGACTTTGCTCGGCAAACATTTCAACAGAAAACCGACAAAAACGTTGTGAATACTCAACGAAAATTCATGAAACTCGACAGTGAGTTAGTTAGCCTCATATTCTATTGATTTCCGCCGTTGAATATAGTAAATGTGCCGCTGGAAAAGTTTAAAATATTAAGATCGCTACTTTCAGGGTTGTGGTAGATCTGTCGTGGGAATCGCTGTTGTGAGTATCTATATTTTAACATAGGCACTCAAATACAGTTTCTATTAACATGTACCTTTTAGTATAAGGTCTTAAGAGTGTACAGTATTGGCCGTTTGCTGATATCTGCTTTCGTTGAATTTTTATTTGCATTATACTAATGCTAATGATGTAGCATGCTAATGCCGCAATTGAAAGGCAGTGAGCTCAGTTAGCTCTGCTATATAATGAATGAATTTATGCCTTTTTTTTTTTGATAATTGATGTTGCGCAACTGTGAATTTATTTTTATGAAATATTTGAAGTGGCCATTGTATTTAATGATTTAAGAATTGATATATTTGTAAAATGTTACTAGAAACTGACTGATTTTGATGCTTGTTGAAACGTATTGGTTTTTTGCTGACCTCGTTTTTAGGTCAGAGATTCCCTCTTCTTGAGGTGGCGAGCTAAACTGGTAGGACCTTTCTGTCTTTCCTTTCCACCGGACAACTTTGTTTGAACCGCGTTTCTCATTAAGGATCGTATGAAGGACTTTGGTGGGAAAGGAAAAAGCACAGTCTTTCAATAATCCTTTTAGTGGAACTCAAAGGATTGCAGCTTGAACTGAACTTTTGAAAAGACGAATAACATTGAACAAAAAAAACCTAAACTTTTTGGTTTTCAAAAAAGGGTTTTGTGTTTTGGTTTGTTTATTATTGTCTTGTTTAAATATATTGCTGTGCCTTATTTACATGTGGTCAAATAATAATAATAATTTTTTTTGTTTTTACAAGTCAATTTATTTCTGGTTCTTACCGTTCATTCACTCACTCCAAAGCTCCTATAACAAACCTGGTTTTCTGTGGGTTAGGGTTAGGGTTAAAGCTGCAGCTTCATCTTCTGAAGCATATTCACTTCAGATGACAGTTAATACTGTTGATCAAGTATCTTTTGATCCACCGATGACTCTTAAGGAAGTTCAATCTATGGCTAATCCTGTAGAAAAATATATTTGGAAAAAACAGGGTTATTGTGATTCTGAAGGAGTGTGGAGAGGTCCACATGATAAACCCTGGTTGCCAAAGCAACTTTATACTTATATGGCTAAGCTTTCATATGGACTAGATCATGTTTCTAAGGAAGGAATGGTTGATTTTATTGCTAAGAACTGGGATTCCATAGGGTTTAGCACAGCGGCAGGAATTTTTTGTCAGAAATTTCTGGTTTGTGCTAAGCATAATTGGGGAAAAATCCCAAATGTGAAACAATCAGCATTTCCTATTCCTGATTCACCATTTCAACATCTCATGATGGATTTTATTAAGTTGACTCCCACCAGAGGATATAAATACTGTCTGGTAGTTGTAGACATGTTTTCAAAATGGATAGAAGCATTTCCATGCAGATATGCAGATGCAAAGACAACTGCTAAGCATCTGTTACAAGACATTGTTCCAAGATGGGGAATTACTTGTAAGCTGTCTTCGGATAATGGATCACATTTTTTCAACAATGTAATTTCGTATCTGGCTGAGAAATTAGGCATCAATTTATAACAGCATTGTGCTTACCACCCTCAAAGTGGGGGTGTTGTAGAAAGAGCTAATGGAGGACTAAAAAATAAGCTAACAAAAATGATAGGAAGAAACACGGCTAGACTGGGTTTCCTGTCTTCCTCTTGTTTTAATGTACACTGCCCAAAAAAAGTAAAGGGAACACTAAAATAACACATCCTAGATCTGAATGAATGAAATATTCTTATTAAATACTTTGTTCTTTACATAGGTGAATGTGCTGACAACAAAATCACACAAATTATCAATGGAAATGAAATTTATTAACCCATGGAGGTCTGGATTTGGAGTCACACTCAAAATTAAAGTGGAAAAACACTACAGGCTGATCCAACTTTGATGTAATGTCCTTAAAAGAAGTCAAAATAAGGCTCAGTAGTGTGTGTGGCTTCCACGTGCCCGTATGACCTCCCTACAATGCCTGGGCATGCTCCTGATGAGGTGGCGGATGGTCTCCTGAAGGATCTCCTCCCAGACCTGGACTAAAGCATCCGCCAACTCCTGGACAGTCTGTGGTGGATGGAGCGAGACATGATGTCCCAGATGTGCTCAATTGGATTCAGGTCTGGGGAACGGGTGGGCCAGTCCATAGCATCAATGCCTTCGTCTTGCAGGAACTGCTGACACACTCCAGCCCCATGAGGTCTAGCATTGTCTTGCATTAGGAGGAACCCAGGGCCAACCGCACCAGCATATGGTCTCACAATGGGTCTGAGGATCTCATCTCAGTACCTGGCAGTCAGGCTACCTCTGGCGAGCACATGGAGGGCTGTGCGGCCCCCCAAAGAAATGCCACCCCACACCATTACTGACCCACAAACCGGTCATGCTGGAGGATGTTGCAGGCAGCAGAACGTTCTCCACGGCATCTCCAGACTCTGTCACGTCTTTCACATGTGCTCAGTGTGAACCTGCTTTCATCTGTGAAGAGCTGTGGACGTCGGGCCCTCTTACCACCCTCATGGAGTCTGTTTCTGACCGTTTGAGCAGACACATGCACATTTGTGGCCTGCTGGAGGTCATTTTGCAGGGCTCTGGCAGTGCTCCTCCTGTTCCTCCTTGCACAAAGGCGGAGGTAGCAGTCCTGCTGCTGGGTTATTGCCCTCCTACGGCCTCCTCCACGTCTCCTGATGTACTGGCCTGTCTCCTGGTAGCGCCTCCATGCTCTCGACACTACGCCGACAGACACAGCAAACCTTCTTGCCACAGCTCGCATTGATGTGCCATCCTGGATGAGCTGCACTACCTGAGCCACTTGTGTGGTTTGTAGACTGTCTCATACTACCACTAGAGTGAAAGCACCGCCAGCATTCAAAAGTGACCAAAACATCAGCCAGAAAGCATAGGAACTGAGAAGTGGTCTGTGGTCACCACCTGCAGAACCACTCCTTTATTGGGGGTGTCTTGCTAAATGCCTATAATTTCCACCTGTTGTCTATTCCATTTACACAACAGCATGTGAAATTGATTGTCAATCAGTGTTGCTTCCTAAGTGGACAGTTTGATTTCACAGAAGTGTGACTGACTTGGAGTTACATTGTGTTGTTTAAGTGTTCCCTTTATTTTTTTGAGCAGTGTATATGCGAGGAAAGCATCATTCTACAAGAGGTTTATCACCTCATGAAGTTGTGACCGGAAGAATAATGCCCATGGGCCAGAATTCACATAGTGGAACACTGACAGATCAAATTCTTCTTGATGAGGCCATAGTGGCCTATTGTAAACAATTAACACAGATTGTCAGTTCCATTTCTGTGCAGGTAAAAGCAGTCCTTGCATCACCCCTGGAGGAAGGAAAGCAACTCACCCCTACCACCCAGGAGACTGGGTACTGGTCAAAGATCTGAAAAGACATCATTGGCATTCTCCAAGTTGGAAGGTTCCACATCAAGTGTTGCTCACTACACCAACGGCAGTTAAAGTCAAGGAAAGGGTCACATGGATCCATGCTTCTAATTGTAACAAAGCTCCTATACCATGATTAAAAGTAAATAGAAAAAGAAGAAAGGAAAAAAATGAAGAATTTTATACTAATTTTCCTAGTGACTTATTTAACACTAGGCGGAGGTTATTTAATGTCCAACCTTCCGGAGGAACACAAAAATGACGCAATAAAGCAGAACCAACATGAGCGAATTAAAAGACTTGCTTCCTTGCCGTTGTACTTGCCGTCGAAAATAAAACTAAAAAGGATGATGAGGATTTGAAGGTAATAGACCTAGAGGGTAATAAATGGTATTCTATGATAACTTATATGGTGCATCATACATATCCAGGGAGGAGTGATTTGACAGCTATAGTTGTTCCATCATGCACCAGTATAGATACCTGTTTGTGTCCAGTAGGTAGACCTTTGAGAAAAGATGAGACAACCGATGTTATTTGTGAGTACTGTCAGCAACTTTGGAGACAAACCATCAGAAAAGATTTTGATCATCAGTGTCCTACTAACAAGTATGTTGAACTTATCCTGCTTCATAAAACAACGGATCTTAGAAATGGGCCAAAACCAATAGATCAAGTGTGAGTAACTGAAAAACCACCGTATTGCTTTTGTCTTCCAGATGGAAATCCACCCTATCATATTGGAAATGAAATAATAAAAACAATATTTATGGGTGTTGCATATGGAGGAGATTATCCCTGAAAGCACACTTTTAGCAATTATATAACAGTTGAAATTGACAAAAGCCCTACTATAGGATACACGGCTGCAAGTGTACTGGTGGATCTTGTGTTTATGTGCGGAGGCTCAAATTCTTATTTCTACCTTCCTAGATTCTGGTCAGGATGTTGTTGTTATGCTCATTTAACAGTACCAGTGAGTGTGGTCCAGTTGACTGAAGAGTTAACCCCCTCATCAAATGATACACAAGATTTTAGTAGGTCTCCTAATAGGAAACCTAGGTCGTTACCTTCAATTTCATCCTCAGAGCCTGAAGTCTTCAATCGCTAAGTGTCCTGGTATGAAAAGGTTCTTAGTTTCTTTGTTCCTCATTGGGGTCACAGTGGGGGTCACAGCTTTATCCCTGCATTTTGATCATTTGTCTTACACCATGTGGGGATTTGCTAATGCTACAATAAAATGATTTTCACTTATTAAGGACACACTGAAGTCACATAGACTTACTTTGCTAAAACATCAACAGGCATTGGACTTCTTGCTTGCAAAAAATGGTGGTTTATGTGCAACTCTAAATTTAACAGATGGATCCTGTGTAACTTTGATTCCTGATGTGACGAGCAATCTAACTGATGTGATTTCTACTTAGAAAGCCAATTAAAATTGGACATAGGGACAGGGTTTAGAGATGATTGGAGATGTTTCAAACATTTTTTGATCTTTTGGGGCTAGCATTTTACAATTCCTCTTGCCCCTAATGGGAACTGTTAATATTTCTTTTCTTATTGATTTATTAGATGATGAATTAGATGAACTAAATGATGAAGACATCTTGAAGGAACTAGAACATTATTAAGATAGCTTGTACCAGAACTTAGACTAAGACTTTAAATTGAATTATTTGATTATTAGAAGTGACCTTTTGTGGCTTTTGCTAATGCTGTCTTTTGAAAAGGTGGTGTCGCCTACGGATCCTCTTAATCAACCATCTCAGCAGAGAATGGGCTACAAAGGGGGGCTGATCCTCTAGGCACGCTCATCTCAAACCTGGTGAAAGGTCACCAATCTCCCTGGGATTTAGTGATGAGAAGTTTCAAGGGGGATGCTACTTCCTCCATGAAGACATTGAAACAAAATTGATTGAGTGTTTGATGTGTGAGTTGTTTTAATGATAAAAAGGGGGGAATGATAAGGAAAGCAGGAGGTTCATCATTCAAAAAAACAACTGCTACTGTGAAAAACAACCATAACTCATGTAACTGTAAATAATCTGAAACTTCTGTACCTATATGTAGACATAGGTTTCAGCTAATCGACAAGAGCTCTACATGAACCTGGAGATGGGCCTCCTGAACCCCCATATAAGGATGTAGTTAAAATTATCTGGAGCAGGAATGCGATCAAAAGCCCTATATAACTGTTGTGCAGAACTCTGATTTTGAGACACTGCTTGTACCTTCCTGTGCGTAAGTTGTCTCCTATATTGCGCAATATACTTATTCCTTCCAACCACTCAGTGGTCTTTGTGTGCTTACTAAATTGTTGTTAAGAGTGCTTTAAGACAAAACTTCCACGACATCCCTCAAGGCACCGCTTGGAGTACTTGGCCCGTGACTCCACTGGGCAGGAGAGTCAGGTGGTTACAACAGGTGTACAGGTGGACACCCTCTACACTGGTGTTTTGTTTACTACAACACCGGGGGGGGGCTCAGTAGCAACTCCAGCATCCTGGATCTGCCCTGCTGACCACCACCCAACCTCCCACTGTATCCAAATCCACCGGGAAGCTTTTTCAGCCTTATTTGTCAAATATATGAATAATTTGTTTCTTGTGTAAATTGTAATTATAATTATTACATGTCAGAAGTGTGTTCATGTTGGACCTGAGAGCTAATTTCCCCGTTGGACACTCCTGTGTAGTTAAACTTCACTTTGCTGTTGTTTTCCTTGTTTCTTTAGGAACAGTTGAGGAAAATGTCTTAACCCTAAAATTCCAAACAATTAAAGATTTTTACAGCAGTGTGTGTGTGTGCAGAGGAGAAGGGGTAAAGGTCAGGGTCAGTCATTGAACAGCAAATTAGGACATCATGAATTTCATGTATCATGAAGTTTATCCTCTTGGTGGCTCTCCCCGTGCACCCCCACCCCACCCATGGCCATTGATGCACATTATAGTCTGGAGGTTATAGGAATGCATCATATGAGTGTCTAAATGTGTGTATATATGTCTGTATATGTGTTTATAGTTAAAAAGGCTTCTAGTACGACCTAAAATACAACAATGGGTCCATCCATTATCCATTCATCCATCCATCATTCTGGCATCATCCATTCATCCATTCATCCATCCATCATTCTGGCATCATCCATCATCCAATCACTGACACCAGTTTGCATTTACCTAAACCAGTCTGGGTTATTCTAAAGCTGAGGGGGGAAACGATGGTAGCGATGAAGATGGAATATGATGAAGTGTCCCAGGGATGCATGTGATGCCCCAGATAAGGAAAGATTAGAGAAGTTATCAAAATATCATCTAGGATTTCAGTGACCTTCACACTAATTCTGTGTGTCATAAAAAAAACATTAAAATTAGTTAAGGTGTAGTGAGAAGTCACAACTTCCACAGTTAAAACGCTCCAAATGCCACTGTTAAACCCAGCAGGTCCCCCACAGTCCACTAGAGTCCAGCAGGGAGTCAGTGTCATTGACTCATTTTAAATGTCCAACGGCAGAAATCAACCTTTTTTCCAATGTTTTTGGACAAAAAACTGTTCTGGTTTCTAGAGGTTAGTTCTTCCTTCATAAAGACTGCGGGGAGAATTTAGAGAACTCAGCCATTTCCTGTTTATTAAGGTGAAAGTGACGGAGGATTGGGGGGTGCCCTCTTTGATTAGCAGCTGGGTCAGCACATTTTTGCCACAAGTCAGTATACAGTATATCAAAGTCTATGATCCATTTGCTCCACCCCCGCCCATTTTTAGGATGGAAATAGAACCTGCAAAGATGGCAGCAGCAGAAAAGCTCTTTCTGAGTTTCATGACCATTTTTCAGAATTATATGTGCTGATCATTGATATATTGAAAATGTATGGATTGTAAGAGTCAGAAGATAAAAACACCTTGGTACCTTTCATTTCTCCCATGTCCAGGGTCTTGCCCAGCTGCTCCAGCAGGTCTGCCCTGGCAGCGTTCTTCTTGTGCTTCTTACCATCATAATGCTGCTGAGCCATGCCAGGGTTGTTGAACCAGGCGTTACATAGCTGGCAGTAGCGGTCTGAGTCGCGATGCTGTCGTGGGGAGGTCACTGGAGATGTTTCTGGGGAGTTCTTTACAGGACTGGGGGACGCCTCTGAAGGAAACAGCAACAAAATAATAAATGCAGATGCTGCAGTTTTTTAGAAGATTCAAAAGATGATATTGTTAAAGGTCAGTTATCATTATTATTAACATATGAATACATTTAAATATATACAAACACATCTGTAAGAAGCACTGGGTTTGACTTAGATGTAACTGAAACTGATATGTTTTTCACATTCAAATGTGTCTTCATGATTTGTCAAGTAGAGTCATACAGTTTCTCTCTGTTGTTAGACTCACATATTGTTATTCATGTGAATTATTCTTTCAATAACCAGAACTAATTAGTGAGCATATATGTTTAAAAAGTGAGTAGTCTTACCTACATTTCTAAAACGGTACCAGGACTTCAGGTGACTAACTGCATATCAGCACCACCAAAAACACAAGTGGGTTTTTTAAAGTGGAGATTTCTAGGGAGCAGACACAGATCAATATCAGGGCTTTAATGAGCACTGATCAGCAGCAATGTAACAATGACTGCAGCCTCGCTTGTGTAGCAACCAACTGAATAACAAGCTGTTATGTCCATTAAAGGCATGAAGAGCAAAATCTAAATTCTACTTGGCAAATGGAATCAAGAGACCACTTGTCTCATGGCTGCCCACTTGTGCCTTCATGCATGGATGACAGCGTTACCCTCAAATGAGCGACACGTCGTGTCGAGTACTCCTGACACACAGCGCCACTATCAGCTTAATCAGTTTTAACACTCCAGTGCTCGCCCACCCGAAGTCAACATTTTGTGTTGTCCAATTACATCCTATTACAACTGTCAACATTTTAAAATGGCAACTGCAGTGGAAATCAAGGGGGGAGTGAAAGTCTACAACCTGAACCGTCAGAGTTTCGGACTGTTGATGTTGAGTGAGTCAAAACTGAACCACAGGCCCTGCAGAGTTTATATCTGTATCATCTACACAACTTACAGTGGGTCAACACATCGAGCCTGTATGTAGGATTTTCAGCTGTGACTTTGTGCTTATAAGGTGATCCCTCCAGCTAATAGGCCAATATAAACTGTTATACCCAATTAAATCAGTTCTCCGCCAGGAGGTCAAAGGTCAACTACAGAACAGCAACCTTGGAGCTACTCAGGATTTAGGGCCTTGCTCAAAGGAAAGCAGCTGTTGAGGGAGGGATTTTTATATGATACACAACCCAGAAACTTAGAAGGAGAAGGAGCTGCTGGCCTCTTCAACTTCTTCACCATAAAATGGCAGATTGAATCCTTAGACTGAGTGTAACGCTGCATCAAAGCTGTTTAGACACCTCTGATATAACAAAGACAACCTGAGAGCACACAAAAGTAACATTCAGGCAATAACCAGGAATTATAGAAGAGATTGGGCTGACAGGATGTAAGTGGGAAAGAGAGAGAAGGAGAAATATGCACTTTATTCTACAGATATGATAAGAGAAGAAAAAGGTTTAAATCACTTCCAGGATAACAAGAAGTCACATTTTTCATGTTAGCATTTTTCAACATTTAAACTTCACTCAAAGGAAATATATTCATGCTCAGCTTAGTTTGTTTTTTATTTATTTGTTAGCAGTATTACCCCAACACATCTTGAACTAATTTACACCAAACTTGAAGAGGGATGTGTGGGCAGGGTCATAGGGGGGCATTGGCCATCCCCAGAGCCCCTCCATCTCAGTCAAAATGTGGTAGGTTGTTGTTTTAAGCACTGATTATATACAAGTACACTTACTACCATATTTCAGCTTTAATGTAATTTTCTACTTGAAGAACGGTGTCTCTTTTCATGGTTATGGTCATGGTTATAAAAGAGGAGCTAAAACTCACGGGACCAGAGATAATATGTTATTAACTGTCATACTGTATATATGTCATAAATTTGTAAGATGAGGGAGGAGACTTCAAATGAATTTATTTAAATGAATTCAGTGGCCCAAGAAAGGAAGGTAAAGGCATTAGGTCTGGTGTGTGTACTGGACTGAGAGCTGTGGGGTGAACACTAACTATTCAGATAGGAGTGTGAGCAGCCGTTGTGCCAAGTTGTTCCAAGTCAGTGAAAACAACAGGGAAAATGACCACGATCAGGCCTGCTACATGTCCTGTATATCATATAAGCACTGAAGCCCCTTATTTGATTTGACAAACCAAAATGACAAAATGGCAACACTGCAGAATAGTAGAATAGCTTTTAAAAACACACAATCACCAAGCTGCACAGCAGCTAACAGTTCACTCTATAAATAACATCGGGCTGTAATTTACCGTTGGATCTTTTTATGTTATTTAATGTGCCCCTCCTTTCTGAACCTGGTCCCATAATGGAGAACTTTCTAGACCCAGTGATGTGGCAGAAACCAGGCACCCAACACAACAGGAACATCCAGAAATCATGTTCTTCTGAGTTGTGTCATTTCTGCTGCTTTTATTATTAGCCGCCCACTGTGGTTGCTTCTAACGTGAGGTATGTTTGCTCTGCTGAACTCAATTATTCAGAGGTGTCATCTTCATGATGTTGGTAACTGAGTTTGTACAGTAACATCCATCCAAAACCCAGAGCTCACTCAGCCCCAGCTTTTTATATTATTGACATTCCAATTCAATCTAAGATCAACAGATATAAAAGGGAGATCTGCTTTATCTGCTCAATTGAATCATTCGGAAAGCCAATTCCAAGAGAGGATCAGGTCCTCTCCTTTGATCGACTGACTGACATGTTCCTGGAGTTGCAGAGAGAAGGTGAGAGAGGAGATGGAAAACTACACTGAGATGGTTTTTGGTTTTTCAAACCAAAGACACATCTTCTGGAAATCCTCCCTCCAAAGTAAAACAAAGAAGTTAACTATGGCACTGTTGAAAATAGGTGTGAACATAATTTTGTAGCTAATTGGAGGATTTATAGTTCAACTCTCTCATTTGAGAGATGTAAATAAGGTGAAGAGAAATGAGGAGCAAATAGGAGAAAGTCTGTGAAATTCAAGAGGCAGAGTACAAGACCTGAGCACAGATCATTTATCATCATCACCTTGTCCTCTGTTCTGTCGCCTCCTCCAGCAAAGTGCATTAATCTTCGTGCTTTTATTGCACAGTGTCCCGGCCCTTTGTTCATCTCAGTGAGGGTCCAGAATATTTCTGCTCAGCCTTGTCCTGTGTTATTACCTGCCAGCTTTCCAGGTTCACTGATAATCCAGAAGGCGCATGGGTTAAAGTATTTCCTCCCATTTAGCACATCATTAGAGGCATATTCTTTACCCCCACCACACCACCACTAAGATGTGAAAGAAGATTCAGGAGGTGGAGCTGAGTTGCCATCGCCAACAGGCTGTTAGCGTTGGCTGTGGTGAAATTCGTGAAGGTCGCTGGTTGTGTAAATTACAGGTTGAAGCAGAGACACAGTCATGAGGTTAGATGCAGTGATTAGTATGAAGAGCACACATGGAGAGAACTGCAGCTTTTCGTTGAAGCCTTAGGATGTTTTCTTTCCACATTGATGTCTGAGAAGAACATTTTGGGAGACTTATCAGAGCACCAGGGGATGAATCATCCTGGCCTGATGCTCTTGATTTATCATCGTCAAGTCAATAAAACAATACACTTGCTACATTTCATAATGGCAATCATATAGCTGGTTAGTCAGAGGACACACACAGACACACAGACAGAGGCTTATTGACTAACAGGCTCTCCACTGTCAGACCAAATGTGAGGGTAACGGCTTCTCTCTGTTGGTTCAGGGAGGAGGAGGCTGCAGCAGCTCTGCACTACTTCAGTTGGAGCAGACTCATGTTAAATTCATATGGAGGCTGTGAAGGTGCAGATTTTACAGCCTTGGATGGAAACTGCTTGAAGGAAGATAATTTTCTCAGCTGTGTTTTCATGTGAAGGTGATTAACACACAAACAACAGTTGGATATGACCCTGTCACGTTCAACTGAATTAAAGTCAGATGTGCTGCTGTTTGTTACTTGCAGCCACAAAGCTCAACCTGAACTGGTTCATTAACTGCAGGTATCAATTCAAGACCTGAATATAACATCCAGTAATATCCAGAGCTTCAGGAAGCCTCAGACTGTTGCTGGAACAGGGGGAGTAAACAGCCTGGAGACTGCAGAAATAATGGAAGGCGAAATATGAACAACAAAATTACATAAAACAAACACGACTAAAAGCATACATGGGGAGTCTGCAGGGCTCATTGTTTGGAAAACCAAACTCTTCCGTGAACAAACCAAAGTATGGGACAATACAGTTCACAAAGGTTGTTTAGGGAGCATATTTCTCACTGATCCCAACCAATGATTGTTGAGATATTTCACTAAAAATCCTAAATATCAAGCTGATCATGGGATTAGAGGAGAAGTTCGGCTATCACCAGTGAAAGGGAAGGATCACTCTGAAAGACCACGAACAGTCACTACAACAGTCTTTGTCAATCCATTTTACAGATTTAGAAACAATTTAATGGATCTGTCAAAACTTTGATGAAAGCGCCACGCAGTTTCAACAAAACTGTGTGGCGCCAGAGGATAACCAAAGTCTTAACTATTCACCTTCTGGGCACCACAGACGTCTGCTCCAAATTTATTGCTAGATGTTTCTCAGCCAACATCAATTTGGCACTCAGGGAACTCTTTTCTTTTCTCTTATTTCAGGTAAATCACAGTAAGCACAGATTCATTTGGTACGGGAGCAGGGGTAAACTTAAAAACTGACTATGCTTTATATTATTATATTAATATGTCCAGTGGAAGTAGGATGTAGTGGGTTTGTAGCAATGGTCTCTACGATGTAGAGGTCTGTTGTCTCTTTGTTGAGGGAGTTAGTAGGAAGGGGACAGAGTGTGAGGAAAATAGTGAAGGAAATTTCAGATGAGGCAGTAAAATCCAGTTAGTGGATTTGGATTAGAAGAAGTAATAGTAGCTGGGGGCCCAGCAGGGGGAGAATTTAGGATTGACAAACTCTTGGGAGAAGCAAGGAAGAAATGCAGGAAGAGGAAGTGTACTTAAGTGGAGGGTGTGGCCTGTGTGAGCCTCTTTGAGACCATGTGGTTAGTCCAGGTGAGTTGGCCTGTGTTGGTTTGACTTGGCTTGTGTTATGTCTTTCTTTGATTATAGGACAGTTTTGGTGAGTCTGCTTGCTGAATCTGCTAGTGTATCTTGTCCTCCACCTCCTGCACCCTCTATACTTTCATTACCCCCTACCCGAACCAGGGTCTGTATCCCATTCCTACTTTTATCTCCACCTCTTCTATTTCTACCCCTACCCGAACCAGGCTTTGTATCCCCACCTAGCTTTTACCGGTGCAGTTGGTGAGAGGTCGGTGTAGTTGACGATAGTGCTGTTTGAGATAGTTGTCTTGGTGTGAGGAACGGTGATAGCTGGCATTAGAGGAGTCACTCTGGGACGCCAGTGATCACTGTCTAGCCTCCTGGAGGTGTCGTGGGACCAACTAGATGAAACATTGGTGAAAGGAGGTTCCCACCTGATGACCCCAAAGACATGTTAGTTATCACTGCTCACTGGGCTAGCTAGATATAGTTATCTTTAGGGCACGCAGGGCAGGTCGCAAGGTCGCTGTTAAGGTTAGGGAGTTAGTCACTGAGTCTGGTCCTTTTTTGTAGCACAAATTTCTTGTGTTTACTCTGAACCAACAACAGCAGCAGCAGGAAGGTCAGGAGGTCTGAGAGTTCTCAGTCATGCAGCTCATCGTTCTCTGAACGCATTCAGTCTCAGGAAACTGGACTTGGTTGCCCATTTTTGAAATATTTCACATCTCATGAGCAGTTTCATTAGAGTTTGTGAAGACTGTGAGCATCTACTAAGAACGTCTCATGTCTTCACAGTATGAGATGGAAAAAGTATCTTCCCTGCTGAACACTTTCTTTGGCAGTAATTAGTCACGTTCCCATCAGTCTCGAGGAAAATGCACACCTCTTTTGTTTGGTGGAAAGCTTCCATTTCAGATGGCAGATTTACATAAACAGCCCAATTTTTATTTTATATCCAACATAAATGTATTTTCCAAAGAACAAAGGAGGGTTTGTTTTTGTTGAACAGGAACTGACTGGAGATGTGAGGTTTTGATGCAGCAGCTCTGCAGTAAACACAACAGATAGCCTGGATTTTGTGCTGCTCTGTGTGGGTTTGTAAGCTGTCACTTAAAGCTCATTGTAATGTATTTATTCTGCTCTTTTATATTTGTTCTGTTTTATGCTTTGGGAGTCTGGTGGAGTGAAGATTTGCTCATCATTCAGCAGCTTAGTTAATGGCAGAAAACTGAAAATCCATTTACTATCAAATCTATAGTATGTAAAAGCAAAATTTTTCCTTTCATCTCCTTAATAGCTAAAATAACACAGTTACCATGTGCAACATTATTGCAACATTTAATTCCTCAGCTCAAGCAGCACAAGTCATTTGGGCTGCACTCGTTTCAAACAGTAAGTTGTGTTTAAAAAGCTGATCTACTCACAGAGCATCTGCATGCAGAGAGAAGCTGCACAAAGTCAAGCTCTTTAGTGTGAACACAGTCAGGAATCTGAGGAGATTCAACATCTGTGAAAGAATGATCTTAGCTTAACTACACTTAGCTTTTCCCTCAACGCCACTTCCATCCCTGGACCCCTGGATTAGGCAACCCACTGCCGATACAGCTTCTCAGTCCAACTAAGGAAATTTTTTTTCCCATATATTTACTTGTGTCTGAACAGGAATCTCTGCTAGCTGTTGAGGCTATGATCTCAGAGATTTACTGTCTGCCAAACTGTACCGGCAGTGATGAGTATTTGTCTCAAGTTGTACTTCTAAAACTTTCACATCGAGGACCAGAGCCCAACATGAATCAGACCCCAACTGATAAGATTTTTGCTTTTGGATGTTTTATTTGAACAAGACCTCTATTTGAACCAATGAACAGGCTGACACTCAACACAACATGATGTCAGCCGTGGGTCTCTGAGCCAATGGGTATTTGTAATTTGTCTTGATTTGTTAAACCAGTAGAAACCATATTTGGAAGAGAAGATGGATTTGACCTGCTCTGTGTCTATCCTGATTGAGTGGTACATTTTGTCAATCACACAGTAGTTCCACGGCCTAATCTATCCACAGCTTTTGGGCACATCTTCTAAATAGGATCTTTAACACTGGCTTCACTTTACAGACCTAGAGTCAAGGGCCAGGTTTAGAGACCACACTAGTCCAAAGTCCATTGTCTGGAGATGCGGTGAAATTAAATTATTCCCGTTGTAGATGGGAAGCCCCCTGAGGGACCCCTGGTGGTCCCCGGACCCCTTTTGAAAACCACTGCTCAAAGATAAAATAAGATCATCCTTTATTATTCATGTGTTCGATTCCCGGGCCTGAGGCCTTTCCATGTGTAGTTTGCATGTTCTTCCTGTACTTGCGTGGGTTTCCTCCAGGCATTCTGGTTTCTTCCCACAGTCCAAAGACATGCTTGTCTAGGTTGATTGGTGACTCTAAACTGCCCGTAGGTATTAGGGTGAGTGTGAATTGTTGTTCTTCTCTGACTGTCTCTATGTGTTGGCCCTGCAACAGACGCCGACTGGTCCAGTGTGTATCCTGCCCTCGCCCACAATCCCGGCCAACAGCACTACCCGTAACCCTTACGAAAAAGCAGTAGAAAATGAGAGAGAGAGAGAATCCTTTATTAGTCACTCAGTGGGGAAATTTGCTATTAGACTTGTATTTTAGACTTGTGTTTTTAGACCTTTGACTTCAGGGCACAAATACACGCAGAGACCTGTAGATGTAAGTTCTAATGCTTGAAGATGGTTGATGGTGTGTTTGGGTTTGGAAAGACACCTTGCAGTTCTGCTGGATGAAGATATTTCTGGACTGATGAGAAGAAATCCTGAATGATTATTACATTCAGTTATCAATTGAACAAAGACTCACTGTGACTGGATGAGAAAAGTCAAGTCAGGGACATTTTTGGAAAAGCTTTCAACTTTCTTTTTACAAGATTATTTATCTGAACAAACAAACTGTACATCCATCCATCTTCTGCTGATTTTCCATTTTGCAGACAAACTGTACAGTAGGTATTAAATATTGCATGTGTCCTCCCTGTATTAGGCCTTGTTTTGGACTGTTAGTTTAGGATGGCATCTTTAAGGACGCTGTCTGTGCGTTGCTGATTGTAGTTTTGTCATGTACATCTTTGTCTCATTTCAGTGACAAAGACAGTCTAATCCTGTGGAAGTGCATTTGTTTTTTCTTGTACTGTACAACATTTCCAGATATCATGACAGTTCAATTCACTACAAAAGATTAAACTGTCAGTGAAAACAAACTGGATATATTGTCTTTATCATCCCCTCCAAGTCAGTTGTGTTCATTATTATTACTTGTTAAAATAACCATGAATATCAGTCGATGTTTGTCATGTATGACATATCATGTTCTCTATGATAGCTTAGCATGTTAGCGTGATACTACCTTACAGTGGTGCTAGTCAGACAGCCATGATGGTGTGTTCAACCTGTAATTTCAGAGCATTAGCAGGCTGCTGATACCTGGGGCTCAAGGACTGATCCCACAACCATTAAGTCAAAGACAAGAGGTTTTGGGTATCGGTGCCACCACTTCAGGGGGAGAAAAGGCTGAAGCAACTGAGGCAGGATGAATTCAGGATGGTCCAACAATGGTAGCCTGCAGATATTCATTCATATGGGGGGGCTGGAGCCAATCCCAGATCACATTGGGCAGGAGTGGGGTACACCCTGGACAGGTCGCTGGTCCATTGTAGGGCCAACATACAGAGACAGACAAAGCGTAAAACTGAAGTGAATATAAATGCCTTGGTACACCAGCACAAACAAAGGCACAAAGCTGATGTTTCCACAGCCACACTGCTGCAGAATAATCTGAAACTACTGTTTGCCCAATTTCTCATACACTTTTCCCTTTTTGACCTTCACTCATTGTTCTCATAACAGCCCATTTGTAGGTGCATTCAAGGTGAACAGTTGTCAGCAGAAAACACCAGATGCATCAGAAGCTATACTGGCTGGTCAGCCAGGACAGAACATTAGTGAAGCTGGACCTGGGGCCTGTATCATGAAGCTGGATTTCAGTTTAGCAAGGTAACTTCTGGGTTAAGCCTGGGTTTTCAGTGTCACGAAGCTGATTTACTTTCTATCAGGGTACTTTGCCATGGTAACTTACATGGAACGCCTAACTTGCCCTGGAGGAAGTTAAGTTCTGGATAAGAGCTTGGCAGGTATATTAGACTGCCCACCAACCAATCATTTCTCTTGGAAAATGACCTGCTGGTTTTTACACGACCCCGAGCCCATTGACGTGGGCGCTAGAATTGGAAGAACAACTCTGAAGAGAGAGAGGAAATTCCTTGATAGAGTTAACCCGTTGGATTTTCTGGACGAGGTTCTGTACAGATGTTGCGTAGCCATATGTTGGGAACAACAGCTCGCTGACAGCTGAAAGTGTCCCATAATGTGTGTGTTGTGCTACGCTTCTTTGCTTCAGGTAAATTAAGATTTTTGTTTGTTTGTTTTTGTTTTAATTTATTTATTTTTAACTTTCTTGTGATGTCTTAATATTCAAGAAACATCTCCTGGATGCACTGGGACGCATCATCAGTATTGTGACCTAGGATCATAAGGTATTTTGGGTCTCACAACTTACACCCTCGCCCAGGCAACCCAGCCAGGGTTGATCAGGCCCCGACGTGTGTCCTAAAGGCTAACCATGGATCAGCCCTCTTTAACCACAGTCACATATTGCCTCTCTCTGTGGCCTCACTGGCTCTTCCCAAGGCACTGTCAGTTCAGCATGATCAGGTGTTTTTGGGCCTCTGAGATAATGATCATGTCTGGACAGAGTGAAGTTGTTGCAGTGTGCTGTGGGAATGTCAGTGATTTTCCCAGATCAGCCTGCAGCTGCCAATCAGGGGCTGTGTGGAGGAGGCCTGTTGTTGGTTTTGGCTGAGGCTGGGGTTTTTCTCCAGCTTTGGTGCATGGTGGTGTTTGCCGGTGTTAATTGCTGACGCTGAACTCTCAGAAACTGCCTTAAGCACCTGGTCATGTCGCCAGTAATGATGGCCATCTGCCAGAGCCTTTGGGCACCCACTGAGGAGATGTTCTAATGAGCCTCTTCCAAAGCAAAGCGGGCAGAAGGTAGTCTCGCTCTGGCTCTGGCTACGATGCCTGCACCAGCAACCGGATCTGGGCCCCTGTTCACAAGCTACGAATAACTTCTGGGGAGTCCCATTTTACAAAACGTATCTTGAATGTTAATTGTATTTGTATTTTAAATGATTTGTTAATAAATAAATAAAATTAATAAAAAACTGTGCACTGTCCCATCTGGTCCACGCTCCCTGCTGCTGGAGTCCTACTGCCCTGCTCACTCGCTTCTTCTCCACCCCTGTTCGGACCTCTTCCTGGAGAAGGTAGTGTCTCTCCTTGCCCTGGGCCTTGCCGACCTGGTTCTTGGGTCCTGGCTGCTTCCAAAGGACCCAGGTCGGCAATCCAATATGGAATGATTTCCACAACAAGAACAGCAGGAAAATGAAATGTAAATTATTTACTTGTCCATTAACTGATTAGATAATCCATTTATTCATAGGTACATTCATGCATGCTGTTGACAACACTGAGAACCTCAGCAAGCAGCAGGGCTATTCATTATGCAAAAAGTTTGAGCAGCGTATGGCAGCTGTACAATGAATGCTATCCTGATTTTATTCTGAAACTGTTATCATACTCATCAGGGCAATTTCTTTTTAACTTTAGGGCAGTTCAGTGGAGGGCTGCTGGGTGACAGCGGATATGCATGCCACCTGTATTTGATGACCCCCTATCCTGACCCTTGTGCAGGGCCTCAAATTCGGTTCATTGTGGCCCTTTCCAAAGCAGGGTCAAGATCGAGATGACCTTTGGGGTTGTGGTGGACACTAAGGGCTATGCCTCTCACCCAGAAGGGTTGTGAGCTGGGGGCATTCCGGGCTCTCTGGTGTAAAGATGTTCCTGTTTCCGTTTGGTTTTGGAGTTGAGGAATAAAGTTTAAACTCGCCTTCGTCTCCTGTGTTTTTCCTCATCCTGCCACATTGGTGACCCCAAATTGAGCATGTTTGGAGCAGATGAAGAGTGTGACTCCACTTCGGCCATGCCGCCCCAACTCTCACGGCCGGCCGTTCTCGCCGCGGCGTTGAAACTCCCCGAGTTCTGGCAGAGCGACCTGACTTCATAGTTTCAGCATGTTGAGGTGCTGTTCCACCTGCGTGAAATCATTGTGGACGACTCCAGATACTCTTTGGTTATACAAAAGTATGACAAAAGTATACTTTTTGGTCATCACTGTGCTGGACCAGCAGTCCATACGGTGGGTCATGCAGCTGGCATGGGCGCAATTTCTAGTGGGACTTTGTAGTCGCCGCCATTACTCTTCCCACCATCGGCACATATTTTCTTTGTGCAAATGGTCTGCTTGTTGATGTTGCAAACCTCCATTTAATTGATTTTTTGTCTTTCGCCACTTTTCTGTGTTAGACAGGGAGCCGGGCCATTAACACATGCTAACTTTTTAGCATCAGGTTATGTTTTTCAACGTTTACTGGCGGATTTTCCATCGCTGACTACACCTGCTTTTTCCAACACGGTTTCTCAACACGTGTTGAAGGAAATTTTGAGTCAGATGAGTATAACACATAACACACACAGGATAAGCTTTCATGGTGAACACTGATGAACAGCATACAACAGAAAGAATCACGACGTCACTGGAAAAATGTATGTTTATGTAACACATCACATGTGCACATCGGAACGCAATTAAAATGTATAAAACTGCTAGAAGGGTAGTTAAAAAAACACCAGGAGCATATAGCTCACATTGTAATGCGAGGCCACAACCGGTTCGACCCCACCAATAACTCAATGGAAAGTTAAGAAAGGCCATTGCCTGAGGCTCACCTCATTAATAAGTTAATAAAGGAAGGTGAGGCACAGAGTTGACCTAGACCAAGCTGTTAAGAGTGGAAAGAGTCAATCTGACCTACAAGTGACCTGGAAAACGTCGTGGAACCTCGGCCCATGTAAGGGGCCAAGGAACTTTAAAAAAAATTCAAATCAAGCGATTCTAATGGTGGCAGAGTAGTAAAGTAAAGTAAAGTTTTAAAAAAAGGAATGGGTTGTGGCCTCAGGGAAAGAAAGGGGAAGTCTCAGCAAAGGAAGTGGGAGCCTCAAGGGTGTATAAGCAAGTGGTTTAAGAAGTGTTATTCAGTGTGCTTTTCAGGACCCGGGGTCCAAACCTCTCATTTGTTTGTTCAGATGCTTGTTGTACTTTGAATACACTATAACCTCATAAGACTCTGAAGACTCTGAGATCTTTTTTCTCCTGAAACGTTGGAAGAACTCTGCATCTGATTTTTGGGGATTGGAAGTCTACGTTGGGCACCACTGCCTGACCTTTACTGGCCACTACTGGGAAGTTGGGAACCACAACATATGGTGTAGAATATTTCATTCCCACTCTGGGACCACCAGTGCGCGGTGCCTCGACATGGTAAAATTTGCTACAGCTAAGGAGGAGTTTGCCACCATGGAGTGTCTGGGTATAGTGAGGTGTTCCAGCAGCCTTTGGGCCACACTGCTTTACATGGTGCCAAAGGCAGATGGGTCGTGGCAGCCTTGCGGCGACTTTCACCGCTTGAACAACGTCACTGCAAATGACCGCTATCCCATCCCACACATATAGGACTTCTCCATATGCCTGGCAAGTACTGCTATTTTCTCTAAGGTGGACCTGTTGCGCGGCTATGATCAGGTTCCCCTGCGCGCAGAGAACGTGCCCAAGACTGCAGTGATCACCCTATTTGGGCTTTTTGAGTTCAGGCGCATGCCTTTTTGCTTGAAGGCGGCACAAACCTTCCAGAGGCTGATGTGTTGCGTGACCTTGCTTTTGTGTTCGTTTATCTCGACGACATATTGGTAACCAGTCTGTCAGCTGTCACATTTCGCCGCAAAGCGCGGTCCCATTGCCTTCTAATGTGCAAGCGGTGGCGGAATTTCCCTGCCCAGTGTCTGTCAAGGCATTGCAGGAGTTCTTGGGCATGGTGAATTTTTATAACCACTTCCTCCCTCGTGCTGCACACCTCCTTCAGCCACTTTAAGGAGTCCTGCGGCTTAAGAAGGCAAACGACCCTGCCGACTGGACTCCTGAATGGGTCCAGGCCTTTGACGGAGCTAAGTGTGCCCTGCCCTGTGCACCTGCAGCCCTCCAGCTGGGGACCAGGCCCCACTTGCCTGCCTCTTAAACCGCACTTACATCACACTCCACCCACCACACACACTTGCCACTACATTACTGCCCACAACCACAGATAGGTACACCACATACACCCTACACAAGATTTTAATGCACCACACCTTGGGGGATGGTTCAGGGCGGGTGCAGGGGGCACTTTGTCAGGGTACGCTACAGAGGTGTGCTGCAGTCTTCTGACTTCCCCCCACCCTCCTCTCCTTTCCCCCAATCTTAATGCACCACACCACCCTCCTGTCCCGCTCCAGCATGCGCTTGCTTGGGCGGTCTGGTGGTGCTTGCCGTCGCCCGCCTGGAACACTGGTGACTGCAGCACGCCACGTGGCTGCAGTGGCTCTCTGGGCTTCGTACCTCACACGCTCCTGCATCAGGGTGGTGGCCATGGGGAGCCAGGACCTCTGACCCAACTTTGGGCCCTGGTGATGGTCTCACTCATATTTAGGGAATGCCCACTTGCATGTGTGGTGTCACTTGCCAGCTCATGTTGGGGCACATCATGAAGAATTGATAAATCCTGCCTAAAATAGGCTGAGCTGCTCTTTCATTCTCTCACTATGTACCCTATCTTTGACTTGGCTCCTCTTTTGGGACACCTTCATCTACCTGGACTCCCATCTCTCCACAGTTCTCCACATAAACCCTCTGGACTCTCTTAATCCTGTGTGAGGTAACAGGAAAAGCACAGCATCCTTCACTCCACTAGTCCCTACCACCTGCTTCCCTTCCCCTGTCCATCCGCCCACATCTTTTCTGTCCTTTATTCCCCCTTGTATTCACTGAGGTGTAGCACTGCCCTCCCTGCCACACAAAGGTCATTTCACTCAATAAAGATCACAAACTAGCTTCCAGGAAGGGCTGGTGATGGTCACATACACGCACTGAAATAAGAAAATATTTAGCTGCAAGACTAAAACTGCATCAATCTTGTTATGTTGTAGTGTTGTCTTGTTGTCTCGTGACTTCCTGTTTTATTTTGAAACCCTACTCTCCTCTCGTTTCAGGTAACATGCCCTTCCCCTTGTGTGTTTCCCTCTGATCTGATTGTCTGCCCGGCCCTGATTGTCTCAGCTGTTTCCCATTACCTTGTGTGTGTATATATAGTCCGTGTCTCCCTTTGTCCTGTGCCAGTTCGTCTTGTCTTCATGTCAGAGAATGCACACTTACGTCTATGCCAAGTTTCGTGTCCTGTCAGGTTTTGTAATTTCTTTGTATTATCCATGCCCTAGTTTTGTTCTAATTTTTTGATACTTTGTCTTGCTTTTGTTATTTCCAGTCTTAGTAGTTAGTCCTCGAAAGAATGTTTTCTGTTAGTTTCGTAGTTAGCCATTTTCCTCCTAGTGAGTGATTTTTTGTTATTATTTGTAGTTAGATATATTCCTCCATGTGAGTGATTTTCTGTTATTTTTGTAGTTAGATATATTACTCCGTGAGAGTGATTCTGTTATTTTTGTAGTTAGAAAATCAGTCACACAGAGGAATATAACTGTTATTTTTGTAGTTGGATATATTCCTCTGTGTGACTGAATTTCTGTTATTTTTGTAGTTGGATATATTCCTCTGTGTGACTGATTTTCTGTTATTTTTGTAGTTGGATATATTCCTCTGTGAGAGTGATTTTCTGTTCATACTTATCATAAAAGATTGTTTACTTTGATACTTTGTTCTTGAGTCGTACATTTGGGTTCGGTCCAAGTCCAGTCGTGATAAATCTCACACAATGTCGACACTTTGTGGTGCTTAACTATGACAATACAGACAAAAAAAAACAAAAATTAGAGGATGCTCTGATGTAGGAAGGCAGCCCTGCCCTCCCCTGCAATGTTTCCACTGGCCATCCCTGCCCTGTTGTTCCAGTGGCCTGCTGCTGTCGAGTTTTTGATTCATTTCACTCCCTCTCACACCCTGGAGTTCGGGCGTCAGTGAAGTTGGTCAGTTCCAAGTTCATCTGGCCTGGCCTCCACAAGGACGTCAAGGGGTAGGTGGATGCATGTGTGGCGTGCCAGCATGCTAAGGTCCACTAGCACACTAAATCACCCCTCGAACTGTTTCCCATTCCGGCCAGACATTTCGACCACATGCATGTGGACCTAGTGGGCCCTCTACCTTCTTCACAGGGTTCTCAAAATGGTAGATCGGACCACCAGGTGGCCAGAGGCTGTAGCTCTGTCCTCCACAACATCCTTGGATGCTGCACGCATGTTTCTTTCCTCCTGGGTCGCCTGTTTCAGCACTCCATTAGATATCACCTCAGACAGGGGTCCCCAGCAAAAGTCAGCTCATTTTGTTTTTGTACAACATTATGCTCCCTGCACGCCCCTCCAACACCCATACGATGGCTCATTTCGGGTTCTTGAGACGGGTCCTAAGGGTTTTGTGCTGGATATGGGTGGGCGTAGGGAGTGTGTCACGCTTGATAGGCTTAAACTGGCGCGCAGCGTGGCAGACGAAGTTTTGTTTCTGGCCCAGGTTCCCCGTTGGGGTTGCCCTCCTTCCAGGACCCCGGCAGCGTCTTCACAGGTTCAACATTCTGCTTCTCAGCCGGTATTGGACTGTGTTTCTCCTGTTATTTCGGCTGAGGCACGGCACAGCCGTTATGGCAGGCTGTTTAAACCTCCAGAGAGGGACTGATTTTCTTTCCAGGAGTCCCTTCTGGGTGTTCAGGGGGGAGGAGGTGTGTGGCGGACACTAGGGGCTATGCCTCTCACCCAGCAGGGCTGTAAGCTGGGGGTGTGGTTTACACCCCGGGCTCTCTGGTGTAAGGTGTTTCCTGTTTCAGTTTGGTTTTGGAGTTGAAGAATAAAGCTTAAACCCGCCTTCATCTCCTGTGTTTTTCCTCATCCTGCCACAGGGTCATCAAGGGCCATTTCACCTGTGTCTGTGGGCTGAGGGTGGCCTGAAACCGGGCATGCAAAATAATTTCTGCACACGTTGTGCTACAAAATATAGTGACCATCTGGAGGGAGAGGACCCCTACTGTCAACCCCCTAGCCCTCGACATGGTAGACCCCATCACCCTTGATTACCCCTCAGGGGTAAGAGAGGCCATCACTGAACATTTTTTTTAGCTAAGCACAAAACTGTGTTTTTTCTTCTTTTTTTTAATTCACTGTTTCAATTTCTTTTCTCCCATTAATGTAAAAAAAAAAAGAAGAAAAAAATTTTTTTTTTCGATCTTCAGTTTTCTATACTCTTTATCAAGCTCCAACTTTTTTTTTTTGTAAAGTGCTCTCACAGTGTAAACACCCACCTGATACAAATTAAATATATGATACAGTGGTTCTAACATAATAAGTACTAGCTCTTTGTATGGTTCACTTTAAAATAATGCCAATGTTACACCAACTATCCTTGTGACTGTCTTCTTTTTTCCCCCCCAATGTATGATCAGTAGATTGTATGTAAGTGCATATGATTTATTTACTGTTACCTCTCTGGAGGACAGTGTTTTTGTGTGTGGGGGGTAGCAGGGTCACTGTTAAGGTCCCCATATCCACTGTGCAAAAAATACATGTTGCTTTCACAGTAAATCGATAATTGTGTTTTGGCAACCCAGTATTTTAACATTGTTTCACTGAAGTTTACAATGTACAAATGTGGTGCGTTGTGAGCTGCCACCTCCACGGGGGTCTGACCCCCTCTCCAGGCTCCATCAAGAGGGACCCTCATTATTTTAAAGGACAAACTCTTCTGCAGGAGTGTAATCCTGAGTAAGAGCCCCCCTATCTATTTCATGTCCCATTTTTTCCTGCGGGCTGCAAACAATATCAAATCTTTACCATTGTGATGATTCTAAAACCAAGAGTCAGTGTAAAAAAAAAAGTACAGCTTTATACCTGTTGGTTATAGCCCACAACATGGCTAAATAGACAGCCAGTAAGATATTACAGTAGACCTAATGACCACTTTGAACTATGTTCTTATATTTGTTTTTAATTTGCTCCAATCTGAAATAATGATGTTCAAATTATCAAACAAGTGATAAAAGAAAAAAACAAAACAAAACAGAAACATAAATTTATGGGACACATTAATATTATAATCCTGGTAATTTATGCATTGACAGAGTCTGTGATTTTTTTGTACGTATGTGTATGTGTTTTGTTTTTTTTTTGTATTTCTATGCGGCTTCTTGCAACTGCAACTGTGTTACTCCTTGCTTCAATAATGGATTTATGCTCCTAATATTTTTGTAATATCATACTTTGCTCCTCCATCATGAAATACACTGCTCTTTGCGACTTCTCCATGGTCCGATTGGTTGGATGCAGCAAACCCCACCCTTTTAAGTGAACACGCGCTGATCTAGATGGAAAACACTGTGTTCAATTAGTAAGTTGATAACCAGCTTTGTGACACCGACTATCCAGATTACGGATGTCTGGGTAAGCAGTGTTGGGCAAGTTACTTTAAAAAAGTAATTAGTTACAATTACTAGTTACTTCTCCCACAAGGTAACTAAATTAGTTACTCAGTTACAAATTGTTACTGCAGAAAGTAACTATCGCGTTACTTTCAAGTAAATTTTGAAATGCTCAAATGTGTCGGAATTTGGACCCCACCGCCACCCCTCTTTAACGGAACTTAAAATACATGTGCTGTGGCAAACCAGGGGAAACAACCCAGCCTGTCCCATCCCGGGGGCGGAGCCCCAGGCTCAGGCTGGGGGAAGTGGTAGAAGGAGTTTTCTATCTAGTGAGTGTTTTGCAGCCACTGGGCACATAGCAGTGGTCTCACCTGCAGCCCATCTGTTAATCAACCACTCACTCTACTCACACCTGCAGCAATCACAGGCAGTATATACTGACCTGGTTTCTGAGCGCTCGAGAGGGGATAGAGAAGCAGATCGGCCACATGACAGGATCATCCTACGAAAGCCGGACGGTCATCCGCACCAGGGAGCCGTTGCCCCCCCCCCCAGACAGTAATTAAAAGGCTCACCATTCTCTCTCTCTTTGCCCCTCTGCTACTTAGGGCCCTATTGAGTGAAACCGGCCCAAGGTGGCTCAAGTTGAGGAGCCCAAGACCCCAACCGGGAAGAAACTTCAGTTATCGTTTGACCCCTTCCCCTTTTTCCCATCGGGTTAATAAATACTCCTTTTTGTTTTCTGCAACCTGACTCTAGCCTTGTTATTGTTGTGAATCTCGCCTCTGTTTCCCCTGGTGTGCCACAGTGCATGTTCAGTTATAAATGTTGAGGCACTTTTGTCCGGGGCATAATGTGCATTTCCCTCCAAGAAATTAAAGGAATGAATGTAATTGTGAAAAGTAATGGATATACTTCCATTTAGAGAAGGCTACTTTTGGATTATTTGGGCTTACCATTCCTGTTTCTTGTTCAATGACTCACTTGTGTAATTCGTTGTGTGTCCGACTTTGCATGTAAACAACAGCCGCCCACCTCTACCTCTGATTGGCTTTCCATCAAATTTTACTCTACCTCAGCCAATCATCATCATTTATGCGATTGTTTCGTGCCCACTAACTAAGGAAGAACAGTAAAAAAAGACGTGCAAGCATGTGTGCACGCAAGCAGCTTTATGATTCCCTTTCAGTTCACAAAATTGTTTTGTAAAGTGGTAAAAATTGATCTTTATAAATTTTTTCGCTGAGTAAAAATCCTCTCTGAATTATGGAACTGATTAGAATCACTTCTTTTCAACAAATTGTATGGACTTTGAAACTTCTTTTGGTAAGGTTAAGGTTTGATTTCCTTGCATGTGTGGGTTGCATGGGTTGTTACCGACATCTGGTGAAAATTTCATGTCAGTAGCACCTTTAGAAAAATATTTACCAAGAAAAATGGTGACGTGTGCAATACTATATTTTATCCGCTGTATAAATATTTTCAGTTTTATGTTGTTTTTTTCTTTTATTTTGACTGAGGCAGACTTATGATTTTCCAAGTAACTACACAAGTCTGGACTTCTTACAGGAAATCCATGGCAAATAAATAAAATTTTGATTTCAATTCATAGCAAATATATGAATTTCTATCACTGTTAACCATCCCAAACTTACTCTCTACATATTATACATAATAAATCACACACACATTCTTTGTTTTTCCAAATGCACTTAATAACAAAATGAATTCCTTTACAACAACATAGAACTGTAACAGATCAGCATGTCTAGCCATTTGTTTTCTCTGCTGTCCTTGAATAGTCTTCACCATGGTATGTTGTGCTGCCTGGGGATACTCCAATCGTTCAGAGAAAGGTGTGCACATGTATGGCTTCCCCAAAGACAGGGAAAGAAGGAAAATAAGGATGGCTAAAGTCAACAGGAAAAATATGACCACCTTCATAGATTGTGAAACCAAAAAAATATTTGAGGTATTCAAAGAATGCATTGCACACTTTCAAAGACCACACCACAGGGAAGTTTAATATTTTTTTTAATTAAAAATAAAGAACACAGAACAGAGAAAATAACACAAAAGCCAGGGGAAGTTGTTCGTATCAAAAGGAGATGTAGGTTACAGAATGTAGGAAAAAAAAGACAGGAAACAACACTTAAAAATGGCCAGGAAGGTGAATGAGACACATTATGACCCACAGTCCAGAATCAATATCTCCATATCATGTGCTTTGCCCATCATTCCGCAGCCTCAATAATAAATTTAAATTAAATAAAAGTTTAATTACAATAGCTCTCCCTAAATATTAACTTCACTATCAACAGGGTTGGATGAAGTTATATTTAAGAACAGAATTTGCATTCAGCCTGTGGCATCTGTTGCTATCCAGTGTGTTAGCCTAAGCTTTTATCAGTTTATATTCTCTAAATCTACTAATCAAGACGGTGACAATCCGTCAACATACTTAATTACTCGTGTCAATTTGATTTCGATGCACAACTGATATGGAAATACGATTATTTAAACATTTTACCTTGAAAAAGTGTAGCTCCGACAATCTGCTCCATTGAGATACATTGAGCAGCAGTTAGCTTATGCTAACTTCCGGGAACTTTCGAGGGTCTCCGTACGCCACTACGCCACAAAACTGAACCATTGCAGTGAACGGAGTTGTCGCCACTCTCTCTCTAAAGGCACTCTAATCGGATCCAGCCCTAACTCCTCCTCAGGTTCACCATCCATCCATCCATCCATCCATCCATCCATCTTCTACTGCTTTTCTGTTTCCGGGTCGCGGGGGATGCTGGAGCCATTCCCAGCCAACGTTCCGGGCAAGGGCGGGGTACACCCTGGACAGGTCGCGTCCATCACAGGGCCAACACACAAAGACAAACAGAGACGAATAACCACTCACACTCGCATTCAGACTTACGGACAATTTAGAGTCACCAGTTAACTTAGACATGCATGTCTTTGGACGGTGGGGGAAACCGGGGTACCCGGAGAAAACCCACACAGACACGGGGAGAACATGCAAA
Source organism: Remorina albescens (assembly GCA_034769265.1). Taxonomy (NCBI): domain Eukaryota; kingdom Metazoa; phylum Chordata; class Actinopteri; order Carangiformes; family Echeneidae; genus Remorina; species Remorina albescens. The sequence continues at coordinate 2,743,543 of CM068485.1, read as the reverse complement.
CTCCGCACAGAAAGCGAACCCACGACCTTCTTACCCTCAGGTTCACCTTCTCGTCTAAATGTGGTTTCTGCTGATCTCAAAAAACCAAGATGGCTTAAAGATGAATTCCAAACTGATGGTGAATCAGGCCATCACCTTGTGATTCATACTCTGGGAACCACGAATAAGTAAACCTAACTAAATGACAACTCTTCCAATACCAGAAAATGTCAAGTGAGTAGGGTTCCTCCTCCTCCACAATGAATTATAGCTTGGCTGATACTTGGTACATAAATAACAATCTTGATGATGACCCTCTAATTCAAAATGATGTGAAATCACTGCAAGTGAGTAAAATATCCAGTATTTTACAGCAAGGTACAATAAAATTCAGAGACAAATTAACTTATATAGCATGTTTCTGTGTTGTTGTATATCTTGTGATGCTCATGGTTACTTAAAATATTCCAAATCCATTGTCTCACTAAATCTTGTCCTCCAATCACACACGTTGAGTTAACTGATCATGTTGGATCTGGTAACATCTTTGTAATAATCATAGTTGTGGCTAACAGGTTATAGTTCCAGACAAGTAAAAACTCTGGGATAAGGCAACAATGTCATTAAATCTTTAGCTGTCTTGAATATAAACCTCAATGTCATCATAAAAGGTTTGCTGTTACTTTTCTTTACTTCAAAAAATATTCCTTTAAGTTTCCCCAGTATGAATACATTTATTTCCTTTTCAAATTAGGCTTCTTAATGAATTGTGCTCCAGTTCCTTATTTGTATCTTTCACAGTATAGCTGCACGTCTTCAGAGCAGGAGGAAGAAACACTGAAGTACAACAACTCCACAAAACACATACAACTTTCCATAGACACAAACTACACATCTCTAGGAACTACCAATTCATCGTAACAGCATGAAAACTAACTGTAGCATCAGTAAAGTTTGGACTGATTTGAATCTGATTGAAAACTCAACACAGAACACAAAATTAACAACTACAACAACAAAGGTGCTTTGTTGTGTTGCTCCAGCCCTCAACCATGCTGTTTAGTCTGACCAAAAGAGCGCTATCGTGTTTGTGTGTGTGTGTGTGCGTGCATGTGTGTTTCAGAGTAACAAATCAAGACCATCCATTTAGGAAACTTACATTTAAAGTCTGATAAACCCAGTTCATTTCAGTTTCTGTCATCTAATGACTCAGTGTTGTGATCATTATATGACATGACATAAGAGAGGAAATGGATGTTTGCCAGGTTGAGGAACTGAGTCAGGTCTGTCAGACCGTGCGAAGGAGTGAGTTCATGTGATCATTATCCTAATGTTTTCCTGTCTCACCCCGTTCATACAATTATAAACTGTGGTTATTCCAACATCACCAGTAACTTTATCTGGTCATAACATGTTGTTGTGATGTCATGACAGGCACATACACACACAAACCCATGCACACAAGCACACACATACATCCATGTAGCCCATATTAGAATAGTACCTGTGTGTTTGTTTGTTACTTTATAATAAATGTTCTTAAACACAACTGCTGGTCTAATTGATGTTCCACAGGAAGGAATATTGCCAACCTCTTCTCTGCAGAACTCTGAATCCTTCTCCTTTATTATGGTAACTTGGCTGTAGTTATTAAGTTACTTATTAGTCAGAGATCCAAATTAGTATTTCATGAGGCTGAATTGGTGATTTGGCTATTGTTTTCCTTTTTAGAGTGGTGCCCTGAAGTTAACTTTGATATTAATTGAAGTTATCAGTCAACATTAATATTTTTGATATTAATAGTTTATTAATTTTTTGATAGCCAAACACCAATTAAATACAAGGCCCAAACAAATTCTGACCCGTGTAAATTGTATCACAACAGCTGCCAGCAAAAGACTACACCATAGTCCTGTAGTACAGAGACCCACAGTGACTTGTTTGCTTCAGGGCAAGAAGTGAGAAGTTTGCGAGAACACAAAGGACTTGAGCTATTAACATTACTCAAACAGACGACCAGAGATGATCCCTCTCACTGTGTTCATTTCGTGTGCTCTCACCTCTGAAGAAGAAGCCCCTGAACTCACATGACGTTGCACTATGTTTGTAGTCTAAGTTAATTATATTCGACATATTAATGATTGTTGATAGATTCACATATGAATACATTTTCTTATGCTTTATTCATCTGATTATTCGTCACGAAAGACCACAGTAATATTTAGCCATCACTGCACTTACACTAGAATATTTGTGTTTGCTGCAAAGATGTGAAGAAGAATCAAACATAATTTCTTCCTCTCTCAGCCTTTATGCATGCTTTGGAAATGTGGCCTTAAGTAAAAAGGCTGAAGTTACTGTTGTTATCTTCACTACACTCCACCGATACACTGTAATGTATCGGCACGGGCACACACATTCTGAAGTATAAAGTGCTCCATAATTATTTAAATCTTTTAGTTCTGTGCCACTTCACACAACAACACCTCCTCATATTGTCAACACATATGGTGGCATCCATCTCATTCCTTAGTTATTTTTTCTCCTCAATAATAAATCCCCTTTGTAAAAACATGTAACTCCTTAATGATTCATACCCACAATGCCTTTGAATAGGGCTCTTACCTTTGATTGTGATGGCAGTCTGCTCCCCGAGTAGCAGCTTTAGTCTCTTTGCATGGATTTTACCCTGGTAGTGTGACTGTGCCACCACTGCTGAGGTGAAGGACATGTTACACAGCGTGCAGCACTTATTCTTGTCCACATCACCCTCGGCGCTGCCCTAAAAAAACACATAAGATCTCATCAATGATACATCAGCCCATCACAACGTTTATTTATCTGTGGGGGCTCTAAAAACACAAGTCAATCAAACATGTGAGTTCTTTTTGAGGTGGTTCTTGTTTGAGGAAAACATCTGCACACTGATCACATCACCAATCTCTACCACCTCTAATTACAGTGAGAGGAAGGGGGGGCTGGTGAGTGTTTGAATGAGAGCCAATGAATCAGTGAAGCCACAGTGCTGAACACATGTTTGCTCAATGTCTCTCTTATGTAATCAATAATGTGCAATAAATCAGTTGTCTCACAGTGTCTCACAGTGTGAAGGACTGAGTTGTAGAGTTCAGTTTTCCATTTGTATTTATTAACATTGATTTTATTAAGTATTTTTAGTGGAGCAGCTTATGTTTAAATATTTACATGAAAGTAGTAAATAAATTTTGTTCTACAGCCTCATGTAACTGCTTAGTACCATGCATTGTGTTTACTGTAAAGTAAAGTAGCTCTTGGAGATTACCTCCGTTTATTCTGACTGAAGAGGTCAACGGTAAAAAGCTCAGATTAATTTATAACAAGACTTTGTAAGCCACTGTCAGTTATAACTAACAAAATAATTAAATTAAAGATGCTAACTAGGGATGAGCGAGTACACCACTATCCGTATCTGTTCAACCATCTACATTATCTGTATCCATATTTGTAATTGCAAGGGGCAGGACTTAAACTGGAAGTGGGCGTGGTTTATATGGACATTGTATTTTTAAGCCTGAAATTGATATGGGTTGGTCAGAAGTTGCTATATTTATTGTATATTTATTGTATACATTCATTACCCCCTACCCAAACCAGGGTCTGTATCCCATCCCTACTTTTATCTCCACCTCTTCTATTTCTCCCCCTACCCGAACCAGGGTTTGTATCCCCACCCCACTTTTACTGGTGCAGTTGGTGCGAGGTCGGAGTAGTTGATGGTAGTGCTGTTTGAGATAGTTGTCTCGGTGTGAGGAGCAGTGATAGCTGGCATTAGGGGGTGACTCTGGGATGCCAGTGATCACTGTGTAGCCTCCTGGAGGTGTCGTGGGACCAACTAGACGAAACACTGGTGAAAGGAGGTTCCCACCTGATGACCCCAAAGACATGTTAGTTATCACTGCTCACTGGGCTAGTTAGATATAGTAATCTTTAGGGCACGTAGGGCAGGTCGCAAGGTTGTTGTTTAGTTTAGGGAGTTAGTCACTGAGTCTGGTCCATTTTTTTGTTGCACAAGTTTCTTGTGTTTACTCTGAAGTAAGCCTCAATATATTTTTATTTACCACTTAATTTGTATTAGACCAAGGTAAGAAGAACGAGCCGACTGGCAAAAAACCTGACCTAGTGAAGAAACAGTGAGAATGAGAAACGCAATGCGGGCTGCATACAGCCCTATCTCATCACACAAGCACCGCTTCTGTTACAAATCAAGTTTTTACCCCATAACCCCATAAAGTGGGGCAGATTTGAAACGTTTGGGTTATAAAAAGCTATTTTAAAATGATGATGTAGTAGTGTGGATGTAGCTGAACTTTTTATCGCTATTAGGTTAAATGATGATTTTACCGGGGGACTCGATCAGGTAGTTGGAAATATCGATGTATGTCACCTCCAGCCATTCAGTGGGATCATTTCTCCATAAAAATGAAGGCAAGGAGAAGGGGCAATGAGAAAGACCTACATATGTGAGTTTTTCATTGTACCATTTTTTTTCCAGTATAGCTAGTGTGTTAAAATACTCATCTGACATGTTGAAATAATGTTTTAAGCTAAGTACTGGACAGTGTATTTTAAATTGTGCCGCCGATTGTTTTCCCCTCCAGTGGGCGTGGCTTTCAGAGTATGACGCGTTGCGCTTTGTCTCTATCACAGGATGCCCTGAGGAGGATTTTCCTTCAGCCCGAGCAAGGATATTGACTCGTATTACTCGTGTGGTACTCATACTCATCAAAATTGCTATATTCGGCTCAACCCTAATGCTCACAACGCTAACTGTTATGATCTCAACAGAGCTTGGCTTGACTTCCTGGTCCTGTCAAGCTTTGCAGCCTTTTTCCAAGTGAGTTTTTTTCAGGTTATTGGGGTTTTTCCCAGCCAGCATTTAGGGCAAGGGTGGGGTACACCCTGGACAGGTCACCAGTCCAGTGTAGGACCCACACATAGATACAGACAAAGATGAACAACCACTCATACCAAAGGGTAAGTTAAACCTTGACATGCATGTCTTTGGACTATAAGGGGAAACCAGAGTGCCGGGAGGAAACCCACCCAAGCACGGGGAAAACATGCAAACTCCACACAGAAGGCCCCACGCCCAGGAAAGAGCCCACAACCTTGCTGCTGTGAGGCAACAGCGCTAACCACTATGCCCGTCAAATTTTCAATGAAATGAAACAATGAGGAGATAAGATCCTCAATTATGCAGCCACATGAAACCAACCACACTGGTCTCGTGTAACCCTCATGACACACTGTTTACACCAGGTCTCCCCAGCCCAGGTGTAGGAGGGCTCCTGCCTGTTTTAGATGATTTCTTGCTTTAACAAATCTGATGTGAATGATCATTTTGTCTTGAAGCCCTGCAGGGTTCTGAAAAGAAGGTGTGTTGGAGCAGACAACCATCTAAAACATGCAGGGCAAGAGTCTTCCAGGACCAAGGCTGGGACTCCTGGGGGCTGTATCACAAAGCTGGATTAACATGCCCATAATCTCTTTTTGTTATCTGGCTTCACTTACCCGGACATCCGCAATCCTGATAACCATGTTCACGAAGCCAGTTATCAATCACTGATTAAACCCAGGGTTTTCCCATCTATATATGTGCGTTCACTTAAAAAGAGCAGGGTTTGCTGCATATGACCAATCGGACTCAGGAGAAGAATACTATAAATCAATAATTCAAGCAAAAAGTTACGGAGTTGCAGCTGCCAGAAGATGCAAAGAATGCTGGCAAAAAATAGCAAACTTTGTCAATATGTAAATTACCGGGATTATAATATTAAATCTCCACCACATCGGCGAGATTTAATATTATAATCCCGAGGCATTAAAGGCATTAAAAAGTCTAATGGCTGTGAGGACAAAGGACCTTCTCAGCCTCTCCATGCTGCAGTGCAGTGAGGGGTGAACCACTCATTGTGCCCACTCCTCTGTCCAGCCAGTATGATGTAGAGAGGGTGGTTCACATTGCCCTCAATCGCTCGCAGTGTTTTTAAAGTACGTCCCTCAACCACAGTTGTCAGTCCATATAGCCTCCTGGCAAGCACTGAGCTGGCTTTTTTAACCAGCCTGCCCAGGCACCTCCTGTTTCTGTCCACCAATAAGATCACCACCACTGTCTGATAAAACGTGTGCAGCAACTCACTGCAGACATTAAAGGACCTGAGCCTCCTTAGAAAGTAGAGAGGAAGCTTGTTGTCGAGGACAACACGCAAATATATAGGTCTCCACAACCTCAATGGCCTCCCCTCGTATGCAGACCGGCTGACATGGTGGTTTAATCTTTTAATATCTACTGTATCACCAACGCCTTGGTCTTGGACATATTCAGAAGTAGGCCATGTTTATTGCTCCAGTCAGTGAAGGCATCAACCATCTCCTGTGCTACCTATGGTTTTATATGATGTAAAATAAGACGTTCCAATGTTTTCATGATATGTGAAGTTAAAGCCACTGGCCTGTAGTTATCTCTACTGGGTGCCCAAAATTGGGCGTTCAAACTTAACCTGTTCTGGGGGCAGGTAAGGCATTCCATGTAGGCTACCATAGCAACGTACACCAATAAACCCAATTTCATGAGATAAAAAACCCAGGGTTAATCCTGAGGTTACCTTGCTAAAATGAAATACAGCTTTGTGATACAGGCCTCTGGTGTACACATTCATTCAATTAATTAATCTAACAATATCATCAGTGCTGATGGGGGGCTCAGGATCACATCACTGCTTTTTGTAGACAATATGGTGCTGTTGGCACCATTGATCTGTGACCTTCAGCTCTCACTGGACAGGTTCGCAGCTGAGTGTTAAGCGGCTGGGATGAAGATCAGCACCTTCAAATCAGAGGCCATGGTTCTCAGTAGGAAACTGATGGATTGTCTACTCCGGGTAGGGAATGAGTCTTTGCCCCAAGTGAAGGAGTTCAAGTACCTCGGGGTCTTGTTCACGAGTAGGGGGACCTTGGAACATGAGATTGGCCAGAGAATCAGAGCAGCGGGAGCGGTACTGCAGTCGCTCTATCGCACCGCTGTAACGAAAAGAGAGCGTAGCCGGAAAGCAAAGCTTTTGATCTTCAGATCAGTCTTCGTTCCTACCCTCACCTATGGTCATGAAAACTGGATCATGACCGAAAGAACAAGATCGCAGGTACAAATGACCGAAATGAGCTTCCTCAGAAGGGTAGCTGGCTTCTCCCTTGGAGATAGGGTGAGGAGCTTGGTCATCCGAGAGGAACTCAGGGTAGAGACACTGCTCCTTTGCATTGAAAGGAGCCAGTTGAGGTGGTTCAGGCATCTGGTCAGGATGGCTCCTGGGTGCCTCCCTTGGGAGGTGTTCCAGGCACGTCCAGCTGGGAGGAGGCCCTGGGGCAGACCGAGGACCAGGTGGAGAGATTATATCTTATATAATCTTAATATAAAAACGCCAATGGACGGTACCATTCCATTACACTCCAATCCACAGCTGAAATTAGTGTAATTGCTTAATTTAGCCACATCAAGCCGTACAAACACATCAGGGGTAAAATTACGCATCATAAACAAAGCCACTGATGTGTTAGACCAGTGGGGGGGGGGGGGGGTCCAGTCTCATGCTGCAATTTCAACCTGAACCCTTAACTGAAAAGTTATTTGTAGTGAGCTCTGATATAGTGGAGATCACCAGTGTGTGTTTGTGTGTGGATGAGGAAGAGACACAGCTCTTCCTCCCACACACAGTGTGTGATAACAGGTATGCTGCAACACACTGACTCATTCTGCCACGCACACACACACACTAACACGAAGCCCCTCCTTCTGCCCTTGGCCTTGTCCTTCACTAACTCTTACTGCACGCACACACACACACTCCTAAGGCAGTAGCAGCCAAACCCTGTTCCATCTTATTTGCGGGATTTCATAGTCATAATGAACAAATATATATTCAGGAAGAGACCAAAAAAACTACTCCAGGGGATGAGACAGCAGCTCCAAATTGGAAGGATCCATAATTTCATGGTTAATTAAAACTCGATAAACATGGAGCTAATTGCAGGGAAATGTAATTAATGAACTGGCAGGTACGTGTATGTTGCCAGATTGACAATGAGAGTAAATACAGACAAGAGCTCCGTGGCTGCCGTCTGGTCTACAGAATCAATCTAATATGATTATGAAGTTTTTGGATGAGGATGATTCTCTGATTAACACAGCAACACAGTTTTAGTTTTAAATATTCTCCTTCAGTTCTATTTTTTGTTTTGTGCTTTTGGTAAGTGGAGGTAGCAGTCTATGACTGTATATGACTTTAGCAGTCATATATAGTGGGCTCCAATTTTCAGCATAATCTCAGCTCAACGGTGAGAAATAATTGGACTTCTGCATTGGCAGAATATACTGCTGCGCTGCACACTCTGGATATATAACTGATGAAAAAATGGGGAGGCAAAGGGTAGGGAGAGAGAGAAGGACAGAGAGGGAAAGCGGGAGATGGAGAGAGAGAAGGAGAGAGAGGGAAAGTGGGAGAGGAAGAGAGATGGGGAAAGGTAGACAGAGAGAGGGTGAGAGGGTGACAGAGGCACAGAGAGGGAGAAAAGCTGAGAGGGATCGAGGGGGAGAGGGAGAGAGAGAAAGAATGAGAAGGAGAGAGAAAGGGAGAGACAAAGGGAGAGAGACAGAGGGAGAGAAAGAGAGGGTGGAGGGACAGAGAGAGAGAGAGAGAGATGGAGGGGGTGTGGAGTGCCTCCTCTGCTTCATGTGAGTTATAATAAAATAATCTTTTGATTTGTACGCAGTAAATTCTCTTTGCTGTCACTCATTGCTGCACATCCCCGTCTAGTTTTCAGTGGAGCAGTGTGTCTTTGTTGCATATCTTTCGGTGTCATGTGGATGGCTGTGTGATGGCGTCCTGCACCAGACTCTTGCTGTTTTTTGTCACCATGCCGTCACTCTGCCATGGTACCAGCAGCTCGCTCTGGAATACAACCGCTCCATGTGGGCTGCACTTAAGAAGCTGCAGCTGCTCCTTCAGTGAGGAGACACAGGTTTCGGGCAGCCTGGACCAGATTGGCCTAATCTAGACCAGTTTAGCGTGCTTAAAGCCTGGGCTAAATGCAGAGGTTGGGGAAAAACTCACTACTCGTGTGCATCTCCCCTGAGAAACATACAGAAGAATAGGACATCTCAGTGGAAGGGTATCCCACAAAAAAAAAAAAAAAAAAAAAGTTTACACTGTGCTGACTCACTGCTGCAGACACACACTCAGGATTTTTTCTCCATTCCTGCTGTTGATTGTGGAGGTGGCTTTACTGAGTGTGTCACAACACAATTAACATCTGTTTACACTCAAACACACAAACAACTGCCCTCACAGACCGAAGACAAGCCTGAACTTCATCTCTCCTCCTTTAGTAATCGTCCGTTCAGCTTCTGTTCCTCATGTTCTCTGATGGAAACCCAGAGTTCAGACTGAAGTCTTTGTTTGACGGCAGAGAAATCACAGAGCAGCTTGTTTCCAGGAAGTGAAGAATAGCATTAAAACAAGCTCATCTTTGACAGTAACTGGAGATGGGCATCGTTCTCTCAGTTATACTTTTATGTATGAGACCCTGGTCTCTGGACTCCATAGAGGATGTGGGTGAGAGGAGGATGTTGGTCAAGCTGACATCAATCATGCACAACACCTCTCACCCCCTGCATGAGACTGTGGGGGCCTTAAGCAGCTCCTTCAGCCATAGACTGATACACCCACAGTGCAGGAAGGAACGTTATCGCAGGTCCTTCATCCGAACTGCAATAACACTCTTTAATTTAATATAATATTTGTCATGTGCAATCCACACTCATGTCTACTATTCATATTCATGTCATGTGCAATTTATTTACCAGTGCAATAACCATCCATGGTATATCTATATTTATATATGTATATATGTAGGATGTATATAGTGTATTATTATGTATACAGTGTATTTATGTTATGTCTTTTATATTTTATCTATTTCCTTTGCACTCTTTTTCATATCTGTCGTACTGTGGAGCTGCTGTGACAGTAAATTTCCCCGATGCGGGATTAATACAGTTTATCTTATCTTATCTTATCAATGTCTTCAGTGTCTCAGGTCACATGATATCCTCCATCTGATACACTGATTGTAGAGTTCATTTTTACTCCTGTGACATGAATTTCACTGAGTTGGCCACATGTGAAATGGAGCAGATGGTTTAATGGAGTGGATCAATTGCAGGCATTAGTTCTGCTAATGGCTACCAAACCTAAAGCTGTAATAATTAGCAACTTGGCAGAAACAATAGAAGTTGTGGAGCAAATAGTTTCCAATTTCAGTAGACATTCAGTCTGGACTCTGTCTCTGTGACAGCAGCACGGCCAAAAGGCAAACAGCGTCCCAAAGGTCAGCACTGTTACGGCCGTTTGCTACTGGTCCAATCAGGTGTCAAAGTTTCCTCATGTGTGTTTGCACAGCTTGACTTTGCCACTGTGAGCTGAATTCATACAAGTGAACTGACTCCCCAGCAGACTTTTTTCAGTTTTGAAAGCATCAGCTCAGGTACAGATAGACGGATCCTGTAAAGCCATGAATCAGTTGTTCCCTGCTGAGAACAAAGACACATAAAGAGACTCAAGAAGACTTAAATGTTCGAGGACCATTGACTGACACATTTGTGGACTTTTCTTTGCCCTCCTATTATCTCTCAGCATAATACAGTGGTGTGCAAAAGTTTGGGCACCCCTTAGGAAAAACACTGCATCAGTTTGTCACTTGCTGAGCTTTCGAAGCAGCAACTTCATTTTAACATATGTTATACCTTATGGAAACAGAAACATCTCAGTAGTGAAATCATTTTTATTGGTCCAACAGAAACATTTTTATGTGCATTTAAACAAAAATAGGCATGTGCATAAATTTGGGCACCCAAAAGAAATAATTACATTAATATTTAGTAGAGCCTCCTTTTGCTGCAATAGCAGCCTGTAGATGCCTCCTATAGCCACAGACAAGTCCATGAAGTCTGGTGGTATTTTGGGCCATTCCTCCATACAAAACGCCTCCAGTTCCGTCAGGTTTCTTCGATTCCGTGCGTACAAAGCCTGCTTCAAATCAACCCATACATTTTCAGTGATGTTAAGGTCTGGGGACTGGGATGGCCATTCCAGAACATTGTACCTGTGCTTCTGCATGAATTCCTTGGTGGATTTTGAACAGTGCTTAGGATCATTGTCCTACTGTAAAATCCAACCCCGGCGTAGCTTCAACTTTGTGACCGACTCTTGAACATTCTTGTCAAGAATCTGCTGATACTGAGAGGAATTCATGTGGCCCTCAACTTTAACAAGGTTTCCAGTACCTGTGCTAGCCACGAAGCCTCATAACATGATGGACCCTCCACCAAATTTCACAGTATACATAAGTATATAAGTTTTTCTCATGGAATTCAGTGTGTTTTTTTCACCATGCATACCTCCTCTTGTTCTGACCAAATAACACTATCTTAGTCTCATCTGACCACAGTATTTTTTTCCAAAATGCTTCTGGCTTGTCCAGATGTGCTTTTGCATACCTCATGCGACTCTTCTTGTCACGAACACTCAGGAAAGGCCTTTTGCACATGACCCTTCCAATGAGCTTTTCCTGGTGCAAAGTACGCTGGATTGTGGAGCGATGAAAAACTAAACCATCAGCAGCCAGAGGTTCTTGTAGTTCTCTGGAGGTGGTCTGTGGCTTGTCTGTGACCATTCTGCGCCTGGCCCTTTCCTGTATTTTTTTCGGCCTACCACATCTTTCCTTCACACGGAGTGCTCCTGTAGCCTTCCATTTCTGCACTACATTTCCGACTGTGCAGACAAACAGTCCAAACCTTCCAGATAATTACTTGTATCCTAATGAATTATCTTAGTTTTTAGGCCAGTGGGGAGTTGTTTAGAGGCCCCCATGTTGCCACTCTCTAAGAAAGAACCTAGGACAAGCACAGCCAGCAATTACCTATGTTAAACAGCCTTTTTCATGATTGGTTCCACCCGTCTTTGTAATTGGCGGTCTAACAAGCTAATCAAAGCAATTTTGTGCTGCAACCTGTTAGCTATAAATCCCTACAGGTCTTGAAATGAATGTGATTAAAAGGGTGCCCAAACTTTTGTACATCCCATTTTGCTACTCTAAGAATTTCAGTCTGTAAAACACTTAAATGTCTACATCTCTGTAGGAAAACAAATCTTGTTGCTGTGATATTCTCTTGTAAAGGAAAAGCAAATCATCATGAAATCTCAGAGGGGTGCCCAAACTTTTGCATACCACTGTATCTCCACAGCAGGTTCAGGAACTCGGAGGATGTTTTGATCATTTACACCTACTCAGTGAAACATTCAGCTGTGGTTCTGAGCCAGACGTAGCCCCTGCCCCTATAGAAGCAGTTAGGCTTCAGCCCACAGAGTCCCTAGAGGATAAGCTACGGGCTGAACTCCAGGCTTCCCAAGTGCGGGAAGTAGCTTTACTTAAGGAGCTTGACGACGCCTGACAGACTGCTCAGATGGTCCAAGTCACACCACCTGATCTGAGGACAGTTGGTAGACAGAGAATGGCCCCTGAAACTTTGTCTGGCTATGTCACACTTGACCAACATCCACCTCCAGTAGTGTACGATAGGAATGTAGATGCGTCATAGCCAAAGGGCGCACCCCAGTCTGTCCATCAATGCTCGATCACCCCTTTTGAGGGGAGAAGAACTTCCACTTTAATGAAAAGTGGGCATCATCCTCTTTTCTTGAGTGACGATAGGGACCTTGAGCCTCTACCAGCTGGCGAGCCACATGCATGGAGTGATCCACGCCCTCACTTTCATTCCACTCCACAGATCCCTCCTGCACCACAAACACTCTACATGCAATAGAAACCCTAACAGAGGTAGTAAAAGATGATATCACCTATGTATGAGTAGTTAGAGATCTAATGCTAATGTTCCGGTTGGTTTGCTTGTAATGCTGATTGTTTTTGAAATGACATATGTTTTATTAATAGGTCCAGCCATTGTGTGATATTGACTTTTTTCCTGTTTTAGTTTTGTTGTATTGTTTTCTTGGCGATAGTTAGGGCTACAAGCAGGGGTATTATGATTTGTTTCGACTGTGTGTTAAGTGTGTCTAGATTGCCAAGTATGCATAAGGAGGGAGAAAGTGGGATGTTGCAGCCAGTGAACTGGGATAGTGTGGTGGTTCTTTCTTTCTAGAACTGATATATGGGTGGACAGAGCCAGAGTGCAGGTAGGTAATCATCTATTGTGTTGAGTGTGTAATGAGTGCATATGTTTGAACCAGTTAATCCCATTAAATGCATTTTGTGTTGTGTAATGTGTGTTCTGTGGATGATCTTGTATTGTATTAGTGTTATGTTGGTGTTCCTGGTCATACTGAAGATGTCATACTGAAACATTGTTCCAAAATTGGTTGTCAGTGTTGATGTTAAGGTCTTTTCCCATTTGTTTATTGGAATATAGTGAGTATTGTTTTCAGTGGTGCATATAAGTTTATAAAATTTTGAGAGTGGTTTCTTTGATTTTGCAATTTTATTGATGTTGTCCATTAGTGGTGGTTGTTTTAAATGTGTGTTTGATATATCTATTTTTTCTTGATTGTGTTTTTTAGTTGGATGTACTGTAAAAAATTGCTGTTTTTCAATGCTGTATATATCAGTGAGTTGTTGAAATGATAGCAGGGTGTTAAAGTCAAAAATGTGGTGTAGGTGTGTGACTCCTTTTTTTGTTTTCCATTTGGTGCCTATCACAGGTGACTTATTTGCTGTGAAGTCTGGATCGTTCCATATGGGAGTGGTTGGTGAGATTGTAGTACGTTTTATTTTATTGACTTTCCACCAAACTGTCAGAGTTGTGGCGATTGCAATGTTTTTGAAGCAGTTGTGGTGTTTGAACAAACTGCATGCCAAGACATAGCCATTACCGATTTACCCTTCATCAGCAACACAATCAGTGTCTATCCATGGGTGGTGGTGATGAGTTGCGTGGGTCCATTTGATAAGATATTTTAACTGATTTTCTATTTGGTGCTTCTAGGCCTCCTTGATGTTTGGACTGTTGTATTGTGGCAAGTTTTATTCTGGGTAAATATTTCTGCAGTAAATATTTCTGAACTTTAATTATTAATATTCTTGCCAATAACCAAATTGCCCCTACTAGTGCACAACACAATCCTACTAATAATATTTACAAATACACAATTGCAGAGACTACTTATAAAAAACAAACAAACAAATAAACTGAAAAAATAAACAAAAGCTAAACCTGACAAAAACCTCTACCCCCTTCCCCCTCTGATCTCAGTCCACTTGGTCCAGCCAAACGAGATAGATTATTGACATCAACTGGAGTCCTGTGAATGCATTCCATGTGTGCACCCATGGGAACACTCCCCCCAGAAGTTGACCTCAAAAAAGACAGGGGTTAGTGGGGTCAAAAAAATAAAAGCAATAAAACAACAAAATACACTTCCCGTATTAGATACAATGTCTAACTTCACACAGTCAATGTTTGTGTGCGTGTGTTCTTTCACCTCAGTGAGGAGGATGATTTCCAGCTCCCCTCACACTTCTCCCCCCTTCAGCAGGCTCGCCAACCACATTGTGAGACAGGAAGTCAGCCACAGTGTTCTGCTACCCCAGCCTGTAGCGAATGGAAAACCAATAAGGTTGAAGGGACAGGAACCAACGAGTGATCTTGCTGTTGGTATCTTTCATCTGCTCCAGCCATTGGAGCACCTTATGATCTGTTTCCAATTGAAATTCTCTCCCCAGCAGATAGTATTTGTGTTGTTGTTTCATTTAATGGCTAAACACTCCAGCCCCACTGCCGAGTACCTGGTCTCCCTGGGAAACAGTTTCCTGCTGATGTATGCCGCTGGCTTCCTCTCATCTCCCTCTCCTGGTAGGAGGACCCCACCGATACCCCGACGAGAAGAATCTATCTGGACTGTAAGGGGTAAGTTGAAGTTTGGGCTCTTCCTGCCAAGAGGTACTGTATATGACATCAAGGTAAACAGCGGCAAATGTTTCCATACCTGCCAGCAAGTGGTTCAATAGCCTCTGGAATGTGGCAGGAGCCCCATGGAGAGCAAAAGGCATCTTAGTGAACTTCCAGAGTACTTGAGGAGTCCTAAAATCAGTTAGAGACTTGGCAGCATCAGAGAGCGGCACCTACGAGTAGCCTTTGCGAAGGTCAAAGGTGATAATGAATTTAGCTTGGCCAAAACATTCAGTGAGATCATCCAGTCTTGGTAAAGGATAAGCATCAAATTCCAACTGTGGATTTACCTTCCTGAAGTCGATGCAAAACTGGATGCTTCCATCATTTTTCATTACCAGAACAGGATTCCTCCATTCACTGCTGGATGGCTCGATGACACCCAGCTCCTGCATCACAGCAATTTCCTCCTCCAAAACTGGCACCACCTTTTGCGGAATGCGATACATCTGCCTGATGGGGGTGCTGTTCTTCAGGCATATATCATGCTCCATTAGGTTGGTTGCCCCCGGTTTCTCCCGAAGCAAGTCTGGCGGAATAATGGCCTGCAACTCTTGCTGTTGGCTTAGAGAGAGACGGGAGAGATCAAGGGATCAAGAGTTGCGACATGTAGGAGTAAACTCACCCACCACGTCCTCCTCCCCCACAGTCCAACAAACATCTGCTGTTGGGGTGGGATATCCTGGGTTTTCCACTCCTTCAGCAGATTGATGTGGAACATCTGTTTTGGATTCCTCCTCTCCAGCATCTCAATCTCAGGTTGTTGAACTCAACTTCCTCGGCACTGAATATGGGCCCTGCCATTTTGCCAGCAATTTGTTTTCAACTGATGGAAGGAGAAATCCCTGCTGACCTGGGAAGAAGGCTCTCTCTCTGGCTGCCTTATTGTACCAGGTTCATTGTCCATGCTGAGCTTTCTCCATCTTATTCCTCACCGGCTTGGTGGCCTGTTCCAATTTTCTCCCTCATCTGCAAAATAAAGTCAAGAACACTGGTTTCCGGGGGAGGAAGAGGATGGCAGCGTGAGAAGACCGCAAGTCCGCTGCTCCGTTATACTTTTATACTTTTTGCTTTCAAATATATTCAGTCCCCGATAAAGTCACTGCTGTTATAAGATTAAAGCAGTAAGGCATGACTCCCATAGTGGACTTTCAACAACGACGAGTATGTCGCCGAAAAATAAATCCCATAGGACCGAGCCGGGCATGGGCCCAGATGCCGCTGATAGCTGCGCTAGCACTGCTGGCTCCGAAACTACTCTGCAGCCCTTCGGTATTAGAAAACCTCTGAATGATATCCGCTCCGAAGTCTGTGCGTCGCAGACCGAGATACTGTCTGAGCTTAAAACACTTAAATCAACACTGCAAGCACACGAGGTGAAGCTGCAAGAAGTTGGTGATTCACTCACTGATGTGGATGCTCGTGTGGTTACCTTGGAGAGCCTGTGCTCTGGTCTGGTGCAAGACAACGCAAAGATAAAACTGAAGCTGGAGGACCTCGAAAACCGTTCCAGGTGGAATAACAGAGTGATAGGAGTCCCTGAGCGCGAAGAAGGACCCCGTCCCGCCGTGTTCATGGAGATGTTCTTGCTTGAGGTTTTCAGGAAGGAAAGCTTCGCCAGGCCCCCGGTCATAGACAGAGCCCATTGCTCGCTAGCTTTGCCGCTGAAGCAGAACTAACCCCCACGGCTGATGATTGCTCGGACACATCACTTCCAGACGAAGGAACGTAGCCTACGCTTATCGAGGGAGAAGGGCCAACTATTCTTCAGAGGGACGAGGGTCCATGTCTATCCCGATTTCAGCGCCGAATTAGCCAAGAAGAGGGCCACATTCATCCCAGTCAAAGGCAAGCTATGCGAGGCCAGTATTGAGTTTGCCCTGCTGCACCCGTATTGCCTGCGGATTGTTCATGGTGGAACAAAGCATTTCTTTGATTCACCCCAGGAAGTTATCACTTTCCTACCACAGAAGACCTTGCAACTGCCAGGTGACTGAAGATGAGACACTGGGACTGTCCCACTGCTTTTTCACGTGCTGTAAGTAGGCCTCTGGCTGCTAAACTACTGGGAGTAAGCCATTTAACACACTCAAGCTAATGTTAGCTATTTGCTTTTAGTAGTCATGTTATTATATGCTCCTTCCTCATTTGCACTGTTGAACTTTTTTTTTTTTTTTTTTCTTTCTTCTTCTCATCAGACCTTGTTTCACTTTCCGACTTGTCATGAAGAGCCTGGGAGGTTGTTTTCTGAAGTGAGAAATGTTTTTGTAGCTTCTGTTTATTCTAATGGCTGTAATGGCTTTAATTTGGGGTCACACATACACACGGCAGCTATTAACTGGGCCGATCTCACTGCCTGTGTGTAATGTACACCAATCCTTGTGTATTTATTCTTTTGTGTGGGTAGGAAGCTGATACCATGCTGTATAAGCATACATCTGTGTATTTGTTTGCTGTAGGCCTAATTATTTGACACACATCAGGTCAATGTTTTCACCAGCTTCAATAGGCTATATTGGTTGTGTACTATCACCCCTTTTATATAGGGAATTTTGAGTTCATTTTTATTTTAAATTCATTGTAATGCTAACTCACCCTTCTACTAATGCTTACAGTCACTTTTATGTTCTAATGGACTTCTGGCGCCTCTCCCTTACTCTGTACATACGGCACTTAGGCTTTTTTTGTTGTTGTTTTTTTTCTCCACTCTAATTCATAGATAACTCGGAGCAGAAGAGTTAGGCCACGTTTGACTAGTGACAGTTTAGTTATAGGTAGACTAATAGACGAATGGTTCACGTTAAAGTTAGGGAGAGTTAGGGGAGATTTTGTGGGTGGGTTGTAACGGACGCTGGGCAGGGGCATGTTTTTGGCTGTACTGTTTTTATTTATTTATTTATTCATTTATTCTCTCTTTTTTTTTTGTCTCTCCCTCCCCCAATCCCCCCTCTTTCCTCTCTTACTCAACCCCTTCACATCCATACCTCAATTTCACATCCAGACTGGCTTCTACAAACTTAGTGTATCGATAAGAATAGTACATGATAAGACTTTAACCATTTTTT
Source organism: Remorina albescens (assembly GCA_034769265.1). Classification (NCBI taxonomy): domain Eukaryota; kingdom Metazoa; phylum Chordata; class Actinopteri; order Carangiformes; family Echeneidae; genus Remorina; species Remorina albescens. Next base: position 2,725,447 of record CM068485.1, on the reverse strand, counting down.
CATTAGATGTGACACTCATTTAGGTAAAAGTTATTTCCTGGAACATCAGGGGGCTGAATTGTCCCATTAAACGGAATAAAGTTCTCTCACACCTCTCGCTTCTGAAGGTCGGAATAGCTTTCCTCCAGGAGACTCATCTCTGTAACTCTGATATCCCTAGGATTCGACGCAGCTGGGTTGGTCAGGTATATCATTCCCAATTTAATGTTAAAAGCCGTGGATCCGCCATCTTAATACACAAAAACACCCCGTTTGTTGTTAAGAAGGTTGAGTCGGATGGTAGAGGCCGCTTCGTCATTGTGTCAGGCGAGCTCCTCAGCAAACCAGTCACTCTGGTGAGTCTCTATATACCCAATTGGGATGATAGTCAATTCTTTATTAAACTATTCTCTACTATCCCATATATAGACAGCCATGCATTAATAATCGGTGGAGACTTAAATTAAATTAAATTAAATTTCAATACCTAAATTGTTGTATGTTCTGTTCCTTTCTTTGTGTTACTTTTATGTCAAGTAAGGAAGTCCATTAAGGCGTAGTCAAAGGTTTCTATATGACCCATTGTAGGATGAACTAAAGGAATATGCTTTGAGGGTCAAACTGTCACCCATTTGTTCTTCTGATGGATAGACAGAGTGTGAGACAACATAGAGACAGAATGAGGAGGTTTATTCTGGCTCCTAAAAGGTCGAAGGCCAGAGACCTGTGACCAGAGGATATCTATACCATCTGGTTTTGGGCTTCTAGTTTGGAAGAACTGTCCATTTCAACCACAGATAAGACCTATAAATATAGGGGTTTGGGAGACAGAGGACAGGAGATCTCACATTGGCAGAGAGGCTCCAGGATTCGGCATTTCTGGAACTGTTCCTTTTCTTGTCAATAAACTTCTTTTTTGACTATAAGAAAAGACATGTCAGCGGTGATCTCTTCTTCACATCAGCATCTCAAGATACCACAAAAGTATCTCAAGAGTTTGGATTCTGGGCTGAGAGGGAGGCTGCTGCGTCCCACACCGAGTTCGTTGAATGAAGCTGCAGCACAAGGTAGGTTAAATTAAACCTACATCAGTGCACTCACTGCGGCGGGTGACGGCTGAAGCCTCAGCCTTTTGTGGATGCACTCGAAATGAATGGTTGATTTAAAAAGACCGTTTGCTATAGCCCTGATTTGAGGCTATTGGAGGACAAACATTGTTGAAGCATTGTTGAAGGAAAGAGTGGTGGAGGATAAGAGGGGGACACAGATCCCAGGTGAAACCTGTACGTAGGATTCTGCCAGCAAATTCTGTAAAAAGTGTGTGTTGTGTTATTATGGTTATGTATATATGAGAAGCACGGAAGGTGCTCTGTGACGGCTTGATCAACGTAGGTGCAAATTCCATTTTGGCTGATTGGGTATATCTGGCGGTGCGACTGGCCAGTCATAGTGTTTGGATAGGCTGTCTGAGAGAAAGGAGGGACAAGTTGGGTCCCTGTTGTATGTTAGAAAAGTTAAGCTGTCCAACCACAGAACGGAGCCGGAGATGCTCGAGCTGTGTGCTGTGGAAATAAGAGTTTTGTGAAGCGCTGTATGATAGTGAAGAGCTGGCGCCAGGAGCCCCCTGGTTTGTGTGCATGTGATAACCAAAGCTGAGGATAAAAATGAGATGGGAAGCGCACCGTGAGCTATGCTGTAAGTCAGTGGGGCTATGGTGAAGTCTTTGGGCGGCAATACTCTTAACTGGGAACCAAATTGTACTCACCTAAAAATAAATATATATGTGGAGGAGTATCACACCTCACACCGTATCACACCGAACTTAGCTGCATTTCAATAGCAGTGCAAAAGAAAAAGAAAAAGAAGCACCTCAGCTGCGACCTATAAATTCAATTTCATCCATAAATCAGTCAGATCCTCAGCCCTGGATTGGGGGAACTTATAATTAAAAAATTAGCTTATATAAAATTCCCCTGACTAAGGACAACTAACCAGACATGACTGGACTGACACTGTGTGTGTGTGAATGAAGAGAAGGAAGTACTTCTGCAAAAAGAAAACAGTGAATGAAATGTGAGAGAGTGAAGCGCTGTGTGAAAGTATTAAATTGAGAGTGTGTGAAAGTATTACACTGAATGCTGCTCAAAATGTGATGGGTCCAGTGGATTGTTCAACAGAACAAAGCAAAGCTGTCTGTGCTGATACACTGTGTCACTGCATATACTGTCGCAACTCTGAATTCTGAATGTATTTTGTATGAGCCAAACTCCATGAACGTAAGGTTTTATAATGCAAACTGTCTCATTTTGGTAAATCTGCAATGTGTGGTTACTCTGAAAATATGCATAAATGTATGTTCGATCTGCAAAGCTGGATGTAAGTGCATGGATGGGAGAAGTGTTGTATGGTTGAGGGGAGACGGTTGGAAGTGAACAAATAGTGTGAGGTGTTTAGGCCAGGTTGTGGCACATGTAGGGAAATTGTGAAGTCAGAATCGAAAGAGTTAAAGGAAAGGGGTGAATGACCAAAGAGGAATGCCTCCAGGCTCCTCTTAGTCAAGTGTGACTGGTGTGAGTGAGTAACGGGTGTTTATGGGCATTGCAGTACAGTTGGCAATCGGCCCTGAAAAGTACACAGACACAGAGAGTTAAAAATAGTACCCGCTCTCTTGTGCTTATCCCAAGTCATGCACAGAGAAACAGATTTTTTTTTTTTTTTTTACATCAGTTGAAATGAGTTTAAAGGTGCCAATAGCAAGATGAGAGGTGCCTGTGATGATATTAACCATTTTGATCTCCGAAATGCACAGTGTAGACCATACTGGTCACGGTAGACCCTATGCCGGCACCACAGCTAACAGGTCCTTATAAGGAACCGTCGCTTGAGCCAGTGCAAAATGAGCTAGATGCATATATGAAACAACGAACTGCTATCCATAGATCTATATACTCGCAGGAAAAAGCCTGAAAGGTCAAACAGGACCAGGATACGGCCCGACCAGTGGTGCCAGGAGATCAGGTGTATGTTAAAGTCTTATGACGAAAGTGGCACGAGCCTAGGCACGAAGGACCTTACAAAGTTGTAAGACCAATGCCAACGGCCGTCCAGGTGGAAGGAAGCAAAATGTGGCAATCTGGGACAGATGAAGCCAGTGCCAACCAGCCCCTGACAAGCCCAAGAAGATCCAAGCGACTGCAGGATGCCAGAAGGAGAGCCTCAGGACATGAAAGGAGCCACTCCCAATGATTCAGATGAGTATGATGCAAAAACAAACATCAATCCAGACAGTGCTAGGGCCCCTACCAGATTTCCTACACCAGGTTCATGGCACACCAACCCTGACAATAAAAATAAATAAATAAATAAACTGCCAAGATGATAACTGCTAATGCTTATTACATCTTTACATATAGTCCTTGCATACACGTAGAGGCGTGATACTTATAGTTTTCTCTTTATGATAATGTGCTCAATGCGGAGTTTCAGTCAGTCGAGTGATGAAGGTTGAACTCTTCTGGGCAAGAGGTTCTGTTCCCAGTACAATGTTGACACTCCTGATATAGAAGGTTCAGCTAATGCATTAGAATTGTTTTATTATTTCCACATGCCTGTGCAATGAAGACTTGCTTACTGCTGGTATATGCAAAGAAGAACAGCTTACACATAGTCGCTCACATATAGGCTGCTAGATGCAATGAAGACCTGCTTACACATTATAACTGTACATCAGAGATTTTGTTGATATAATAAAATTAAATCAAAAAGGGGATATCAAAAATCTCCTATCTGGTTGTGTTGCATCTTAAAGTAGGTGGTCACTTGCAGTTTGGGGGCCTGTTGAGTTCACTGCCACTAACAGTTGTCAAATAAATCAGGTAGGAACGTTATCTCTGTATTGTTACATGATAAAATCATATCAAAGGGGGAGATGTTATAATTGGCTTTGTTTTAAGACATCTTATATCCTTATTTTGTACTTTTCCACTGAATTTAAGTTTCTGTTTTGCACTTGTCCACTGAGCTCATGTTACTAAATTACTAAAGTTAAAAGAAGAAATGAGGGGGGATGCTGGTAGAAGAGGTAGCCTGTCTTTGGATTGGCTGGACCTAAATTTAGGAAAATGAGGAGCCGTTTTGGCCAAGGCAGCCATGAGTGCTACCATAGTTCTGATTCTGGTTTCTTTTTGACATGTTGAATTGTTCCCATGCTGAGGAGACAGTGCCTGCTGGCAATGGACAGACACACGAACATGATGATGGGCCTGCAGGGAGCTTGGATGGTAAATGTACTGGCAAATGGACAAATGACTCACATGCATCCAGTTTTCCAAGGACTACTGGGGGACATGGACTCAATACTGAATTATTCGAACAATGCTGATGATTTGGAGGATGAATCAGAGTAAGAGGAGAAGGAATTCTGAGTACGGTGAGAAAAAGGGACACAGGTATTAAGGGAAATGTGTTGGAATGGAAAGGAGCCCGACAGGGGGGACATGGAGATTAATACCTGTTGATAGACGCAATGGACTGAATTATGCACCCGTAAGTCACCAATATCCTGTAACATCAAACAGATGCATCATATACTCTTGATGTAGGTATTAGCAGTAAGAATCAGTGTATCACCACAGTCTTAATTGTCATATCAATATCCACTTATTTACATTATCCATTAGTTGAATTACTATGAAAATGTGTTGTGTTGATGGTTCACGGTTCAAGGTGTGACTTGAGAAGTTGGTCACCTCTGGGGAAGGGGCCATGGGAGAATTTTCCTGAAAGGTTTTTCGCTCCCATACATCTCTGAAATTGTGAACTTTCTCATGTATTCCAAGTGTATCTGGATGAATGTTATCATTATCACAGTAATGTTGTACTTATGCAGTATCCAGTATATCATATCATTTTTATGTTTCAGTACATCATAACATTTTGTGTTTTAGTTTTGCCATGTTATGTTATTCATCATTTATAATCAACACAATTAGTTTGAATCACTATAGTGATTTCAGGAGGGATATGTAGGGCAAGGACAGGGTCCAGAAGCATTGTCTCTGTTCATGCATGTTGTGTTTGAAAAGGGTGTGTGTGTCAAGATGGCCTACGTCACACGTAAACAACCGGCGGAAGCTGCCGCAAGGTTCCGGCTGGCAATAGCAGACAGCGCCAACCGGTGGTCAGAGGCGTTTCTGCACATGCACAAATCTGATAGTAGATAACGAAGGGATAAGGCAGCGCTATACCCGTGTTATCTGACGATCGGATGTGCGGAGCAAACCATGCGTGATTGAATGGACGTGTAGGTGTGCGTGTGCATGTGTTAGTAAGAGAGAGAGAAGCGAGAAGAAGGGAGACCGACTCTCGGTCCCGGGACCTTGAGGAGAGCAGCAGTTGCCTTGACTACAGAGAGCGTGCATACGGACGGTAGTTTTTAGCCCGCTGTCTGGTTGTAGACTGACAAAGCAACTTACTTTTCGCTCATGGTGGTGCACACACAAAGATAATAATTATCCCGAATGGAATAACACAAACAGTTTAGCGTGGTTAAAAATACTTCTCAGAGTACAGCAGAGGGCGGACTCAGTGGTCTGTTAAAACACAACAATAACGAGCGCTAAGCTTGTAAAACACACAGATCTAACGTCTCTGCCCAAACAACTTCTTACTTGTGTTGCTCTCCTGAGCGAACCAGTGTGTGTATAAGTCCGTCAGTTTGATCCAGCAGCGGGTCCTCCAGTGCGTGGTACTGACGGCGCGGGTTTCTCGGCGGGGCAGCGATGAAACACCAAGTGGTCGACTCAATCGGTAGACAATGGGGCGTAGAACTTATCTGTATCTCCGTGAAGAAACTATCTTCCTTCTGCAGGTAATAACTGAGAGGTCAGTGGGTTGCAAGCAGCTGACTCTCATGGATCCGGAAAAGTGTTCAGGTGAACACGGGTCTCGTCCAGCGGGGGTGAAAATGGGGGAATAAACACGCGTGTATAGGCCATTTTCGTTGGTGATCTAGCTGGTCGAAAAGGCAAACCTTCTCCTGAGCAAGAATACGAGAAAGAGAACGAGATAAGTTCATGGCCCGTGTTTAAAGGGGGAGTGACGTCACGGCCGCGTTGCCTTGACTTCCTGTGGTGTAGATAAGTCTCTGCCAATGAGAGACGTGAGCCTGCCACGTCCTGGTGAGTTCACATCCCGGTGTGAATTGCAAAGGATGAAAGGAAATGGAGCCTGTGGATGGATTCTTTGGTCTCCAGAGAACAAAGGGACGGAGGTGACCTTGTGGTCAGGCCTCAGGGTTTACATGTAGGCCTTTCTTTGTCTGACCTCGAGATGGAGGCCCAACATGCCTCAATATGAGAGTCAGGTCATCAGGACCTGCTCTGGCGCCAAACAAGTCAAAACAATAAGTAGAAGACATCTGGGGTGTCAGGAAAGAGAACTACACCACACACACACACACACACACACACACACACACACACACACAGTGTTGCATAACCACCATGGTCGGGGTTCAAGATAAGGGTGAAGGCTGTCCACACAATACACACACATAGCCTGTCTTAGGTATAAGAAGGCATATCACATATGTCCAGTATGTTGGGATTTGTCTCCAACTACGTTGTTAGTAGGGCCGATGTGAATAAAGAGATTCCCCATCTGACACCTGTGTCTCGACCATCTGATTCCTCTTTTAAACCACAACACAACTCTGTCTAAGGTCTTTTTAGCCCCCAGATGACCTGCCCAGGGAATACTATGGCCCAGCTTTAATAACTGCTCCCAGAGCCCCTGTGGAACCACTAACCTTTCCCTATCATCTAGATTAGCCTTGTAGTTCAGCACCTGGTTTCTGAGAAGATAGCCCTCCATTGCCATCTGACCCTGCTGCACTACAACTGCCTGTTTAAAGAAACCCTGTAGAGATTTGTCATGTTTTTGAAGCAGTTAAAAAAAAAAAAAAATTAAACTTTTATCCTCATTACAAACGTCTGGCTCCAATAGTCCTGAACTTGAACTGTCTCTGCCATTTTTTCCCTCACCTTTTCTTTCCCCTACTCTTCCAAAATTACTGGCTAGGCCAAGCTGTCCACCACCCCAACTGAAACGACATAGGTTTGCCCAGCTACCTCCAAGTACACCACTGTTACAGAATACACTTTATGGTCACCATGGACACAAAAAAAGATCAAGGACTGGCTCCTCTAGGGGACCCTCCTTCTTGACTAACGATGGATGTACCAGTATCTGTGCACTACCTGTATCAAGGAGCCCCTGAGCTGGTTCACCATTTATCTTTACTGTAGTGACCCACCATTTCCCCACTACACAACTGTCACTTTGACCGTGTTGAGGAACGGTACGAAAATAAGCTGCTTTGGCTTTTCTAACATTCTGGCTTAATATGTCATTCCTGACCAGCGGCAGTGGGTCAATAGAGGGTGCTAAGGCGCCGCCCATCTGTAAATATTGACTCATATACATGTACCAAGTTTGTTACACCATGAAGCCATCAACCATAACAAATACAAAATAAATCAACAAAAATACATTGCGTTTTTCCTCATGTGATCGTGTGGTCTAATCACACAAACACATACCTACCACTGCCAGCAACCATTTTGCGTCTGAATTTTAGGTTAGGCTTGCTATTTTTCATTTGATATAAAGCCCTACTCCAGTTCAAGGGCGCCGATAACAATGGAGTCTGTGAGAGCTAGAAAACTTTTTGCTCTCTTACAAGCAGAGGCAGCTTTTCATTGGCGCATGAAAATTCGATTCTAGTTCGCACCTCTGTTCACCCAGACCAGTGGCATTGTTTTCCATATTTTTAATCTTAACATGATTGGACAGTTCATCAAATCAAATGCATCCATCAGCTGGCTATGGTAAAAAAGTAAAAGTAAAAAAGTATCCTACTCTTTGAATCTATTCTGCCCCAAAACTCTTCATTTTAGATCAACAATATCCAAGGTCTCTCTCTAGTTGTATTAATACTTTGACAATGGTCTAGTTTAATTGGTTTTTATATTGTATGTGTTGTGTTCTGATGGTGAGGGGCTATTTGACCCATCACATGCAACTGTGCCCCCCCAACAAATTTAATCACCAGCCGCCACTGTTCCTGACCACAGTAAAAGCAAACAGATTTAGCAGCTGACTTTGTCTTAATAGGAGCTAAAGGTTTTTCTCGAGGCCTAGCTGGCTCTGGCTCTCTGGGACCCGCTCCACCCCCAAACCCCAATGGCTTACCCTGTGCAGTGGTGGACTTCGATGGAGCCTTGAAGCAGTAGCTCTTGGGACCCCGTCGGGCTGCCAGGAAAGTTTCCATTAACTGAGCTTCCTTCTGCGCTGAATCTGGATCCCATTCTTTCACCCACACTCGAAGCTCTGGAGACAAAGAGCGGTAGAATTCTTCCAGAATGAAGATCTCCCCAATCTGCTCCTTAGTCTTCTTCCCTGGTAGAATCCACTTGACATACGAGTCTTTGAGTCGATTGTAAAACTCTTTTGGGCTCTCATTAGGGCGGATGTCAGGCTCCCTGAACATCTGCTGATAAATGTCCTCATTGATTTCATATTTAGCCAAGATGGCCTCTTTGACCTCCTTGAAGTCAGGTGTGTTCTCTGCTGCCATGGCCACATATACTGCTCGGGCCCTCCCCATCAGATGTGGAATCAGCCTCACTGCCCACTTGACTGCCGGCCACTGATACGCCACTGCCAGGTGCTCGAAGGTGGTCAGGTACAGCCCAATATCATCACCTTCCCCTAGCCTGGGGACTGTTGCCTGCACCCAGCCCCTGTTTATTCACTCCGGGCACTGGACTTGGAAACGTGCCCCTCCTCTGGCGGCAATGTGTTGAGAGGAGGCAGCCTCTCACCACCCCGCTGCTGCTCCAGATCATCTCAGTGGTTGTTCATTTGAATCTGCATTGGTGCCACCTTCTGTCCTGTTTAATTGTCTTTTTGTCCCACCTGTCACTTAGGCCATACTGGAACTGAAGACACTGCTGCAACATGCTGGTAATTGACTCCATATTCATAGGCACCAGGTGTTCCTCCCTGGGGTGCAGGATCCGGGGCTGCCCTCCTGCAGCACCCTCTTCTGGGTCATCTTCCTCAACCTCCATTCTCTGACCCTTAGACTGTGCTTTAAATCCCATTTTGTCAGTTCACACGACCATACACCTTTAATCTTGCTGTGTCTCATCCCACTCCTGACACCAAATGTAAGGTTTTAAAAGGCAGTCCTTACAATCAGGATGAGAGCCTGCCGGATTCAGGTGTAGAGTGTAGAAATGACAAGCAGTAGCCAACCAGAATTTCCAGAGCTCTGGTTTTTCTTTTACTGGTTACAAGTTATAAAAAACCCACATTCTTTTACATGCAGCAGGCCAATAGACAAAGGCTCTCCGGGTGCATCAGGTTTTGTAAGCAGCAGTATATTCTCCCCTGACCCCCACTCTCTCTAACACCCAAACCTGCCATCTCACCTGGCCTATCTCTCTACGGCCTCTACCATCTCATGGTGAAACTCACGCATTCATACTAAATTTAATTAAAGTATATACAAATCAATACTACCAATAATATTTACAAATACACAATTACATCAACTAGTTCTAATAACAGGTTAAACAAAATACCAAATAAATTGAAGAAATACTCAAACAAAAGCTAAACCTGACAAATAGCTCTACCCCTCCCCCCTCTGATCTCAGTCCACTTGGTCCAGCCAAACAAGGTAGATTATTGACATCAGCTGGATGCATTCCCATGTGTGCACCCATTGGAACACTCCCCCCGGAAGTTGACCTCAAAAAGACAGGGGTTAGTGGGGTCAACAAAATAAAAGCAACAAAACAAACAAAATAAACTTCCTGTATTAGATACAAAGTCTAAGTTCACACAGTCAATGTTTGTGTGTGTGTGTTCTTTCACCTTAGTGAGGGGATGATTTCCAGCTCCCTCACACTAACATATCCATACAAATTGGTTTTTCATTATTCAAAGTCACTGTTCATTCGACCTGGACCTGAATTTTCTCTAAACCTGGACCTGGACTGTCTCTTAACCTGGACCTGGATTGTCTCTAATCCTGGACTGTGTCGCCCTCTCTTGAAAAGGTCAATCTGAAAGTCTGTCCAACCTTGTGAGCATGGTTGCTGGTCAGAGTCGGTATTCAAATCATTGTCATCCCTGACAGCTTCCTGTGGCTGCAGATGGACTTACTCTCTATGCTCATTGTTTGGCTCCTTTATCTAGAGGTTCCATTTTCAAAGGCTTCATTACCTTCACACACTGACTTCACCTCTGGGCACTGTCCTGTATTCTGCTGGGCCATGCTTTTTCAGATGTCATCACAGCCCTTTGAGTAGGGTTAGAGATAACTGTGACTTGTGAGGGAGGTAAGCTATTATTTCCGCCAAAGAGGCTCAGAGGACATTTAAAATGTAGAATCAATTTCAGAAGAGAAATGGACCTGAGAGTGGAGTCCAGACTCTGCACCGAGTAGAGTTAAATATTCCACTAATTTTTCCGAACATTGACACTTCAGCTGTAATGAAACATTTGATATAATATCTAACACTATGAGTTGCCTGTATGGTTATTCACCTCTTTGTGCTTTACTATCCATTTTTCTCAAATGTCACAGTGCAGATTACATGAGAGTTGGGATTGTTTCCAGAAATAGGTGGCTGAAAATATCAGAGCATGACCTCTTCCTACACAAGGAGATGAGTCACCTGACCTGAACTGGTTAGATACCAGAGACAACACCCCACTCAACAGGAACCTCTGATTACTGGCTGTGTTACTGGCTGTTGCCAGTCCTTTTTTCCCATTTTCCTGATCAGAACAATTTGTCACACTTATCTGTTCAAGCAAAATGCAACATTTGGATAAGAAGATGCTGAAGAGAGAGCTGGAGTAGAAAAAAGTCAGGGGAACTTCTGCCCTGTCTTTTTTTCTGCATCTGCTTCATGACAACAATATTCAGTGGATTTCCAGGACATGAAGGACAAACAATTAAACAATTAATACATTCATTCATTCATTTTCAACCGCTTTATCCATTTCCGGGTCACAGGGATGCTGGAGCCAATACCAGCTCACACTGGGTGAGGGCGGGATACACCCTGGAAAGGTCGCAAGGCCAACGCAGTCCATCGCAGGGCCAACACACAGAGACAGACAGAGACAAACAACCACTCACACTCACGGACAATTTAGAGTCACCAATTAACCAAAACATGCATGTGTTTGGACAGTGGGAGGAAACCCACGCAGGCACAGGGAGAACCTGCAAACGCCGCACAGAAAGGCCCCAGGCCCGGGAACCGAACCCGCAACCTTCTTATTGTGGGGAACAGTGCTAACCACTATGCCACCGCACTGCCACAATTAATACATCCTACCTGCAAACGCCTGAACACAGTTTATCACTGCCTGGTCCTTTCTTTGCACTGTCAAAGAAATAAATTCCTTTTAAATCCACTCCGTCACTTCTCAACACCTTTGGGTGTGAACCTGGTATAACCTCATTCATTCCAATGACCGCACAGAGTCAGCTCTCTAAAACCACAACAATCAAGGCTGTACATGACCAAAACTTCCATCTCCAGCAGGCTGTGAGGGAGGAAGATCATATCAAAGGTGAACCATCAGGGTGTCAACTTATTGTCAACATGACCAACACTAAAGGGAGAACACACAGAAGGATGAGACAGTAAGAGTCCTTTCATGTCCTGTAATAAGGACAAATAAAGTTCTCACACTAATGTAGACACAATATAAAACTAAAGAGCTTGTCGACTTCTTTACCAGAACAGCTGACCCATGTGCTGCTGAAGACAAAGAATGAATGAGAGTCAATGCTTTAAATAACCTTCTGCTGAGCAGGTGATCTCAGTTAGGTAAAGGCAAAGTGGTCAGGGTGAAACAGAGCCAGTCAGTGATGAGGTGAGAGGAAGTGAGTGGGTGAAGAAAGAAACAAATCATCCATCAGCATGTTCACGTTGTCCCTCACTTTAGCCACTGACTGGTCCACTGTTAACAGTAACACAAAATTCTGTCATTGTGCAGCACTGAAGTCTATGCTCATAAATAACTGAACTGAGAGACACAACTCTATCAGAGAACCAATGACTGGATGTAGAAAATTTGCACCTGAATTTCCTTTTTTTTCCCTATTTGTTTCTCTGATTGAACGCCATCTGGAGCAACCGTGAATGAAAATCAATAGCTTTGAGACAGACACATCAGACGGTGTGTTTTGTATGTCTGTGACTTTCATGCGTAATTACCATGAGGTTGACTTACAGTAATATGAATATGCAAATACACAGATTTTGCACATACCTTATGCATAGGTCACAGAGTTCACACATACATGGCTGAATAGTCTACTGTACTGAGCATACTGTGAAAAAAACAAACTACTGACTTCATCATCACTCATCTATATTTTTTAACTAGTGGGGGTATATAAGGATTAATCAGTCATTCAGCAGAATGATATCTTCTCATTCAATCGTCATCTTCTTCTTATCTGTTTCCAGGTCGTGGGGGTCCCAGCTCATATTGGGCAAGGGCAGGGTACACTATGGACAGTTTGACCGTCCATCACAGGGCCAAAATATAGAAACAGGTAGAAACAAACAACCACTCACACTGACATTCATAGCTACAGGTAATTTGGGGTCACCAATCAACCTAGACATGCATGTCTTTGGTATTTGGGAGGAAACAGGCATACCCAGAGGAAACCTATGCCAGCACGGGGCGAACATGCAAACTCCACTGAAAAAAGCCCTAGGCCCGGGAATCAAACCCACGATCGTCTTGCTGTGAGACAACAGTACTAACCAGTATGCTGCTGTGTTGCAAGAATAATAATAAATAATCTCTATTTTCCTTCATATTCAAATTGCATCAGCCACATGCCATTAGTTCAGGTCCTCTGCCTGTGATAAAACATAGAACTTAAAACACCCAGAAATCATTTCTCTCCACGTGGCTCCCTAGACACACTACAGATTTACACATGCACGTGTGTACATGCTATAGGAAATGTGCATACTCTTTATGAGAGCGTGTGTGTCTGTGTGTGTGGCAAGTCCGCAATCTGTTGGATATTGCTCAAGGAGAGGTCAAGGCAGTGAAGCATAAGACTGCAGTCACTTCTGGTTAAGTCAAAGCAGCACGGGATACCTGTGCCATCTCCTGCACGAGTGTTCTGTCCGATGCAGGATCCCCTGGCAGTGCTGCAAGCCAGATCTAATGAAAACTGCCACAGGCAACCACCAGAACCAGCCAACCAACCGCACAAATGAACATCTATACTGCATCTTACTTTAAATTGATGGGGTGCTAAATTGTGCCTTGATTAACATGTGCAACATAAATCAGAATAAAATGGAAATGATAGTAAAAAAGGTATTTATTGCTTTTTCAGAGACAGGAAACAAAGTAATCTCTTCAGAGGAAACACAAAGCCCTCCTTTGGTCTGACACACAATAAGTGTTCCAATTAAAAATTGTTCTTCTTTTGTCTAAGGTTTTCTATTAAGTTATTAATACCTTAATTAAACAAAGCATCTGAGGTACCATCTAAACAAAATGACTGCACTTTTAATGGATGTCCACATGCAACATGCTGAGACAACAGAAAACATATTCCCAATGTTCTGAACATAAAGCAATGGTGATTGGAGGGAGAAGATGTTTCTCTAATTAACAGCAGTATTCCGACTGCATCTCTGCAAGGGAGATTTCATCAGACATCAACCTCCTCCAGTTTGTTCATTCATTAACATCATCGCTAGCCCATGTTCCTGCAACGCCTGCTGCTCCCATACCTTCATGAACGCCATACAGCATCATTTCTATGAACTTCATGCAGCATCATTTGTTCCTGCCTGCACCTGTTTTGAATATCCCCTCCTCCTGCTCTCATTCTCTCCCTACACCCTTAAAAATAAATGTTCGAATTGGAACCAAAAGCGGTTCCTCACATTGATGCCATAGGGGAACCTTTTCAAGTTCTGCAAGGAACCTTTGGCCTATTGGTTCTTTGAAGAACCATTCATTATCCGGTTCTTTAAAGAACCAAAAGTGGCTCTTCAAAGTGCTGCCATAGGGAACCTTTTAAAGTTCTGTTAGGAACCCTTTGTGTATTGGTTCTTCTAAGAACTATTTGTGATCCTGTTTTTCAGAGAACCTTATTCAGTTCTTAATGGAACCTTAATTAGAAAAAATTGTAGGGTTCCACGTACAACCTTTGATTCAGGGGTTCTCTGATGAACCTGTTGCTAAAAACAAAATTTAAAAAAGGTAGTCCTTTACTACATAAATGTTATACATATTGAAAAAATTGCTTTCCTCAAAATCATTTACTACTTTATCTTTTCACAGTAAAATATTTGATAAACATGCTTACAATCATCAGCCTGTGCTCACATTGTTGGTCCTCACATACATTTTGAATTTTAATTAAATAGGTGAGCAGTAGTGATTATTAATTTGACATAAACCAATAACAAATACAATCTCAAAACATCTGATCCATATGTAAAGTCAGCACTTCACTGAGTTTAATCTCATTTGCTTTGACAAATACAATCAGAGCTGATTTTGTATTAAGTTATTTATTTCATGTCCAAAGCAGTAACAAGACATCTGTATGTCTATTCATATTATATCTGTAAGGTATATTAACACGAGAAAAAATCAACATATCCAGCCTAGCATCCTGTTGAGTTGAACCTGTAGCCTACATATTCTAGATAAAATGAACAAGACTGAAAGGATATTACCATCACACTGGTAAAACAGGAGTTACATTGAGTGTTAGCAGATAATTCTGTGTCTGAAAAAAAATGACATCCTCAAAACCATCTAGTGACATCTTAGCAACCATCTAGTTACATCCTAGCAACCAAATAGAACACAGTAAAAGTCAACAAAACGCATTATTACACACAAAACTGAGTGTCTGGCTGATTCTTTTACAATGAGTTAAGAAACCTTTGCACAGCAATAGGAGCACAACCTTCCATTTTAAATCAGGATTCTAGAAAAGATACAGTCTTTCTCAAGTTTTTAGGGTACTCAACTTGGAAGATGTGATAAAGTGAGAGGACAACAGTCAGGGCAAGGGAGATGTCCACACTGCTGTCATACGGACTATATTAATTTCTGTGTGGAAAACACCGTACCCACCAGGACTGTACAGTGTTTCTCCAACAACAAATTGTGGATCAACCCCACATAAAGGCTCTCCTTAAGGAGAAGAAGAGGGCCTTTAGGTCAGGAAATAAGGATGAGCTGAAGGCTGTGCAGAAGGAACTGAGATGGAAGATCAGGGAGGGGAAAACAACCTACAGGAGGAAGATGGAGGATCAGCTGCAGCAAAAAAATGCCAATGGAGTCTGGAAAGGCCTGAAAACCATCTCTGGCTACAAGGAACCTGACTCCCTAGCTGCAGGGGACCAAAAGTGGGCGAATGACCTGAACACATTCTTCAATAGATTTGATCAGTCATCTGCCCCTCCCCCGGCCCAGTCCTCCATGCTGCAGCTCCCCCTCCCAAGCAACTCTTCAAGCTACTGCGGGCAGCTCCTCCCCCAACTCCCCCTCCCCCTCTGCAACACTCAGCTCACAGCCACCCCCCACTGCTCATCTCATCAACCCAGCGCCCCCCCCATGCCCTCCAGCACACAGCCCCCCTGCTCCAACTTGTCCCTCACAACAACCCAGGTGAGAAGCCAGCTCCGGAAGATCAAGGCAAAGAAGGCTGCAGGCCCAGACGACATCAGCTCCAGGCTCCTCAAGTCCTGCGCAGATCAGCTGTGCGGGATTATTGAGCACATGTTCAATCTGAGCCTGAAGCTGGGGAGAGTGCCGCAGCTGTGGAAAACATCATGTGTGCCCAAGACTCCGCACTCGAAGGACTTCAGCAGCTACAGGCCAATGGCACTAACATCTCACCTGATGAAGAACCTGGAGCGGCTAGTCCTTGTCCATCCCTGCCCCCTGGTGAGCCCATCACTGGATCCACTCATGTCTGCCTACCAGCCAGGAAGTTGTCATCTTCCTCCAACACCGGGCTCTCTCTCACCAGGAGAAACCTGTGAGCACTGTGAGAGTCATGTTTTTTGATTTTTCCAGTGCTTTTAATACCATACAACCTGCACTTCTGAGAGACAAGCTGGAGCACACCGGGGTCAACCATCACCTCACACACTGGATTCTGGACTATGTCACCAACCGTCCACAGTATGTGAGGACCCGGGACTGTGTGTCCAACACGGTTGTCTGCAGCACTGGGGCCCCGCAGGGAACGGTCCTGGCTCTGTTCCTCTTCACCCTCTATACTTCAGACTTCTCCTACAACACACCTACCTGTCGCCTGTAGAAGTTCTCAGATGACTCTGCAATCGTCGGGCTCATCACAGATGGGGACGAAAGAGAGTACAGACGACTGACGCAGGACTTCGTGGACTGGTGCCAGTGGAACCGCCTCCATATCAATGCAGGGAAAACTAAAGAACTGGTGGTGGATTTCCGCAGACGAGCACCCTGCCCTCCGACACCGGTGAACATCCAGGGGACAGACATCGAGATGGTGACATCTTATAAGTACCTGAGCTTTCACCTAAACCACAAATTGGACTGGACTCTGAACACAACCGCACTTTATAAGACAGGCCAGAGGAAACTCTATCTTCTCAGGAGACTGAGGTCTTTTGGGGTGCAGGGGGCACTCCTGAAGACCTTTTACGACACTGTGGTGGCATCAGCCATCTTTTATGGAGTGGGCTGCTGGGGGAGCAGCATCTTGACGGCTGCCAGAAAGAGACTTGACAAACTGGTCAAGAAGGCCTGCTCTGTCCTGGGATGCCCCCTTGACTCAGTGGGGGTAGTAGGAGAGAGGAGGATGATGGCTAAGCTGTCATCCATGTTGGAGAACGACTCCCACCCCCTGCAGGATGTCTTAACAACACTGGGGAGCTCTTTCAGCGACAGACTGCTTCACCCAAAGTGTGTGAAGGAGCGATATCGCAGGTCCTTCCTTCCTGCAGCCGTCAAACTTCACAACCAGCAGTTGTAGAACCAGCAAACCACACACCCACCAAAACTTTTCAAACTGACTGCACTATTGTAAATACTTTTCTATTTATTTGTTTATATCGTTTACTACTCTACATACTTTTCGATATTACTGTCTATTTATACTGTTTATACTGTAAATTGTTACTGCTGCTGTAACACTGGAAATTTCCCCACTGTGGGACAAATAAAGGAATATCTTATCCTATCTCTTATCTTATCAAGGAACATCTTTGTGCCATCCATCTTCACAGTGGTGGCACTGCTCTGCAGTGGGCATTCCTTCTTGCAGTTACTCAGGACAATTGTTGGTGTTGGATACACTGGATCCTGTAAAATGAGATTTTAAAAGGTTTTATATAGCATCAGAAAATGAGACACGAGGTTATAACAAAAAACATTTTTTAGTGGACCGCGAAGTGACCGCTGATCAGACAGTATGAATGAGTGCATAACGTGTTTGAGTAAATCACTCTCATTTTCATGGTAAAGCTGTACATGTTTCAGCCACTTTTTGTGAGTCAGGGTCTTAACAGGACACCTCTGGCACTGGAATACCTCTGTCATTCATATCCACAGCTCACCTTTGAATGATGATATTAAGTCTTAAAACCAATTGACCTTTAGCCGAGAGCCGACTTGGTCAACTGACCATTCCTGGATGAGACAAAGACATGGAGACCATTAGTGCACAGCTTAACGGTGTTGAAGTGGCTGAGTAATTGTCTACGCTCTAAACAGCATTGATAGAAAGGTAGACATAAGTAATGGGGGTTAACAGAATACAAGAAGTGGGAATTGGCTTACATTTTTGGCAGTCAGACAGGCAAACTTTATAGATCCCAAACTCAGAAATTTGGGGTGCATTTTTGCAAGCAGGGCAAATTCATGAATTTAGGCAAATGACTACTCCATTTACATTGCATAGACACATTACGAATATCAGGGTTTTCCCCAAGAAAATGTGTTAAGCCCAGTGGCAGGGGGCAATCTTCAAACAAGCCTTGTCATGCTGGCCACAATATAAAGTTAGATAAATTATAGCTAGGAATTTCAGGGAAATTTTGAAGTTAGCTGCCTGTGCTTGCTCATGGAGGATGGATATATAAGTGCAAACAAAATAATTACTCATTAAGATTTCACAATCTGCATTGTAAATGAAACAAATTATATTACTTACAGCGTTCCAATCAGTATTTGTTTTTAGCACCCTTTTTTATTGTAATATAGTCTTCTTTAAAACATACATGTAATGTATATTTTTTTAAATATTTTTCTTTCAAAACATTAAAATGAACTTTATTACTGTTTTAAATCAACATGTGTTTCAATAACCAAAATTAAACAAATTAGACATTTGTATGTCGTTTAATGCTGCACTGCTCCATCACTGCTTCACTAATAAACAGCATTTACTGCTGTGATAGCAACTTAACTTGGCTAGCTTCAATGTTAGCACTCACTACAGACAACACCTACATTAGCATAGCGTCTAGTGCCATTAGCGTTCGCCTCTCGGCTAATAGCATTAGCGATCTTTTAAACACTTTAAATCAAATACGGAGATACAGTTTGTACCACAGTAGTGTTAAAGGCTCCATAACTCCTGGTTTAAAGAAAGTGCCTGAACAAAGGTATTGTGTGGACAGTAACAAGCCAAAATGGAGGCCTAACCTAGCCTTTAACAAACAGTGTCTATTACTGGAGCTTACAATGCCAGTAGACGAAATTGGCTCCTCACGTTCAGTGTCAAACACAGGATTCAGTCCTAACAAGCAAGCAACTTGTTAGTAGGTGGTATGAGGGAATTCATAATTGGTTTATGACTTTTATTTCGTGTTTCATACTGGGAAAGCAGACTAATAGACATTCACTGTGACCCTGGACAGATGGGTGGGAGCAGCTTTAGCTAGGTTTCAGTAGATACGCACCATTAATAAAAGAAAAAAGGTTTGTGCACATAATTTAGAACGGGTAATAACATTAACTCACGACAGGAAAATAGCTTCTTCATATTATTTAACTGAACTTACCGTAACTGTCGAACTCCAAGTCCAGAGAGTGACCGCTAAACTACAAATCCGGGGTGAAATTGTCACCTCCAGTTACAGGAGGAGGGAGGTGCGGAGGGGCGGATGGGCGACAAAGAGACAAAATGGCGACAATAAGCCATGTCGACGATTGGTGAGCTCCATTGAGAATTAGCATGAAATTCTGGTGTTTTGATTTTAGATATTGTTGGAAATGTTTTCAGAGAAAAAGAATGTAAAAGAAGAAAAAAAGAGAAATAAAAAAATTTTTGTAAATGTCTACCCCCATGGTATTTTAATGAGGGTTAATTTTAACAACTAACTATCTTTATGGTTCTCCTTGATGAGTTCAATGAAAAAAAAAAAAAGGAATGGTCACATATAAAGACAGTGGAGACTCATCAACCACCATTTTTTGTGTGCAGTCCGAAATAAAGCCTAAGCCTCTGTCCTGCAGATTGCCTGTTTGGCATACAAGTTTGTTCCATTTGGTGTAAAACTGCAGATATGATTTTATTTTTTAATGTGCAGCACACACACAAATAAGATCATATCTGCTACATCTTTTTATGTAAATTGCTCCAGTTGTTATACTGTATTTGCAGTGTTTTTCAGGTGTGTTGCACTGAAAAAGGAAATGTAGGATATACTCAGTTTTTTTTTTTTACACACAGACACCACATGAAGCTTTAGGCCTATATGCAATATGAAGTTATGACTCAATCTAATTTTAGTCCCTCTATCATTTGGTGAAAACTGTGATTTTTACAAAACTTCAATTTGGTGTCAATAGTATTTGCCTTCCTGTGTACATTAACATAATATCATAATAACTGATACAATATCCTTTTTGGGTAATTAAGAATTAATTGAGAAGCTGTATGTTATTGATTACACTATCCAAATTATAATTACATTACTTTATAAAAGCTCTATATAGAAAGTAGTTTCAAAATACCACCCTTTAAATTAAAAAAGTTCCCATAACAATCAATCGTTCCACACACAGCCACAAGTAGTCAGTAGGCTAAGGCATACGAACAAAGGACATAAAGCCATTAAAACATAGAAATGTTCTTCAAAGCACTGAAAGTGCAAGATGGAGCTTTATAGAACAATTTTTTTGAAATTCAGTTCTACAAAGAACCTTGTACAGCAAGAAAAGGTTCTTTGACATCAAAAGGATCTCCAGAGCACTTATGAAGAACCTAATTTTCGTAGAGTATACTCTACCCAACCCCCCACCCCACCCCACCCTCTCTTTCTCTCTCTCTCTCTCTCTCTCTCTCCCTCTCTCAACCCATCAGTCGATGCAGATTGATATTAGCAAGTGGGTATTTTAGAATGTTCCTCCTTAAAACTACAAAACCCTGAGAAAATACGTGACAGACACCCCTCCCCCCTCTGCATGAGAGCAGGTTATCACAACAACTAGCATGACCAGCAGCTAGTACAGCTGTCAGATACCATCAGCTCAACCAGGTCCAGGCACTGGGCCATGCCACGCTGTATGCACCCCCACAGCCTCAGCGTTGCTGCTGAGGGTATTTTTAGACAGAGCCACCTTATAAGCACAGCCTGGTCGCATCACATCTATGTAATTTTATTGGAACCTTCTCCCATCAAGTCAATGTGCCCTTTTACCGAGGGCCTAAGATCAGACCCAATACAGATTTATACTGACACTTGAAAAAAGAAAGATGAAAAAATGTGTGAGGTCACTCTAGTTTGGTCACGTTTGCTCCAGTTTCACAAAGACCAACATCTGTCACCCAACATGAGGTTCCTCTGAAGGTTCCAGGTGATTTTGGAGCCACTTTGTGTCAAAACAGTTTCCTCATGTTACCTTTCGGTCTTTAACTTTCTTATAAAGCCTCCTCTCAAAAATCGGTGTTTAAACGTTTGTGTGGAGGCTCTTGGAAATCAAAAAGCTGAAAAAATTAAAAAGAGCTCATTAGGTTTCATATTTGTCCACCACTGAGTGAGAGTGAGGCTTGAAACCAGCAGCTCGTACACCAGTGGGTGATGGACCTATGAAATACAAAGTACACAGCTCCAGTTATTGAGTTAAAGCACAATCCTCCTTGTCAAATGTTACTCCAATAAACGTGAAAGTAGCAAATTTAACCTATGTTATACAAAATGTTATTGTAGAAGTTATAATAAATTTCCCGGTTCAGTTACAAAATCTCTGTAAACTGAACTTAAAGCCAAAGACAGAAAGTTTAATTTGGGGTAACGGTCCAAAAGTGCAATTTTTCCCTCTCTCCACTCCTTCCCCCTCTTCCCCACTCCTTTCCCTCTCCCTCTCAGCTATGGCAACACCACTTGAACACAAGAGATGTGCATGAACAGAGTTTATGGAATTTTCTAACGCAAATGTAACAAGTACTAAATAGAAATGCACTGGAGTTAAAAGAACAAGCCTTCTTTCACCTACGCAACATTGCCAAGCTCAGAAACATTCTGCCTCTAGAGGATGCAGAAATACTAGTGCATACATTTGTTACCTAGACTGGACTATCTCAGAGAGCTCATTGTTCCTTACTGACCCAGTAGTAGTGATGTGTCGTTCGTGAACAATTTGTTAATTTTGAACTAATCTTTTGTATGACTCGGGAGTAACAAGTCATCTCAGTGAGCAATTCCTTCTTTTTTCCCTGATCCGCGCATGCGCACCACAGGCTCAGATTCATTCATGAACGGGTCTTTCTGCCGTGTATTCTTAGTGCAGGAATGACTGATTCGTTCACGACTCATAAAATAGGGTCTTTGGGTCCTGAGTCTCTCATTCACTTGTCTCGTGGCCTCTGCGCAGGCTCAGTGTAGAAATGAGTGATTTGTTCATGACATAATGAACGGTCTTTCGTTCATTATTCACGTGGTTACAACAGTAACATGACCAATGCTGTTATTACTGGTGAGGAGAGCTATCTGACGTTAGCACTAAAGTTAACATTAACTTTAAATATGTTGTGAGGTCCGGGGGTGAGTTCAATCTCCCACACCCCTCAAACTTTCAAAGAGACTATTGTTCTAACCAGAGATTTCACAGGTCTCTGCTAAGTGCCATCCTGGACTCTTATCTGACTCTGACATTGAAAGACCCTGCTTTCCCAGATAATAAATTACAATTTACGCTACAAATCAGCAAAACCTGCCAAACCTCCCTTAAGAGAGGTACAATTCTGTGACATTTACCCCCGGGTTGACCTGAGAACACTATCAGAAGGTGGTTGTAAATTGCCGCTATGGAATGCATCCAAGCCAACAAGAACACAAGGATTCATATAATAATAAATTGACTATTCTGATCAAATAAGAGACTGCAAACATGCCGAACTGGTTCCCCTGCAAGAAAAGGACTTCACAGCTGTCCGAACCATTCTTCTACGAGCTAATTTGGCAGAGATAAAATTAACACCAGACAATGAACAATTCCAATAATGTAACCACAGCGCCACCTGAATGGCGAACCACCGGAACCGATGACGCATTGCCTGAGCACCGTAACCTATGTGCTTAGTTTGTTTTGCTTATAAATGTTCTGTAAAAAGAAAAAGAAATTTCATACACAGTCCGTAGTCATGCAATTCTGATTTCCCACAGCCAGTCAGATATGCATGAAATGTTCTTTTCCTGTTTCATCTGTTGGTGTGTTCTGTGGTGTCGTGAGTAACTAATAACCATTTAATTGTGTTTTTACAGTGAATAAAATAAACCCATGTCCACCGAATTAACCACAACAAGCAGAGAAAACCGAACTTATCAGAACAATACATTTCTCTTTGTTTTATATATAATTTTAAACTTGGGTGAATGAAAGGCGTAGCTTTAAATCCAAAAACCACCCTCGTTATGCCGTGAAATTAGAGGGAGAAATTTGATTGGACCTAATTCGCACCGACAACCAGACCCATGGGTCGGCCCCCAAATAAAAGTAGTCAATGTGAAATTTTATGAGAGTAGTGAATTGGAGAAGTTCTGGGGAAGCTCTGGAGAAGAGAGCTTCCCCAGGAGACCCCAGGAGCAACAACATCCAAAAAAAAAAAAAAGGAAACTCAGAAGTCAGAACTTAGCTGCTTAACTACAAGGGCTAAGTTCAGACTTGAAGCCAAGGCTGCTTGCGGCCGGGACAAGTTTGGCTGCACCGCATTCAGTCTCCAGCGTCTCGAGTTGTCATGGCAACCAGGGCTGTTCGTGCTGCGCGCGGCTCCAGTCTGTTTTCATCAGGAAAGAGAAGATTATTTAGGACATTAACTTAATAACTAAGCCAATCGCCCGAAGGACAACAGTACCAGTGAAGAGGGACGAGACAGGCCAACAGCCACTTCAGCCGAGGACCAGTCTAGCTTGGGAGGCCACGACGAAGGACCTCGACGCGGCCGCTCTCGTCGGACATCTCTGACCTTTTCGTGGCCGGTTGATTCGCCAGCCCAAAGTAAGGTTGCGTTTATCTGCTCTCCCAGCTGGCTGTTCTGAGTGGTGCGAGGCATGGCTATTAGGCAACATTGACCCAAATTTTAGTTTTCAAAGAAAAATAAGCTCTCCTTCCTCAGATAGATTAGCCCTGCATTTGTTAAGCAACTTCCCGTTCATTCACCTAAGCTCCCGAATTAGTTGTCAGCTGCTTAATCATCTTAGTGATATTGTGTTATGTTTCTCTTCATACCTGAACTCACCGTTTCACCCCGTTTAGGCTTTGACCTGCCCCTTTATATAATGAGCACATGTTTTGATTTCTCATTTATTAGCTAATACAAGCCTTAAAATTCAGCCATTGTTACACTCCTTCCTTCAGTAATGTTTTTTAAGTCAATCCACAGTAGAGAACACCCCTTCCAGATTGAGACTTGATAAGAGGCAATAATATACACAATCCTAGGCACAACAAATAAAATGTTCATTTTTAATACTTCTTTGAGAATCCTTTGCAGGCAATGACTGCGTGAAGTCTGGAAACCATGGACATCACTAAACACTGGGTATCCTCCTTTGTGATGCTTTACCAGGCCTTTACTGCAGCTGTCTTCAGTTGTTGCTTGTTTGTGGGTTGTTCTGCCTTAAGTTTTGTCTTAAAAAAGTGAAATGTATGCTCAATCAGGCTGAGATCTGGTGATTAACTCATCCATTGTAAAATATTCCACTTCTTTGTCTTAAAAAACTTCTGGGTCGCTTTCGCAGTACATTTTGGGTCATTGTCCATCTATACTGTGAAGCGCCATCCAATCCACCTTGCTGCATTTGGCTGAATCTGAGCAGAAAGTATATCTCTATACACGTCACAATTCATCCGACTGCTTCTGTCTTCTGTCACATCATCAGTAAACACTAGTGAACCAGTGCCATTGGAAGCCATGAATGCCCATGTCATCACATTGCCTCCACCATGTTTTACAGAGGATGTGGTGTGCTTTGGATCATGAGCCGTTCCACGCCTTCCCCATACTGTCTTCTTTCCATCATTCTGGTACAGGTTGATCTTTGTTTCATCTGTCCAAAGAATGTTGTTCCAGAAGTGGGCTGGATTCTTCAGAAGTCTAATCTGGTCTTTCTATTTTTGAGGCTGATTAATGGTTTGCACCTTGTGGTGAACCTTCTGTATTTGTTCTCATGAAGTCTTCTCTTTATGGTAGATACTGGCTTATGGTAGATACTGAAACACCTACTTCCTGGAGAGTGTTCTTCACTTGAGTAGATGTTGTGAAAGGATTTTTCTTCACCATGGAAAGGATCCTGCAATCATCTACCACTGCTGTCTTCCTTGGACGTTCAGGCCTTTTTGAGTTCCCGAGCTCACCAGTGTGCTCTTTCTTTTCTCAGAATGTATCAAACTGGTACAATTGTCATAATCTGGATGCTTCATTCTGCATTTTAAGCAGAATTAATGAGTTTTTTCATTTTAAGCCTGTTGCACACAGAGCTGATAGATAAAATAGAACAAGCTGACATATAAGCTATTTCTATTGTATTATATTTCTATTGCTGTTTTTGAGATTGTTAAATTTTATTTTTTTTAGCTTTTTTTATTATTGTATTTATCTATTTTCTATATATGTGCACATTCATTGTGGACAGCAAAAAAGAATTTAATTGTACAGGGAAACGTTTCTTTACTGTACATATGACAATAAACACTTTGAATCTTGAATCTTGAAAAGTAAATGTTAAATGGCAATACAGTCTAATGGTTTAAATGGTCCATACAATTCAAAGGTAGATGTTAAAGGTCGGTAAGGTCTAAAGGTTGAAAGGTTCATATGATTTAAAGGTAGATGTTCAAGGTCTGTAAAGGTCCACACAGTCTACACCTTAAAATCCGCTGTCAGGACTTCTGGAACTTGGTGATGTCACAAAAAAGTCCATCAGGACATGAAGGGGATATAAAGGGAAATAAGACAGCTGTTATGAGAGTGGCATGCCCCATTAAGAGTGGGAGAAGTGTGTGACGTGCATGTGTGCATATGGTGGGTGTGGTCGAGTGAAGTGTAGGAGCGGCGGTTTTGCTTGTGTGAGTGAGCTGGGAGATTAAAACAGTCTTCAAGGAAAAAGTGTATGGTAGCGCCTTTACAGTATGTACAGTTGATCAGAATAAAGTTGCTGTCTGAGACCAAAAAGTCAGAGTCCGCTGCTTCCACTGCTTGGTGAATGGGAGTTAACCCCGATGACAGCCCTGGAGGATATCTCCCCTGTGCTCCCTGACTATGGCTGGAGTGCCAAGCAGGAACGGTTAACACAGCATACAGACAGGAAAAACAGTGAAACAGTGGATTTGGTTTAAAAATACTACAAATATCATATATCAATAAAAAAAAAGAAATAATTAAATCTAGGCATGACATTGTAAGAAATGAATCATTAAAACAGTAAAAAGCTAATAAAAAGGAGTTTTAATGAGAGAAGATCATTCAGGCTAGATCAACCATCCCTTCTGTCTCTGTCTCCATCAGTGTGTTGGACAGGAAGGTTGCACTCATCACTGCACTGTTCCTGTACTTTTATATCTATATTTTCTCTGCTTTTTCTCTCCCACTGTCCATTATTTTATTTATAATGTACATACAACCTTTTGTACATACTGTCTATACTGTACATACAGCCCTTACATATACACTCTGCCTTCCACTCTGTCAACCTCAACGCCATGTATAGAATAATTCATCAAAAAGAATCTATTTATTACACATACGTTTATATTTATATATATACTAATCTGTATATACGTTGCTCACTGTCAACAATATTGTACATATTGTAAGATATAGCATATTATGTTGTAGGAATCACATACCTGCACTTCGCTGTAAATAATACTATTCTTTTGCAATTCTGGTTAGATGCTAACTGCATCTCATTGGCTTTGTACGTGTACTCTGCACAATGACAATAAAGTTGAATCTAATATAATCTAATCTAATCTAGTCTTTACACAGCTCTTCATATCCAAATCCCCCTCAGACCCGTTTTACATGTCTCAGCAGGAAATCAAGTGAGGGCATCAACCGGACAGCACTGTTCTCTTTCCCTGATCCACCTGATTTTACTATCAAAGTGGAAACACATATTTGAGCAGTCATAAACCCGTGCTGCTCCTGAAAGCATCCAGCCAACAGAACAACCTGAAATAAATCCAAAATCTGTTTGTCAGATCTGGTTTAGTTCCTGCAGGAAGTCTGACGCTGATAATTTAATCAGTGTTCCTCTGTGTTCCAGGCATTAAACACCTGGATGTGTGTGGGGGGGGACACAGATAGCAATGGATGGTCTTGACACACTCACATATTTATCACATTATTTGTGCAACTTCAGGTAAAGAATATCTGCCAAAAATAAGTGTCTTTTTTCTTTCCAGTAGGAAAAGATAAAGAAAACTAAATTAAGGGAACATTAATAATGTCCTGTTATCAGCCGTCACAAACTAATTTTAGTTGAAATATTTTAATAATTTCACTTTAATTATAAAAACAGCAAAGCTTCAGTGCACACTCAAACACTGGCCTTATATATGGATAACAGTCTTTACTCCAATTCTGATTCAAACTTATTCCAGTATATATATTATTACACTTATCATGCTGTCTATAATAAGTGTAAAAAAACTGAAATGCAAGGACATACAGGAACAATAAAAGTTTTCCTGAGCAGCAGTGGTGTGTTTGTAGGGAGTTGGTGACTGATTCACAGGACTCACATTTTCTGTTCGGAGTTTCTTGGCAGGGCATCCTCCATCCACAGGATGTAGCATGTAGTACAAGCGCACCTTATTGGAGTGTTTTCGACTCTGCAAGAGAGCAAGGGGGAAAAATGTGAGAAAACCAGAATGAGAGACGATTTCTCCTCAGGGGCTGCAGTCGACTGTCAGAAGAAATGAGGAACTGCTTCAGAAGGAGATCTCCAGATGCCATTGTCTGTCAGTGTGCATACATGGCTTCCAACGGCACATTATATTTATCAATGAAATCTGATAATAATATCAAAAAATAAAAATCATAATTTGTGGTTAAAAACACAGAAAAACAAAAGAGACTGAAACACAACATTTGTTCCTGTCTATAATCAGTATTTTTATTATAACATAAGAAAGGGAGAAGTTGAGACATTTTCCCATAAACTTCAATGTCTTCAAGAAACAAATCCAGGATGCACTGGGACGCATCATCAGTGCTGTGACCTGGGGTCACAAACCTCATGGTGTATGAGGTGGTCTTGGGATTTCCCTTCTCAATCTGGCCAAATCTCTCTGAGGCATAACTAATGATGATAGTGATTTGTGTGCGGAGTCGACTGTCAACCTCACCCTTGGTGGTTTCATGGATGATGTTGGACACATCCTGGTCAAACTGCAGCCACTCACTCCGTACGCTGGCTGGGGGTCACTTAATCCGCTGCTGTGCAAATACTCGTCCAGGATTGAGAGGCTCTGGTACTTGGAATGGGCTCTGCGGGATGCCTCATGGCCGGACTCCTCCTGCATCTCACCAGGTACAAGACCTGTGCATTGCACCTGACTTCCCCGCTCCAGATAGTTCATTCTTGCCTGATGGACTCTTAGGCCATGTTGGTTCTTGCACAGTTTTCCACAAATGCATCTTCTCGTCGTCAGTCTGTCTGCATGGGTCATTAACTTAGGTTTGTCTGATTAGAGAGCTCATCTTCCTATCTTTAGGGCTTTCTGTAGCTTTTTTGGGTTCTTTTTCACAAAAGACACAGAATGGGCTGCTAACCCATACTGTCCAGGGTCTCGTTTTTCTGAGCTGTCAATCGTCTCTCTGGTGGTCACCTACCTATTCTTGGTTGTCATCCAGTCTGTTCCTAGGAGTCATTGGTGGAACCAGACGTCAAGCCTTCAAGAAACACCTCCAGGATGCACTGGGACACATCATCAGTGTTGTGACCTGGGGTCATAAGGTGTTTTGAGTCTCGCAACATACACCCTTGCCCAGGCAACCCAGCCAGGGTTGATCAGACTTGCATCCCAGGAGCTACCCATGGATCAGCCCTCTTTAACTAAAGCCACGTAGTGGTTTTTTCTGCGGCCTCACTGGCAGATTGACTGGATTTTTCTTGGCTGTTTTTTAGCATCTGCCTCTGCACTCCTCCACTAGTTCCTGGTACTTGGTGTGCTTCCTCTCATTGGCTTCCCCAATGTGTTCATTCCAAGGCACTGTCAGCTCCAGCATGATCAGGTGTTTTTGGTCCTCCAAGATACAATCAATACAATCTGATTTCTTTTTAAAGTCAGGGGGTCACCCCCTGATGGTCATTAGACAGAATGCAAGTTTCAGAAACTACAGCATAGTGTCCAGGAAACCTATGATAGGGTTTAGGGTATGATATGACAAACTGACAATCAAGGTTGATTGGTCACTCTAAATTGCCCATATCTATAAATGTGACTGTGAGTGGTTCTTCGTCTCTGTCTGTCTTTGTTGGCCCCTGTGATGGACTGGCAACCTGTCCAGGGTGTACCCCACCCTCGCCCAATGTGAGCTGGGATTTTTTTAGCACCCCTCGCGAATTGGAAATGGATAAGCGGTAAAAGTTGAATGAATGAATGAATGAATGACTGGATTCCGTCAAACAGTGGAGAAGTGACAGGATATTAAAGGAGAGGAAGATTAGGAATGACATCCAACCAAGCCCCCAAATTCAGCATCAGTGCCTTAACCCTTTTTAACTGAGTGTGCCGCCTGCGGCACATTTGCACAACCGCACTTCGGATTACCATAAATTTGCGAATACTGCTCTATCAAAGAAATTCCAGCAGTTTCTGAAAGCTGAGAACTTGCACCTTACAGCCAATATAGGGTCATTATGGTAATTCCAGTCGGGCTGCTGCTGGAACTCGGTGAATCCGCTCCTTCATTGTTAACCATTAATAAACTTTTCGTTATACTGTAAACAGCCAGATATTGAAGGTCCCAAGTGTTCTGGATAAATGTGCAAAAGCACTTGCTCACGGGACATTGTTTGGCCCTTTTATGTTTAAAATAAGCAAAAAGTCCAGGTTAGTTAGTTAGTTAGTCCTCTTCGTTCCTTCAGGAACATAAGGCTGCAACGATCTGCTTCAATCTGGTCCGGTCTTGTGCAGCATGCTGTGCCTCGCCCCAGGAAAGGTTTGCTGTTTTCAGCTCCAAGGCCACAGTTCTCCGCCAGGTGGTTTTCGGCCTGCCTTGCTTTCTCTTCCCAGGTGGAGTCCATCTCAGGGCTACTTGGAAATACAGTTCTGGTCCATCCTCAGGACATGTCCAAGCCATTGGAGTTGGCGTTGCTTGATTTCCAGCACCACATTGCGAGAGTTGGTGTTTGTGTACAGGTCCTGGTTTGAGCTCCTGTCAGATGCCTCCGGACAATATGCCACATATTCTGGCCTGTTGTGGAATGCACTGCTCTTCTGCATGTCACTCTCAACAACCCGCCAGCATTCGGAGCTGTACAGGAGAGCTGATTTAACATTGCTGTTACACAGTTGGATCTTGGTTCTCAAGATGTACTGTTCTGACTTCCAAATAGTATGGAAAATGGCAAATGCATTGTAGGCTTTACCAAGCCGTATGCTGATGTCTTTACTGCATGTATTGTCCTTGCTGAGTCGACTGCCCAGATACGTGAACTCTTCAAAATAGTCAAGAGCCTTGCCATCCACAGTGATTGGTGCAAGGAGTGTTGAGTTAATGCACATCACTTGGATTTTAAAGGTGTTAATAGTCAAACCTATCTGTCTGGCGTATCTGTCAGTTCCTTCTGTCTTCTCTTGCACATGAGTGTGGTTTGTGGAAAGAATGGCCAGGTCATCAGCATAGTCGAGATCTTCCAACTGGGTGAAGAGTGTCCATTGGATGCCTCTTGGTTTATCTGAGGTTGTTTTCCTCATGGTCCAGTCGATGGCAATCAAGAAGAGGATGGGAGAGATTATGCATCCCTGGTGTACTCCAGATTCCACAGGGAACCAATCAGTGGGATTGCAATTTGTGATTACATTACACTCAAACTGGTGGTAAGACATCTTTATCAGTGCAATTATCTTTGGAGGAACTTCATAGGATTGCACAATCTTCCACAGCATTTAACAATGTAAGCTGTCAAAAGCTTTCTGGAAGTCGATGAAATTGACTTCCATTGATAGTGAGTTGTTCCACTCCAGGCATTGCTCAATGATGTTCCTTAGTGTGAATATCTGGTCAGTACATCCTCTTCCTCTCCTGAAGCCCGCCTGTTCCTCTCTCTGTTTGGTGTTAATTGCGTCATCGATTCTGGCTAGAAAGATTCTACAGAAGACCTTGGACGGTATGGACAGCAATGTGATGCCTCTCCAGTTTTTACAGTCTTGCATATTGCCTTTCTTTGGCATTTTTGCAATTAGACCTTTTGTCTAATCCGCAGGGATGACATTTGTGTCCCAGATGTTTCTGAACAGGTCTGTGAAAACCTTGACAGATGTGTTTTGTCAGCTTTCAGCATCTCTAAATGGATAGAGTCAAAGCCTGCAGCTTTCCCATCTTTGGTAATTTGGATGGCACTTCTGACCTCTGTCTCAGTTGGGGGGCTGGTATCGATGTTGAGAAGGCTATCTGCAGGTGTGGGGTTAGCAAGGTTTTCTGGATCGAGGGAGTTGAGGACGTCACAGAGGTGCTGCGCCCATCTGGCAGCCCCTTCTCTCTCTGTTAACAAGGTGTTATCATCCTTGTCTTTCACAGGAGCTGATGGCTGGTGTTTTTGCCACAGAGCTGCTTGGTGTTTTATATACAGCACCCATATCACCTTTCTTTGCTGCCTCCTCTGCTTTGCAGGCTAGTCTTTCAACAAAGGCCCGTTTGTCGTTCCTTGCACTCCTTTTGACTTCCTTGTCCTCGATTTTATAGGTTTCTTGGGCCTGTTTCTGGAGCCTCAGTGACTTGGTGTACAGCATCTTTGCTTTAAGTTGTTTCCTTTGCTCTATTTTCTGCCAAGTGCTGGGTGTCAGCCAGTCTTTGTTCTTCTTCTCTCTATAGCCCAGGATCTTATTGGCTGCTCCAACATAGATTTTTCTGATAATTTCCCATTTGGTGTTAATATCTGGGGCTTCTCAGTTTAGTCATTCTGGGCACCAAGAACACGAAAGCGATTTTTCAGTTCCAACATAAACTTTTTGTTGATGTTCTGGGACTTGCGGATGTTGAGTTGTCTCTGTCATTGACCCTGTTGTTTAATTTTCCTGAGCTTCAGCATGATGTTAGCTGTCACCAGGTAGTGGTCACTGTTGGCATCTGCACCACGACACACTGACATCTCGAATGGACCTGCGCCACTTCCTGTTGATAAGGATGTGGTCAGTCTGGTTGGTTGTTATCCCATCCGGGGATCGCCAAGTGAATTTGTGTATGGACTTGTGTGGGAAGATGGTACCACCAACTACACAGTTGTTTTCAAGGCAGAAGTCGACAAGACGCTGACCATTGTTATTCCGCACACTACAGCTATACCTCCCTACAGCTCTGTCGCAGTTGTCATCTTCGGCTCCAACCTTGGCGTTCATGTCACCCATAACAAGCAGCATATCATGTTGAGGGACCTTGGAAACGGTTCGTTGTAGATCTTCGTACCAGTCATCCTTGTCCTCTACCTCAGCTTCATTTGTGGGAGCATAACATTGTATGATGGTCAGTTTACAGTGTCACTCTATCACTTACAGATTCCCCTTCTTCCAAGGTTTTTGCTTTCTCTTTTGAGACTATAAGGGCCACACCATGAATGTGTTTGTCCTCATGTCCTGAGTATAGGACAACTGATCCATTGTTGGTTGATTGGCGGCCAGAACCAGTCCATCTACACTGATTGATTCCCAGAATATCCAGCCTGAACTTTTCCATCTCATTGGTGACCTGGACTAGTTTGGACATCTCATACATAGTGCGGACATTTGTTTTGGGCCCGAGTAGACTGTCTGTCGAATGCCTAGCTTCCTCTTGACCAGGAGTCCTTCTTCACCAGGAGTGGTCATACTGTCAGTGGACTGACTCGAGTTTGCTACATGGTCCGAAAAAACTGAAGCATTTGTCGAAGCTTCCGTAACAGTAATACGTTTTTACAGGGTGGGGTTGTTGGTCCCATGCCCAACCCCCACCTAGGGGGGGTGTTTTGGTGTTGGCTAGTCAGTCCGCTATCCTTGACTATGGTCTTCCAGGTGATGGATTACAGCCTCATACCACGTGAGGCCAGACAGACTGTGGGTCATGTACATGCTGCCCTGGCACGTCAAGCTCAACCAACTCCAGCTACTGTATAGAGAAAGCTACAAAGCCAACCCTACCTGCAGCACAAAGCTAAAAAACTAAAAAATCCAGGTAGACAATAGGAATCTTCTGTGTTAAAGGGTTAAATCCATAAGCCACCAGGACGCCACTGAATAGATAATTGAAAATCCAATTTTTAATCCATAATCACCCTGGAATATAAAATAATTGAGGTTTGGAGTCAACAAAATGTCTCTGTTGGTTCTGAATCTCCTAGCAGTTCAAAAGTAATACGTTGTTGCAGCTCCTGAAGTGAGAGCAGTTGGTCACAGACTCAAACAGGATAATGTAGTTTAAAAACCTGTCGTGGAATAGGTATATTGCACAATATAGGAGATAATTTACGCTCAGGAAGATACAAGCAGTGTCTTGAAATCACAGAGTTCTGCACAACAGTTATATACAGCTTTTGAATGTATTCCTGTTCCAGATAATTTTATCTACATGCCTAGAGGAGGTACATCTTCTTCAAGCTCAAGTTCAAGTCTTGTCGACTAGCAGAAACCTATGTCTACATACAGGTACAGAAGTTTCAGATTACTTACAGTTACATGAGTTACAGTTGTTTTTCACAGTAGCAGTTGTTGTTTGAAATGATGAACCTGCTTATTTTCCTTATCAAACCCATCATAATCTCACTCTCACTCATTTTTTGCCGCTTATCTGTAACGGTCACAGGGGGTGCCAGAGCCAATCCTAGCCACCATTCCGGGCGAGCGCTTCAACCGCAGGGCCAATTCATAGAGATATACTGTACAGAGACGAACAACCACTCACGCTTACACTCAGATGTCTAGGTCAATTGGTGAATCTAAATTGCCCAGAGGTCTATGTATGTGGACTGTGGGAGGAAATCCACACAGGCAGGGGGAGAACATGTAAACTCTGAACAAAAAGGCCCCAGGCCCGGGAATCAAACCCAGGACCTTCTTACTCTGAGGCAACAGCGCTAACTACTAACCTCTGAATAGAAAGACATATATTTATAACATATAGGAAATAACCAAATGTGTACATGAGCATTTATTAAAATGTTTTTATGAGTAATTCTTATCTATTAATATGTCTAAATATACATATTTACTTAAGCAAGATCCATATAAAAATTTTATCCTCTTATTATATAGCTTTTTCCTATTAGTATCAGGAATTCTTAGATAATATAAGCACAAAGCGACCAATTGTCTGATAGATATATGTCTATGTAATATGTGTCTATAGTAGGTATTATACACATAAAGGTGAGAAATATATGCCAATGGATGAAACATTTGACATATTTTTAAATGTGTTATTCAGTATTAGTTAAATTAAATATATGTACACACATATGCAGTGTTAAGCATCTGATTGGTTCAATATTTGAACCAATGAACTAGGACAAATATCCTGATTTCACTAGTTACAGCCCAAAACTAGAATTACAACATGAGAAGAGTCAGAGAATCCAAACAGCAGACACCTTAAGCTATCTGCTGAACAACAGTCATGTTGGTGGAGTCAGCAGCCACAGAACAAACATTTGGGCTAAATCTCTGGCATGTATTATTTATGTTGTGATGAAAAAGTGCTGCGCTTTCCCAATTCAGATAAATCCCTATCAAATTATGCTCTTAGAGCAAAAAGCATGAACAAATTGAAGCAGGTTGAATCATTGTGTTGGGTTACATCAATCTGAGTTGCACAAACAGACTCTTTGCCTTTACTCCCTCTCATCCAGACACACACAGACACACAAACCAACACGCAGACCTCAGATGCCTCAAAGACCTACCCCAGGTTTGTGCCCAATCAAAACTAGGGGAAAGCTGTCAAATTACAGTTGTGCCCATAAGTTTACATACCCTGGTTGAATTTATGATTTCTCAGAGAATATGAATGATAATACAAAAACATTTCTTTCCCTCATGGTTAGTAGCCATTTATTATCAAAAAAGTTTTTACTCTTTTTAAATCATAATGACAACAGAAACTAACCAAATGACCCCGATCAAAAGTTTACATACCCTAGTTCTTAATACAGTGTATTGCCGCCTTTAACATCAATGACAGCTTGAAGTCTTTTGTGGTAGTTGTGGATGAGGCTCTTTATGTTCTCAGATAGTAAAGCTGCCCATTGTTCTTGGCAAAAAACCTCCAGTTGCTGTAAATTCTTTGGCTGTCTTGCATGAACTGCACGTTTGAGATCTCCCCAGAGTGGCTCACTGATATTGAGGTCAGGAGACTGAGATGGCCACTCCAGAACCTTCACTTTATTCTGCTGTAGCAATAGACAGGTCGACCCGGCCTTGTGTTTTGGATCGTTGTCATGTTGGAACATC
Organism: Remorina albescens; assembly: GCA_034769265.1. Classification (NCBI taxonomy): domain Eukaryota; kingdom Metazoa; phylum Chordata; class Actinopteri; order Carangiformes; family Echeneidae; genus Remorina; species Remorina albescens. The sequence continues at coordinate 2,690,227 of CM068485.1, read as the reverse complement.
CAAGTACGTCCCATCTGCAGCTTCCAGGCTGATGAGTGCAAATTTTCCTCCAGTATTTTCTGATAACATGCTGTATTCATCTTGCCATCAATTTTGACCAAGTTTCCTTTGCCTTTGGAGCTCAAACATCCCCAAAACATCAGCGATCCACGTGTTTCACAGTAGGAATGGTGTAGCTTTCATCATAGGCCTTGTTGACGTTTATGGTTGCGGCCAAAAGTTACATTTTCATCTCATCACTCCAAATGACTTTGTTCCAGAAGTTTTGAGGCTTGTCTCTGTTGTATTTGGCATATTATAAGCGGGATGCAACGTGGCATTTGCGTAGAAATGGCTTCCTTCTGGCAACTCGACAATGCAGCCCATTTTTCTTCAAGTGCTTCCTTATTGTGCATCTTGAAACAGCCACACCGCTTTTTTTCCAGAGATTCCTGTATTGCAGCTGAAGTTATTTGTGGGTTTTTCTTTGCATCCCAGACAATTTTCATGGCAGTTGTGGCTGAAATTTTTGTTTGTCTACCTGACCGTGGTTTGGTTTCAACAGAATCCCCCATTTTCCACTTGTTAATTAGAGTTTGAAATCTGCTGATTGGAATTCTCAATTTCTTGGATATCTTTTTATATCCCCTTCTTGTTCTCTTTTCCCGCAGATCCTTTGACAATTCTTTTTCTTTCCCCATGACTAAGAATCCAGAAACGTCGGTGCTGCACTGGATGAAAGATGCAAGGGTCGTTTGTGTCAACTTGTGTGCATGTTATCAGGCCAAAATCTCCAGGATATGTAAACTTTTGATCAGGGTCATTTGGGTAGTTTCTATTGTCATTATGATTTTAAAAGAGTAAACACAGTTGTTTGACAATAAATGGCTTCACCCAACCACTAACCATGAGTGAAAGAAAAGCTTTTGTATTATCATTCATATTCTCTGAAAAATGGCCAAAAAAAATCACAAAGTCTGGCAGGGTATATAAACTTATGAGCACAACTGTAAGTGCACTCTTTGCTGCCTGACACTAGATCAAACTGCTATTAGAGGTCAATTGGTCCGCAGCAGAGAAGCCTCATACTTCATCCTCACTGAACCAAGCACTAATTATCAAAGTCAAAACATGACTTTGGAAGAAACAACTTTATCTGAAACAGGGGGGGTTACTCCATCAGGCAGATGGACAAGCGCTAGCCTCTCCTTCTAGCGCCATGACACAGCGCATCCTGCCTGGTCAAGCTCTGCAGGAGTCTGTCTTAGCTGTCAGGTTTCTTTAGTCTGTGTTAGAAAAATTGATCACGCTCGGAAACTGGATTTCACAAAGAACACGGGGGTTGATCACCTCTGAAAGTCTAACTGCAAAACTGGGGTTAAAAAAAAAAGCCAAAAACTTGTGTATTCTGGAGATAAAATGCTTCTTTCTATTATTTTGAAATTCAAATTTTCTACCTGATTATCACTAAATAATCGCAGTAAAATGAGTCATTGCTTTTTGCACAATGGATCAGCTTTGTGCCATTCCTGTGTCTAAAAATATGATTTTTAGATTTATTCCACCATGCAATACAGCACAGTGAATATGGACAAAATTCTGCTCCATATTTGCTTTTCATGGAGCAAAGGGACAAGACAATCAACCTGAGTTGACTTCAATTTCCTGTGAGGTCACTGCTGATAGGGACCACACCCAAAAGTCATTATTTTGCAGGAGGACTGGCAGTGATTCGCTGCCCTGAATTTTTTGTGTGTGTGTGTGTGTCTTTTTTTGTAAGCTCCAATTAATAACTTCTGGTTCACATTATTTGTTATGTCCCCCCAAAGTGCTTTTTTTACACACTGAGGTAACATTTCTTCTTTACAGCAGAGAAATGTAGTTCAGACTAGTTGCAGAAAGTTCAGACTTCATGTTGCCTGTTATGTGCATGTCTGGATTCTCATTGTAAATATGTGTTATGGTCTTTTCCTAACCACCGAATGGGGGCAGCTGCATATGCAATGACTTTCGCTCACAGCAGAACATCCAAGTAGTGAAGATGATGTCAGAAAATGATATCAACTGCTGCACTATTTTCCTCCAAGAACTGAACACACCCACCAAAAGGGGCATATGACACTCACCATGTTATGACCACAGACTGCAAATAAAGATGGACGTCACCTCTGTTATATTACCCAAAGGTTATGTAGATCAGAGTGAACTGCTTCCCCATCGCTTGACTCCACCAAACTGGCAGCTAACTAAGAGAGGATCTAAGACCTTTGAGTCTGCTGATCTAAAGGAAACATTGGCTCACTCTCTTGTCATTCAAACAGGCCACACCTGCAATCCTCCATCACTATAACCTTAATAAACAGGAAACAGGTGAGTTTTATAATTCTGCTAGAGCCACACTATAATGGTCTGTAGAGGACATGCAGGTCTTGCTGCTTGGTTGTAACTGTCTTATTTAACTAATGAAAGAACATGATTCATGGGTTCTGCAATCCATCACACATAGACAGACAGAGACAAACAACCACTCACACACAGACCAAGCGACAATTTAGAGTCACCAATTAACCCAAACATGCATGTCTTTAAATGGTGGGAGGAAACCGGAGTACCCGGAGGAAACCCACACAAGCACAGGGAGAACATGCAAACTCCGCACAGAAAGGCCCCAGGCCTGGGAACCGAACCCGCAACCTTCTTATTGAGGGCCAACAGCGCTAACCACTATGCCGCTGTGCTGCTGCAAACACCAAACCCTCTGTTTTAAATCAAATCAAATCAAATTTAATATTTAGGTCCAAATAATAACAAAGTTACATCAAGGTACTTTAAAAATTGAGCAGGTCTTGACCAAACTCTTTATGGAGATGTTAAAGAGACCCAACATACCCCACCAAGAGCTTGGTAGAGGAATGGAGAAAGAGCAGGAGGAGACAAAAATCCATGGAAAATACAAACAGAACATACAGAAAACATACAGTGATTGCAGTGATTGCAACCTGGTAGCACTAAATGTGAAGTAAATATTAGCAGTAGGGAAGGAGAAGAAGGTACAATGGGAAATGAGTAGTAGCGTATAATGATAATTAACGGTAACTGTTGCAGCAGCAGGTACCGAGCTGGAACATGGAATAGAGATGCTTAAGCACCTGTAGGATGGGGACAGGAAGAGAAAGGATGGAGGGATAAAACACAGACTACAGGAAGAAACAAAATTATGGACATGTAAGGCTGTTGTGTATGTGTATGGGAGAGAGAGAGAGAGAGACACTGAGAGACAGAGAGAGGAAGAGAGGGAGGGTAGGAGAGAAAGAGAGGTTTTTAACTGTAGGCTTTGTCATAAAGGAAGATTTTATGCCTAACTTTGAATCCAGTCCACACCCCGGACCGATACTGGGGACATCCTAAAAGTAATGAATTACAGTAGTCTAGTCTGTAGGAAACAAATGCTGGACTACAGTAACTCATTACTATTTGGATGTCCAAACAAATCCCTGAAAGTCCTTCAGATGATTCAGAATGCTGCTGCACGAATATTAACAGGAACTAGAAAAAGGGATCAAATTTCTCCTGTCTTAGCTGCTCTTCATTGGCTGCCGGTACAATTCAAAATAGAATTTATAATCCTTCTGTTAACATATAAATCTCTTAATGACCAAGCTCCATCATATCTCAGAGAGCTCATAGTTCCTTACTGTCGTAGTAGGCCACTCCGCTCTCTAGATGGAGGTTTACTTGTGGTTTCTACAGTCTCCAAGAGTAAATTGTGAGGCAGATCTTTCAGTTATCAGGCTCCTCTTCTACGGAACCAACTTCCAGTATCAGACCGGGCGGTGGACTCTTTAGCAATTTTCAAGACCAGGCTTAAAACCTTTCTGTATGACAGAGCTTATAGTTAAAAAATTAAAGTTCATTTACTCCTTAGCTATGCTGCTATAGGCCTAGACTGCTGGGGGAAGCACTGAGCACCTCTCTCCCTCTCTCTCTCTCTCCACCTCTCCCTACCCCTTGCATGCGCTGACATACTACTAACCATGTTTTCCTGAAGTCCCTGTTTCTCCCACTTGTAACCATGTGTAACTATTTACTAACCATGTTTTCCCCAAAGTCTCTGTCTCTCCCAGTTCCTCTCCTCTCTCTCCCTGTCCTCATCCTGCAGGTGGTGAATCATCACTACCCCATGTTCCTCCAACGCCTGCTGCTCCCATATTTCTATGAACTTCATACAGCATCATATGTTCCTGCTTGCACCTGTGTTGAATATCCCCTCCTGCTGCTCTCATTCTCTCCCTACTCTACCCAACTTTGCTCCCCCCTGTCTCTCTCTCTCTCTCTAGTCGAGGCAGATGGCCGCCCCCCCGAGCCTGGTTCTCCCCAAGGTTTCTGCCTCTTAAAAGGAAGTTTTTCCCTTGCCACTGTTGCCAAGTGCTGGCTCATGGGGGGATCTGTTGTGTCTCTTTAAATAATTTTATAAAGAGTTTGGTGTAGACCTATTCTGTATGTAAAGTGCCTTGATGTAGCTTTGTTGTTATTTGGCGCGATATAAATAAATCTGATTTGATTTGAAATGCATGCACTAGATTTTCTGCATACTGCTGAGACAGTATTTATTTTATTATTTTTGCAATATTGCTAAGTGAAAGAAGGCTATCCTCGAGACTTGTTTTATATGAGGGACAAAGGACATGTCCTGATCAAAAATGACTCCAAGATTCCTAACAGTGGAACTGGAGGCGTACGTCATTTCTACGCAAAGGTTGTGATCTATAAAAAACAGACTTGACGGAAAATGTGCACAACCCTACGGAAACTTTGACCCATGTGTAAATAACATAATATTTTCCTGTGATACTGTGAACACATAATCAAATGCTAATTAAATCCTAAGTGTGGAAAACAAAGCCACTGACAATCGTTATACTATATACTTTCCCGTTCTCAGTTCGTCAGCTCTACTTGATTTTTTTCATAACAAACCAGGCATAAACGGTAATGTTCAAACGCTTCAGTCTAAAGAAAATTTTTCGTGGTGGGGACAGGCTTCTTTACGTTCCTGCCAAAGTGTGCCGCATTACAAGAGCATGTGGCGTGTTACACAATGTGGTATCCCTCCCTCCCTTTATATGAGACCACTTTTAGCACCGTATGCTCCGTCCCACTGATGGTGTTCACAGCTGCAGCAACCTGTTGCCACTCACTTTGCTTCCTTTGGTTTTTGATTCCGGTGCTGTGATCTCCAAACAGGATGGTTTTTTGGGCCTCCACCTCACCAACAAGCGTCTCCACTTCCGCCTCAGAAATATGTATTTTTTTACCTTTTCTTCCTGCATCCGCCATCGGTTCCAACAAGACATAACACTTGTATCTGAGTCTTATTTTATATTCATGAGGTGCTTTGCATGGACCATTTATGGTTAAAAATGGGCGTGTATAGGGCGTGACATGATGCCGACACAGCTGCGCACACTTGTAGTCAAGTCTGTGATCTATAAAGCAAAGTTTGATTTAAATGTGCGTACGCCGGGTTTTATAAATCAGAGTATTTTCTGACATACGCAAACTTTGGCTTTTGGGCGTAGTACAATTTTAGTAACGATCCTACGCACAGTTTTATAAATAAGGCCCCAGGGCTGTAGTGGTAAAATCAGAGGTGGGTAAACTATGAAGTCTGTGATCAGATTGGCTGGTGGTGTAAGCCTATGTTTTGTACCATATACCAGACCGGTGTCATCACTTTCAAAATTGTTGGTTATGGTTATGATGATATTGTGGTTATTGTTGAATGTTCATTTTGTGAAAAGAAATGGGATACTACCTGCAGTCTCTTACCCAATGTTTTGCACGTGTGCTATGTCTGACAATTAGACTGTACCAAGGACATCACTGAGTGCTCTCTCATGCCTTCACACAGTCACTATATCCAATTCCATTATTAAAAGTAATGTTGAAAAAGATTCCAGAATTAATAAATCTGTTGTAGTTCAAGTGTTTATTTAATCAAATGAAACAGCACAAAACATATCAGCAGGCCTACAAAAAAAAAAGATCAACCAACTGCGTCCTCATACAGAAAATGAGAAGGTCAGAGCAGGGTCAGTTTAGAAAAACAAAACAAACAAAATGAATGGCACTTCTCTAGGAACCACAGATGTAATTACATTAAGAAAAATGCTAAGCTGTTAATGATGTTATTGATACTGAGTCCCACAATGTCCACTACACTGTAACTCAAAGAAATGTCCAGAGGACCTTTTTATTCTCCTGAAGGGCTGGCTTGTAGGGCTGTGTTTTCGGGTCTGTAGCACCCCTGTGCTTTACTAGCCAGGACTTCACATACCCTTTGGGGTTCCACTTTGTAAGTGGAGGGCCATTGAGGTTAACAAACATCAGAGAGGAACCGGTTGATATAGTCTCTGAAGCCCTCGAGCACACTTCTTTCATCAAGTCTGAACCATTGTGCAAGATGCTTGATATTTGATTCTCCATATTGTTCACTTAAGGGCACACTCCAGTTTTCTGGGTTGAGGACTTTAAAATGGTCCAACAATTGTGTGTATTGAGCTGACTTCTCTGCTGACACACTAGGGCTCCTGCTTGAACCTGTGCTGAACAACCTGTTCTCCAGGTTCTCAATGAGAGAGTGGAGAAACACTGATGAGACTGGCTGTCAGGTGAATTCAATGAAAATCATTTCTCTCCACAGCTATAAGAGCCTCCTGCCTTTTGTAAACTGGACAAGTAATCATTGAAGAGATCATATGAATAGTTGGTCTCATTAGTTTGTCCGCTCTTGTAAGCGTCATCCTTTCTTGCAAGCTCAGGGAAAGGTGTGAGATCTCCTCCAATGTGTCATACATTAGGCCTAATCATATAGGAATTTTTATGTCTCCATTTTGGCCATCAGACCCCTGTACATGGCCTTCTCATTTTCATCTTCATCATTAATTCTGTGCATGAGGCTGCACTGTATTGATGATGCAGGGCTATGTAGGAATTCCATACAGCTTTCACTGTTCTAAAGCTGCTGGCTACCCATCTGACATCAAAGACACTCCCAATCTTCTGTAGATTCACTTGAACTAGTTGTGCATGATTAGCTAGTTCTCTACAGTTCTTTGGTGACCATTGGTAAAGTGTGTAAAGTTTGTCTAAAAGAGACATGAAAGTATTTACATTGTTACCTTTTTTGACTGTGTCTCCCACAGCCAATTCTAGCCTATGGTTGAGGCAGTGTCACACAATAAGGTGAGGATACAACTTCCTGCCCAGCATGGCACTTGCTCCGTCACTGGCAAGAGCAATGAAATGTTTTTGGATGAAATTTTCATCCATTCCCCAAGTTTTTAGGCACTCTAATAAACTCTTTGTTATAGTTTCAGCTGACTGGCTTTCAAGCTCCCCCAAATCAAGGAAAATGACGGTGGTTACTTCATTGACAACAGATGCGAAATAAACAACCAGGGCTGATTTCTTGCTAAGAGTTGTGGATTCGTCAATTAAAACACTAAACCTCTGTTCTTTAGTTATTATGTTGTCCAATATTTTCTTCCTGGTTTCATTGGCAATGTGATCGATCATGTTTTTTGCAGTATATCTGGAATGAAGAGTGATACCCATGTCAAGGCCATTTTCTTGTTGGAGCTCCACAAGATCCTAGTAGTCTGGATATGGCCTGTTGTTCTTTGCTGTGAAATATGCAGTTCGAAACAGTGAGGCTGTCTTCTCTACTTCCCCCTACACTTGTTTTTGTATGGAACCATCTATTGTGTTTTTTGTGTTCACTATGTTTTCTGCTGCTTTGTGGCTCTTTGATGCCACATGTTTGTATATTTTGCTTCGCAAGCATGATAGCTGATATTGGTGATCACCATTGTGGCTGTATCGGATTTTAGTTGATGACCATTCATTGGAGAGACGCATTCCTGTTTCTTTAAATGTTTCCAGGCCTTTGATATTTTTACAAGTTTCACATCCAAGATATTCACCCTTTACAATAAGCCATGGATTATCTTTTTTAAACTATGTGTTTTGTTTTTCAGTCCAGATAGTTGGATGGCATGATCTGCACTCAGTTCCTCCTCTTGCTGTCTCTCCAGTCTCAGGTTCTCCTCTCTCTGTCTTTTCCTCCTCTCTCCTTTTCTCCACTGTCTGGTGCGCCTCTTCTTTATTTCTTTTTACTATCCTCCTCTCTCTTTCTCCTCCCTCTCTTTGACCTCCTGGTCCTCCTCTTGTCACTGCCTGTAAAATAAATGTAAAATTAATTGTATTGGAGAATTATACCCTGGGTACACCTGTTAGGCAGCCTGTCACTTTATTTTGCCTACTGGGTAATCTACCCCTAGCTAAAAGACCTACAAAAGCATGTCTGAATGTCTAATCAAGATTCAATATTCTAGATTCAAGAGTCTTTATTTGTCACATGTGGCTGTACAGGTACACCCTCATTGAAATGTATTTGTGAACAAGCACCCCTGTGCAATTGTGCATAGTTTTATAAAAGGAATAATATAAAACAAAAGAAGACTTACAGTAGGAAAGGAAAAAGTATACATAAAATATAAATATTAAATATGAAATATAAAATATTTACATAAGTTTACATAAAGGAGGAGTGAGAATGGTGTGTGTGTGGGGGCTGAGTGTTATGTGGGGGATTGAAAGTTCAGTGTCCTGATGGCCTGGGGGAAGAAGCTTTTCCTCAGCCTCTCTGTTTTGGCCCTTTTGCCAGATTGCAGCCACTGAAAAATTTTGTAGTTGGGGTGATGAGCATCTTCCAGGATCGTCCAGGCTCTGGTGGTGCAGCCCCTGGTGTAGATCTCTTGCAGGGTGGGCGGTGCTGTCCTGGTGGTGTGTTCAGCACAGTGGATCACTCTGTGCGGACCTTTCCTGTCTGTGGCAGTACAGCTGCCGTACCAGGCGGTGATGCCCCCGGTGAGCACAGACTCGACTGCTTCGGTTTAGAAGGTCCTCTAAAGCGCAGTGGAGATCTGAAATTTCCTCAGCCATCTGAGGTGGTACAAGCGCTGCCTCACCTTCTTCACCAGGGTCGAGATGTGGGTGGTCCATGTCAGGTCCTCGTGTTTGCAGACGCAGAGGTACCTGTAGTTTTGCACGCTCTCCACCAGGGTCCCATATATCCTTAGAGGGTTGTGATGGTTCCTCTGCTTCACCCTCCTGAAGTCCACAATCATCTCCTTGGTCTTGGAGACGTTAATGTGCAGGTTGTTTTTCTGGCACCATGACAACAGTGCATCCAACTCCTCCAGATAGGCCGTCTCTGTTAGTTGGAGATCAAGCCTACCACCACCATGTCGTCTGCGAACTTGCGATGATGTTGGAGGGGTGATTGGCTTTGCAGTCATGGGTGCAGAGGGAGTAGAGCAGAGGACTCAAGACGCAGCCTTGAACTATGGTATTAAATGCGGAGCTGTAGTCAATAAACAGCAGGCGCACATAGTTCCCCTTCCCGCTGTCCAGGTGGGTGAGGGTGGAGTGGAGTGGTTAATGGTGTCATCAGTGCTCTCCTCACGTCGTGCTCTGAGACGGACAGCATGCGGGTCTCGCCGGTGTTGATGCTGGGAACCTCGTTAGCCGTTGCATTAGCTGCAATGCTAGCAGTCTCGTAGCCAGCAAAAAAGGAGTTCAGCTCCTCCGGTAGCAAAGGATCCGCAGCAGCCAGCGAGTCCTTATGTCCTCTATAATCTGTGATGTTCCAAAGTCTCTGCCACATGCGTCTGCTGTCCCGATTGCCCAGTGAAGTCTCCACTCTGTCCTTGTACTGCCGTTTAGCAGCCCTCACCTTCCTCCGGAGCTCATAGGACACTGCTTTATATGGGACCATGTCAACGGAGATTACTCCTTCGTTGTAGGCAGTGGTTCAAGCCTTCAGAGTGTCGTGGATAGTTCTATCGACCCACGGTTTCTGATTAGGAAAGACCCTCACAGTCACCGCAGGCACAATATCATCTATAAGCTTCGCAATGAAATCCGTCACCACTTCCGTAAACAGATTGATGTCATCACCGGAGCAATCCTGGAACATGTCCCAGTCCACGTCACTCAGCGTGGCCTCTCATTGGCAGGCCAGCGTCTGACCTCCCTTGTTGCCGGGGCTACCGCTTGTAGCTTCTGTTTATAATCCGGCATGAGAAAGATGGAGGCGTGGTCTGCTTTGCCGAAAGCCGGTAGTGCAGTGGCTTTGTAGTTGTCCTTATGGAGAGCGTAACAGTGCACGTGACATGCCCAACCAGCGTGTTAACACCTCTGGTTGGGCATGTCACGTGCTGGAAAAAGTTCGGCATAACCTTTTTCAGGTTTGCCTTATTAAAATCCCCCGCAACGATGAGGGCAGTGTCCGGGTGTTTGGTGTGGTGTTTGCTGATTATGTTGTACAATGAGGCCAGAGCAGTGTCCGTATCTGCATGTGGTGGGATATAAATAGCAACAATGATGACCGAAGTAAACTCCCGGGGCAGGTAGAACGGTCGACACAGAATCGCCAGATGTTCCAGGTGGGGCGAGCAGGAAGGCGACAGGACTGAGATGTTCCTTGGGTCACACCAGTTGTTATTTGTCATGAAGCACACGGCTCCTTCCTTGCTTTTGCCAGATTCCTTGTTCCTGTCCATGGGAAACACAGAGAAAGTTTCTGCAGGTAGAACAGCGTGGTCTGGCACAGCGGGGGTCAGCCATGACTTGGTGAAACAAAGAATGTTACAGTCCCGTATCAAATCAAATCAAATCAGATTTATTTATATGGTGCCAAATCATAACAAAGTTACATCAAGGCACTTTACATATAGAGCAGGTCTAGACCAAACTCTTTATAAAATGATTTAAAGAGACACAACAGATCCCCCCATGAGCAAGCACTCTGCGACAGTGGCAAGGAAAAACTTCCTTTAAGAGGCAGAAACCTCGGGCAGAACCAGGCTCGGGGGGCGGGCGGCCATCTGCCCTAACCCTAACCTGGTTGGGTTGAGAGACGGGGAGAGAGAGAGAGAGAGAGAGAGAGAGAGAGAGACAAAGCGGGGCCAAAGTTGGGTTAGAGTAGGGAGAGATGAGGGCAGGAGGAGGGGATATTCAATAGATGCAGGCAGGAACGTATGATGCTGCATGAAGTTCATAGAAATTATGCTGGATGGAGTTCATGAAGATGTGGGAGCAGCAGGCGTTGCAGGAACATGGGATAGTGATGATCCACCACCTGCAGGATGAGGACAGGGAGAGAGAGGAGAGGAACTGGGAGAGACAAAGAAAACAGAGATTTTGGAGAAGCATGGTTATTGATATGTCGGCGCATGCAGGGGGGAAGGAGAAAGATGGAGAGAGAGAGAGAGAGAGTCCCTTTGGTAATGCACTCGGGCCCTGATGTCGTCCAGCTTATTATCCAGGGACATGACATTTGCCAGCAGGAGACTGGGCAGCAGTGGATGGTGTGCACTCGCACGTAGCCTGTTGCAGATTCCGGCCCTGTTCCCCCGGTGTTTTTTCCTGCTTTTCCGTGGAGGTGTAGATCCGTTGTCGGGGTCCGTGTCCCAGAGGATCTCCTTCGGCCAGGTGGATCAGTCGTATGGAACTCCGGAAAAAATTAATGGTGTTGACAATGCAATACTCAGAAGCAGTGGCGAACTGTGGACCCAGACCCTGGGCCTTCAATAGGACCACATGTAGCAATAAAAGATTAAACATAGCAATACAAATAATAGCCAGAGCACTGTCACATGGATGTTCAGCATATTAAAGGTTTATTTTCCCCAACTGGCTTCACAACACACCAAGGTGATTCTGGAAAAACATTCAAAGCTGGCTATCATGACATCATTTAATTACAAAAAACTAAATGAAACAAGCAAATCACACATTCACTTACCTCACATATTTGTTTAGCTGGAATGAAAGTAAAATGTCTAGAATAATCATTAGCTACTGTTCAACAACCAAAGATGGATCCAATGCTGATCCAATGTTTTTTGTGTTTATTCCAGCTTAGACACAATTGAATTTCAATGTACATTAATATTTCTGCCAAAAGTATAACACAAACACCTCCTGAGGTGAAATGGGAAAAGGAAAAAGCTCTTTGTGTCACATCGTGGTGAGGTTTTCTTGTCCTGGTTTTGTTTTGTCCTGTCATTTCCTGTTTTATTTTGAAAGTTCTAACTCTCCTCTCGTTTCAGAGCACTTGCCCTTCCTCATGTGTCAACCTGATTACTGATTGTCTCCACCTGTTTTCCATTTCCCTTCATGTGTTTAAATAGTCTGTGCTCCCCTTGTCTTGTGCCAGTGTGTCTTTGTCCTGCACCAGAGCTCTCCTTCATGCCCACAGCCTTTGACTACTTTGTAAGCCTTGTTCCTCGAATTGAGTGATTTTTTTTTTTTTTTTTTTTTTGTAATTTTGATAATCATAGCTTGTTTTCATAGCCCTTTTGTTTCTCCTCGTTACGAGTGATTTTCTGTTTGTTACCTTTTGTATTTAGAGTAGATCATAGTTAGTTTTCATAGCCCTTTTGTTTTTCCTCTAAGAGTGATTCTGATTTCTGTAATTTTTTTAGATTATTTCATATCCTCCGCCTTCTGCGTGAGTTGATTCTTTTGGTTTTGCTAGTCAGGTTTTCCTCCTAACGGAGCGTTTTGTGTTTACCTTTTGTTTTCTTTTTGTTAGTGTTTTTTCCTCCTCTGGGAGTGATTCTTGTTTAGACCTTAGAGTATAGTGACGATCTCTACTAGTTAAAGTAACATAGCCCTCTTGCTTTGTCACTCCAGTTTGAGGTCCTTGTGTTTCAAATAGTCATTTATTATTGAAAGTCTCTGCATCTGAGTCCTGTTTGAGTCTCGGCCTGACACTTTGTAAGTTATGCTCAGCCATTTTTCACTGGCCTTAATGGCTATAGAACTGTCTGCAATTGCTATGGCTCTAGGTCTGTGTGCTGCTGTGGCTCTGACCCTGTGCTGCTGCTGCTGTTGCTGTTGCGGCTGCGGCTCTGGCTCTGACTCTGTGCTACTGCTGCCCATTAGCCACTGATAGCAACTGTAGCTGCTAGCTTGAAAATGCCGATGGTAGCCCTTGCTAGCTCGCACCAATCCTGGCAAGTCAATTGATGGTCGACCTTTTTGGCTAATATCTAGTTTTGTCTGAAAAGGAAATCTTATCTCTCCAAAATATAAAACACACTGTGTTCTTCTTCAGTAGCTCCGCCATTTCCATGCTCTCCAAATCGTCTTTTGTCTTTCTTCCCTCCACTCACTCACTGTTTTGGCGGGTCACTTGACTTATATATGTTCTCCTAGGTATTCGCGAATACCCGGAAGACGTCATGATATGGTCCCGCCCACAACTCAATGAAATATGACTGGCTAAGTCACCTGTCAAACTCAAATTCATGCCCACATTGACTTGAATTACACGGGCCTTCGTTACAGCCACCGAAGGCCCAGCAGGAGGAATCGCTGATTTAATAGCCTTCCCAGATACCATTGGAAGAAAAATTGTGATTGGTCCGTTTCTCGTTCTATTATATTAACCCATTGTTTCCCAAGAAATTTTAGTCCAAGGTTATAACAGTAATCTAGAAATTATTACTAATACTGACTGAATAAAAATCATTGAAAATTTAAATTAAAGAAATATATATATATGTCATTAGTAGTACAAAAATTCTTTCAATATTTTTTCTTAGGCCTTCACTGAATACCTTGAAGGCCCATAGGGTTCCCCTCTGCTCAGAAGTATGTTGCGGTCATACACGGTCAATGTGGGAGATGGTGTCGAAAAAGGGCAAATGAAAATAACATAGATAACAAGAAAGAAGCACAGTCTAAGGGGAGCAGTCACGACGGCATCTGGACTCCCCCGTGCCATCTTGGATAATCAAGTGCTACAGCCCAGGTCCATGTTCACACACGTTTCTGTTATTAGAGAAGCATCTTAAGAAAGGCGAAGGGGAGGGGGAACTCCCCCTTAAAAAACTCTCTGCCAGGGTAAGCTTTCTTCCACACTGTACAGCATCGCATTTTGTTTGCATCTGTAGGAGGTGAGACGCTGCGGGGACACTTCAGAAATCGCCTAATGTCCATTTTAGCTGTCCATTCTCCAAACCGCATCACTGTGTATCGCACCACTGATCAGTAGAGACAAACGCTTACTCATAGCCGCCACAGGCAGTGATTGGTCACACAGACATGGACCATAATGTAGTGCAACAATGAGACAGATACATTGCTTATGCTTGTGTAGATACAACAGGTTGCCAATTTTAAAATCAAACCAAATTTATTTAGGAAGACGTAAAAGGCATGTAAACGTAAACATGGATAAACTACTTTACAGGTGCATAAATGCTATTTCCAAAATTCCCGAGGTGCGTAAACAGCGTTTACGTGCGTTTAGCCTCCACTACAGCCCTGATGCAGACAAAATTGCAAAAAGATTCTGAGAGATCGAGAACGGGGAGCTTGAATCTGGAAACCCAGAGCAGGAACCAGGAGGGCAGGAATGGAGTTGGCCGAGGCAGAGGAGCAGATGAATGAATGGAACTGGGGGAAAAAAAACAGACAGATGGATATGATCCTAAACACACGAGTTGAGTGAACTGCAGAGAACAAAACTACTAATCTACGATAGCGGCCGAGACGTGACGTTAACCCGAAGAGTAAACTGACGAACTGGATGATCAGACCGGGTTTAAAGACTGGAGAAGGTGAGTAGTGGCAATCAGGTGGCTCAGCGGCTGTTAGGTGGTGGAAGCAGGTGCAGTGGATCACACTGATGATCACGCCCCGGCCAGCTGACAGACAACAACAAAACGGAACAGGAAGGGATGGGGGAAAAAGAAAAAATGGAAAACAGAGAACAGAGATGCAGACCTAACAGTATCATCTGCATAACAGTGAAAATTGATGCTGTGTTTCCAGATTGCCTAAAAGAAGCATACATAGGGTGAAAAAGATTTGTCCAACAACAGAACCCTGTCCTGTAACAAGTTTAAAGAAAGATGCTGGTGATGGTGTTGGACATTTGCTGTTTCTTTCTTCTGCTTTGTATTTAAAATGCTTTGCAGTTTGGCCAACCTAATAACCCAAACTGTCAAACGGCTCCTTTAACTGATATGTCTACCTTTTTAAAGATTAATGATGGTGCACTCGTCCAAATTGTTTTGTGGGAGTTGGGCTTGTGGAGCAAGGATGCTGCCAGAGAAGTCTTGATTGAAGATACTGACGCTGTAGTCACACAGAGCCAGCACCTTTGTTACTTAAAGGCAGTGACACAGGGTGAACTATTTTCTGTAACAATTATATCTAAATCTGTTATGGAAAACAAGTTTTGAGTGGCTTGCCCCATAAATAATTCATTTTAAAATTTGATGAAAGTGAGCATTTGGAAAGCTGATGTCATTCTTCTTTTTTTTTTTTTTTTAAATCTTGGCTGTACATTCTAGAAGCAGAAGGAAATAACTGTTGCCTCCTCCCACTTTAAAAATCTACCAAATGTTCAACCTCCATTCCTCAATCTTGCAAATGAGCATAACTCTGAGAAGATCAGGACTAACAACTGATCACAGAGGAAGCAAAAAAAGAAACTGTTTCCAGGATGGCAACATTCAACCAAACATCTCCACAGACCTGCTGTCCATTCATGGTCCTTACAGGATGGAGCTAATTGACTATGGTAACCCCCTCTCCCATTCTCTCTGACTATCACAAGTTTCCCGCAGGGTGAATTTCATTGTAAGTGGACTCAATTGCATCAAGAAAGGATTCATATAGTTGAAAATACGATATTGTAAAGTTGATATGATTTGGAGAAAATCTGCCAAAGCAAAATCCCAAAGAAGTGAGAAACCAAAGGGACTGGGGGAAGCAACAGGTAGATCAGTAGGTTCTTGTGAGATCCCCTGACTTGATGGCAGCCTGCACGTCATTCTGATGTATGTCTACATACTACAAGAGTCTGAGCCAGACTCTTGAGCCTTGAGTCGTAGGACAAGTGGAGGAACCCTTGCTGAGGATTGAACTCTATATTGGAGCGACTCTTCTGTTTGTACCAGAGAGAAGCTAATGACACACTTGGACTGATCAGGGCTGAAGAAAAAATCCATAACAGGTTGCAAGATACATCTCTATGGATGCACTGGGATGCATCATCAGTGATATTCCTGGGGTTAGCAGAGGTTTCGGGTCTATCAACATCTGATCTCCTTGCCCAGGTGACCCAGCCGAGGTTAATCAGATCCCGGCTTGCATCCCAGTAGCAACAAGACACGAGCTCCCCCTTTTTATCCACAGCCACCTAGTGGCTTTCTCTGCAGCATCTGTGACTGCTTGAATAGCCCCCGTCTTTGCTCTCCCAGAGGTTCCCAGTGCTGCCAAAGCCCTGCAGAATGAGCGCCCTGCAAAGCCCCAACAGCCCACCTCCACTGGCTCACAGTAGATGCGGCAGCCATGGCTTCTGCACTGCTCTAACAGCTCCTGGTATTTGGCACGCTTCCTCTCATGTGCCACTTCCATGTTCTCCTCCCAGGGCACTGTTAGCTCCCACATGATCACCTGCTTGGTGGAGTCTGAATTGATGACCATGACTGGGCAGAGAGTTGTCGGCTGTATGTGGTCTGGAAACTTAAGTTATTTTCCAAGATCCACTCTCAATTGCAAGTCTGAGGCTGTGGCAAGCGGGCCTGGTCTTGGGTGTTGGGGTGTAGCAGCTTTCTCCCCAACTCTCACGAAGGAGATGGTTCTCTTCCTGAGTGGTTGTCTGTTGGTCTGGATAACTGCGGTGACCGCTTCAGCTGTCACCCTGTGCACTTGGTCATGCCGCCAGCGGTAGCCGCCGTCAGCCAGGGATCTGGGACAGCTACTCAAAAGATGTTGCAGGGACCCTTTTCTCATGCACAGAAGACAAGCCGGTGTTTCTGACTTGCCCCAAGTGTGACTTGGGACAAGTCAGAGGGCTCGGCAAGGTGTCATATATCGCCTGGATCAAGAATGTGGTGTGGTGGAAATCAGACCGCCAGAAGTCTGACCATGAGACCTTCCTCTGCAGGGTGCCCTCCCACCTCGTCCAGGTGCCCTGCTGACTCAGGCCCACCATCCTTCTGGCTCTCATCTCTTCAACACCAGCTCGCACTTCCCCCTGGAGTAGATGTTGGCGCTCCTTTCCCCTGGCTTTGTTGATCTGGCAACTTGGAACGAGGCCCAGCCCTGCCCGCCCCATAGCTACATATTACCATTACATCAGTGAGCTGATCAGTGAGCAGTGACTCCCCAGGGGGAAGGATCCTCATGCTGAACAAGGAGTACAAAGGGTAGATTAAAAACTCTCCTTGTGTCTACTGGAAATAATAAAACTAACTCTTACATGTGTTGAACTGATCATCAGGAATACAAAGAGATCAGCTACCAAACACTGGAGGAGCTCCAGCTCAGATAGATACAACTTCCAGGAGCATTTCCTAACGACAGGGCAGCAGCGACATTGTTATTGTTGTGCCTTTACTTCCCGTGCTTGCATGGGTTTCCTCCGGTTACTCCGGTTTCCTTCCACATATCAAAGACATGCATGTCTAGGTTGATTGGTGACTTTAAATTGCCCATAGCTATGAATGTGACTGTTAATGGTAGTTGGCCTCGGTATGTCTCTATATGTTGACCCTGCGATAGATTGGGGACCTGTCCAGAGTGTAACCTGCCCTCGCTCGGAAATTGGCTGGGAATGGCTCCAGTACCCTCCATGACCAAGCAGTAGAATGACTGAGTGAGGCTTTCATCGCCATAGGAATAATAGCATATGGTAAAACTGTCAACGGCATTAGCTGAATAAAGTCTCCTAGGCCACTAGAGTCCAACACTGAGTCAGTTCAGACTACTAGAGCCCAGCAGTCAGTTGGTCCAGACCACTGGAGTCCAGCAGGGATTCAGTCCAGTCCACTAGAGTCTAGTAGTGAGACCAACAGCAAATCCTTACCTGTTTCCAGTCTGGAGCAGAATATGTTCTGCTCTTTGAAGATAATTTCCTCCTTCATGACAACTAATGGGAGAATTTAGAGTGATCCTCTAAAGTGATAGAGGATTGGGGGTGTGGCACCTTGGGAAGCAAATGCCTTCTACAGACCAGTTGGCTCTAAAGTCTTTGCCCTGCATGTTTGACTACTTTTGGCTCGACCAGAAGTCAGGTAGTGTGAGGCTCCGCCATGATGGTGACAGCCCTGAAGCCCACCCTGGGCTTCAAACCTGTTCTTTATAAACCTGAGGGTGAGCTTCAGGAGGCCACATTTGACTACAGTTATCCAGCTCTATTCACAGTGTATGGACTACCAGCAGTTCAACAACAACACATCACTTGGTCCAAACAAGTTGTTTGCACCAATATCTTTCCAGCATCCGGCAGTGTTCTGGAGCCCACACTGTTCTACTGCACTTCATAGCTCCATGGTATCAATATCTGGAAGTGTCACTGTGTTTGTGCTAGAAATTAATACATCATGAAGAATAAGACAGGTTTTTGGAAAGTCCACATGCTCATCACATGCACAGAGCTATAGAGTTTGAGTGTTGAGTGTTTGAGTGTATAGTGTTTCAAGGATTAATTTCCTGTGATGCTACAAAAATGGATTACTGAGATTATGGGCATGAGAAAAAAATCATGATTGTTCAAAGAGGAGCTCAACATTCAATTGTGATTGGAACCCTTTTTCATCCGAACACACACTGTGTGTAAAACTGTTAAGCTAAGTTAAGTCAAGTTAAGTTAAGTTAGGGTTTGTGGGTTAGTGTTTGTGCCTGCTGGTGTTAAAAACTTTGTACTCGTCATTGTGCTCCACATTGTGTTCCTCATCGTGCTCCTCATTGTGCTCTTCATCAAGCTACTTATTCATCTCCTCAGTGTGCTCCATATCGTGCTACTTATTCATCTCAGCATGCTCCATATTGTGCTCCACATGGTGCTCCTCATTGTGCTCCCCATGGTGCTCCTATTTTGCTCTTCATGGTGCTCTTCATGGTGCTCCTCATGGTGCTCTTCATTCTGTCAGGTCCTAGGGTTTTGTTTTGGTTGTTACTTCCTGTTTTCGTCCTCCCCTGATGACTGTCCCTGCCCTAATGTCATTCACCTGTGTCTCGTTTCCCTTCTGTATATATACCCAGTGTCTTCCCCATGTCCTTGTCAGATTGTCAGCATCACTTGTGAGTAGCTTTCCGGCGTTCTTTCCTTGTTTATTGTTATCCAGTATTCAACCAGTTTTGTCTCTCTCGTGCATCCCGTTTGCCTAGCATTTTTGTGCCTTTGCCTGTGCCTTTTGTTATCCTGTTTTTGGACTTCGCAGCCAGCCTTGTGTTTTTGTACTGCCGCTTGTTCTGACTGCCTGCCTGTGTACCGAACCTGGACTGTTAATAAACTACTCTCCGCTACTCGCTGTCTCTGGTCTGCTTTGTGGGTCCCAGTTTGTCTGTCCCAGCCTGACACTACAATCTCACCACTACCATAGACCCGGCAGATCCAGAGCCTGTCTGCGAAGCCCTGAAAAACCAAGGCCAGTGGCTTCGCCAACACGAGGACCAGATGGCTTCACTAAGATGGGAATTGGCTGAATCTAACAAATGCCAGGAGGCAGCCATCTCTCTACTGTCTTCCCAGGTGAGCCATCTGACTATCGCTCTTAAGCAGGGGGGAACTAACACACCCCCAGGCGAAGATGCTATCTCCCCATTCACAATATCACCACAGACCATCAATCACCCGTCCGCGCATTCTGGGTCTACTCACCTGTCCAGTCCTGAGAGGTTCTCCAGGGAGTCAGGGGCTTGTCGGCCATTCCTCACCCAATGCGAGCTCCACTTTGAGTTCCAGGCTGCAGCTTTCCCCTCTGATCGCAGCAAGATCGCATACATGATCTCCTTCATGTCAGGTTGAGCCAAGGACTGGGCCACCGCGGAATGGAACCACCATGTAACCACCACCATCTGTCACTCTGTTTCTTTTTCAGAAGACCTTCTTTCAGGTGTTTCAGACGGTGGTCCAAGATCGGGAGGCTGCAAAGGTGAGAGACCCCCATACCAGCCACTGCCTTTGATGACCATGTCATGCATCTGGTTACTCACCGCACATCCCCAGTTACCCTGACCTTCCCGGATACACACTCTGAACAGATGACCTTCTTCCTCCTTACCCCATGGCTTACTCTGCACAATCCAATCCTCAGGCAAGGTTCTGTCATGGGGGAGCAACTGTAAGTGTCTCCCGGGTTCCCCAGCTTCCAGCTCCGGGGGCGTTACCACCTCGCCTGAGGAGGAGGATGAGGGAGAGTTCCCGCATCTCTCTGCTGGCCACCTTGTTATGCGGATCTGAAATAGGTTTTCAACAAGGCGAAGGCAACCTCACTGCCACCGCATCGTCCCTATGACTGCGCCTGTATTCCCTGTCGGTGCCTGAGTGTCAAGCCATGGAGGAGTACATCAGAGAGGCCCTCAAAGCTGGGATCATCCACCCTTCCTCATCACCAACAGTTTTTCTTTGTGGGTAAGAAAGACAAGTCCCTCCATCCCTGCATTGACTATCAAGGACTGAATGACATTACCATCAAAATTAGGTACCCTCTCCCACTTATCTCTTATGGTTTTGAGCTTCTGCAGGGGGCCAAAGTCTTCACTAAGCTTGACCTGCGCAACGTTGTATCATCTGGTGCACATCAGAGAGGGGGATAAATGGAAGACAGCTTTCAACACCCCCACAAAACACTATGAGTATTTAGTGATGCCGTTTGGACTCACTAACACCCCAGCTGTTTTCCAGGGCCTGGTGAATGATATTCTCTTAGACTGCCTGAATTTTTTTTTTTTTTGTTTACCTTGATGATATTCAGATTTTTTCCCCTGATGTTGAGACCCATAAGAAACATGTTCGTCAGGTCTTGGAACTGCTGCTAGCTAACCAACTGCTTGTCAAAGCTGAGAAATGTGAATTTCATGTTTCTACTGTGTCCTTTCTGGGGTTTGTGGTGTCCGAGGGGAGGGTCAGCATGGATCCAGAGAAGGTGCAGGCGATGCAGGAGTGGCCCACACCCTCATCCAGAAAGGAGTTCCAGCGTTTCCTGGGGTTTGCTAATTTCTATAGAAAGTTTATCCGAAACTTCAGCCAGGTGGCTTCTCCTTTACATGCACTAACCTCCTCCAAGGTACAATTTCACTGGTCCCCTCAGGCTGAGACCGCTTTCCATCGCCTCAAAAACTGTTTCGTCGTCGCATCTGTACTGACCCTTCCTGACCCCAAGCTACAGTTCCTGGTGGAGGTGGACACCTCCGACTTAGGGGCGGGAGCCGTGCTCTCGCAACGTTCGGAGGACAACAAACGCCACCCCTGTGCCTTCCTTTCTCACAGGTTTTCCACAGGTAAAATTCGCCCTGGAGGAGTGGAGGCACTGGTTTGAGGGGGCTGAACAGCCGTTTTTGGTTTGGATGGACCGTAAAAACATAGCGCACATTAGGACAGCCAAAAGGCTGAACCCTCGACAAGCCAGGCGGGCCCTTTTTTTCTCTCGGTTCAACTTCACTATTTCCTACCGCCCTGGTTCTAAGAATGTTAAGCCTGATGCCTTGTCTAGACTGTTCAAGGGAGAATCTCCCCCTAGAGACTCGGAGACCATTATCCCCGAGACCTGTGTAGTAGGTTGTGTTACCTGGGAGATAGAGGAGCAGGTCAGGAAAGCAAACCAAGGGATTTCCATTCCCCCGAGGTACCACTCAACAGGCTGTTTGTTACCCCTGACCTCTGGGGGCCTGTTATCAGCTACGCTCACTCTTCTGTACTCTGTCCCGGGTCCGTGAAAGATTCTGGTGGCCCGGAATGAGGAGTGATGTCAATGAATTTGTGGTGGCCTGCAGCACCCGCAAGCAAAATAAAAGTAAGAATGCCCCCAGCTCTGGGCTCCTCCAACTCCTCCCTGTGCCACAGCGGCCCTGGTCAGACATCTCCCTCGACTTCATGACTGGTCTATCACCATCCAACAGCAACACTGTAGTGCTCACGGTGGTTGACCGTTTCACCAAAATGGTGCAGTTCATACCATTACCTAAGATTCTCTCTGCCAAGGAAACAGCGGAGGTGCTCATGTCACAGGTTTGTCAAGTTTTTGGTTTCCCCAGGAATGTCCTGTCTGACCGGGGTCCGCAGATCGTGGCACAATTCTGGAGGGCGTTCTGCCAGTTCATCGGTGCCACTGTCAGTCTGACCTCTGGCCAACCCCCTCAGACCAATGGGCAGACGGAGTCTGAATCAGGAGCTGGAGAAGGGCCTCCGCTGCCTCGTCTCCCGGAATCCCACCTTGTGGAGCAAGGTCATCATGTGGGTGGAGTACGGACACACACACTTCCCAGCACCTCTGTAGACATGTCACCGGTCCAGTGTGTCTTTGGATATCAACCTCCTCTGTTTCCTGCTCTGGAGAAGGAGGTCAGAGTTCCATCCCTTTTGGCCATAGTTTGCCGTTGCCAACGGATGTGGGCTCGGGCTCGGCAGAACCTCCTTCGGGCGTCCCTGGAGTAATAAAAGATTCGCTGACCGCAAAAGAAGAGCCGCACCCACGTACCAAGCCGGACAGCGGGTGTGGCTATCCACCCGGCACCTGCCCCTTAAGGCAGAGTCTAGAAAGCTGCCCCCCTGCTTTGTCGGCCCATTCCCTATTTCGAAAGTGAATAACCCTGTGTCTGTGAGACTCAACCTTCCCAGGTCCCTGTGGGCCAAACCTACCTTCCACGTCAGCGAAATTCAGCCTGTCAGGACTAGCCCGTTGCTGATCATTGCAGGTCTGATTTCAGTAGATATTTGTATCACTTAGATCTAACGATCAGACTCAATGTAAAAAGGTTATTCAGCTGTCCCCATATTTTCAGACATTTTCAAATTCCTAATAACCTGTTTTATCATTATGTTTTATGCTGGGCTGGTTGACAGCTGAGGACAGTCAAGCACTCAGGACCTCAGGTAAACCTGGATGCTCTGCACTGCCTCTCTGTTATTTCATGGAGCTTTTTGCCCAAACACAGCCCTGAGTGTTTGGAAATTATACCACCAGCTGAGTGTCTGCTGTCTCACTGAGCTCTTAAAGGGCATCAAGAGCCTGTATTTGATTTCCATCAACTGGCTATTTTTGAATCCAGCTGTGAGGATGAACAGTCTTTACAGTGCAGCTCTCCAGTGAGCAGTTGGAATAAAGGTTTATGAGAAGAAGCTCGGCCCAATCCATAAAGTCAATACACAGCTTTTATAGATGTGTATTATATATTATACAATAATAAAACTTTTCCATTCTGGAAGCACCTCACCAGCATTAAAGTTTCCTGAAAAGCAGCAGATGAATTGTTATCTGTGGTGGTTCCATGTCCCTGTGGCTATGGATGGAAACCCTGGTCAATCTGTGACTCTGCCTGAAACAGCTCTTGACATTCTTAACTATTGACATTTCTACTCTATTTTTGGTTAAAACTTTGATGCCACGGCTGGGTAAATATGTATATTGGTACAAATGTGATGTATCAGCTGATCCTTTTCCATTTATCCATTATCTACCCATTATCTGTCAGGATGAAGGGCTAGAGCCAATCCCAGCAGACTTTGGGTGAAGACAGGGGTGGACCCTCTCACTCATCTTTGTATCTGGTCAGAGATCAAATCTGAAGGAGTTTTTCACTAATCCTCTCCTCCAAAAATCAATATTTGTAAAGGTCAAACTGGGATGGCGCTAGGATGGAAAATGCAGATTAGTTTGTCAATAGCTGACACGCTGTCCTACACCCTGAAGCTCAAATGGTGATGAACAGATGAAACCACCAGAGCAGAGGGAGGAGTCCAAGCTCAGGCTTTACGAAAGGTTTTGCTGAAGACCTGCTGAGGTCAACCAGAGATAACTAAAAAAACTGACTCAATGAAACATGTTTATTCATTACTTACTCTGCTTAATTTTGTTTTTATTTAGTCATATATTGTTTGTTTGTTTTTTATTTGCACTGCAGGAGTGGCTTAAGAAAAAAGAATCAAATTCTCTTGTGTATGGCAATCCACACTGACAATGACAAATAGAGATCTCGAATATTCAATACCAACCGTCTCCAAGCAACATGTGAAGATATGAGACCTGCAGGGGGAAAGAGGAAAAACTTAAAGTCTGGAGGTGGAAACCATCCTCCAAAACTTTCAAACACTTTATTCAAGAATCTCCTTGGTTCACCTGTGTGAAGGCCACAGTGTGTGAGTTTTCCCCTTAATCCAGGCTCCAGGCTCCGTGCAAACCTCACGGTGTACCTGAATTTTCCATCTGTATTTTCATTATCTGTATTTTTCTCTTTGTATAGCTGACATTCAGGTGAGTTTGTGCAACAGAAAGGTGATAACATGAGGACGAATAACACGCAGATAAAAGTGGCTTTTTCCAAATGTGTTAATTATTTTAGTAGAAATCGGTTTGAAACCTCTCAGCTGACATATAAGATACTGACAGTTGGAGTATGGGGAAATGTGTTCACAAACAAAAAAAAGGTTAAAATATCCAAATTTTGGACAAATAATAGTTCAAATATGATGTAAGTACAGTGGTCCTGAAAGCTAATTTCTGCAATTTCTGAAAACATCACTTTGAGACTACTTAAACTGCAAATACTGCAAAAAAAAAAAAAAACCACACACAAATCGACGATGTCACTGAGCCAAGTATAAGGTCCTGTGTCCTCCACACAACGCAGGCAGGTTGATAACTTTTCCTCAGGCAACTCCAGCAAACACAAAGCAGCGGCTCACAAAGGAAGAGGAAAGTGATGCAGCGTCACAGAGGACAATTTCTGTGTGTTGACTCACGTTCATGTGAGAATCTTACCAGACAGAAGTACACACAACTATACAACCACACACAACTCACAAAGTCCAAAGGCTAAAAGCAGAAAGAGGGCTAAGTGATGCGCTAAAAGTCATTATGTTTGCAGATTTACTTAAAAGTTATATTGTGTATTTGCTAGCTCCTGCACCCATGTACTCCTCTTGCAAACAGACCAAGACAAGTGTTGCACAAAATAACAAATAACAAACAAAATAACAAACAAAATAACAACAAAATAACATACGACTGTGATATGCAAATGAATCATTTTGAATTATGAGAAAATGGAAAATAATTAGTAAAGAAATGAAGTAGACAAAGAGCACAGTCAAGCACAGACTGAAGCGGAGCAACTGAATACAGCCATTAGTCTGTATGGCTGCTGCTGCCTCTCTATTGTTGGGAGGGTCAGGAAGGAATGCACCCAAAATACAAAATGTGAACCTGGTATGAGCACAAAAAGTCAGACATGCTGCTGCATCTGTATTAGTATTTTGGCATTATAGAAGAAGTCTCCCCACAGCTGAAATATCAGATGAAAGATATGAGGGGAATGAGATTATTCTTGTTGATGCTGATGTTAAGCATGTTGCTTCATTTCCGGTCACTGCTGTGTGTTGCCTCGTGTTGCTGTCTCAGTTTACTGCCTATTAATCAAGGTGAATAGAAGAGGTAAATAACAGTTATCAAACGTATACTCAGCTGTCACACCGCGGTGAGGTCAAGTTGGGTTTTTGTCCTGTCTCCATGTTTTGTCTTGTCATTTCCTGTTTTATTTTGAAAAGTAACTCTCCTCTCTTTTCAGGTCACTTGCCCTTCCTCATGTGTCTCGGTCTGATTGCTTCCTGAGTGTTTCCACCTGTTCCCCATTACTCTGTGTTTAAATAGTCTGCGTCTCCCTTTGTCTGGTGCCAGTGTGTTTCGTCTGCGTGCATTCACCCTAGCCCCTTTTTGCCACAGCCTTTGTCTGACCTTTGTGTTCTTCTTCCTCCAAGCGAGCGATTTTGAGTTGTAAGTTTTATACCATAGTTTAGTTCCATAGTTAATCTTTTCATAGCCTTTTGTTTCCTCCGTGTGGAGCGATCTTTTGTTTACCTAACTTTCATAGAATAGTCCTCAGGAGTGTTTTCTGTTGTTTTGCCTGTTTATTTCTAGTTCTTGTTTTCCTCCGTAGCTGGAGTGGCTTTCATTTATTGATAACATTTGATAGCCTGTTGTGTTTTTTCCTCTTAGTGGAGTGATTATTATTATTTTGATATTTTTTATAGCCACGCCTCCTCCATACGGGAGGAGGAGTGATTGATAGAACTAGGTTTATAGCCTGTTTCTTTCCTCGTTCTTGGAGTTCTTGGGAGGATAACAATAAAGACTCTTTTGCTACATTCGAACCCTGCATCTGTGTCGTGAGTCCTAGCTTGGTCGTGACACTCAGCTAAGAATTCAACTTCTTTTCCCTTTCATTAAACTGTACAGATGATTCTGCTCCGCTAAACTAATGTAGCTAGCTGCCCCACTGTACCCGGTTAGGGCTGACCTAGAGAAGCCAAAAGAGTTTCCTCCCCCCCAGCAGCTCCCGAGCAGCCGGGATCTAGTAAGGTTGGCTGGGTGACTGTTCAAAACAAGAAACATAGTCGTAGGCAGCAGCCCCCGGTTCACCACCAACCAGTTCATGTTTCTAACAGGTTCTCCCCACTCAGCGACACACCTACAGGAAAACAGACTCCAGTGATTTGGCAATTCTATTTTGAGGAACGGGAAATTAGCAACACCAGCGGCCGTAGTTAAGTGTATCCCGGGGGCCAGAGCGGGCGACATCCAATCTTATCTGAAACTGCTGGCTAAGGATAAGCGTAAATATGATAAAACTGTGATTCATGTTGGCAGTAACAACACCCGACTTGGCCAGTCGGAGGTCATAAAAATTAATGTGGAGTTGTTGTGGAGCTTCGCTAGAACAATGTCAGACACCCCGCCCCCCCCAATTGGACCAGTGATGACACTTCGCTGGCTGTCGAAGTGGTGTCCCAAAAACAATGTGTCTACATAGATAACTGGAAGACTTTCTGGGGAAAACCTGGTCTGATTAGGAGAGATGGTGTCCATCCCACCGTGGATGGTGCTGCTCTCAAATCTAGGAATCTGACCGATTTTACTAGAAAGTTAAAACCCACACAATCCCAGTCGAGACCAGGAGGCAGAGCCGCAGTTTAACATGATTCTCTGCGCCTCAGTCAAAGCGGTTGCCTGCCAAGAATAGAATAGAGTCTATGTCTAGGTCTATAGAAACTGTGTCTGTCCCCCGACCACCTAAATTTAGAAAAGTTACTGAACCTAAATGAAACAGAAGAGGAGCTAAAAACAAAAACTTGACTGAAATTAAAACAACCACAAATTCGGTCTCAAATAATACTGCAATTAAATGTGGACTGTTGAATATTCGATCACTATCATCAAAATCTCTATTAGTCAGTGATCTCATAACTGATCATCGTATTGATTGATTTTGTATCACTGAAACCTGGCTGCAGCAGGATGAGTATGTCAGTATAAATGAATCTACACCCCGATTCATTTTGTTTATCTGAAGATGCTGTGGCTAAATTTAAAGAGAATATTCGGTCATCATTTGCAGCAATGCCATGTCTAAATTCAATTGAGGATTCCTCCCATACACAGGTTGATGACCTTGTGATTAGCACTATGGCCACACTGTGTTCAAATCTCTGATGTTGCCCCTCTCAAAAAGAAAGTAATAAAACAGAAGACACTGGCTCTGTGGTACAATTCTCAAATTTGTGCCTTAAAGCACAGGTCACGGAAATTAGGAAGAAAGTGGCAACTCAGCAACTCAGAAGAGTTTCACCTAGCCTGGAAAGAAAGTTTAAAAACTTATAAAAAAGCTCATATTACTCAGCACTAATAGAAAAAAAACAAGAACAACCCCAGGTTTCTCTTCAGCACTGTAACCAGGCTGACAGAGCGTAATAGCTCAGTTGAACCAGTGATCCCCTTAGCTCTCAGCAGTGATGACTTTATGGGCTTTTTTACAAATAAAATTATAACAATCAGAGAAAGAATTCATCAGCTCTTACCTACATTAGGCAGTAATCTTCTACTGAGTACAGCAACTCTTGAATCAACTGCAACGCCTATTTGATTTGCAATCATTTTCATCTCTGATTCTCTCAGAGCTAACTTATATAGTTTCATCATCTAAACCATCAACCTATCTATTAGACTCAGTACCAACTAGCCTCTTTAAAGAGATTTTCAACTTAATTGACCATTCATACTAGACCCGATTAATTTGACGTTATCTTTGGGTTATGTACCTCAGACTCTTAAGACAGCAGTCATCAAACCCCAAATTAAAAAGCCAAATCTTGATCCAGATGTTTTGGCTAATTATAGACCCATATTGAACCTTCCGTTCATTTCTAAAATCATTGAAAAAGCAGTTGCAAACCAATTATATGACCATCTGCATAGGAATGGCTTGTTTGAAGAGTTTCAGTCAGGATTTAGAGTTCATCACAGCACAGAAACAGCACTGATTACAGTTTCCAATGATATTCTAATGGCTTCAGACAATGGATCAGCCTCCATACTTCTCCTCTTAGATCTCAGTGCTGCGTTTGACACCACTGACCATAATATTTTATTACAGACACTAGAACATGAAATTGGGATTAAAGGAACTGCTCTAAGGTGGTTCAAATCCTATTTATCAGATAGATATCAGTTTGTTCATGTTAACAATAGCTCCTCCTCATGCATTATAGCCAACTATGGAGTTCCACAGGGCTCAGTACTTGGACCAGTCCTCTTCACCCTATAACAACTTCCTTTAGGCAACATTATCAGGAAGCACAGCATCAATTTTCACTGTTATGCAGATGATACTCAGCTGTATTTATCAATGAAGCCAAATGAAGGTAGTCAGACTGCAGACATGTCTTGAAGACATAAAAGTCTGGATGACCTGTAACTTAAATTCTGACAAAACTGACTTTATTGTACTTACCGGCCTTAAGCACCACAGAGAAACCTTATCTGACCATCTAATCAGTCTGGATGGCATTACTTTGGCTTCCAGTTCCACTGTAAGAAATCTTGGAGTAACTTTTGACCAGGATATTTCCTTTGTCCCTTACAGAAAACAAGTCTGTAGGGCAGCTTTTTTTCACCTGTGCAACATTAGGAAAATCAGAAACATCCTGTCACAAGAGGATGCAGAAAAACAGGTCCATGCATTTGTTACTTCTAGACTGGACTACTGTAACTCATTACTATCTGGATGTCCAAGCAAATCTTTGAAAGTCCTTCAGATGATTCAGAATGCTGCTGCACGAATATTAACAGGAACTAGAAAAAGGGATCACATCTCTCCTGTTTGAGCTTCTCTTCATTGGCTGCTGGTAAAATTCATTGTAGCATTTAAAATCCTTCTGTTAACATATAAAGCTCTTAATGGCCAAGCTCCATCATATCTCAGAGAGCTCATATTTCCTTACTGTCCTAATAGGCTACTTCGTTCTCTAGATGGAGGTTTACTTGTGGTTCCCAGAGTCTCCAAGAGTAAATTGGGAGACACATCTTTCAGTTATCAGGCTCCTCTTCTATGGAACCAACTTCCAGTATCAGTCTGGGGGGCGGACTCTGTCATATAGAAAAGTTTTAAGCCTGGTCTTGAAAATTGCTAGAGCTTATAGTTAAAAAGTTAAAGTTCATTTACTCCTTAGCTATGCTGCTATAGGCCTAGATTGCTGGGGGAAGCACTGAGCACCTCTCTCCCTTTCTCTCTCTCTCTCTACCACTCTCCCTACCCCTTGCATGCACTGACATACTACTGACCATGTTTCCCTGAAATTCTTGTTTCTCCCAGCATGCACCAACATACTATTAACCATGTTTACCCGAAGTTCTTGTTTCTCCCAGTTCTTCTCCTCTCTCTCCCTGTCCTCATCCCGCAGGTGATGAATCATCGCTATTCCATGTTCCTGCAACGCCTGCTGCTCCCGTATTTCTATGTATTTAATACATTATTATATGTTCCTGCGTGCATCTGTATTGAGTATCCCCTCCTCCTGCTCTCATTCTCTCCCTACTCTACTCAATCTGCCCCCCGCATTTCTCTCCCTCTCTCTACCCAACCGGTCAAGGCAGATGGCTGCCCCCCATGAGCCTGGTTCTGCTCGAGGTTTTTGCCTCTTAAAGGAAGTTTTTCTTTGCCACTGTCGCCAAGTGTTTGCTCATGGAGGGATTTGTTGGGTCTCTTTAAATAATTCCATAAAAACAGCTTGGTCTGGGATGAGGATCATCACCTCCAAATCGGAGGCCATGGTTCTCAGCAGGAAACTGATGGACTGTCTTGTCCAGGTTGGGAATGAGTCTTTGCCCCGAGTGAAGGAGTTCAAGTACCTCGGGGTCTTGTTCACGAGTGGAGGGACCTTGGAGCGTGAGATTGGCCAGAGAATCGGAGCAGCAGGAGCGGTACTGCAGTCGCTGTGTCACACCGCTGTAACGAAAAGAGAGCTGAGCTGGAAAGCAAAGCTCTCGATTTTCAGGTCAATCTTCGTTCCTACCCTCACCTATGGTCATGAGAACTGGATCATGACCGAAAGAACAAGATCGCTGGTACAAGCAACCGAAATGAGCTTCCTCAGAAGGGTAGCTGGCTTCTCCCTTAGAGATAGGGCGAGGAGCTCAGTTATCCGAGAGGAGCTCAGAGTAGAGCTGCTGCTCCTTTGCATTGAGAGGAGCCAGTTGAGGTGGTTCGGGCATCTGGTCAGGATGCCTCCGGGGCGCCTCCCTTGGGAGGTGTTCCAGGCACGTCCAGCCTGGAGGAGGCCCCGGGGCAGACTGAGGACCAGGTGGAGAGATCATATCTCCACTCTGGCCTGGGAACGCCTCGGGATCCCCCAGTCAGAGCTGGTCGATGTGGCTGGGGAAAGGAAAGTCTGGGGCTCCCTGCTGAGGCTGCTACCCCCGCGACCCGACCTTGGATAAGTGGATGAAGATGGATGGATGGAGTTTGGTCTAGACCTGCTCTATATGTAAAGTGCCATGATGTAACTTTGTCAGATTTGGCGTTATATAAATAAATCTGATTTGATTTGATTTGATTTATTCTGTGTAGGCAATGCACCGTTCTGCAGATGGATGGGACTGCAATGAAAGTGCTGCAGCATGTATTGTGCATGCTTCTGAAATTCACAATTTTTGGCTCCCACTCTTTGAAATGGACAGAGCTGGACTTGTGTGTGTTTCACTCTGGGGATGTCTCACGGCTCAAAAGACACTGATTTAATTTCAATAAATTATGGTCAGTTCTCAGCGTTAGCATCAGTCAGTATCTCCAGCCAAGACAATGGGCAGCACCTCAGTCATTAGTTAAAAAAAAAAAAAAAAGCAATATACAGTATATATATGAGAATTTACAACTTCACAACTCTTTAATGTCAAAGTTAAAAGTATTTTCTTTCTTTCATTAACAAAATGAGTCATAAGCAAACCATCCATTAAACTGAAACCAAATTGAATTGAAAAAGACTTGACACCATAAAAATATCTAAAAAATATATCTTTAGAAGTGAAATAAAAAGAGAATCTGATTCTGCAGGTCCAGTTTCCTGGTCATTTGCTCCAATGTTTATGGACCCTGAAAGAAACAGAACCACCAGAGGATTTCAGTCTTAGCTTGAAGGGCAGTAAAAGACACTCTGGCGCAAGCATGACCTCATCATTAAAAACTTTTGAAATTTATTTGAAACTAAAGGGGGGGATGATGATGCAAGTGATTTTGCAAAGAATTATGTGATGGATTTATTTCTTGAAAGACTCAAAATGAGCTGAAACTGGGTAGTCCACTTGTATTGGTGTTGATCATTTTCACTTCAATAGAAGAAACAGATGTTGTAAATTTAGCTGCTTCAAAGCACTGCAGTATCTCCTTTTTCTTTGACATCAGTAAGACATGACATGAGTGCATGTGCATGACTCGTCCTGCACATTGGTTAATAACCAGCCTGAGC
This sequence comes from Remorina albescens, assembly GCA_034769265.1. Classification (NCBI taxonomy): domain Eukaryota; kingdom Metazoa; phylum Chordata; class Actinopteri; order Carangiformes; family Echeneidae; genus Remorina; species Remorina albescens. Next base: position 2,658,360 of record CM068485.1, on the reverse strand, counting down.
TCTCTCATCCCATTTTCTGTGCGAATTAACAGGCAATGGTTGAAAAGCTGCTGTCCTGCTGAGTTGCTAGCAAGGCAGCCTGTCAGGAGGAGCCTGCAGTGCACAGCCAATCCAGAACACATGCAAAGAGATGGACGCATAAATTAACATGACCCACATGAGTCTTTGAACAGTGAGGCATAGACCATGGAGATCAGCTCTGCAGAGGAGAACTGGCTTTGAAGTGTTTAAAAAGGAAGTTCAAAGATCTTACACATCGACACATATCCATCTCTGCTGTTGCACAGCAACTTTAAAATTTAAAGGTTGATTAAAAGCAGAGTACGAAAATTCAAAGGGACACTGACGAGATCACAGATCACCATATTAGTGCGAGTCAGAGCAGCAGTGTGTGGAAACGTTGGAGGGGGTCAAGTTCTTAAAAACAGCTTCATTGTGTGAAGAAACACATTTTTCTGATCGTTGTTTTCCTCAGAGACAATCTCAGCACTGCTGCACCAAGTGAAGTAAAACATCATCAGACTCTTTGGATCAAAGCGTTGAATTCTGGTTGATGTGATGTTTCTGATAATGTGATTTTTGGTCCCATCCCTCAATCACATTAGTCATGGAGCATCATGAACGATCAGGATGTCTTCACCTCCATCTCCCCTTCAGTTCTCTGATTTGGAACTCACCTGCACCTGAATATTAAACTATCTATGAACTATCTATGAACTATCTATCTAGACTCTGTTCAACACACTTCAATTAACTTTAAATTATTTATTATGTGAATGAAGTTATGTCCAAAACATCATTATTCATGTGTTTCATCTATTCCTGGAACGCAGCAGCAGCAACAGTGACAGGAACACGACAGGGAGCAGCACGATGATGAGTTCTCATCTCATCTAAACTCACCGTCAGCCATTGCATTTGCTCTTCAGCTAATCAAGACATTTTTATATTTTAATTTTATATGATTTACTATCAACTGTGTTTTTATTATGCCGTATTAATCTACATTAGATTTATTTAACTGTTCTGCTCCTCTGTGTGTTTAATTAAGCATTCTTTTTCATGTCATCAATTTCACTCCCTTTATTCTTCCTATTTTAAGTGTTTAGAGCTTGAACAATTATGATATGCTGAATAAATAAAGGTATTATTATCATTATTGACAGATGCATCTAATTGGTTCATTTCATGTTGCACCCAGAACACTTCCTTGGTTCATTAAGTCCAATCCTTATTATCAAAGCACCTGATACCTGATTGCCCCCCCCCCCGAACAAAGCAGAAGCACCACTTTAGTACGCGTGCAAAAAATGTCAGTTCATCACAAACTTTTTAGATTCTAGCAGTGACTGATCGCTCCATCATTTAGTCATCAGTGAAGAAAATGCATAATTCACATCACAGGCTGAATTATAGCCAAATATATGCAAACAACTCTCCTTCAGGCAGAGGAGGCTTCTCTCATGTTAAGTTTGCACTTCCTTTTCTTCCATCTGTTTTTTTGTTCTCGCTGTCATCACAATGACCCAAACATGTCGTGATGCATTAGACCCTAACTGCGCTGAAAGAGAATTTAAATACGCCCCATCTCCAGAAGGCAACAGGCCAAGTGCTGTATTCAGCATTCGCCACACAATAACAAAATGAATATTTGATTTGGATTGGTGCAGCCACTTCTTGGCTCCTGCAATGCCCTGAAGAACACAGCAGTTCTCCTGTTACCCATGGACATTTACAACTCCTTTAAATGGAGCTCCACTGCAGCTCAGTGAGCTCAGCAGACTTTGCATTATTTTGTCTTTGAGTCAACTTTTCCTCTGCAACTCTTAACAAGTCTTTAAAAAAAAAAAAAAGTGACACTGTCACGCAGAATTAATAAAACTTAATTTCTCATTGATGAGATTTCTCCTCTGTAGTTCACTGGACTCTGCCACGCAAAACAATCAGCTGCCCTCTGGTGACACCCAAGAGCAGACCACCGTTCGCATGAGTCCTTTCAGCTCATGTTACTGCAGCTGTCCACAGCAGAGATCTGCAGTCACACTCATAACTCAGAGTAACAGTGAGTGAGAGTCCAGCACCTGACAAGGTGTAGACGGGAGGAAAGGAAGCTGCTACTTCGTTCACGTTGGCCTTCAGGTGGATTATGGTCTGAAGCAGAAGTGTAGATGATGGGGATTTGCAGGTACACACCTCTGGGTGTTAAATTGACCATTTGGAACATGACACTATCTGATACTATTTGACAAAGGGAATTGGGATCCCGGCTTGTCTGGAAATATCTGAATAGCAACTGAGAATGAAGTGGTCTCAGTCCCATCACACATTCTCTTGTGGGAACAAGACCTGGTTTTAATCTGGTCAAACCAAGTCACACACTAAACTGAAACAGCTGCTTATTGCGCACAAAGGGGTATGGAGCCAAAGAAAAACTACACTTTCAGGTAATGGTGGTTCAGCAGTTCAATAAAGATCAAGTGAGAAGTTCACATCTGTCCCTGTGGCTGTCCATCCAGACACACCCCCAATTCCCAATTAACCTGTGCCACTCCTGGTGAGTGTGTGGAGCAGGGAGCAGGACTGATTGCCTGAATGGAGACTGGCATACAGGAGCAGAGCAGAGCCATCACCAGCTGCAACTCATGCCATAATCACGACTACTACAAAAGCCCAGTGCTGCCACATCATAGCCTCTGCGCAGTAAGTGTACTACATCCAGCTTCATCATCAAAGATTATTTTGCAAGCCTTGAAACCTGTGTACTTACCGGCTCTCTCTCTGCCTGCAGTCCTCCTGCTCTGCCTCCCGTCCCAGTCTCTCAGTGATCCTTCTGCTCAGCCTGCTCACTGCCCTACCCACAGTCCCTGCCTCAGTCCATGTGTTTTCCCCAGCCAAGGAGCCCTGCCCTGCTCTGCTTCAGAAATAAAACCTTTCACCGTGTCCTGTGTCTGCGCCTGAGTCTTTTAGTGAGCCCATAACAGAAGTAGAGCCAATTTCCCATAGACATCAAAACAATCAATGGACAGGAAACACAGTCATAATGAAACAAACATATATGAATATAAACTGAGTTAAAAAGAAAACATTCCAACAACGATGACGTGAATTTAAATCAGCGCCACCCTCAGAGGCAGAACTTCATCAGTGGTCCAGTCCTGTCCCCTCACACACACACACAACTACACAAACTGATTAACCCTCTGTCCTCTCCCTGGTAAGGAGAGGACAGCCACAAACAGACACGTAACACAACATGACAGGCTTTCTGAACGTGGACTTAAATTAAAACTGATCTTGTGTTTTTTTCAATCATTTTGGTGCTTCAGTAGCTGCCATGTTTGGATGTGAAGGATGTGCCAGCAGGGTAAATGACTGTGCATCTTTACTGCAATATATTAATGAGTCAGAGTGAAATGTTAGGAGTGAAATTGTTAAACATGCCATTTATGATATTTATGTCTTTGGAAATATGCATATACATCACTCGAAGCAGGAGCAGCAATTAAACCCAAAGTTCAGTTTCTGCAGTTGCTCCTTCATTTCCTTAGTGTTTGTCTGCTGGGGAAAAATCAACTCAGGAGTGTGTTGCGCTTATGCACTCTGCAGGGCCACAGGTAGAGACACATTGTGTCTCTGGTGGCCAGAGCCAAACTAGCACGACCCTGGGCCTTTCATTAAGAGTGAGGTGTATCAGGTAATGTCCACTGAAGTCCTCACCTCATAATGGGCGACCCTCTGGGACTCAGAGATGAGCTGAGCGCTGCACACTTTGCAGTAGCTGTCAGTGAAAAGTCCCTGGTCCACTTCTGTTGACTTCATCTGGAGGAAGAGGAGAAACAGGGTTATTGTGCTGCGCTGACACACAATACCACTGACTGCTGCCATGTGAAAGGAAGGGGCTGTTTTTTATGAGTAGAAAACTTCAGATGGCCTGGAGTCAGTCTGAATCCCACTGAAGCAAAGACATTTATAGAAAAGTGATGTCCACAATTTGACAAACATGATACTGGACTTTTTTGTGCCGCTTCGATTTTAGAGTCTGCAGGGAACAAAACACAAACCAACCAAGATCCTAAAAAACAAATAAACAATATTCTCAATATCTAAATATATATTCTCAAATGATCTCATTAAAACTAGTCACATACCCAAATTATGTTTAATAACAATAAATAAATAACAACAGATCACAATGACAGAGGTTTTTCCTGGAAATTCATTCAAATATGAGTGAAGCTGTATGACTGTGGGAAAGAGGCCACTTTTATTACCCTTCCATACCCTTCTTTCTTTTCCTTCTATTACTATTTCAGCCTGACTTGCAGCCAGGCTCCCATTTCCTATTTGTGGGCAGTCAGGCTCAACACATTCTGATTTATTCAGGAACATCTTCATTAGGAGAAACAGGATGGATGACAGCAGGAGTCATGAGTGTTTACTGATGGCAAATCCTACTTCAGTTCCGCTCCTCACAAACAGCAGCAAGAACAAAGTGGACTCTTGGAGCTAATGTTAAATTTTGATAACTTGTTTCATAATATAACAGAATTGGTTTCTCTAGACTCCTGGTTGGACCCAGTAGCAGATCCCACAGAAAGGACTGGGATAGTTCTGATACCAGCCTTGAAAAATATCATGTGAACTTTGAATGTTTTAAGTTTAATAAACCAAATAAAATAGAAATTAAATTTTCTTTACTCCTCTAAACTCACGGCCTACAGTGCTGTTATAGAACAGTGAATCATCCATCAGGCTGTGACCTGATGCTGAGTCCACTTTTATAGACAGATCACATGATCGACTCAGCCAATGACATGACCACACAGAGTTTTCCATATGTTGTCTTTTTTTTTTATCCATATGAGCTGATAATGTGTTTGATTTATCTTGCTGTTCAACAATAACATCAGCTTTATCTTATCAATACATGCGAGTCATTGAGCTGATGCAGCTTCACGTGTTCAGGTATCAGAGTCAGAGTCAGTGAGGAAAAACATCAAAACAACTCTACTAAGAGCCTCTGTCGTCAGTTGATGGTGTGGTGTATGCAGGATGTTCTGAGGTATTAGGTTCCTTGTATACTTCCTGCATTATCTCCTGATTATGTGTAAATAAATAATGAGGTCTGTTTGCTGGAGCCACATTGTTTTCTGCCTGAAACTGCAGCAAATAATAAATAAGAGAAATGTTAGAGCATCAGGTGAAGAGAGAAAGGCTGAAGAATGCAATAATTTAAAGTTCAGCTAAGCTAATAAGAACCTGAATTTTTTTGCCAATGGCCCCATTAATATCTGAGTGTTTTCAAAGCTTTACAACAATTTTTCTGGTTTGTCTAAAGATTCTTGCAGTTCAGACGTTTTATATTCCCACAGGGCAGTGGATCAAATCAAATCAAATCAGATTTATTTATATAGCGCCAAATCATAACAAAGTTACATCAAGGCACTTTACATATAGAGCAAGTCTAGGTCTAGACCAAACTCTTTATAAAATTATTTAAAGAGAGCCAACAGATCCCCCCATGAGCAAGCACTTGGCGACAGTGGCAAGGAAAAACTTTCTTTAGAGAAAGAGGGGGACAGCCATCTGCCTTTACCGATTGGGTGGAGAGAGAGAGAGAGACACGGGGGAGGGTTGGATAGACAGGGAGAGAATGAGAGGAGGAGGAGGAGGAGGAGATATTCAACACAGGTGCAAGCAGGTGCAAGTTCATAGAAATATGGGAGCAGTAGGCATTGGAGGAACATGATTCACCACCTGCAGGATGAGGAGAGGAACTGGGAGAGGCAGAGATTTTGGGGGAAACATGGTTAGAACTAGGAGAAACAGGGACTTCAGGGTAACATGGTTAGTAGTATGTTGGCGCATGCAAGGGGTAGGGAGAGGGAGAGAGAGAGAGAGGTGCTCAGTGCTTCCCCCAGCAGTCTAGGCCTATAGCAGCATAGGTAAGGAGTAAATGAACTTTAATTCTTTAACTATAGTTCTGTCATATAGGAAAGTTTTAAGCCTGGTCTTGAAAACTGCTAAAGAGTCCGCCCCCCGGAACGATACTGGAAGTTGGTTCCATTGAAGAGGAGCCTGATAACTGAAAGATCTGATTCCCGATTTACTCTTGGAGACTCTAGGAACCACAAGTAAACCTCCATCTAGAGAGCGGAGAGGCCTATTACAGTAAGGAAATATGAGCTCTCTGAGATATGAGAGAGCTTGGTCATTAAGAGCTTTCTATGTTAACAAAAGGATTTTAAATATGGTTTCTATGAGGTGCTTAGGGCCAAGTACAATAACTTCAGTTTTGTCTGAATTTAGAAGTAAAAAGTTGAAGGTCATCCAGACTTTTATGTCTTCAAGACATGTCTGCAGTCTGACTATCTGAGTAACTTCATTTGGCTTCATTGATAAATACAGATGAGTATCGTCTGAATAACAGTGAAAATTGATGCTTTGCTTCCTGATAATGTTGCCTAAAGGAAGCAGATATAGGGTGAAGAGGAGTGGTACTGAGCCCTGTGGAACTCCATAGTTGGCTATAGTGCGTGAGTAGGAGCTATTGTTAACATGGACAAATTGATATCTATCTGATAAATAGGATTTGAACCATCTTGGTACAGTCCCTTTAATCCCAATTTCATGTTCCAGTGTCTCTAACAAAATATTGTGGTCAATGGTGTCAAATGCACTAAGATCTAAGAGGAGAAGTATGGAGGCTGATCCATTGTCTAAAGCCATTAGAATATCACTGGAAACTTTAACCAGTGCTGTTTCTGTGCTGTGATTAACTCTAAATCCTGACTGAAACTCTTCGGGCAAGCTATTCCTGTGCAGATGGTCCCTGATTGATGATTTTAGAAATGAACAGGAGATTCAATATGGGTCTATACTTAGCCAAAACATCTGGATCAAGATTCGTTTTTTTTAGTTGAGGTTTGATACAGTGACTGCAGTCTTGAGAGTCTGGGGTACATAACCCAAAGATAAGGTCAAATTGGTCAGATCTACAATGAACGGTTAAATTAAGTAGAAAATGTCTTTAAAGAGGCTAGTCGGTACTGGGTCTAATAGAGAGGTTGATGGTTTAGATGATGAAACTGTAAAAGCTAGCTCTGAGAGATTCAGAGATGAGAATGATTCCAAATGTAAAATAGGTGCTGCAGTTGATTCAGGAGTTGATGTATTCACTAGAAAATTGCTGCCTAATGTAGGTAAGAGCTGATGAATTCTTTCTCTGATTGTTATAATTTTATTTGTAAAAACCCCATAAAATTATCACTGCTGAGAGCTAAGGGGATCACTGGTTCAATTGAGCTATGACTCTCTGTCAGCCTGGCTACAGTGCTGAAGAGAAACCTGGGGTTGTTTTGTTTTTTTCTATTAGTGCTGAGTAATATGAGCTTCTGGCACCGTGGAGAGCTTTTGTATAAGTTTTTAAACTTTCTTTCCAGGCTAGGTGAAACTATTCTGAGTTGCTGGAACACCACTTTCTTTCTAATTTCCATTATGTCTGCTTTAAGGCACAAATTTGAAAATTATACCATGGAGCCAGCCTCTGCTGTTTTATTACTTTCTTTTTGAGAGGGGCAGCATCATCAAGATTTGAACACAGTGTGGCCACAGTGCTAATCACAAGGTCATCAACCTGTGTATGGGAGAAATCCTCAAGTGAATTTAGATATGGCATTGCTGCAAATGATGACCGAATATTATCTTTAAATTTAGCCACAGCATCTTCAGATAAACATCTTCTATAGCTGAATTTATTCCTTGATGCTGTGCAGTCAGTTAATGTAAACTCAAATGTAATGAGGTAATGGTCGGTCAAAAGAGAGTTTTGGGTAAAAATTGTTAACTTGTCAATTTCAATGCCACATGTCAGAACAAGCTCAAGGCTATGATTTAAGCTGTGAGCTGGTTCATTCACATGCTGGGAAAAGCCAATTGAGTCTAGTAGTGAAAGAAACACAGAACTAAGGCAGTCACTTTCTACATCTACATGAATATTGAAATCTCCCAGTATAATGATTTCATCTGTACTGAGTACTAACTCTGATATAAACTCAGAAATCTCTGATAGGAATTCTGAGTACGGTCCAGGTGGATGCTATACTGTAACTAGCAGAACTGGTTTTTCAACTTTCCAGTTTGAATGGGAAAGACTAAAGCCTGGATTATGGTCCTGCGTTAAATCAACGCCGTACCTACGCCGTTGCCATGACGCTGTCGTGAACCCTTTGAATTCTCTGTCACTCTATTTCGTCGCGGTGCAATTCATCACCTGAGCAGTAGGGGGCTGCGCTCCTTTCCTGAACGGTTATCGTCGTCTCTAATTGATTATTTCTTTAGCTTCCGACTTTTCCAGTCACGGTGAACAATGGCGACTGAGAGAGAGAATCTTGCTGGAGTTGGAGTTGTTGAATGTCGAAGAAAGTATCCTTACAACATCTACATCGCAACAAAAGAAGAAGAATCTGGAAATACGGAACCGGAAATGCGTTGCTACGAAGCAAACCAATCACAGCCCTCTCGGTCTGCGCTGGGTCTGCGTCGCCTCAACGCATAGTTACATTTTTTGGGAGGTGCATGTCAAGCTACACCGGGGACTACGGTGAGCCTCCCTTCCCTACGACATAGGTACGGCATTGATTTATACTGACATACTCATCCTGCTGCAGCCAGGTTTCAGTGATACAAAATCAATCAATACGATGATCAGTTATGAAATCATTGACTAGTAGAGATTTTGATGATAGTGATCAAATATTCAACATTCCACATTTAATTGCAGTATTATTTGGGACCAAATTTGTGGTTGTTTTGGTTTCAGTTAAGTTTTAGTTTTTAGCTCCTATTCTGTTTAAGTTAGGTTTAGTAACTTTTCTAAATTTAGGTGGTCGGGGGACAGACACAGTTTCTATAGACCTAGACATATATATAGACATAGACAGAGACTCTATTCTATTCTTGGCAGGCAACTGCATTGACTGAAGCGCAGAGGAGCATGTTAAACTGCGGCTCTGCCTCCTGGTCTCGACTCAGGGTTGTCAGGGTTTTAGCTTTCTAGTAAAATCAGCCAGATTCCTAGATATGAGAGTGGCACCATCCATGGTGGCATTCTATAGCATGATTAAAAACTCTACTGAGGCTATATACCTGACTTTCATCACCAGCCAGTCAGACTAGCTTAAGCTAGTCAGAAAAGCATGAACTTATGAATTCTCTTGGATGACAGGGGAAACGTCTTAAAGGATATAGAACCAAGTCCAGGCGTACTCAATTTAATTCTCTTTGGATAACTATAAACTGGATGAAGAAGAACCTTCACAGGCACTTAAAAGATAACAATAATAATGTAATTATTAGAAATAAACTGACATGTCATGAATTAAAATAGAATAACAGCCTCAGTCATAAACTATCAACAATCAGCCACATTTTTGCTCGATTGCTGCGTGAATCTGGATGATAGCATTATTGCAGCTGCATGAATCAGTGGTTGTGACATTATGTAGTGAGATATATCAACTTGCTGTGTTTTGTGGCTTCATGTGGAGTTTGTGGCTCCACTGTGGCTGTGGAGCAACAGCTACCAAGGAATTCAACATGAACTGCACTGTCACTTAAAGCTCCATCTAGCTTTTCAGCCTGGAATGACAATGATAGACCAAAGCTAATTAAAATGAACTTTTATCTTTTCAAGAAAAATAATAACCCATCAAATATATATGACTGAGAAAATGAATGAAGCAACACCACAATAAACCGTGGAACCGTTTAATGGATAGTTGTGACTACACACGGACCATGGTGCTCACCCATAAGAAGTTGGTCATATATTCTATATGCAGTCTTAAAAGTGTTGATTAACCACAGCTGCTCCACACATTAAGAGTATCAGCTGGAGAGAGAAGTTGTGGCTTTTAGCCTTTCACAAAGATCTGGTGAAGAGCTGAACACAGTAAATTCATAATTAGGCCTTGTTAACAAAAGCTTCAGTCTGCAAATTTCGCTGAGAAAATCCAATTGCAAGCTCCAAAAAGTGGGAGCGTATTTGTGGTAGTCTGGCTTAAAATGTTACATCTTCCACTCTGCAAGACTTAATGGTGAAAGGTGCAGCATCCTCCTTGGTTTATGTAACACAATGTTCTTAAATACAATACCAGTCAAAAGTTTGGACACACTTTCTCATTCAAATGAATAGGAAAGTGTGTCCAAACTTTTGACTGGTAGTGTACATTCAATGAGTTTCTTATGGGCAACACAGCAGCATAGTGGTTAGCGCTGTTGCCCCACAATAAGAATGTTGTGGGTTGGGTTCCTGGGGGCTTTTCTGTGTGGAGTTTGCATGTTCTCCCCGTGCTTGTGTGGGTTTCCTGTGGGTATCGATCCTGGTTTTCCTCCCACCATCCAAAGACATGCATGTTTAGGTTAATTGATGACTTTAAATTGTCCATAGGTCTGAGTGTGAGTGGTTGTTCCTCTTTGTCTCTGTGTGTGGGCCCTGCAATGGACTGGCGACCTCTCCAGGGTGTACCCCGCCCTCGCCCAATGTGAGCTGGGATTGTCTCCAGCGACCCGGAAACGGATAAGCAGTAGAAGATGAATGTGTGTGTGGGTTTCTTATGCTGGGTTCACCCAGTTTAAATTAAACCCTTTAAGGCTCAAGGTAAACAACATATCTTGGATGGACCCAGTTAAAGCAGCCTAAGTCTTAACTGAAACCCACAATTCTGACATTCCTTCAAAAATTTATGGTTAGGTCTGGACAAACTGGGCAACCTGATGCCATCCTCAGGACAGGCCTGCACAATTAAAACAAATGCAAAAGTCATAATATGAACAAGTGCAAAACCCAAATCACAGAAGCTGCTATCTTTGATGAAAGGAAAATGTGTCATAACATTGTTTTGTATTGTTAGTGACGAGGGAGTGGACCCAAAAGCACAACTCCAAAATAGGGTTTCCAAAACGAAGATTTAATATGTTGGTTCGGTACACAGAATAGCAGTCCTAGAGGGCAGAGCAAGGGCGAGGTCAAAAGGCAAATCCGAGTTCAGAAAACATTAGAGAAAGATCACAAAGGAAAATGCTGGAACGCTTGCTAGGAAACTGCTAAGATGATCTGGCAGAGGGGGTAGGGATCACAGAGGCTAAATACGCAAGGGGAGTGAGGGTAATGAGGCACAGGTGAAGGAAATCAGGGGATGATGAGGAAAGGGGCGGGGAAACACATAAGGGCAGGAAGTGGATCTGAAACGAGAGGAGAGTTAGACACCAAAATAAAACAGGAAATACCGAACTGAATGAGGGAAAAAATAAAACATAACTAATGTCCAGAATGCTTCATGACAGTTAGCACCATAAATGTTGTGCCTTTACAGCGATGGCTCAGTCTACGGGTCATACTCTCTAGATATGTTGGTTTGGTAAAATACCCAACAACAACTGCATCGTGGTGGTTCACAATCATTTCAACTGAAATTGCAAAAAAATCTGAAAAATATGTTTGATTTTTGCAAATCATGCAGCTCCATTTAAGTGAAGGTGGTAACAACTGCAGACCCTGCAACATAAACCACATCCCTCATCATCAGGGGTCATCTACATAGCTTTTAATTAACTACAATTATCATACAGAGAAATAAAAAAATCAACTGGGTACCCTCAGATAGTTTTGGAAAGTCACTCTTAATCCTGGTTACTGTCAGTAAGGGTCAGAGTGAACTGTCATACAGCAATCTGCCTTTTCATTAAAACATCACAGCAATCCCTCCCTGACCACAGCTCCATTAAAGCTGTCTGAGGAATTACTAAGTAATGTGTTCGCTCTGCAGAGATCTGCAGAAATTTTCACTTCTGTTTTGGTCTTATAGTTATCTTGCAGTTTTACATAAATTGCTGGAAACCTAGAGCTGAAAGAGTAAAGTCTGAAGAATCCTGTCTAGGTCAGATCAAAAGGACATTTATATAATCAATATATTATCCACCTTTGCCAGAACACAAATGTGAAGCTAATTAAAGCAGATCTGACATGTTTGCAGCCAGAGATGATGGAGTTATCAGAGGTTACCATCCTGACACTCCAAAACTGATCTGATTTAGTCGCAAGGTCAGGAGAAATCAGAGAAATGCAGCTGCAGTGGGAACAAATGAAGAATGAACAGCCAGGAAGCATAGAGATTCATTCACTGATACAATTGCCAGAATTGCACTTGTTAGTGTCCCGGAGAGCTGGGTCACATGACCTCAGATGACAGACATGCATCAACAGGAAGTCATTCACATCTGAGGTTGAATGAACCATGGTGACTAAAAATAGACATTCCTACCTGTTTATTTCGCCCATATTTGATTCTGATCACCACGATTATCCAAAAAAAGTCTTGTCATTATTATCATCCAACTGCATCTGATCTGACGAGCTGAACTGTTTTGATACCCGAGGAATAGTTTAAGTGTTTTAACCGTTTTGTTGTCCCTCTGATGGTGATTCTCTGGGAAAAACAACATAGATGAAGACACTTCATCTATGGGAATTCAGACAACTGAGGAATTTGAAGTGCTCCGTCTTGGCCTGCCAACAGTTTAGTGGAGCTGGGGCTAGTGGGAATGTCATTAACTCTGGTGACAGTTTAGTTTATTACCAAATATCTACAGAGTCATTACAGTTCATCTGGCGGGGAGGATGAATCAATAGATCAAATTTCACGGCAGTTTGTCTGAAAGGTGTTGGAATTCACTGAAATTCACTCAGCCTGACTTAAAACTGCACTCCAGAGGAAAAAAATTGCTTAAGACGAAAAGTCAGAAGCATCAATGTGATTCATCAACAACAACAAGGTAATATCCTGGTTGGCAAGAGCAGCACAGTGACAGGGAAGCCACTAGCCTGGCAAAGCTAAGCCACAAGCACAAAACTAATCAAAATGAATTCTCATGAAGCAAATGAAGAGCAGGGAAACATGTCAGCATAGTGGTCCTTTCTGTGCGGAGTTTGCATGTTCTCCCCGTGCCTGTGTGGTTTTCCTGTGGGTACTCTGGTTTCCTCCCACTGTCCAAAGATATGCATGTTTAGGTTAATTGATGACTCTAAATTGTCTGGGAAATAATTGATTTCCCTAACATGCTGTTAGCCAAGTCAGACATAGAAAATCAGCCTATAAAATGCTAATCCCATTCATCCAATGAGGAGAGTGGAGGTGAGATGACAGATTTAAATTGTACCAACTGGCAGAAGGAAATACTTGGTTGTGACCAACGTAAAAACTGAAGTGGGCTGTTCATTTTGTTAGGAGTGTATTTAGTCAAAAAGTGAGGCAATCAACAGCAAGTCTTTAAATACTAACTCTGGGGAGCAAAATTCTTAGCCACTGTGTCTCTGAAGACAAAACTTGTAGCAATAAGGGATGAAGTGCTTTCCAGTCCCCTGTGGATCAATGTCTGGAAACTAAAACATATAAAAATAAAAATCCCTCTCTTTCCATTCTTAGGTCAATGGGTGAGATTTTAGGGTGATATGTATATTTTCCCAAAGTTGGATCACAGGTGTTCCAGATGTGGAAAGGGGTGAATGCGCTTTATTTAAAGAGATATTTCAGTGGTAAAAGAAGATATTTTAATTTGCTCCGATGAAATTGACCCTGTCGATAATAGGAGGGTTAATGTTCCTTAAGTTCACTTTCCAAAATTATCTGGCAAATTAGCCAGCCTGGACAAATGAGGCCCACACAGCAGAGACTGTACTTCCTACCAGAGCCTTGTGCACAGATCTGCCCCCCCCCCGATCAGTCTCCACCGCTCTGGTCTCTCCACTGTTTGGCCTTGAGGATGTAAATTCAAGCCAAATTGTAATGCCATACCTGGGGGTCAAAACAATGAAGAGTTTCTTTGTGTTTGCTGCTAAGTGGACTATTCCCATTCCGTGTGACCTAAGCATGGGCCACAGATCTGCTGAGTGAAAACATTAGCACATACACTTGGCAGACTGCCTGCACTTCAGTAATATAATCAGCTTGGTGGTCAGCCAGAACAGACATTTAGGGCAAACGTTGAGTTCGTGCGACAATAAAATCATGACACTGGTCAGTTTAATGAGATTGAACTTTTGCCCACACTGTAAAAGAAATAAAGTTGAATTATTTGCTGTTAAAGAAACACCACAGCCTGAATATTCCATAGGACACCTGTTGCTCCCTCTGATGAAAGGCTCCCCAAGTCTAATTCACTGACAGTGATGTGGAGTGCAACAAAGAGTGACAGCCAATCAGGAAATAGGAAGCAATGTATTTCCTCCTGAACACAAGGCTTAAAATACAGCCACCGAAATATCCAGTTAACGTGTCACCTTATCTCAACGTTTGGAATCATTAGTTTTTCAAGTCCATTAGGTGATGTAGGACTCCAATGAGCATCTTTTTTCCTTCTGTAAAAGCTCTCATATAAGAATTCTCACATATCCATCCCAATCTCCCTTAAAGGTTAGCATCACAAACTCTGATTGATTTAAACAACAAAGTCACATCCTCAAAAGCAGTGAGACAGCGAATGAGAAGTGTAGCAAAGACAAATTACATCCTGTGACAGAAGAATTCTTAGAGGGAACACCACCCGCTTGGTTTGTATCCAACTATGAAAACAGATTAAAGATCCATCCATTCTTCAAGTTTAAAGGTCCATACGGTCTAAAGGTAGACCATTAAGGCCCATACAGTCCAAAGGTAGACGTTAAAGGTCCATACAGTCAACAGGTGAATGTAAAAGGTCCATATGGTCTAAAGATACCTTAAGATCAGGATTCACATTTTGGACACTGTATTCAGTGAGAAATAGCAGTGAAAACCACTCTTTGGGAAAACGATAAAGGTGCTTGTGCAGATCGAAGATCAGTGTGGAGGCTTTAAGTTCATCCTTCAGCTGCTATGAAAAAGTGGAGCAACAGATTCATCACCTTTGATAAAGCACATGTTACCTTCAAATCAACTTCTGCTCGCTGTGAAAGCAAATGTGCTGAGGCTCAGACTATTGGAGCTTTTTACTACTCTGTGTGCTATTTATAACAATCCTGACATCCAACTCAGTTGACCTCCTGTGAAAGAAATAATGGAGACAGAACTGAAAATAACTGCAATGAGAAGGCATCAGAGACACAGAGCAAGTTCAGCTTTACAAAAGCAAACAATGTGTGATAAAATTGATAGGCTTCAAAGTCTGTTATTTTTAAGCAGAGAATATTACAGACAGCAGGCAGGAAAGCTGTGGTCTTCACTACTTGAAGTTCTTTATAAACAGAGAGGACAACTACAGAACTTGCAGAATATCATTAAAGGAGCGGTCGAAGCTAGAGCCTCGTTATCTGCAACTGTGTAATGCCGAGCTGTTACAGTAAGTGTCGTCCAACAGAGGAGGTGCGTTGGAGTTAGTTTTTCAAAGCTTTAATGGAGCCATCATGTGGTCTGCAGAAGGACAGGGTGATGGTTTCATGTGGTTTCTCAGAGGGAAGGAGTCAAAAGACGAAGATGGAGCTTTGAGCACCTGCTGGGTGAAATGCTGCATTCCTTGTCTTCTCCTTCTGGAAGCTGCAGAATTGAACCAATCATCCCTGTCTGGATCTTTAGTGTTGGACGTTCCTGTTTCACATTAAAACATCCTTTGAGCATGATGGTCCTTCACTTCCTCTAGCCATCTCCACATGATCACACATATTTTGGACTTGGTTTTATATAACAGGAGAAATCAGGAGGAAAAAGAGAAGAATGCAGTGTTTAATGCTGCAGCAGCAATTGTGAGCTCCGTCTCTGTGTCCACCTCATTCAAAGGTGACTCCTTCTTCCTGAGAAAATGAAAGAAACCCAACCTCCTTCTATCCTCAATTTATAAACAGAAAACATCAGCAGAAACAAATCTCATAAATCTATTATTTCACTAAGGAAAAGGGAGTGAACCTGCTGATTTTCTCTTAGGGACACCAAGGAGATGTGATGTTTTGTAGAGCAAAAGTGAACCGAAACAGATCAGTCAGTGATGAAAACAATCAATATCAGGCCTGTTGTTGAAAACCTAACTCTGAAGTAACATGAGACAAACAGTGGAGTCCTCCTTAGAGAACGATAGAGAACATGTTTTTTGGTAACAATTATAGACCAAAGATGATTAAGTGATTATTATTAACCTTAGATAAAGAAATCTGACGAAGTTATTTTCTGAAAACTGTTCAGTGTGACCCCCTCTCCCCCCACACCTCTGATTTAGTCCACCTTAAATGTCACCTTGACAGAATCGACAAGCCTCTGTCCTAGAAACCGAGCAACTAGGGATAGATGGTGTGTGTGTGCGCGCGCGTGTGTTTACGAGATCAAGACACTGCGGGGTTGATCTTAGATCTTATCTTCTAAAGCCTGGGTGCAGGACTTTTTCCAGACTGTTTTATATTGAAAGTTGACCGTGATAGCCTGGGATGATGGCTTAGTTTTCTCTGGGGTGGGGACCCCCTTCAGGACCGCCCTCCACAACCCCGTCCTTCCCCAACATACAGCACCTGATTGCTGGCGAGCAGCTACAGCTTCTCTGGCTCCTGCACCGCTGCGTCTCCCGGCGGCGGTAACATAAACACATCAGCATGCAACACGACAACAATGTTTTCCCCTGCAGCAGGGCATCTACATAAAGTCACACACACTCCTAATCATGAATGGACGGTGAGGAAGAGGATGAGGAGGAATAGGACGGGGCAAGCAGGTGGGATGTAAAGGACCGTACCTGTAACTCCACACTGTAGCCCTGGTAGAAGTGTGTCGGGAACACGGCCAGCTGATGTTGCACTTGGAGGGAAACTGTGTAATCCATGAACCAGAAGATGCTGACTAGCGGCAGCCGGAGCGTGAGACGCCGCTTCTGCTGGAAGATACTCGTACCGTAGTACAATCTGCCGCTGCTCTCCGCCCCGCTGCGCTCCCATTGGCCGCGCCGCTCGGTTGCCGCGTCGACCCACCGGTGGCTGGTCAGCAAATCCACCTCCGGTCCGCAATGAAACCTCCCAAAGAACGAGAACACACACAAGTTGAGCTGCTGACACACACTGTAGTCCTGGTCCTGGTCGTGGTCCTGCTGTTACTGAGCAACACTAGCCCAATAATACTGCAGGCAATAATAATATTAAAATGTTTCGTATCAACTCTTAACTGTTTGATTACAGTGCTGTTCTAGAGAAAAATGACACATAAACATCAGAATATCATTACATTTATTATAATTTATTACAGAATTTAGTATTTTCAGTACATCTGACCCTGTCAGAATTTTTACAATTAATCACTTTAAGGAACAGAAGGCACTTCATGGAATTATTCTTGATCTTGTACCAAACAAGCTTTATCATTAGTTACTGCACCAAAACACTCATGGTGCTAATAACACATTACAATGTTGTGATGCCTTTTTGGTTCTTTCCTGTATCAAATAAGCATTATGTTTAGTTGTGGCACCATCAATATCAATAAAAAAATACATATATAATAAAAAATATTGCATATTTTATTTTTTGTGTGTATGAATGCTCCCTATCTCAATGTGACCTCCTCATTAAATGAAATATTAATAAAGTAAAAGTAGAAAGTACAACTCAGGGTTGTTTCTTCTACATCTTGAAGTTGTTGGTTTGACAAATGATCCCAACTCAAGCTCACGTTACAAACTTTTCAGGCAGAAAACAGACAGAGTTGAAAAGGTTTTAGAAAAAACTGAAAGGATGAGTTCCTGGTGGGGACGGATTAGAAGTTTCCTTAAAAGATTATTTTGGATTGGTCACACAAAACGATAACAGCTCCAGGTCTGTTTCCACAACTGCAGGCCATGTTTCCTAAATGATGCACATGATGATGTTTTCAGACCTGGCACCTCTGCGGTTCAGGCTACTACTCAGTGATGCTTGTATGGAGGTATAACAGCAGTAACGAGGTCTTTGTGTAAATGTGAGTTTTCTGATGCGTCAGTCCCCATCAGTGGCCATTAGCTGCTGTGCTGTGCTTCGAATAACCAACTAATTATGGATCCCTGAGGCTTCCTGTTCTTCCAAGGACTGAATCAAACTGTCGACAGCTCGGGCGGTCAGGCAGTGCTGCAGCTGCTACGCTAAGTCAGGAGTGTGAAAGAGAGACTGATGAGACAGGATAAGCTCCTGGAAATGGTCCCTGCACCTCCTCCTTGCATGTCTGCTACACAATGTTGATTGAGCTTTAAAGGCGGTGCACAGCTGCAGGGCAACATTTATCTGCAAATAGGATCAGCAATGCAATTTGCAACATATCTCCAGTTGCTATTCTTTCAACTGGGTCAAAATATTAGGTCAGTACAGAGCTGCCTCTGATAAAGGCAGAGGGGAAAACAGCTAAAGTGGGCAAATGTCTTTCAGTGTGCCCTTGAGCACAGTGCCCATGGTCCAGATGGTTGGATTGTCACGACAACCTATGTTTGCAACAGGAAACATATCACATCCTTGGGGTCTTTTGTGCACCACATTCATTATTTCGGCATTTGTCCAGGAAGCCTTGTGGTTGGTGAGCAGGTAAGTTTGCTTCACGTGGTGCTCGACCAATAACTGACACACCAAGTGCTGTCGAAATTAAACTCGCAACCTTGCATATGCCCCACTGCCTATGGAGAGGTGCGCTTTGATCAGTGCTGCATATTAGCCACTGAAAAGAACTGTTCCATGAGAAAATGCACCAGGACCAGATGATCTATTCTGGTTCATTTGTAGAGTTCTTTGCAAATCTTTAGTCCTTACTAAGTGGTGGAATATATTCATGATATGTATTATGGAGGGGTGGTTGTAGAATGTTAGCTACATATTTGCATCAAACTGAATGTATTTACTGCACATGCTTTTCATAGGCTGCTACTGTAATGAGTATTAAAGGACAAATGAAGCAAAGAGTCATGTTTAAAGAACATCACAATAAGCACTAACTCCCAGATATCTCTTGAAGCATGAGCAGCAGAATATAGGCCATTCTTAAAGGTTGTGGATTTAAAGGTGAAATCTCTGCCCGTGGTAACAGAAGGCAATTTCACCAGGCTCCCCGAAGAAAGATGCAGGAGTCATTTCTCTACGGTGACTAGATTCTCACCAAAAGTTCAAATGTAACAAGGGTGTCAGAATGAGCATGTATTAGTCTAAACTCAGCATCTAGCTGAAATCAATCTTTTCAAACCTTGCCAGTTTGTTGAGGGAACCCTTTTACTATTTTAAATCTGAGCAGTGAATGTGTCCTTGTGTTTTTTCACTGACTGACAATTGTCTGTCATCAAATTGATAATGATGATATTTTTTGCTGTATCTGAAAGCGTCAGTGAGCAGAGCTCTGAAAGTGACAGCAGCATACTGTCAGTTATTGTTCCTACAGAATTTTAACAGGAGGCTCTACTGCAGTAAACGGTCTAAATTTATATGGTGCTGACTTCCAGTCATAGCCACACATCCATACAGGACTCCATCTCCATCCAAGGAATTGTGTTGATGTGGCATGCAAAAACCGGGAATCAAACCTGTTCAGTGTTTCTGCTCTTAGAAATGCGGCCAATAACCTTACTGAGGAGGAGGGAAGAGGAAGAGTAAACGAGTGACACCCACAGAAGCACCATTTCTGAAAGAGTTTGACTCTGATTTAGTCACAAGAGAAAAGTTAACAAAGAACAATCACTAAAATGACAAAAACAACGAACGAATGAATAAACATTCAGCAGTCCAAACCTTCATCTGTGCTGCAACTGACGTGTAACATTCAGATGGATGTCTCCACTTATTTTATACTTCTGTGGAAAAGGAGCAGCTGATTCTGTTTAAACCCGTGATCACAAGTTTCACCTGGACTGACACCTGATTACCTCACCTGAGTTTGACCCCTCTGTTACATACAGACTTCTGAAAGACAGCAGAGAGAGAATCATACATATCTGACATAAAGGAATGATAATATTTGTATGGATAAGATAATGAGCACATCTCTGTCGCTTGTCAGCTGAGTTACAGGGGGTCATATTATTCAGTAGGGATGAGCGAGTACACCACTATTCCTATCTGTTCAACTATCTACATTATCTGTATTCGTACTCGTAAGGGGCAGGGCTTAATCTGGAAGTGGGCATGGTTTATACGAAAGTTGTATTTTTAAGCCTGAAATTGATATGGGTTGATCAGAAGTTGCTATATTTATTGTAAGCCTAAAAAAATTTTTATTTACAGCTTAATTTGTATTACACCAAGGTAAGAAGAGTGAGCTGACCGGAATAAAACCTGACCCGCTGAAGAAACAGCGAGAATGAGAAACGCGACGTGGGCTGCATGCAGCCCTTTCCACCACACAAGCACCACTTCTGTTACGAATCAAGTTTTTACCCCATAACCCCATAAAGTTGGGCAGATTTGAAACGTTTGGGTTATAAAAAGCTATTTTAAAATGATGATGTAGTAGTGTGGATGTAGTCTAACTTTTTATTGTTATTAGCATTACTCGAGTTGTAAAAAAAAAATCAGGGGGGATGGTGGATTTGGTTAAAATAAGAGGCCAGTCACCTAGCCTCATATTCAATTAGAGAAATGTTTACAAGAAATTTAACATGTTACTGACCAAACACTGTCATGTTATTGCTTATTTTACCAAAAAAAAAAAAAAGACAGCATTATAAATATGTTTTACAAATTATTAAAAGCACAGCAGCTTGTTCTTCCCGTAGTTAGGAAACTACATATTTTAATTAAAATGCCCAACATTCAGAGAACAACTGAACATAAAATAACAGCTTTATGGCTAAAAATGTTTTTCTCACCTTACTTTTAATACCACTGTTTAAACATATAACAAAATACCATAAGAGATTTCAGAGACCCATATAAATGTCAAAATTGCTTTCACTGGCTGGCAACTTTTAAGGTACATGCTGGCTATGATCTATGGAGAAAACAGCAGTGGCCAAATACAGATTGTTATTAGGTTAGATTTATTCCCAACGCAGTCACCAGTTTTTAAATAAATTTTAACATTAACTTTGTGAATGTAAAGTCTAACCTGACGTTAGCTAGCTAGCGTTAGTTAACAAGAAAAAAGAAAACGTAAGCTCCAAACTAACATTGTTAACTGTGTTGTTATCACCCCTGTCCAGAAATTCCACCTTTAGTGACATATAAAAAGCTGTCGCTTGGCCATTCTTCTTCTTTTTCTCCTCCTGTCTGTGTGATTACTGTGTAACCTGCACTATGGATGTAATAAGAGAACTGCAATGCTATGCGACGCTATTAAAAAAATAAATGAAAAAAAATCGTCGTGTCATTGTAAGTGCGCGTGCCCCTCGCCCATAGTATTTTAGTCATTATGCGCAAAAATAAAAAGTTTAAATAATTTCCACATTCATTGATAAAATAACACGGGGAATGGGAAGGGGGGATGGCCGTTTCAGAAGGGGGATGATTTTGACCATCTTTATACAGGGGGGATGCCATCCCCCCTCACCCCCCCTCAACTCGAGCCCCGGTTATTAGGTTAAATTATTATCTTACCAGGTCACCTCCAGCCATTCAGTGGGATCATTTCTCCATGAAAATGAAGGCAAACAGAAGGGACAATGAGAAAGACAATGAATTTTTAATTGTACCGTTTTTTCTCCGGTACAGCTAGCGTGTTAAAATAATCATCTGAAATGTTGAAATAATGTTTTAAGCTAACTACTGGACAGTGCTTTTTAAATTGTGCCGTTGATTGTTTTCCCCTCCGGTGGGCGTGGCTTTCGGAGTATGACACGTTGCTCTCTGTCTTAATCACAGGACGCCCTGAGAAGGATTTTCCTTCAGCCCGAGCACGGATATTGACTTGTATTACTTGACATGAAACTGGTCGGACAAATGTTGCCAGTCCTCCATCACTTTTGGAACCTTGCTGGCTTTTTGCAAATGGCCAGCAAACCTCAAGATAAGGTTGATCCAGAGTGGGTGACTAACACATCCCACCTGTGGGGATTTGCCTGCTCTGGTGGTAGTCATGTAATAATGTTCAAAAATAGTTCTGTTCCCTCACTTTTGGTCTCTGGGAAATGGCCTGCCAGGCTCACACAAACATGCAATAATAAGAGAGCTTCTGAGCTCAGCGTCTGGGGGCTCAGCTCCATGCACCGCCCCATCCAAGATCATCACTAGAATGGCTGTGCTTAGTTCGGTCTGGATTTTGAGGCTGCAGGATGATCTCTGGTGCTAGTCTACTGGAGCTGCAGTAGATGCCATAGAGGTGAGTCAGAATCCGCAAATGTTATAATTGCTAACTGTTGAAGTGGCATCTGAAGACAACACGTTCAGAAAAGTATCCAGTTTTTTCCTTTTTGAGGGTTCTCATCCAGCCACCTTTTTTCTTCTTCTGCCTCTTCTTCTGGTTCTAAGCGCAAATAGTTAGCAGCAGTTTTTTCTTTTTTTTAATGGCTAAGATTTATTTTAACCTTAAAAGAACTAGGACTTTATATTGAACCATCACAATGTGAATGAAAAAATTTAAAAAAGACATACCATGGACCCCATAATGGTGATTTTAAGAGACAAAGAGCAGCATATATACCTTTCATCAACAAGGTCTTATTAAATTAAGAAGTATTATTGAGGATTCTGTACATTTTTAAGGAGGCTGGTGACTCATGTCACTGAAAAACTTGACTCTTACATTGACAGGGACCCATCAGTGTCTGATGGGGTCCCCCGTCCCCTGCAACACCCACACCTCTGGCTCCGAATTACAATCTGCCAACTTGCCAGAGACCGGAAAATTTCAGAGTGAAGCATCTCTGCAACATTCTGACATGTTTTATTTTTCAATTTTTCCTCTCTCATCTGTTTCCCTATCTGGGGTTACCACAGCAAGTCAGGTCTGTAACTTACATTGTTTATTTGGCAATATTTTTATGCCGGATGCCCTTCCTGTCCCAACCCTCCCCATTTCTCCAGGCTTGGGACTGGCACAAGCTTACCATTGGTTGGCCTTGTGGCTGCAATTTGAACCTGGGGCCTTTGGATGCAGAGGACGCGCTCTACCACTGAGCTACATCCCAGGGCAACATTCTGACATGCTATAGCTCTGAGAAATTATCCACTTTAGTCAGTCAGTTCATTTTCAGTAACTGAGAACAAAACTGCAAATAATTCATATTTGGCAGCATCATAAACCAGCAGTGGTGCCTCTCCACCTCTGAAGTTTTTTAAATTACATTTACTTTCAAAGGACATTTTTCGTCTATCTTTGCTTCATGGAGTGATTAGTATGTGTCGATTTAAGAATCAGCTGTGTCTGTTTCCTGTACTGTCTTTCTTGTGTTGTTGGCATCGGTACAGAGTCTGTGCAGCCAGACTGCTCCTCAGTCTAGCAGGATGATTTATTATGAAATACATGCTAAATCAGCTGCCGGTAGAACTGCATGGACCTGCACAACTCGCTGTGGGATCTGTCTGCAAATCTCATTCATCATACCACCACCACCCTCAAGGGTGCTCAAGGAGGAAAATTAACATTGGCCAGCAATTATGACCTAACAGTTAAAATCTAATCAAGACTGATCTATACAGGTTGGCAAGGCAGAGGGACAGAGATGGGAAGGACGTGCAGGCGGTTAGGGTGATTAAGGATAGAGATGAAAGTGTATTGACAGATGCCAGTAGTGTGATGGGAAGATGGAAAGAGTACTTTGAAGAACTAATGAATGAGGAAAATGAGAGAGAACGAAGAGTAGAAGAGGTGACTGTTGTGGACCAGGAAGTAGCAAAGATTAGTAAGGATGAAGTGAGGAGGGCACTGAAGAGGATGAAGAGTGGAAAAGCACTCGGTCCTGATGATATACCTGTGGAGGTCTGGAAGTGTCTAGGAGAGGTAGCAGTAGAGTTTCTGACTGGGTTTTTCAACAGGATCTTAGATAGTGAGAAGATGCCTGAGGAATGGAGAAGTGTGCTGGTGCCCATTTTTAAGAACAAGGGAGATGTACAGAGTTGTAGCAACTACAGAGGAATAAAGCTGATGAGCCATACAATGAAGTTATGGGAAAGAGTAGTTGAAGCTAGACTAAGGGCAGGAGTGAGCATTTGTGAGCAGCAGTATGGTTTCATGCCAAAAAAGAGTACTACAGATGCAGTATTTGCTTTGAGGATGTTGATAGAGAAGTACAGTGAAGGTCAGAGGGAGCTGCATTGTATCTTTGTAGATCTGGAGAAAGCTTATGACAGGGTGCCCAGAGAGGAACTGTGGTATTGTATGAGGAAGTCTGGAGTGGCAGAGAAGTATGTTAGAGCGGTGCAGGACATGTATGAGGACTGTAAGACAGTGGTGAGGTGTGCTGTAGGTGTGACAGAGGAGTTCAAGGTGGAGGTGGGACTGCATCAGGGATCAGCTCTGAGCCCCTTCTTGTTTGCTATGGTGATGGACAGGCTGACAGACGAGGTTAGACAGGAATCTCCGTGGACTATGATGTTTGCAGATGACATTGTGATCTGTAGTGAGAGCAGGGAACAGGTGGAGGAGAAGCTAGAGTGGTGGAGGTTTGCCCTGGAACGGAGAGGAATGAAGGTTAGCCGCAGCAAGACGGAGTATATGTGTGTGAATGAGAGGGACCCAAGTGGAAGAGTGAGGTTACAGGGAGAAGAGATAAAGAAGGTGCAAGATTTTAAGTACTTAGGGTCAACAGTCCAGAGCAATGGAGAGTGTGGAAAAGAGGTGAAGAAGCGTGTGCAGGCAGGCTGGAACGGGTGGAGAAAAGTGTCAGGTGTGATGTGTGATAGGAGAGTTTCAGCTAAGATGAAAGGAAAGGTGTACAAAACTGTGGTGAGACCAGCGATGTTGTTTGGTCTAGAGACAGTGTCACTGAGGAAAAGACAGGAGGCAGAGCTGGAGGTAGCAGAGATGAAGATGCTGAGGTTCTCTTTGGGAGTGACCAGGTTGGATAGGGTCTGGAATGAGTACATCAGAGGGACAGCACATGTTAGAGGTTTTGGAGATAAAGTCAGAGAGGCCAGACTGAAATGGTTCGGACATGTCCAGAGGAGAGATAGTGAATATATTGGTAGAAAGATGCTGAGTTTTGAACTGCCAGGCAGGAGGCCTAGAGGAAGACCTAAGAGGAGGTTTATAGATGTAGTGAAAGAGGACATGAAGGTGGTTGGCGTGAGAGAAGAGGATGCAGAAGACAGGCTTAGATGGAGGCAACTGATTCGCTGTGGCGACCCCTGAAGGGAAAAGCCGAAAGGATAAGAAGAAGAAGAAGAAGTTAAAATCTAATCAAACTTCCAACACTCCTCCTGTGGCAGCATCGCCTGACAGCAGCCTCACAAATTCAATTTTTATCGACAGCGAATAGCAGTCATCAGTCTACAAATGCATGTTAGCAAGACATTAAAGCTAGTTACCAGACATCAGCCATCTGACTCTGATCTGAGCAGTTGTGCATGTAAGTCTCACTCAGAACTTTGGACATTCAGTGTGCTTTCCAGAGAAAAGTGTGCTCAAGTGCAAACAGACTCATTGCATTCTACTTGTTCAGTGCAGTGGAGGCACAGCTTTTTTACTTTGCACTACACAGCTTAGGTTAGGCATTCACAGACATGTTTCATGCCAGCCTCATTATTGGAAACATGCAATGTGTGAAAAGCCAATGTGAAGTTGATTCCTATTGGTTTTTATTGGCTCTGTCATGCTCTATCAGGCAAACGATATTCACTGTACAGGACGTACAGCCGTTTGACAAACCTGCACTTTTCACTTAATTTGCTCTTGATTGAAACGGCCCTAAAGTCTTAAAACGATGGCGCTGAAGGTGCTCAGCCCAGTATGGAACTACAGTGATCTTTTCATCAGCAAAAACTTAGTGATCAATGTATACCCGGACAAGTGCTATTTTTCAGGGACTGCCTACATTGGCTGCAAAGTGGTCAACCCCTGTGAAACAGGGAACAGGGAATCTAGTGTTGATCAGCCAGTGTGTCAATGTGGAGGGGGGGGGGGGGGGCATAGTGCTGGGTCATAGGAAATAGTTGTAGTAGTACATGAATAAATGGACTGGCCTTCAAAAGACCCAGTGTTTTAACTTGCATCCTCAATAAAGACAGTGAGTGGAGCCGAAAAAGAATGTGGTAAAGGAAGAAAGGCTACCAGCTATGTGGAGGAATAATCTGTGACATCAAATCATCAAAACACAGTCAGATGTCTATTTGCTTATCTGTTTTATTGGATATCATGTTTATTTACACTTTGTTATATTACATTAATAACAGTCATCACCGCCCCTCTCATTTATCAGCCAACCATAAGCTCCGTGATTCTCCAGCTGGCAAGCTCAATGACTGCTACCAAAGCTTTGAGAGCTTTGTTGATGCAACAAGTTGACAGAGGTTTGAATTCAGACAGACACAACAGGAAATAAATATTAGACCATGAAGACATTTCAGACATCATCATGTAAATCAATTTAAGGCAGAGTTTTTGTGGAAGGATGGTGGGCTCCTGCAGAGCTGAAAGGACTGAGACTCTGCCTTATAGTCACGTGTTGGGCTGGAGATGTGGGCCAACACCATTTGGTGGAGGAACAAATTAAAGGACTGATACGGAGGCTTGTATGTGGAGGGACAGCAGCTCCTCAACTCAAGCTCACTTTACTTCAGCTCCACTTCTGTTGGAAATAACATGTTCTATCTACCAGACAGCCCTGAGGTTTTCTCTGTGATCTTTGGTAATTTCATTTTAACAGAAAAGTTTTCCACAATTCCAATTAACAACCAGCCTAAAATTGAACTCAATTTGGTTTTTTTTTCCATATATTTTTTATTTATTTAAAAATATAAGGGTATTTACAGAGAATTTCATGAACCCTTCCCCAACCCCCTAACCCATCTCACATATCAACAGGAAGGGTATAATTAACAAAACAAACAAACAACTAAAATAAATAAATACACTTCTACACAAACATCTGCATGTATATGCACCCATACACATATATACACATGCATATACACATACCTATCTACACATACACACACAAAGAAAAAAAGTTGAACCCAATTTGGTTGTGTAGTTTGTTTACTTCTATTTTATTTGATCTATTAGAGCAATTTATGTTAAATCCTTCTTGGCAAGGTCACAGTTTTATGTCTCAGTCAAATTATGTAGAGACAAATAATCACACTTTCGCACTGATGGTGACAGCTGTGTGATGTATCATGAAGATTGGTCTAAAGCTTGATGTGAATTTTTCATTGCTGCATTTCCAGAACTGTCCCAGAGGGAGGGATATCACACAAGAGCACATATTTCTGTCTTTATGTGGACACGTGTCCACCTACACCTTGTTGATGGATAGAACATCATGTATTCTCGGAGTCATCCCTGGGCTTTTGCCTTGCACTTATCCTCACCTTACCAGACAGACAAAACAAGAAGAGGATTAGGCTGCATTGGTGACAGGAGAGGGAAGACAATGCCAGAAGTAAAAACACTGTAAATCCTTGGCTAACCTTATCATAACCTTGAAGGGAGATAAATGAGGAAGGAATGGAAAATCCCGCCTCTCCTGCCAATTACTGAGGGTTGATCCTTCTTTTCCAGCAATACGACCCTTCAATTCTCTCAATTGAGGTTTTAATGGAGGCTGAGCTGACATCAGCCTAAACACAGAGCAGCGTTTCACAGCCTCCAGTCCATCCTCACTGAGTCAGCTGGGTTCATTACAAACATCGGCATCAGCATTTTTATAAACAGCACATATTCACCTGTCACAGATAAGATTAGAATGATGAAGCAGGTTATGTATTGATTGTGGGATTGATCAGTTGTCCACTGTTTGACACTATGAGGAAAATCTAGTGCAACACACAATCAATGATGATCCATACATGTAATAACTTTAGCATTTGTTACGTTGTTATACCTTGTCTTTGTTATAGATAGATAGATAGATAGATAGATAGATAGATGTGCTTTATTGATCCCAAACTGGGAAATTCTCATGTCAAAGCAGCAAGACACCCTGTACAGTAGGACAATAATAATAAGAAAATATAAAAATATTGAAAAATATATACAATATAAAAACTATATATAGACAATTACTATATAACTATAAAAATACAATGACAATAACATAAGGTGCAATAATTACAGTTTTTTTGTTTTTATATATTAGAGAGATGTGATTTTTCTCTGTCAGACAGATGAGAGTTATTGTATAGTGTGATGGCATGTGGCAGGAATGATTTCCTGTATCTGTCCCTTCGACAGCGAAGCTGTAACAGCCTGTTGGAGAAGGAGCTCCGCTGTCTGTCCAGTATGTAGTGGAGCGGGTGATCAGGATTATCCATGATGGATAACAGTTTGTTCAGGGTCCTCCTCTTCACCAGACTTTCCACAGTGTCCTGTTTGCAGCCAATAACGGAGCCAGCCTTCCTGATGAGTTTATTCAGTCTGTTGCTGTCACTGGCTCCAATGCTGCTCCCCCAACACACCACGGCAAAGAAAAGTACACTGGCCACCACAGACTGGTAGAAAATCTCCAACATCTTGCTTCACACGTTGAAGGATTTCAGTTTCCTCAGGAAGTAGAGTCTGCTCATCCCCTTCTTGTAGACAGCTTCGGTGTTGGATTCCCAGTCCAGTCTGTTGTTTATTTTGACGCCCAGGTACTTGTAGTTCTCCACCTCCTCCACATCCTCTCCCAGAATGCACAGCGGCTGTGAAGTCGTCCTCTTCCTGAAATTGATCACCATCTCTCTGGTCTTGTTGACATTCAGCCTCAGGTGCGTCCAGCCCACTCCACAAATCCACCACTGCCCTGTACTCCCCCTCCTGTCCTCCACCTATACACCCAACAACAGTCGTCATCAGAAAATTTCTGCAGGTGGCATGACTCTGAGTTTTACTGAAAGTCTGTGGTGTATAAGGTGAAAAGGAAAGGGGACAGCACAATCCCCTGTGGACCTCCTGTATCACTAACCACCATGTCAGACAGAAGTTTGGAGTTTGGTCTAGAACTGTGGCCTGCCTGTCAGGTAGTCAGTAATCCAGGAGACAATAGATGTGTTGACACCCATCACCCGCAGCTTCTCGTCCAGCAGCAGTGGCTGAATGGTGTTAAAAGCACTGGAGAAATCAAAGAAAGTGATTCTCACAGTGCTGCCTCCACCATCCAGGTGCTTATGAGCTTGTTGCAGCAGGTAGATGACGTTGTCATCAAGACCTAAATGGGGCTGGTAAGCAAACTGTAGAGGGTCTAGCAGTGCCTTCACCTGTGCCCTAAGGTGGGCCAAGACCAGCCTCTCCAGCACCTTCATCAGAAGAGATGTTAGGGCAACTGGTCGGTAGTCATTGAGGTCTGATGGAGTCGACTTCTTTGGGACAGGAACCAGGCAGGACATCTTCCACAGCACTGGGTATCTCTCCTGACTCAGGTTCAGGTTGAAAAGGTGTTGAAGAACAGAAGAAAGCCGCCTGGCACAGGTCCTCAGGTCCCGCGGCCTTCCTCTGGTGGAGTCTCTCCAGCTGTTTCCTAACCTGGTCTGTGGTTACAGTCATGCGGGGGAGGGTGTTGGTGTCTTCAGTGAAGGAGTGAGAGGGGAAGAGGTGCTGCACAGGGGGTTGAGGGGGGAAGGGTGGAAGCAGTGGAGGTCTGGATGTGAGAAAACGTTCAGCTTGTTGGCTCGCTCCAGGCTGCCTGATGTTTGACTGTCTCTACTTTTACATCCAGTAATTTGTTTCATGCCAGTCCACACATCCCTCACATTGTTCTGCTGGAGTTTGTCTTTGCATTCTCTCAGCATCTTCCTGAGTTCATGCTGCACCCTCTTCATCTCCTCTCTATATCCAGACCTGAAAGCCTTCTTCTTCTTGTAAAGAAGTGCTTTCAGGTCAGTGGCAATTCATGGTTTATTGTTGGGGAAGCATTGTACAGTCCTGGTTGGCATGGTGGTATGTTCACAGAACCTGATGTATTCTGTGATGCAGTCTGTCATGTTGTTGATGTCCTCCCCATGTGGCTCGCCGAGTACATCCCAGTCCATTGTCTCAAAGCAGTCCTGCAGTGCCTCAGCAGCCTCTTGAGTCCACAGTTAGTGGATGACATCAGTTAGTGATGTCAATGTGGAAGAAGAAAGAGGAGGTAAAAATTCAGTTGGAAAAAGTCAACAATTCAAGTTCTCCTGCTTAGTTTTTCTCACATTTTCATTTGAGTAGACTAAAATGAAGAAAGCAGAAAGAAAATAAGAGGCGCTAAAGGAAAAAAAAAAACTGTGCTCAAGGAAAGCTAATAAGTAGATGGTGTCTCATCCCTGTGTCCAGGACACATAACAATTTCTAATTTAAATGTCAGCCATCTTATTTTCTTTGAAACCAGTACACTGTAAAATCCAATTGCTGCCCTGACATACATCCAGATATTACTGGTATCTATGAAGTAATGATAGCATGGTAAAAAAAAAAACTTAGTGTTTAGAGTGAAGATTACTTTATTTTGTGTTAACTTCACTCGCAACAATGAGTAGCGAGAGGCTGGGGTGACGTGCGCACGCACACTAGTCTCCCTCTCAGCACCGCACCAGGACCGGGCAGCGTGCTAACCTGCTGGAAAGTCCCTTCTGCGATGCTGAATTTCGACTCATTTTGACTCTTTTGAAGAATAATAAGGTAAGTTATCAAAATTAATTGATAACAATAATCAATTAATTTTGTCTGTAAATGTGTTTTAATGCCTGCTACAACTATGTTAGCATTAGCTAGCTAACGCTAGCTGACAAACATAAACAGCTAATTTGCGACAAGCAGAGCCTGTTCAGGCCATCTTTAGGGTTAGGACATGTTTTGGCGGTTTCCCTACCATCATCCATTGATCTGCTTAAAACCTATTTTAACAGTTCCCTATCAATGAAAATCTCACATTTGAAATGTTGTAGCATGAGTTTTCCATTTCCCCAAAGTTTACAACGAATGCATTTTTGTCGGACTTTAGAAATTTGTAACGAGCAGTGAATAAAGCATGAATGTATTTGACAGTGCATTACGAACCTTATTTAAGTTAAGTTTTACAAGCAAGTTCGCTTTCTTGTAAAAGCTAACAGTACAGATAACTGTGAAGTTGCATCATTTATGTGTTGGGTGTAACGTTAAATGGTACACATTTTTACCTTCAATACAGCGTGACTAAAAATATTCAGAAACCATAGCCCCAGGTTGAATTTGATTGGAATTGTCCTTTAATATTAAAAACATGTTCCTGTAATACCTGTAAAGCATGCACGTGTTAAGGAATGTGTTAGTAATCTACAAAGTCAGTGGATCTTCTTTTTATCTAAAAGATTCTTTCTCTTTTTCAGAAAAAAGTACTCAGAGCTACCGAAGAGCTGTTTTGTAAACGCGGGTATCAGTGCACTGGAGGTGAGATGCCAGTAGCTTATATTCTGGAGGACATTTCATCTCAAGGAGTTGTTACTAGCAGTAGAACAGTTTTTGAGAAAGTGTTAACAATGCTGCACCTTAATTAGATTAAATTGAGAGACTATCCTTACTTAAGATAATGTAGCCACAAGGGTGTACAAGCCAGTGCCTTATTGTGCCGGTCCCAAGCCTGGATAAATGCAGAGGGTTTTGTCAGGAAGGGCATCCGACGTAAAACTTTTGCCAAATCAAACATGCGAATCGAATCTATGACTTCCATACAGGATTGGTCGAGGCCTGGGTTAACAACGACCCCCATCAGTGCTGTTCACGTACAGGGTGCCGGTGGAAATTGGACTACTGTTTGTCGAAGAAGGAGAGGAGGAAGGTGTGTTCGTAGGAAGAAAGAGAAAAGGAACACCAAGAGTCTAGGACTGAGAGTAGGGACTTTGAATGTTGGAACTATGACAGGGAAAGGTAGAGAGTTGGTTGACATGATGCAGAGGAGGAAGGTAGACATACTGTGTGTCCAGGAGACCAGGTGGAAAGGTAGCAAGGCTAGAAGTTTAGGAGCAGGGTTCAAGTTGTTCTATCATGGTGTAGATAGGAAGAAAATGGAGTAGGAGTTATCTTGAAGGAGGAGTTTGTTAGGAATGTTCTGGAGGTTAAAAGAGTATCAGATAGAGTAATGAGTCTGAAGCTAGAAATCGAAGGTGTGATGTTCAATGTTGTTAGTGGGTATGCTCCACAGGTAGGATGTGAGCTGGAGGAGAAGGAGAAATTCTGGTTGGACCTTGATGAATTGATGCAGAGCATCCCTAGAAGTGAGAGAGTTGTCATTGGTGCAGACTTAAATGGACACGTTGGTGCAGGAAACAGAGATGATGAGGAGGTGATGGGCAGGTTTGGTATCCAGGAGAGGAACACAGAAGGACAGATGGTGGTTGACTTTGCAAAAAGGATGGAAATGGCTGTAGTGAATACTTTTTTCCAGAAAAGGCAGGAACATAGGGTGACCTATAAGAGTGGAGGTAGGAGTACACAGGTAGACTACATCTTGTGTAGATGGTGTAATCTGAAGGAGATCAGTGACTGCAAAGTAGTGGTAGGTGAGAGTGTAGCCAGACAGCATAGGATGGTGGTGTGTAGGATGACTCTGGTGGTGAGGAAGATGAAGAGGGCAAAGACAGAGCAGAGGACTAAATGGTGGAAGCTGAAAAAGGAAGAGTGTTGTATGATTTTTAGGAAGGAGTTGAGACAGGCTCTGGATGGCCAGGAGGTGCTTCCAGTTGACTGGACTACTACAGCTAATGTGATCAGGGAGACAGGTAGGAGAGTATTTGGTGTGTCATCTGGAAGGAAAGTGGATAAGGAGACCTGGTGGTGGAATGAGGAGGTGCAGGAGTGTATACGGAGAAAGAGGTTAGCTAAGAAGAAGTGGGACACTGAGAGGGCTGAAGAGAGTAGGCAGGAGTACAGGGAGATGCAGCGTAAGGTGAAAGTAGAGGTGCCAAAGGCCAAACAAAGGGCTTACGATGACTTGTATGCTAGGTTGGACAGTAAAGAGGGAGAGACTGATCTATACGGGTTGGCAAGGCAGAGAGACAGAGATGGGAAGGACGTGCAGGCGGTTAGGGTGATTAAGGATATGTATGTATTGACAGATGCCAGTAGTGTGATGGGAAGATGGAAAGAGTACTTTGAAGAGTTGATGAATGAGGAAAAAGAGAGCGAACGAAGAGTAGAAGAGGTGACTGTTGTGGACCAGGAAGTAGCAAAGATTAGTAAGGATGAAGTGAGGAGGGCATTGAAGAGGATGAAGAGTGGAAAAGCACTCGGTCCTGATGATATACCTGTGGAGGTCTGGAAGTGTCTAGGAGAGGTAGCAGTAGAGTTTCTGACTGGGTTGTTCAACAGGATCTTAGATAGTGAGAAGATGCCTGAGGAATGGAGGAGAAGTGTGCTGGTGCCCATTTTTAAGAACAAGGGAGATGTACAGAGTTGTAGCAACTACAGAGGAATAAAGCTGATGAGCCATACAATGAAGTTATGGGAAAGAGTAGTTGAAGCTAGACTAAGGGCAGAAGTGAGCATTTGTGAGCAGCAGTATGGTTTCATGCCAGGATGTTGATAGAGAAGTACAGAGAAGGTCAGAGGGAGCTGCATTGTATCTTTGTAGATCTGGATAAAGCTTACGACAGGGTGCCCAGAGAGGAACTGTGGTATTGTATGAAGAAGTCTGGAGTGGTAGAGAAGTATGTTAGAGCGGTGCAGGACATGTATGAGGACTGTAAGACAGTGGTGAGGTGTGCTGTAGGTGTGACAGAGGAGTTCAAGGTGGAGGTGGAACTGCATCAGGGATCAGCTCTGAGCCCCATCTTGTTTGCTATGGTGATGGACAGGCTGACAGACGAGGTTAGACAGGAATCTCCATGGACTCTAATGTTTGCAGATGACATTGTGATCTGTAGTGAGAGCAGGGAACAGGTGGAGGAGAAGCTAGAGTGGTGGAGGTTTGCCCTGGAAAGGAGAGGAATGAAGGTTAGCCGCAGCAAGACGGAGTATATGTGTGTGAATGAGAGGGACCCAAGTGGAAGAGTGAAGTTACAGGGAGAAGAGATAAAGAAGGTGGAGGATTTTAAGTACTTAGGGTCAACAGTCCAGAGCAATGGAGAGTGTGGAAAAGAGGTGAAGAAGCGTGTGCAGGCAGGCTGGAACCGGTGGAAAAAAGTGTCAGGTGTGTCAGGAGTTTCAGCTAAAATGAAAGGAAAGGTGTACAAAACTGTGGTGAGACAAGCGATGTTGTTTGGTCTAGAGACAGTGTCACTGAGGAAAAGACAGGAGGCAGAGCTGGATGTAGCAGAGATGAAGATGCTGAGGTTCTCTTTGGGAGTGACCAGGTTGGATAGGGTCAGGAATGAGTACATCAGAGGGACAGCACATGTTAGAGGTTTTGGAGATAAAGTCAGAGAGGCCAGACTGAGATGGTTCAGACATGTCCAGAGGAGAGATAGTGAATATATTGGTAGAAGGATGCTGAGTTTTTAACTGCCAGGCAGGAGGCCTAGAGGAAGACCAAAGAGGAGGTTTATAGATGTAGTGAAAGAAGACATGAAGGTGGTTGGTGTGAGAGAAGAGGATGCAGACGACAGGCTTAGATGGAGGCAGCTGATTCGCTGTGGCGACCCCTGAAGGGAAAAGCTGAAAGGAGAAGAGGAGATCCTTACTTAAGATCTCCTTTGAAAATTGTTCTTCCAGATGCGTTGGACCTGTAAGCAGTGCGTCTTTTCTGCAGACAAGAGAGGACAGTTGTTAAAACACTGTCGCCTAAAGCATGGAGTTTTTACTCCGCAACAGCCAATACCATGTCTTCATATGGATTGCTTGTGCACTTTTAAATCTTTTAATGCACTCAAAGTGCATTTATCTGTTTGGCATTCGCAATCAGACAATAGGCAAGCAAGTAAACCCACGGTTGTATGTCATTGCCCGTCATGTGAATTTATGGAACCCTGCACGGGAGATGGGTTTTTCAAACATTTACGCAGCCATTTAAAACTTAAACAAAGAGTTGCATGTCCATATGACAGCTGCAATTTTCAGAGCAGTGCATATGCAACGTTTAATGCACATAAAAGTAGAGTACTGTGGAAGTGCTACATCACAGTTTAAAAGTGGAAAAATGTCAAACATTGAATGTCCAGATCAGCTGACTGAAGTCGAGGAAGAAATCCCCTTATGCAATGACATTCAGTGTGAGCTTGAGTCTGTAGATGACTTACAGAACTTGGAAATCCAGCTGGAACGTAACCTGGCTGCACTTTTTATTTGAAAATGCAAGCAATCCTGCACATAACTGAAAGTGCTGCACAAGAAGTAATTCAGCAGATCAACCAGATTCATTTACTTTCACACCCATTGCTACAAAGTGCAGTCCAGAGGATTATCAGTCAACATTGTGGTGATGTGGCTAATTCCATAGTAAGGGAGATTTTAAGTGTAGCTTCACAAAGTAATGTCCTGCTGAAGTACACCAATACAGGAGGATCCCTATCAACAGCTGCCAAGAGAGCATCTTATATATTGCGAGAATTTCCAGTTGTAATGCCGGTTGAGTTTCTTCTTGACAGAGATTGTCCATCTTTTGTATATGTCCCCATACTCAAATGCTACAGGCTTTGTTAAGCAATAAGGATATTTTGGACAAGGTGCTGCGTGGAGAGATGAATTCATCAGAAGGATACCACTCATTCAGAGATTGCTCTCATTTCAAAGAAAATGTTTTTTTGAATGTGGAAGAATTTAGGATCGCTCTTGGGCTATATATAGATGATTTTGAATTGGCCAATCCACTGGGAACTTCCAAGAAAAAACACAAATTATGTGCCATATATTGGGTACTTGCTAATCTTGACTCCAAATATCGATCAGCTCTTCACTCCATTCAACTAGCGCTTTTGTGTAAGGTCAACACTGTGACAGAGCATGGCTATGCAGAGGTTCTTCATCCTCCATTCAGGATCTTGCAACTCTTGAGGAACATGGTGTTTATATAGAACAACTACCCAAAAGTGTCAGAGACACTGTGTTGTATGTAGCAGCGGACAACTTAGGGGCTCACTCTTTGGCAGGATTCCAAGAGAGTTTTGCAGAAGATAGCTTTTGTCGGTTTTGTCTGTGTAAGTGAGATGACAGACAGGTTAAAGAGGTCCGATCAGGTCTACACCAGCCAAGGACAAGAGAGAACCATGATATACATGTGCAAGAGGTTATATGTGACCCTACTATGGCCAAACATCATGGTGTTAAAAGGGGGTGTCCATTAAACGAAAACCTGAAACAATTCCATATATTGGATGGTTTCCCACCTGACATTCTGTACGATTCTTTTGAAGGTATAATGCCAGCAGAACTGTCACTATGTCTTAAGGATTTTATTACCAATAAGTATGTTTCTTTAGACTCTTTGAATAAGGCTATTAGGCAGTTTCTTTATACATTTTCTGATAAAACTGCCCAACCACAGATCATTCCAAAGACCTTCATCTCAAAGGGAACTATTGGGGGAAATGGCCAATAAAATTGGTCTCTCCTCAGGCTGGTTCCATTGATGATAGTCCATGATATCCCCGAGGGAGACCAAGCATGGGAGATAATGATGCTTCTTAAAGATATCCTGGAGTTGGTAATGTCATCACACTTTACAGACGAGTTAATCCACTTCCTGGATTGCAAAATCTCAGAACATAGAGAGTTGCTGCAGGAAACCTTTCCAAACTACAAACTTCGTCCAAAACATCATTTCATTGAAAACTACCCTTGGTCCACTAGTAGATGTTTGGACGATGCGTTTTGAGGGGAAGCACAAATTTTTTTAAAAAGTTGTGCATGACACTCGCAATTTCAAGAATGTGGCACATACCTTGGCCGTAAGACACTAGAATATGATGGCCTTTCATTTAGACTACTCAACATTCTTCAAGCTTCCTTTGGAAATTGATAAAGTGAGGTCAGTTTTGGGCGCATCTTTCCCTGAAAATGTTCAGAGTTTGCTTCATCAGCGAAATGCCAAACAAAGTACAGTGCTGGTTGCATCTTCTGCTTGTATACATGGTGTTAAAAACAGCACAGATATGATCATTTCGGTTGGCAGTTGCTCGGGTCTCCCAGAGTTCAGGAAAATAACACACTGTTGTCATCGACACAGAAATCCTGTTTGTCTGCAGGCTTTTGACCGCATGGTACGTTGAACATTTACGTGCTTATGAGTTGTGCCTCAGTGGGCAGGGTCTCTCACTGTCACCCAATTGTCTGAGCTGAATGACGTTTTCCCCTTATCCTCCTACCGAGTTAAAGGCAATGTATATGTGACACTTAAGCATTACATATTATGCTGAATGACAGTATGTGGACTATGCACTAAAGTTATATTCACTTTTTCTAGGACAATGGAAAACTATAAACTGAGAGTCATCGTAACAGAACAGGACATACAGAAAGTGTCACTAGATGGAAAACCAGAAACAGTTGAAGAACTTAAGACCAAAATCAAGGAAAAATGCAAACTGCAGTATGACTTCACTGTTATGTATGAAGATCCTGACTTTGATAATGTCCTCTGCAACCTCAATGACCAGGGGACTTGCCAACTACAAGAGCTAATTTGAAGGTGATTCCACTGCTGGTGACAGCCACCACTGCCAGCACATCTGATGCCCCCTGATCTTCTGATGATACAGGGATTCTGTCCACATACAGTTCATCTTCATCAATGAGACAAGAGCCTTGGCCAGAGTTTTTTGACATTCCAAATTTTCAGTTGATGTGGAATTTAGACTTGGACAAGCTAATCTTGCATATCTACGAGACAAAACACACTGTAATGTACCAAAAGACATGAAGCATGGTATTCTGGAAAAGCTTGCTGAAGAAATTTACAAATTTGATACCTACCCAACTGTTGAGTGGCTTCAGTCTGTGGCACTTGCACAATTACTGTTGTATTTGGCAGTTAAACTATTAACAGTTGTGCAGGTATTTCTCCACACTGGCCCAACCCTATTTAGTCACTATGCTTTTTTGCTGTGTGTTGTAGCTGTTTGCAGAGTTCAACAGGATAGTCACCAAAAACCTACAGATTGACTTTTTTGATGCCTTGGACTGCCACACAACGAACTTTGTCACAATATTCAAGTCCAAGAAAGGAAGTGTGGAAGACAACCTGACTGAGTTGATGCAACAAATTGATTCA
Organism: Remorina albescens; assembly: GCA_034769265.1. Lineage (NCBI taxonomy): Eukaryota > Metazoa > Chordata > Actinopteri > Carangiformes > Echeneidae > Remorina > Remorina albescens. The sequence continues at coordinate 2,620,188 of CM068485.1, read as the reverse complement.
GGGGTAAGTGTATGAAAGGTTTCTTCTGATAGTGTGAAGCTAGTTTTTGGCATTGAAGAAGTCTTCCTGAGACTGTGATGTATGGAAGAGCTGTGTCTTAATGATGATCACAGGTGTCCAACTTGCCTCCACTGATGAACTGAGATGGATTGTCCCAAGAAATATACAGTATATAAGATACAATATAAGCACAACCTACAACCCCGGTAGAACTTATGTTGCTATTTGCTTTTAAAGCTTTGGATTTTTTCTTAAAAATCAATTGTCCAATCAGTAGGCTAACTGTTTGCTGCACTGTCAAAAAATGTGGTGACACTTGTTTCATATAGATTTTCACAAACATTTTTGTACTGTAACTTTTGAATGCTGCATTATCTTGAGCTTAATTTGTTCATCTTCCACTTCTAGAAACCAGATGTAACAGCAATGTGCACTGTTGTACTCCGAGGCCTCCCTGTTCTACTTGGTGATGACCCCAGTAACTTCTACAACATCTGCTTCATAAGTTCTCATAGTTACATCTTAAAGGAGCACACACAGTTTGGGGGAAATTTGCTTTGTATGTAACAGTATCTCACTGAGAGTGAGATAAATAAAAAAAAAATTAATGGTGAATATAGTCCAAACCACAGCAGCTGGGGTTGGATTTGGAAGGAGCGCTTTGGTGCATGTCACCTCCCCTCTCTCCCCTGCCTTTTCTGTCTCTCTACTGTCACTATCAAATAAAGCAGAAATGCCTCAAAAAAATCTTAAATTTTTTTTAGATTGGTATAGATTTGGTGTAAGGCAGGGGTCAGCAACTTTTTGGATGTCTGTGCCACTTTGATTTAAGAAAACAAAACATTTTTTCAAGGTTGCACAGACCCAAGTGCCATGACGGATCATGATAACTACTTTTGTTGAATATATTGTGCCAAAAATAATTGCATTTAACAATATAATTGTCATTTTAAGATCATTTTATGCCCATGATATAATAACACAATACTTTTTATGTTCCACTGTCGCGACAATAATAACGGTAAAGCACACCCTCTCGTTTAATAATGCTTAATTGAATGCGTGGAAGACTTCTTTCTTGTTCTTTATTAGACACCTGTAAACTGATCATAAAGGACAGATGACATAGTGACAATTTCTAATTGAAAATGTACAACATTTCCCTGTGTTTTTGTTTGGTTTCATTACAGGATTGTGACAGTGATGAAACCTGGGCACAAGTATCTGTGGGGGTGCTGACTGTTGTCCCTGAAGATGTGCAACTCTCTCCAAATCAGCTCCACCTTCACGCGCGTAGCGGACGTGGGGTACCCCGCACTTCCCGTATCTATGCCCTCTGTCCCCTGCACTTTTTACAGCCATTACAACCACTTAATTCCTTTTTAACATGTGGAAACGCATTTTTCTGAGCAGCCTCTAAATGCATCATGAGCAGGCAGAGCTAAAGCGGCAAACAAACACCGCTGTCATGTGTGATCCAGAGACGGGATAAGGACCTATGCTTATAAGGACTTTAAAAGATGACAATTTAGTTAGCTAAGCTAGCTAGTTAAGGTAGAGGTGGGTGTTATGTTTTTGGTGGTGTACATGATGTGCATATTGTGTGTCATATGTGACAGACTGTGAAAAAAAAATTTCCCCATGGGACAATTAATGCATCTATCTATCTATCTATCTAAGGATCTATCTAAGATTACTCAGTTCTGGGTAGAAAATACAAATATAAATGTACCATATTTGTGTTCCTTTGTTATTTTTTAAGGTTTGATTTATTTTTGTGGTAGTTAAAGTTATTTTGATTGAATGATTGCATTAATGTTATTTGATGAATAAATCAGACATTAGGCTACTCAAAAGTTACACAGTACTTGAGTAAGAGTAAAAAAGTATTTAGTGAAAAAACTACTCAAGTAATTTTTTGGATGAGTACTTTTTACTTCTACGTAAGTAATATTGCTCTAAAGAAACAATACCCTTACTTGACTAAAATTTTTCGCTACTCTACCTACTAGGAATAAACCTACTCCTCCTAAATTTCTGCACAGAACTTGTGCTCACTATTGTTTTGCACATCATTTTTTAATCTTTATACAATAGAAAGAGCAGGGTGAGAGAGGAGAAAGTGGGCCAGAGGCCAGCAGCAGGGATGGACATGGAGGGTCTTCACAGCAGGTGAGGAGGAATTATAACTAAAGTGTCTGTTGTAACTGGTGTTGTGCTGTTTGTGGTTATGTGGTTCTTTCGCTGCTAATGATAGGTACAATTGAATGCAAGAGGATGATAAATCACTCAATAGAACTCTCAACAATTTGTACACCTCACTTCTAAAATGATGGCTATGCCCCTGTCTACCTTGACCCACTGTCTACTGCCATCATTGTTGAAGGAAGTATTGTAATGGATGATCTCCAGAACCTACCTGAGGCTGAAACTGGGGACTTTGGATCCAAAAGCAGTACACTTGAGAACGGGAGACAGTCGGTAATGACCTTTATTTTCAGGGAGATGAGCAGAAAAAGACCGTAGTCTGTGGAGCCGGTTACCGGTGATGAGGTGCCGATGAGGAGAGAGCAGAGAAGTGATCAGAGACAGGAGGGGAGTTTGAAGCTGGGAGAGCAGTCCGAGTAAGTGGAGGTACCGATAGGGAGCAGGCAGAGGATGAGCCGAGGACAGGCGGATGGGTTTTAGCCGGGAGAGCAGACGGAAGCCAAGGACGCTGAGACAGAACTCGTGGTCGGGGACGAAGGGCAGGCAGGTATACCAGGGAGCAGACGTAAAGTGCAGGTCGGGAACAGGCAGGGTCGGCAACGGGAGATCAGACAGGTAAAGAACGCTGGAGAGTCTCACATGATGCTAAAGAACAATCTGGCAAGGAGTGAGTGCAGAGCTAGTGAATATATACTGGGGTTGATTGCAGTGGATGGGCAACAGGTGTGCTGATGACTGAGGGCAGGTGTGGTGTGAGCAGTGGAAAAGTATGAGTCCAGGGTGAGAGACAGGGGCAGACTGTGACAGGGTGGATCCGCATGGTGGAGGGCAGGTTGAGCAGGACAGCCACAGGGTTGATGATCCTCTCGATGGTGAATGGTCCAATGAATCTGGGGGCCAGCTTCTTAGACTCCACCCTCAGTGGTAGGTCGCGGGTGGACAACCAAACCTTCTGGCCCACCTGGTAAGGGGGGGCCTGGGAGCGACGGCAGTTAGCGGCCGTCGAGTATCGGGCTGTAGCTCGAAGGAGCGCAGACCTGGCCTGGGTCCAGGTCCTGCGACTGCAACGGATGAAGGCCTCCATGGAAGGACAGGAAGTCTCCTTCTCCTGGGCCAGAAACAGTTGCGGCTGGAAGCCGTAGACGCACTGGCAAAGGGAGAGCCCTGTGGTGGAGCTGGAGAGGGTGTTGCGGGCATATTCCACCCAAATCAGCTGTTTGGACCAGGTCGACGGGTGCTGGGAGGCCAAGCAGCGGAGTGCCGTATCCATCTCCTGGTTCAGCCTCTGACTGGCCGCTTGACTGGGGATGAAACCCAGAAGACAGACTGGCGGATGCTCTGACGAGGCGACAGAACTCCCTACAGAACAGCGAGGTGAACTGGGGCCCTCGGTCTGACACCACATCTGTAGGGAGGCCATGGAGTTGGAACACGTGCTGGAGGACCAATTCTGCAGTCTCTTTAGCTGACAGGAGTTTGGGGAGGGGAACGAAGTGAGCCATCTTGCTGAATCAGTCCACCACAGTCAAGATGGCGGTGTAATCCCCAGACCGTGGCAGCTCAGTGACAAAGTCCAAAGAGATGTGAGACCAGTGGCAAAGAAGTACATGCAGGGGTTGCAGGTAACCGGCAGGAGCCCGCAAGGCGCCTTGTGCTGGTTACAGACCAGGCAGGCGTTAACAAAGTCTCTGTTGTCCTCCTCCAGAGTGGGCCACCAGAACCATCGTTGAAGGAACTCTATGGAGCATTGGATCCCAGGGTGGCAGGTGAGCCGGAAGCTGTGGGCTCACTGCAGGACGTCCGACCTCAGGTCCTGAGGGATGAACAGCCAATTTTGGGGAAAGGAATTGGGCCCTGGCTAGTCCTCCAGGGCAGCCTTCACCCGTTCCTCCACCTGCCAGGTGAGTGAGGCCATCAGGTGGGAACTGGGAAGGATAGTGTCCGGTCTACCGGTGTTCTCCTTCCCGACCATGAACTGGCGTGACAGAGCATCAAGCTTGATGTTATGGGAGCCCGGACGGTAGGAGAGGGAGAAGTTGAACTTGGCGAAGAATAGAGCCCACCTGGCCTGTCGAGAGTTCAGTCTTTTTGCTGAGCGGATGTATTCCAGGTTGTTATGATCTGTCCAAACGAGGAAAGGGGACTTGGTCCCCCCCAACCAGTGGCACCACTCTTCCAATGCCAGCTTCACTGCCAACAGTTCTCAGTTGCCAGTGTCGTAATTCCTCTCTGCCGGGGAAAAACGCCTGGAGAAGAAGGTGCAGGGGTGCAGCTTCTGGTCCTCTGCAGAGTGTTGGGATAGGATAGCCCCCACCCCTACATCAGAAGCGTCCACCTCCACAACAAACTGTCTCTCGGGGTCGGGAACCAGGAGAATGGGAGCCAAGCCCTTCAGGAGTTGAAACGCCTCCTGTGCAGCTTGATACCACCGAAAGGTTACCTTGGAGGAGGTGAGAGCGGAGAGCGGTGCGGCCACCGTGCTGTATCCCCGGATGAATCCTTCGGTAAAAGTTGGCGAACCCCCGGAATCATTGCAACTGCTTACGAGAGTCAGGGATGGGCCAGGAGGCGACGGCGGAGACCTTGGCAGGATCCATCTCCATACGGTTCATGGCCACTGATGTACCCCAGGAAAGAGATGGAGGAGACATGGAACTCGCATTTCTCCACTTTGATGAACAGGGAGTTCTCCAGCAGGCATTACAGCAAAGTCTGAACATGGTTGATGTGCTCTTGCTTCGACCGGGAGAAAATCATAATGTCGTCTAGGTAGACGAACACGTTCTTGTTTAGCATGTCCCTCAAGACGTCGTTGATGAGGGCATGAAAAACAGCCGGGGCGTTGATGAGGCCGAAGGGCATCACCAGGTACTCATAATGTCCGGTGGGTGTGTTGAAGGTCGTTTTTCCACTCGTTCCTCTCACGTATCCGGACCAAATGATAGGCATTGCGGAGGTCCAGCCTAGCGTAGATGATGGCCCCCTGCAGCAATTCGAAAGCTGAGGCAATGAGGGGGAGAGGGTCATGGTTTTTCACTGTTATATCATTCAGTCCTCTGTAGTTGATGCAGGGTCTCAAATAGCCATCCTTTTTGTCGACAAAGAAGAATCCCGCTCCAGCGGGTGATGAGGACGGGTGGATGATCCCAGCAGCCAGGGCATCACCAATGTAGGCGTCCATGGCCTCCCTTTCAGGGGCGGACAGGGAGTAGAGGCCCTTAGGAGGTGTGGTGCCGGGCACAAGGTCAATGGTGCAGTCATAGGGCTGATGGGGGGGGCAGGGAGGTGGCCCTTGCCTTGCTGACCATCCTGTTGAAAGTCATGGTAGTCTGGAGGTACTTTGGAAAGGTCAGAGGTGGAACAGGTACTGGCGGTGCGTGCAAGTGCAACAGGCTGTCTGAGGCAGATCTGATGACAGGAGGGGCCCCACCCCAGGATGGCCCCCGTAGACCAGTTGATGTGTAGGTTATGGTGGTGGAGCCAGGGGTAACCGAGGATCACTGGAAGGTTGGGAGACCTCAGGACATGAAAACGGACTGTCTCGTGGTGGTTGCTGGACAGGACAATGGGAATGGGCGTGGTCTGATGACTGACGGTCCCCAGGAGATGATCGTCCAGTGCACTGGCTGGGACTGGACGGGACAGGGGAACCCTAATTGATGCCCAGCTGACGGGCGAGTTCCCCGTCAATCAGGTTAACATCTGCTCAGGAGGATGCCCCTCTTCACTGCTGAGCCCTCCCGTTTACTGGGCAACGGGAGACAAAATGTCCAGCCTTGCCACAGTAGAGGCAGAGATTCCCTCGACGTCGCCGCTCCTGTTCCTCTGGTGTGAGACTGGTGCGTCCCACCTGCGTGGGTTCCACACCCCTGTGGGTGAAATCAGTGGGGGGTTCGGAGGCCGCTAACAATCCATGCTGGTGGGGGAATGGCCGGCGGTCCACCCTCTCCCAGTGTAGCTCCCTTCTTCTCGCCTGAATACACCTGTCCAGCCTTGAAGTCAGCTCGATGAGTCCGTCGAGGGAAGTCGGGAGGTCAAACGAAACCAGCTCATCCTTGATGTAGGGGGCAAGTCCATTTAGGTAGGCGTAACACTGGGCCGTAGAGTTCAAGCCGCTGAGTCGGCCCTGGGTATGGAAGTCTATGGCGTAGTCTGCTACTGTCCAGTCCCCCTACTTCAGGTTCATGTTCAGGTTCAGGTTCACCAGCGGCATCAGGACCCAGAGAGATGGGTCCGAAATCCTTGCGTAGCTCTGCCGAGAAAGCCTGGAATGAGGAGCAGGCTGGCATGTCCCTCTCCCACTTTGCCATCAACCACCTCACTGGCAGAGCACGTCTGTGTGGAACGGCGAAGGCAACTTTTGCTGGCTCAGAGGCGAAGGTGTGGGGCTGCAGGGCAAACAGGATGGAGCAATTGGTAAGGAAAGGGTTGCAGCCTTCAGAAGCCGGGAGAGCAGTCCGAGTAAGTGGAGGTACTGATAGGGAGCATGCAGAGGATGAGCTGAGGACAGGTGGATGGGTCGTAGCTGGGAGAGCAGACAGAAGCCAAGGACGCTGAGACAGAACTCATTGTCGGGGACGAAGGGCAGGCGGGTTTACCGGGGAGCAGATGTGAAGACCAGGTCGGGAACAGGCAGGGTCGTTAACGGGAGATCAAACAGGTAAAGAACGTTGGAGAGTCTCGCATGACGCTAAAGAACAATCTGGCAAAGAGTGAGTGCGGAGCTAGTGAATATATAATGGGGTTGATTGCAGCGGATGGGCAACAGGTGTGCTGATGACTGAGTGAGGGCAGGTGTGGTGTGAACAGTGGAAAAGTATGAGTCCAGGTTGAGAGACAGGGGCAGACTGTGACAGAGGCACATTGCCTTTTCGTTTGGGCTGTTGTATGCCTTACATTTGGACTACCCTAAACCCATGAAAACACTTTCAGCTTTATTCAAAGAGTGATGCTTGGCTTGGGAGAGAACAAACTCCCACCAAAACAGCAAAGTCTGAAAAATCTCCTGTTGAGTTAGAATGCAAATGGTGACAATTGGCAAATCACACTTGTTAATGAGAGTGGATTCAGTTGCTTTTTATTATTCACTAAATTAAGACACATATGCCATCTTGTTTGAACCAACCCCTTTGTTCCTTTTTCCACCTTGTGTTTTCAGACCTTTGTGGATTTTTTTTTCTAAAGTTTGTTACTGTGCCACACTTAAGCTTGTCTTTCTTTTACCCCACTGTTTGAAATAAGCAACTCAATTTATTTATTTTTTGTTCTGAAAATGATTCTGATACTGAAAATTCAACTATATTGTTCATGTGTTGATATTAAAGGAGGAAATATAATTTAAAAAATTTATATAATTGAAATTTAAACTGTGTTATCTTGATTTATTATGTTGAATTGTAAATTTGATTATTTTAGGAGACTGGAATCTGTTTTTCATTCATTTGAAGCACTTAGGTCACTGAAGTAACTTTTACTTGCAATCGGTTTGCATGGTTTTAGCAAGTAAGTCAGGTTGCTGTTCAAGTAAGTATAACTTAGAAATGCTTAGTTACAGGGAATGTCACATAAGTTAGTCCAACTTACATAAGTGTGTTGTATGGACTACACACAGAGTAAATTTCAGATGCAATAATTTAGTGGATTACAGCAGAAATTCTGAGTAGTCTACTAACTCGAAAGTACATCTAAAGTAAGTTATCAAGTACACTCTACTTGATTGTTTGAGTTGCTTTAATCCATGTTTAAGTCTAGTCTACTTAAGAAGAACTTGTTAGTAAAACTTACAATACCTATTTCTCTGTACTTGTTTTTTTTAAGTGCAATCAGTTTGCATGCTTTTTTAAAGTAATGATAACTAATTTGATTTAACAGTGTAAGAAACTACATTTTGAGCAGGAGGAGTGAGGGCTGGTTATGACCTGTTTTGCACTCTATCCTGATAGGGTTGTACAGTTTGTCAGTTTGTCTAATCCATCCCCTACTTTCTGCTCTATTTTTTTTTTTTTTTTTTAATGGGAGCATCATTTAAAAAATTATCATGTTGTTCTTTCCCAGCAGTCTTGATGATGACCCTTTTTATGTGCACATACTGACAGCCAGACAGGACAAATGTGGTGGACTTACCAGCTTGATAACCATCATTGTGGGACTGAACATCAAGAGTGAGGAAGTTGGTTAAGTGAAGCCGGATCAGTGGAGCATTTCCCGGGTTTGGACCCTGGCCCCTGGTACCTGGTCCATGTTTAGAATTATAGATTGGGTCAATGATTTGGATCTCATTATGTGGAAATGACAAACTTCATCCTTTTGGGTTAGTATTACTATTGGGTTTGTACTAACCATGTTTTCCCCGAAGTCTCGGTCTCTCCCAGTTCCTCTCCCCCCTCTACCTGTCCTGATCCTCGCTACCTCATGTTCCTCCAACGCCTACTGCTCCCATATTTCTATGAACTTCATACAGTATCATATGTTCCTGCTTGCACCTGTGTTGAAAATCCCCTCCTCCTGCTCTCATTCTCTCCCTACTCTACCCAACTTTGCCCCCCCCGCAGATCCTTTGACAATTCTTTTGCTTTCCCCATGACTCAGAATCCAGAAACATCGGTGCTGCACTGGATGAACGATGCAAGGATCTGTCAGGAGCCCAGATACTCACTGACCTTTTATACACACACACTAATCACAAGCAAACAGATCACATTTGAGGTTTTTTACCTTTAGTAGCCATTCAAACCTGTTTGTGTCAACTTGTGTGCATGTTATCAGGCCAAAATCTCCAGGGTATGTAAATTTTTGATCAGGGTCATTTGGGTAGTTTCTATCGTCATTATGATTTAAAAAGAGTAAACACAGTTGTTTGACAAAAAAAGGCTTCACCCAACCACTAACCATGAGTGAAAGGAAAGTTTTTGTAGATATCATTCATATTCTCTGAAAAATGGCCAAAAAACCACAAATTCTGCCAGGGTATGTAAACTTAGGAGCACAGCTGTCTATGTCCATGGGGGATGATTGATACAGAGGTGACGTTGTCTGCAGTAATGTTGGTCCACAGCTCCATCTTCAGGTTAACTGGCCAAAGGCCATGCAGCTGCTTCAGTCGCATTTTTAATCAAAGAGAAATGAATCTGTACTTTAATGTCCAGTTCTTTCTTTTTTCCTGTTCTCTTTAACCAGGTCCAGAAACCTCAGGATGATCAATAAATCCTGATATTAAGCAACAGCAATGTAAGAGATATTCAGTGCAACACAATAGAGCAAACACATTTCACTGAAGTCATTCATTAATTCATTCATCTTGGACCAATTATCCATTTCCAGGTTGTGGTCGGGATGCTGGAGCCAATCCCAGCTCACATTGGCGGGGTACACCCTGGACAGGTCACCAGTCCATCACAGTCACTAAAGTCTGCTTTCTATATTATATTTTATACTTGGTACAATCAGCTTTCAAACTGTTATGGTAATATGCAGTTTTCATATTTCATCTCTTAGAAGCAGTCATTGAATTAGGAAGTCCGAAGACCACCATTTACATATTTATTCAATTATAAGAAATAAAATTACACAACCAGGCATGATGAGAGGAAAGTAATGAGTCCCTGAACTCACTTTTAACACCCTCCAGTTATCTATGATGCTCTAACTCCAAATGTGTCCTAAACAAGAAAAGGTGGAGAACTTCCATTAAAACTGCAGAAACCCATCATGTTCCTGACTAAGCTGCCTCTGACACTGTTGCCTTCTGCTGCTTTCCTAAAGCCCCTCAAGATGCAACACAATCCTCAATAAAAGACGAATCATCACCGACTCATCTAACTTCATAGAAATGTTTTAATCTCTTCTGTTGTTCTCTCAAAATTGTTCTGTGACATAATGTAGATTATATCAGATATATAATCTACATTATGTCACAGTCTGACTGTAACATAAAGGACAAATCAGTTGTCAGGATAATCTGTCCTGCACTGTTGTAGAAAAGCAGGTTCATGTCCGTGACATAGAGCTGGGATATCTGGCAGCCCAGAAATAATAATATTACATTATATGATAATTAACAATACTAAGTCATGGTTTAATTCACTTGACACCCAGTTTCTCTTCATGCTGAAATAAATGATTATAATTGTTTCAGAATATTTAATAGTTGAGTTTTATCCTAATTGTAAAAATGTCTGAATGCTTTGCACATCAGTGTTAGCTCAGTTTAAAAGTGGAAACATCCCTCAATATGAGGGCACTCTGCTGAGAAACTTTGTAGCTTTTTCAACTGTAGATGAATATAAAGTTTGATTTAGGACAATCATAACAAAAACTGTAACTGTAAGTTTGCCTTGGCATCCCGGCAAGGAGTGATTGGAGAAGGATTGAGCATCAGTGTAGATGTCCAACAGAATCTCACTTCATCATCTCATGAGCAGAGCAAAGGAGTTGCCACTATCCAGAGACTAGACCTGAGGTCAGGCAGTATGTGAGAATCACTTTAGGATTTGTTTTATGCCTGGGAAGTTCTGCTCTGCCACCATCTTTCCCGAGCTTCCTTGTTTAAAATTAGAGACTCTCCATCATCTCAAACAGATGCTCATTTTTATGAACTTGATTACAAAACTGGATGTCTTTTATGGAAATTTGACCTGAATTGTCCATCCATCCATCTTCTACCGCTTTTCCGTTTCCGGGTCCCGGTGGTACTGGCGCCAATACATGCTCACTCTGGGCGAGAGCAGGGTACACCCTGGACAGGTCGCCAGTCCATCGCAGGGCCACACATTCACACTCATACCTACGGACAATTTAGAGTCACATGTTAACCTAGACATGCATGTCTTTGGACAGTGGGAGGAAACCGGAGTATCCAAAGGAAACCCATGCACACCCGCACAGAAAAGCCCCAGGCCGGGAACCAAACCCGCAACCTTCTTATTGTGGGGTGACAGCACTAAACACTACACTGCTGTGCTACCCCCTTAAATTGTCATTCATATTACATTCATATATATTCATATTAAAAGAAGAATCTATAGATGTGGACCTAGACCTTGCCTTTGAATAAAACTGGCAACTAATAAGAAAACATTTTCCTCAGTCAGCATGAAGGTTCATGACTGCAACACGTTTAACCGTGTGTTTCTGTCTTCGTCAGCAGATAACACAACTGAGATGAAAACGGCAACGTTCATCACCAGGAAGGATATTCGATCAGCGAGGCAACCCAAGCCCTTTAGAGCTGAATCACCCAGTAAACTGGGTGATCCAGCACTAGAGGGAGCCCAAACACTAGTCCTCAGTGCCCAGAGCGAGTCCATGCCCCCTGTGCTGTGTAATGTTCCAGATCATTTAGGAATATTTTCAATGTTTGTCAGCTGGTACATACATGATAGTGATTGAATTTTACCGTTTTAACAGGAAGCTTTGTCACTGAGGAAATTTTCAAGCCTGATCTTGAAAGCTGCGAAAGTCTGTCCCCCAGGCTGATACTAGGAGTTGGTTCCAAAGAAGAGGAGCCTGATAGATGAAAGATCTACCCCCTGATTTACTCATGGAGACTCTAGGAAACAATTGTAAACCTACATTCAGAGAGTACGATAACTTCAGTTTTTTCTGAGTTCAGAAGTAAAAAGTTGCAAGTCATCCAGGCCTTTATGTATGTAAGACATACCTGAAGTCTGATTAGTTTATTAGTTTCATTCGGCTTCATTGATAAGTATAACTGAGTATCATCTCCATAACAGTGAAAATAGATGCTGTCCTTTTGGATAATATGTCATGGTTCTGGTTCTAGCTTTTATTTATTTTTTTTATCTGTTACATTCTGTTTCCTGTGCTCTGTTTCAGGGCTGAATGCAGTGCAGGTGTGCTGAGCCTAATTACCCCGATATTTAAGTCCCAGTCTCTACTCTCGTTGCCAGAACCGTTCTGGCAGAACGTCTTGTTCCATGCCCTGCTTCTCTTTGTCAGCTCTTCGTATTGTATTCTATGACCTCCAGAGTTTCTGTGTTTGTTCCTGTTTTGCCTAGTATTTCTAGAGATTTCCTGTTGATTACTTTCAGTACTCCTGCTAAAGTTGTTTGTGATTTTCTGTTTATAACTTTTAGTATCTCTCCTAGCATTGCTAGTGATTTTTCGTCAAAACCTTCTTATAGTGTTTTGCCCCTGGAGTTTCCAGCGCTTTTTGTTTTGCCTTATTTTTTTGTTGTCTACTTTCTTATAGGCTCGGCCACCATCCCATCCAGCCCTCCAGTTTGTTTGCTACTTTGTTTATTATTGTTTGTTTCCGCATTTGTTTGTTACTTTGTCAATACATTTTTGGTTTACCATTTCCTGAGCCTTCCGTGTCCACTCTTGGGTCCAGACTCTGTTCCGCACGTAACATAATATTGCCTAAGGGAAGCATTAATAGGATGAAAAGGATTGGTCCAAGAACAGACCCCTGTGGAACTCCATGATTAACTATAGCGCGTGAGGAAGAGCCACTGTTTATATGAATAAGTGATATCTGTCTGACAAATATGACCTAGTGAAAAAACAAACGAAAATAAACAACTCACGCCACAAAGCGGACGATCTAAGTTGATCTATGAAACTTACTGCTTAAATCAAAATCACTCATAAGGAGGAAAACTATCGGCTCTAGAATTTAACTGAGGCAATGGTCTGAACTGAGATACAAAATTTACAAACAAAAAAAAAAAAAACACTCATAAGAGGAAAACAATCAGCTATGGAATTGTAACTGAGGCAAGGATCTAAACTAAGGTACAAAATTACAAACAAAATAATCACTCTTCTCGAGGTACAGACAGCTTACTTGAAATTTCTCTTTGGCTGTGGGCATGGATAAGGGCTCCGGTGCTGGTCATGGGACGAAGACACTCTGGCACAAGACAAAGGGAACACAGACTATTTAACCACATGGGGGTAAATGGGGAACAGGTGGAGAAGATGGGTAATCACGGTAGATGCACAGGTGACACATGAGGAAGGGCAAGTGCTCTGAAACAAGAGGAGAGTTAGACTTTCAAAATAAAACAGGAAATGACGAGACAAAAACAAAACCAGGACAAGACAACCTCACCACGGTCTGACACAGATCTTAACATAATTTGCTTGCTACTGCTTTTTCAAGAATTTTAGAAATGCATAGGAGATTAGATATGGGCAAAAACAACTGGATCAAAATTATGTTTTTTTGAGGAGAGGTTAAATAATATAAGTTCCAGAGTGTACGTATTGATTCTGAAGCTGCTGCATTTGATAGTGGACTACTGCCAATTGTAGGTAAGAGCTGGTGAATTTTGGCTCTGATTGTTATGATTTTATTAGTAAAAAAGCCCATAAACGTATCACTGATTAGAGCCAAAAGAATCAATGGTTCCATTGAGCTGTGACTCTCTGTCAGCCTGGCTACAGTACTGAAGAGAAACCGGGGACTGTTTTTGTTTTCTTCCATCAATGCTGAACAGTAGGAGCTTCTGGCAATGCCAGGAGCTTTTTTAAATGTCTTTAAGCTTTCTTTCCAGGCAAAGCAGAATTCATCTGCATTACTGGACCGCCACTTCCTTTCCAATTTCTGAGATGTTTGCTTTAAGGCCCGAATTTAGTAACTAGTCTCTAACTTTAACTAGTCCATGCATTCGTAACTTCTAGGCTGGACTACTGTAACTCATTATTATCTGGATGTCCAAACGAATCTCTGAAAGGCCTTCAGTTGATTCAGAATGCTGCTGCACGAATATTAACAGGAACTAGAAAAAGGGATCACATCTCTCCTGTGTTAGCTGCTCTTCATTGGCTGCTGGTAAAATTCACAATAGAATTTAAAATGCGTCTCCTAACATATAAAGCTCTTAATGGCCAAGCTCCATCATATCTCAGAGAGCTCACAGTTCCTTACTGTCCTAGTAGGCCACTCCTCTCTCTAGATGGAGGTTTACTTGTGGTTCCTAGAGTCTCCAAGAGTAAATTGTGAGGCAGCTCTTTCAGTTATCAGGCTCCTCTTCTATGGAACCAACCTCCAGTATCTGTCCGGGGGGCTGACTCTTTAACTTTTTAACTATAAGCTCTGTAATACAGAAAAGTTTTAAGCCTGGTCTTGAAAATAGCTAAAGTCCATCTACTCTTTAGCTATGCTGCTATAGGCCTAGACTGCTGGGGGAAGCACTGAGCACCTCTCTCTCTCCCTCTCCATTTCCCCTCTCTCTCTCTCTCCATCTCCTCTTCCCTCTCCCCGTCTCTCTCTCTTTCCCCCTTGCATGCGCCGACATACCAACAATCATGCTTCTCAGAAATCCGTTTATCCCAGTTCCAAGCATGTGTACTGCATTTACTAACCATGTTTTTCCCGAAGTCTCTGTCTCTCCCAGTTCCTCTCCTCTCTCCCTGTCCTCATCCTGCAGGTGATGAATCATTGCCATCACATGTTCCTGCAATGCCTGATGCTCCCATATCTTCATGAATTCTATACAACATCATTTCTATGAACTTCATGCAGCATCATGTTCCTGCCTACAGCTGTTTTGAATATCCCCCTCCTCCTGCTTTCATTCTCTCTCTCTCTCTCTCTCTCCCGAACCAGTCGAGGCAGATGGCCGCCCCCCGAGCCTGGTACTGCCTGAGGTTTCTGCCTCTTAAAGGAAGTTTTTCCTTACCACTATCGCCAAGTGCTTGCTCATCAGGGGATCTGTTGGGCCTCTTTACATATAGAGCAGGTCTAGACCTAACTCTTTACAGAATTATTTAAAGTGCCTTGATGTAACTTTGTTATGATTGGCGCTATACAAATAAATCTGATTTGATTTTATTTTGATTTGATTTGATTTGATTTGAGAGCTACACCAAGGTGCCTGAATAATCCGTGTATCGTTCGTTCTTTCTATTTTCAATTGGCAATCAAATATCAAAAAATGAAAAAGTGATTGTTATTTTGTTATTTGTTTTTTAATACTACACAAAAAATGAAAAAATGTCTGGTTTTTTATATTTCAATTTTAGGCTCAGATCAAAAATACAAAATGGAAAAACAGGCCACAGGACTGAATTTGATTTTAATATTTAATTGGTCAGGTTTACGTGACCCGGATGTTTAGTCAGGAGAGTTAGCAAACAAACGTTAGCTTGCTAACCGCCACGATCCATCGATCAGGAGGACCAGAGGCCAGTCAGCCCCATCAGCCAATGGAGAGTTAAAAAAATGTTTTGTCTTCTGTAGGCAGATGTCAGTGCAACTCATGTACCTATGTCCATGAAGAAAATGTTTTAAAGTATGCATTCAAAGCACTTTTGACTTTTAGTACCTCATATTTGCATTATTTTATGTTGGTTTTTTTTTTTTTTCTGTTTTCCAGAAACAATTTTATACATTAAAGACTCAGTTATGTTACTATGCTGTTGTTTGTGTTCCAGCTGAGTTTGTAGTTCAACTAATTCAAAGTCAACATTAAACATATAAAGCTTTTGTAATATGTTTCTATGCCTTTGTAAGCCTAGAGAGGTAAAATAGAACATTTCAAAGAAGTACAACTTTATTTGCCAAATTATTCAACTGACAACCTAGGGGCATGGCAGCTATAAATAGTCTGCTTATCCAGTTACTCAAGAACACCACAGGGCGTGAGAAAGCACAACTAAAACAGTTTCTTTTTTCAGACATATCTTGCAGTCACATTCATTAGGCAGATTACAGCATCTTGGAAAGCAGACTCCCAAGTCAGTGAGGATCCCAAGTTTTGCTCATACATGTTTGTCACAACAGAATCACATGGCAGCAGCTCCTCAGAGACTTTAGCTAAACAGCCACCTGCTGCCAGTTCACTGGGTATTCCACAACCTAAGATATGGAATCAACGCAATACTGGTTAGGTTGGATGGATTGGGAGTGGAAAAAATTGATCAATAATATTTCTGAAGTGTAAATAATCAGTTAAGCATACCTGGGATCTTGTGTGTATTCCATGAACGCACCACTCTGTCAAGTCCAATTTGGCTTACCTGACATGTCAGATTTGAGATGCAGAATCTTGTGAGGTTGTCCTCCATGTTCACAACCTCTTGGTCCATTAGGTGCACCAGAGCCCATTTAAGTGGATAGTTTACACGATTGTTCACCTCTGGCCACAACCTCTCCACTCGAAGGTTCTGTTGATCAAAAGTCCAAATTATGTTTTTAAGTGAAAGGGAAATACAAAAGCAGAAAATGTAACAATACATTATTGATTTAAAAAAAAAAATCATAATAATGTTAATATTCTAAGTACATAAAAGGAGTTTGACTCAATTTTTACATAACTTTTGTTGTAAAACTACTTAATAACATGGACAGTTAGGCTAACAAATCAAGTCAAGGGATAGATGAGATTATATAAAAGTATGTAGAAATAAGTATGAGCACATAAAAGCACCAAACAAAACGTGAAAAGTAAAAGGGTATGTAGAAGTCAGCTGTTAAGTTGTAATCTAAACAAATAGTGCAATGTAAATCAATACTGAATGGATGTACATTGGTGATTATGTACAGTATAAACAGTACATGTCTACAATCTGCGATAGATAGATAGATAGTGATTGATGTTACAGCACAGCACTGACAGTAAAAAGCACACAGATCAAATATAAAGTATGAAGTTTATTTCAAGGCTAAAAGAACAATAATAAATATATAAATAAAACTAATAGTAAAAAACATTGCACACCACAGAAAGAAAATTACACATGCACAGTAGTTGCACAGGGTTTTTGGGAGAACTTAGTCATGTTTAATATGTTTAATGCTCATCCTCAATTAAGGAAGGTGACACTGCATGAAGCACCAATAATTTCTATTAGATCTTTCATACAACCCTCACCCTTGTTGATTTGGTCTGGAGGTATGGTGGCCTGCTGAGGTTGTGTCTGTATCTTGACAGCCTCTCCTGCATGTAAAGACAAAGGTACGACTCATTCGTAATATATGTTGCACACGTGAATGAAGACTCAGTGTGACTTTTTATGTTGTTTTTTTTTTTGCTGGGTTCTGCAAAACATACAGAGATGACAATGAATCTTGGCACAACAATGAAATGTGTGCGGTCTGTGTTTACTGCTGGCAGAAGCGCTCAATAAAGGGTATCTCCCTCTTGTGGCAGAAAAGGGTAACAACTCCTATCTTCCTATGTGCCATGTCTGAGCGCAGGAGACTGGAGCACAGTGACTATTTAACAAAACATCTAATAAAATGAAATAAAATAAAATAATATAGGGGGTGGCTATGAACTATTTACTGTCTTGTCCTCACATATACTTACAAAAATAACCAGTAAATAAACAAATATTGTAGTTCTTTTAGTTCATTGGCCAAACTTTAATTTAATAATAAATAAATAAGGAATTTTGATTGACAGTCAGACTCGATATATTTACCCCAAAGACATGTTCGTTATCACTGCTCACTGGGCTAGTTAGATATAGTTATCTTTAGGGCACGTAAGGCAGGTCGCAAGGTCGCTGTTAAGGTTAGGGAGTTAGTCACCGAGTCTGGTCCTTTTTGTAGCACAAATTTGTGTTTACTCTGAATACAAGCATTACCTGACGCCGGAACTCATGGTATGGCTGATGGAGCTCTCTTAGGGTTCTTCCAACCCGACCTTCTCCCGCATGCAGCCCCAGTGAAGACAGATAGCCAGATAGCTGGTCCCGTCTGTCACGGGATTACACATTTACTGGCAATAAATATAAATGTATAATACATGCAATATACTGTGGAAATCTGAATGATAACTTACCTCATATATAGATTGAATCAAAGTGCTCTCCAGTTCTGCGTCTGAGATATGACTTTTTCTTCTCAGATCATGCTGAGCACAGAATCTTTGGACGCTCATTTCCCAGCATTGCAGGATACCCATCTGCTGCAATGTGCAGAAAATTTCGTTGTGTGTCAAACCGCTGTTGAACAAGTCCTTAATCAAATTAGTATGTGGTTCCAGCGCTGCCATGGTAGCCTACTACATTACCCGAACAACCGCGCACAGAGCCATTTCCGGGTCACGTAAACCCGACCAATTAAATATTAAAATCAAATTCAGTCCTGTGGCCTGTTTTTCCATTTCATGTTTTTGATCTGAGCCTAAAATTGATGTATAAAAAAACAGGCATTTTTTCGTTTTTTGTGTTGTATTAAAAAACAAATAACAAAATAACAAATCACTTTTTCATTTTTTGATTGCCAATTGAAAATAGAAAGAACGAATGATACACGGATTATAGTGCTTTTCACAAAGTCATCATCTAGAGGAGAAATCTTCTATTGAATTTAGGCATGGTTGTAGGAAATTATGTCTGAATATTCTCCTTAAATTTGGCCACAGGATTTTTAGATAAACATCTGCTATTGCTGAATTTATTCCTAGATGCTGTGCAGCCAATTAACATAAAGTCTAAATGCTATCAGGTAATGGTTGAAGAGAAGAGAGCTGTGAGGAGATATTATTAATTGATCAATTTCAATGCCATTTGTTAAGTCAAAATCAAGGATATTATTGACACGGTGGTGCAGTTGGGTATAGCATTTTCACCTCACAGCTCTCGATTGTCCCTGTGATTGAACGTGGCCTGTCCAGGCTGGACCCCCACACCCCAAGTATTTTGGGATTTGTTCCAGCCCCCTGTGACCCTGCACAAATGAGCAGTAAAGACAATTGTCTCACCTTTAACTCAAGCACCTCTGTGAGCACCAATTACAGCTTCACAAGCGTGTTAACAAGCTAACACTCGCACAAAATCCAAAGTGAATGTAAATGAAAGTCATTAGTTCTTTGAGTATTTAGTCTTAAACAAAAGTATTTGACTGCAAGACTTTACCTGATGATGGCGCTGAATGAATGGTCAAATAAAAGACTTCTTGATATTTCACTGTGGATCAAATTGGTGAACGCCTGAACTGTAGTGTCTTGAATAGAATGCCTTAAATATGGTCTTGATTGGAAAAACGTTAGTTGAGAATAGCATCAGGATTAGGTTCTGGATTGTGGTTGATGTTTTGACAGCATCAATTTATTTAAAGTTAAAGCTGTATAAACTTCTGGTCATGGTTGAATAAAAAAAATCCACCGAATCGTAAACTTCAGTCAGGGAAGAAAATGACTCTACATAAGGTTAGAATTAAAATGTGATCATCAGAGTTTACAGTAAATGCATCTATCCATCTAACGTCCTAAACGTTGCTTTTACTTCAATGCCAAACTTCTTTCTGAACAGTTCTTTCATTTGGTGTATGTGAAATTTTTGTTTGTTAAGGCCAAGGCTGAATTCTTCACACATTTGTGGATCTATAGTGTATTCAGGAGCTGTCAACACTCTGCTATTCAGAAATTCATCCCTGACTCACGGATAATGAAGCAGGTAGCACAGTGGGTCATTCAGGGCAACTCTTAGAACATAAACCAGCACAAAACCTTGGTCTGGCAGCAGAACTGGAACTGATGCAGGGACATCTCATGCTTCTTTCAACAGCTGCACGAAAGTGATGGAAACAGCTAAATGCAAAGAAAATCTATGGCCCAAGAAAATATTCAAAAGTTCATCACATCATTACATCAAGCTTATGAAGCATTTCCTGACCTTCGTATTCTGAAGTACAGTGTAAATGAAAAGGAAACAAGAACCAATATGGCTAAATATGGAAGGTTGGTCTGTTTGCGGTTGAGGGGGCTTGTTGACAGAATGTGACTGGCTCAAACCCCAGAAACTGTGATACAGTGATACTATCACTTTATTTGCACCACAATATGAACTTTGAACACTGATATGTTGTTGGCTGAGGTGACATCTATCTTCACAGAATAACTGGTATGAGGAGAATTTGTGGGTTTAAAAAGGGGTCGATGGGTCAGAAGTGTTGAGAAATCCTGGGCTCCACTCTGGCTGTCAGACTACAGTCTACACTACTGAGTGTAGAACAACACACTTGCTGATGAGGCCTGGCTCTCATTTGAGTGTGTAATTGAGTGTGTATCTGTGTGCAAGGACACACACACATGAAATGGAAGCCCCCAGTGAATCTTCTCCCCCTTAAATGTTCTACAAAAACTGATAGATCTGGAAAAATTCCCCCTCAGCAATATCATCCTAACATCAAATTTATGAGTGTAATCTCAGTAGGTCGTGATTTTAGGTTTATTTAATCAAAACAAAGGCCCAAATCATCAGACATGTTGTGAATAAACCACTGTCAAAGACCAAGCCCATGCTTGAGAAGCTCATCACAAAGTGCCAGCCAGCCTTGGGTTCTTTTTCATGGGAGTTGGCAACAACCAGCAGTGGTAACTGTTGTAGCAAATGATCACCGACTAGGCAAACAAGTACAATTCTGTGACTCTGTGTGCTGTAACTTAAAAAAAGGCAACTGTCCTACCTGAAACAGGTTGTTACATAGTTTTTTGTTTTATTTTTTTTCATTGGTGAAATAATGTGACAAAATTGGAAAAAACAATATAACTACCTTACCTTGAAGGTCTGGACTCCTAGACCACTGAATTTAAGCTGTTGGATCTGGACCAAGACTTTAGCATCTTCTAAATCCTGGAATTTGTGAGGTGATGCCTCCATGGATCTGGACGTGTTGGCCCAGCTCATCCCACAAACACTGGACTGGATTAAGATCTGGGGATTAGGAGCCAAATCAACACCTTGAACTGATTGTTGTACCTCATATGAAAGGGAATGGTGGATGTTCACATAGTTTTTAATTAAGTGCATTAAAAATGATGGTATGTTTTGTTTTTGTTTTTTTAATCAGGCGACAGAGATTGCTAAAACCAAGAAACAAATATCCAAGGAGTATAAACACTGATATTTATTCACAGAATAAAAACAAGGTCAAATCACGGATAAAAGGTCAATAAAGATGGCGAGACCAAAGGACTAGTAAAAGCCGCTAAAAGACTAAAATGAGGGAAGCTAAAACTAAGTGGCGAGCAGGGGTGGAGCAGTGATTTTAAATGTGGGGGTGTTCTAGCGGTGGCACATGAGCGCCGCATCCTCTGGTGACGTCTCGGCCGACTGAGAGATGAGATTAAGTTTATATCGTCGTCGTGCCTTTTTGGGCGGATTTTTCAGGTACTGCAGTGCAGTAGTTAAATGTGTCAACTTGAAATACATTCATTTGGTGGGCAATCTGTAAAAATGTGCTTTCTCAACTTGTAAAACTTTGATTTCAGGAGGCAAAACATTTGTTTGAGGGGGTGTAAAGCTGCCTCGTCTGCATTCACTTATATGACAACTTGACTCGAAAAAGAAGTCAGTCCTCTGCTGCCTCTTCCTTTTAGGCATCTCTGCCTCCTTTTTGTCTCTGGTATTACAAAAAGCGATGTTGTTCACTGTCAGCCAGAAGTGAATGACAGAAGCTCCGAGTAGCATGTAACTGTTTACTTTCCCGGGAGGTGGCCGGGCCGGTTTTGGTTAAAGGGCTGTGATTGGCTGGATGGCCGTTCAATCAATCTAATTTGACCAATGTTTTTTTCATGTAGCGTATTTTACGCATTTTACAGTCCGCCAATTCACACTCTCCCCGGTGCAGACGACTGCCGCCATGGGGTGACACAACCGAGCGAGGTTTCAAAATAATAGCACAACACTCCCAGTATACAAAACATACAATAAAAAGGAATAAAAACACACAAATTGTCAGGGTCCCTCATGTGGTATTTTTGTTTCATTTTGATACCTCCATCTCTGTGTTCATTTTTAGTTTCCTGTTTATATTGATAGTCTCGTCTCTGTGTTTACTTCCTGCTCCCTGTGTGATTACCTGTCCCTTCCTTATGTTTCACCTGTGTTTCGTTAACCCTTCCCTCCTCACATCAAACCAAATCAGATTTATTTATATGGCGCCAAATCATAACAAAGTTACATCAAGGCACTTTACATATAGAGCAGGTCTAGACCAAACTCTTTATAAAATTATTTAAAGAGACCCAACAGATCCCCCTGATGAGCAAGCACTTGGCGACAGTGGCAAGGAAAAACTTCCTTTAAGAGGCAGAAACCTCGGGCAGAACCAGGCTCAGGGGGGCGGCCATCTGCCTCAACCGGTTGGGTTGAGAGATGGAGAGAGAGAGGGTGAGAGGAAGAAAGAGAGGGTGAGAGGAAGAGAGAAAGAGAGAGAGAGAGAGAGAGAGAGGGAGAGAGAGGGAGGCATGGGGGAAGCAAAGTTGGGTAGAGTAGGGAGAGAATGAGAGCAGGAGGAGGGGATATTCAAAACAGGTGTAGGCAGGAACATGATGTTGCATGAAGTTTATAGAAATTATGTTGTACAGAATTCATGAAGATATGGGAGCATCAGGCATTGCAGGAACATGGGGTGGCGATGATTCATCACCTGCAGGATAAGGACAGGGAGAGAGGAGAGGAACTGGGAGAGACAGAGACTTTGGGAAAACATGGTTAATAAATGCAGTACACATGCTTGGAACTGGGAGAAACAGGGATTTCGGAGAAGCATGGTTGTTGGTGTGTCGGCACATGCAAGGGGGAGAGAGAGAGCAGGAGAGAGGAGAGGGAGAGGGAGAGAGAGAGAGAGAGAGAGAGGTGTTCAGTGCTTCCCCCAGCAGTCTAGGCCTATAGCAGCATAGCTAAAGAGTAGATGGACTTTAAGTTTTTAACTATAAGTTCTGTCATACAGAAAAGATTTAAGCCTGGTCTTGAAATTTGCTAAAGAGTCTGCCCCCGACCGATACTTGAAGATCTGCCTCCCGATTTACTCTTGGAGACTCTAGGAACCACAAATAAACCTCCATCTAGAGAGCGGAGTGGCCTACTAGGAAAGTAAGGAACTATGAGCTCTCTGAGATATGATGGAGCTTGGCCATTAAGAGCTTTATATGTTAGGAGAAGGACTTTAAATTCTATTCTGAATTTTACCGGCAGCCAATGAAGAGCAGTGGAAATTGATGTTGTGTTTCCTGATAATGTTGCCTAAAGGAAGCAGATAAAGAGAGAAGAGGATTGGTCCAAGTACCGAACCCTGTGGGACTCCATAATTGGCTATAGTGTGTGAGGAATAGCTATTGTTAACATGAACAAACTGATGCCTATCTGATAAATAGGATTTGAACCACCTTAGTGCAGTTCCTTTAATCCCAATTTCATGTTCCAGTCTCTGTAATAAAATATTATGGTCAATGGTGTCGAGTGCAGCACTAAGATCTAAGAGAAGAAGTATGGAGGCTGGTCCATTGTCTGAAGCCATTAGAATATCATTGGAGACTTTAACCAGCGCTGTTTCTGTGCTGTGGTAAACTCTAAATCCTGAGTGAAACTCTTCAAGCAAACCGTTGCTATGCAGATGGTCGTGTAATTGGTTTGCTACTGCTTTTTCAATGATTTTAGAAATGAAGGGAAGGTTTGATATGGGTCTATAATTGGCCAAAACATCTGGATCAAGATTCTGCTTTTCAAGCTGGGGTTTGATGACTGCAGTCTTAAGAGTCTGAGGTGCATAACCCAAAGATAACGTGAAATTAATCAGATATAAAATGAACGGCTCAATTAAGTTGAAAACCTCTTTAAAGAGGGTAGTTGGTACTGGGTCTAATAGACAGGTTGATGGATTAGATGTTGAGACTATAGAAGCAGCTCTGAGAGATTCAGAGATGAGAATGATTCCAGATGTAAAATAGGCGTTGCAGTTGATTCAGGAGTTGCTGTATTCAGTAGAAGATTATTGTCTAATGTTGGCAAGAGCTGATTAATTCTTTCTCTAATTGTTATAATTTTATTTGTAAAAAAGCCCATAAAATCATTGCTGCTGAGAGCTAAGGGGATCACTGGTTCAATTGAGCTATGACTCTCTGTCAGCCTGGCTACAGCGCTGAAGAGAAACCTGGGGTTATTCTTCGTTTTTTCTATTAGTGCTGAGTAATATGAGCTTCTAGCACTGTGGAGAGCTTTTTTATAAGTTTTTAAGCTTTCTTTCCAGGCTCGGTGAGACTCTTCTGAGTTGCTGGAATGCCAACTTCTTTCTTAATTTCCTTGACGTCTGCTTTAAGGCACGAATTTGAGAATTATAACACGGAACCAGCCTCCTCTGTTTTATTACTTTCTTTTTGAGAGGGGCAGCATCATCAAGATTTGAACACAGTGTGGCCATAGTGCTAATCACAAGGTCATCAACCCGTGTATGGGAGAAATCCTAATTTGAATTTAGATATGGCATTGCTGCAAATGCTGACCGAATGTTCTCTTTAAATTTAGCCACAGCATCTTCAGATAAACATCTTCTATAGAAAAATTTATTCCTCGATGCTGTGCAGTCAGTTAAAGTAAACTCAAATGTAATGAAGTAATGGTCGGTCAAAAGAGAGTTTTAAGGAAAAACTGTTAACTTTCAATTTCAATGCCTTATGTTAGAACAAGATCAAGGATATGATTGAAGCAGTGAGTGGGTTCATTCACATGCTGGGAAAAGCCAATTGAGTCTAGTAAGGAAAGAAACCCAGAACTAAGGATGTCACTTTCTACATCTCCATGAATATTGAAATCTCCCAGTATAATGATTTTATCTGTACTGAGTACTAACTCTGATATAAACTTCAAAAACTCTGATAGGAATTCTGAGTACGGACCAGGTGGACGGTATACTGTAACTAACAGAACTGGTTTTTCAACTTTCCAGTTTGAATGGGAAAGACTAAGAGTGAGGCTTTCAAAAGATCTACAGCCAGATTTTGGTCTAACGTTGATTAATAAGCTTGACTGAAATATCGCAGCCACCCCCCCTCCTCGACCTATGGTAAGAGGGACATGAAAATTGACATGAGTGGGGGGTGTAGCTTCATTAATACTAACATACTCATCCTGCTGCAGCCAGGTTTCAGCTATACAAAATAAATCAATGTGATGATCAACTATGAGATCATTAACTAGTAGAGATTTTGATGATAGTGATCAAATATTCAACAGTCCACATTTAACTGCAGTATTATTTGAAAACGAATTTGTGGCTGTTTTGATTTCAGTTAAGTTGGAACCTGTTGGAAACGTGAACCTGTTGGTGGTGAACTGGGGGCTGCTGCCTACGACCATGCCTCTCGTCTCGGACAGTCACCCAGCCGCCCTGACTAGATCCTGGCTGCTCGGGAGCCGCTGGGGGGGAGGAAACTCTCTCGGCTGCCGTATGAGCAGGTCTAAGTCGGCCCACACTGGCTACAGGGGGGCGGCTAGCTACACTAGCATAAATTGGGCTAGCTAAGGTGCGGAGCTGCGACTCACCTTAACTACTCACCTTAACTCACTTATTCTCGCCTCCATTTCTACCATCATCCTGCATCTATGACAAGAAGTGCTATCAAAAAAGGAGGCAGAGGAGTAACTAAACATGTAGCACGCAGGACAGGAGAGAAGAGGAGAGGGAGAAGGAGAAGGAGGAAGAGAGAGTGGAGAGAGAGAGCTAGAGGCCATTGCTAATCGTTTAGTTTGAGTAGCGGAGCTACAGTATTGTCTATAAGCTTAGGAAAGGGGAAAGAGATTGAGTTTTATGCTAGCATAAGTTTGATAACAGTTTGCTGTCGATTAATCAGGTGAATAGCAAAGAATAGCAGACACAGCACACGAGGTAACACAGAGGACAACCACCAGTGACCGGAAATGGCGTAACACGTTTACCGCAACACTTGCGCAAAGGAGGGCTCTCCTGTGTGTATATAACCCGTGCTCCCCTGTGTGCCAGTGCCAGATATTCTTGTCTCCTCAAGCAGCATCCAGCCTTTTGTATTAGAGTGTTTCCCCGTGTCTGACCGTTTTGTTCCTGGTAGCCAAGTCTTAGTCTCCCAATTTTGTTCCTCTGCCTGTTTGATTGCCTTTCTGAATTTTGACCCTTGGACCGTATTAAAGACCTTGAGAACTGAACCTAGCCTGTCTGCCTGCTTTTGTGTCTGCCAGTCCCGATGTTCTTGACACAAATGAAACAACACACTGAAATTCCACACAGTAAACACCCCATCAGACAGCGCTGTGTTTGTGGCTCTAACCTTTTTCTCCACCTTCCACCTGGTTTGTGGGATGAAGTTAGTTTTGGGATGAGGGGAATCAGGTTGAGGTCATTTCCTCCAGGTAAAGGAAGAAACCAGGGAACTATAACTCAACCTTAGACACCAGGTCAAAATCTTACATTCCTAATTAAAACTCTGGTGATCATGTCAGCAAAAAAGCTCATAATTTCAATTAAGCCTGTCTATGGCCATATCCAGCTCTGTAATACCCAGCATTACATTATTGGGCAACAGCCCATTCAAGAAAAGGAAAAGACAACATGTCTTTTCATTGGAGGTTCCATTGAACTCAGTCTCTCAATGCTTACCTTTTCACACCTGTGCAAGAGGGCTGCCATAAATTGTAAGTCCAGCTAATGTTGGTCACTATATGACATGTGACCCAGTTCTACAAAAACCTCTGTTTGTACCTCCTTTTTCTCTTCCTTCATGCCCTCTTGGGGTTTTCTCTCTTGGCTTCGATCCTCTGAGGCTCCACTTGGATTTCCTCTTCTGACTTGGAGGTTGGGCTTGACCTCCTTTGGAACTCTTCACTTTCCCCATGGTAACAACGCTAGGTTCTACGTAAGATTTCAAAGAGTGCACACGCTGAAAACCAGCAGACTCAACCCGACGTCTTCCTGCTTTTTCCTGCAAGCAATAAGCTTGAGACAAATTTACGTTTTGGAAAACAAATTAACAAAATGCAAAACACTTTTACAAACACCGAGACAAATTTACATTTCAGAAAACAAATTAACAAAACACGAAACACTTTTACGAACGCCAATAGAAATTTACATGTCCCGAAACAAACCGGAAAGGGAATGTCCCAACTTCTTCTTCTTCTTCGAGGTTTTACGGCAGCTGGCATCCTGTTACTTGCATTACTGCAACCTACTGGAAGTAATTATATCTATTACTTAAATTCTCCTTAACAATTCTGTTCTTACAATAAATTCAAATAAATATATCCGGCCTTGCCCTCTCTCACCACACTCAAGAATACTTTTAAAACCTGTCCCTATCAGTCCAACTTTTCCCATCCCTGTCATCATGTTCCATCTTTGCTGGAAATATCTCCTACAATTAATAATATGCTCTATTGTTTCAGCTTGTTGACAGATATCACACACACCAGTTGGATGTTTTCCAATTATATAAAGTGTCCCGTTTAAATTACTTTATAAAACAGTTAGTTCCGACCAAGTAATTTAATTGGACAAGAAACATTCCATGAGTGCTGATATAGAGTACAACAGCACTGGGACTGTTTCCAGAAACTATCACTCCGCTGTACAGGCGTTGTAATAACCGTGGGTACAGGTGAGATGCTTTATATAAACAGACACAAACTACGATGTCAGTTTTGATTCATAGGTAATGTGTCGCAGAACATAAAATACATATCTAAACAAAACTTTGTTTCACAGGTCTGAAAGCTCGCTAAAAAGTTACTAGCCAGAAACGATGGAGCAACGTGCTGTCTGATCGAGCTGTTAACTCATCAGAAACACACATCATGCCACCAAAGCGTTTGTCAACAGGCTCTTACTGGTTGCACAATAAATTGTAAAATTCAGATAAATGTAAATGATATAAAGTAGCAGTAATATGGAGACACAGAGTAGCAAGCTTGTGTGTAGGAAATGTTTATGTGTTGCCTGGCAACAGCCGTGTCTCCCTTCCAGTTGCGGAACTATTTGTGTTGGCGGAGCCAAATAAATGTAAATAAACAAACAAATCATAATCTCTTGTCGCTTATTACTGTTAATTAATAAAATGCGCTTGTAAAACTTTTGTATAAAAGCAATATCACACTCAAAGTCGTGCTGTTGTGATTATCTGCGGCCTCGTGCCTACGACCAAAACACATCAGTGCTGATATTCAGCACAACAGCACTCCCTCTTGTGTGATATTGCTTAAGTGTCCTATTCTAATTCTACTCATTGTTACCACTTGTCTTCTATTTCCTCCTCTGTATCTCTCAATATCCACTCTATTTTGTATTGTAAAAAGTGCACATGTTCCTATTGAAAGTTTTGTATATAAGGAAAATGTAAATAAAGTAAAAAAAAAAAAGTTCGATGGAGTGCATGGATAACAAAGGATAGAGATCGAGTGATGTTTTGCCCGTTTTGTGGCAAACACATGAGCCGCTTAACGCATTTTTGTTTTTCGTCTTTAGAGTTTTTAAATGGTGCAGACCAGACGGAATGTGTTTGCCACAAAACGGGCAAAACATCACTCGTTCGCTATCCATGAACTACATCAAACTCCAACTGGTCTTGTCGCTCTCGTTATCACTTCCGGCTCAACCCCGGAGTTGGGACATTCCCTTTCTGGTGTGTTTCCGGGTTTGTAAATTTGTTTCGGGACTTGTAAATTAGTGTCGGCGTTTGTACAAGTGTTTCGCGTTTTGTTAATTTGTTTTCCAAAATGTAAATTTGTCTCAAGCTTTGTAAAAGTGCCACACCAGGAGTTGATGTTGACTGTTGTATGTTCACACATGCTTTAGCACATCACTCTCCCAGCATGTATCTAACCCTCTCACTTTTTACCCTGGCACCTTGGAACTATTTCAGCTGGCCTTAACAAAGGACCATATAAGACATGTGGTCCCAGCAGCGATCTTGTTTGTAGTTTCATTGTCTGCCATTTGTTCACTGTTACATGCACACACACACACACACACACATGCACACCTACATGCACACATACACGTATATAGTTCATATTAGAATAACACCTTTGTGTTTGTATGTTACTTTATAATAAATGTTCTGAAACACAAATGCTGGACTATTTGATGTTGCGCAATAGTGAATATCGCCAGCTGCTACTCTGCGGAGCTGTAAATCCTTCTACTTTAATATGGGGATTGGGCTGTAGTTGTTAATTGTCCAAAATAATTGTTTTTCATGAGACCGAATTGGTAGCTGTAGTATTGTTTCCCTTTGTAAGGTGGTGCCCTGAGGTTAACTTTGATGTTAAAGTTATCATTTAACATTAATATTTTTAATGTTAATAGTTTAGTCAGTTTTTATAGCCAACCACCAATGAACTTCCCAGGTCCAACAAAATGGTATCCTGTGTGAGGCCCAACAACATGTTCTGCTTTTCTCTTTCATATAGTGAAATTGGACGTTGCGCGATTTACTTTGCAGTTCTGTTTATCAGAAGAATTCACATCACGACTCACGATGAGAATGATTCTACCATCCATCTACCCATCCATCTTCTACCGCTTTTTTCTTTCTGGGTCGCAGGGGGTGCTGGAGCATATCCCAGTCAATGTTCCGGGCGTGGGTGGGATACACCCTGGACAGGTCGCCAGTCCATCACAGGGCCAACACACAAAGACAAACAGAGGCGAACAACCACTCACGCTCTCATTCAGACCTACGGACAATTTAGAGTCACCAGTTAACCTAGACATGCATGTCTTTGGACAGTGGGAGGAAGCCGGAGTACTCGGAGGAAACCCAAGCAGACACGGGGAGAACATGCAAACTCTGCACAGAAAGGCCAAGGCCGGGAACCGAACCCGTGACCTTCTTATTGTGGGGGCGACAGCGCTAACCACTTCAAACTACGCCGCTGTGCTGCCCACAATGATTCTACCCACATGCAAAATCATCATCGTATTCAGGTTTGCCTTAATTTGCCTTGACAATGCAAATTTAAAGATGATAGACGTCAAATATCTAAATTTTTTGTCATTAAGCAGACAGTCGCAGTTATTCTATCTCACCTGCAGTTACTATCAATCATAATTTACAACATTATCTGTACGTCTGTAATCCAACAGTCATGATGTCTTTACCCTTTCATGTCTAATGGCTCCTACAGCAGTGCTGTAGGAGCAATATAGCAATACATTGTTAGTTCTGTACAACCTTGCTGAAGAAGGTCCTCTCCTTCCCAAGGGTGTCAAAACAATTGCCGTTGAAATATCCCAAAATAGTGTCACACCATAAGATTTTGATATGTGTAACAAAATCTTTTTGATTAGAATGACTCAAAACATTATGCTTGGACTTTGAAAAGAGTAGGCACACAAATAGACATAGTATTATTTTTCTGTATTTTTTTGAGAATTTTTGCATTTATTTTTCTTAGTTTTATTCAAGTTCTTACTTTGCGAAACAAGTGTCGGACAGTCACATCATATGAGTTTTGTTATGTTTAGTTGAAATGTCTGAAAAAATTAGTGATGAACTGTTTTAATGTTGAGTAAGTTCACATAAAGCATAATATTTTGCACAATATTGAGAGGGTTTTTGGCAAATATATTTTTTATTCATACGTTTGACACTGAAGACAGCAAAACTGCCATGTCACGTCATCCGCCCTTTATCAGAGTCTGAAAGATGTTTTATTTTGAAAAAATAACTAGATACATCAGTCTGTGCCTCAGGACACATGTCAAGATCAGAGATGGGGACTCGAGTTTGCGACTCGGACTCGAGTCGCACTTAAGTCGCACACTTCAGGGACTTCAGATTTGACTTGGACTCGTACTGAAAAGACTTCAGACTCGACTCGGACTCGTGAACAATCATGATTTCTTTTTCTGGCGTATTTACATTGAGGAACCTTTGGAACCACTGGTGTAGTCTAAGCGATACGCTGGTATACACCGTATACCCACTAGAAGAGGTCAGTGATTTCCGTATACCTTCTTAAAAATGCCCAATGGTACACAACAACATCATTTTGTGTTGCACTTTCGCTCTTTCTGTGTTACTCACTTTTGGGCGTTTGGGGCTTACGTCGCCTGTGGCCTGTGACCTGTTGCTAAGCAACAGGAACACACTTGTTCGGCTCTGACAAACCCCGCAAAATTGTTCGTTCCTCTGTCAGAATTTGATCAGTCTACCGTTCAAGTTAGCGAGCACTAAACACGAAGGAAACATGAACCAAAAAACACAGACGACAATATTTTAGTGTTTTCGGAAGTTTTCCCTCCTACGACAGAAGAGCCATGCGAGGCTGCTGTCCTAAATAAGGTTACAGAGAACATGCCCGGTGTGTCAACCAATTTGGTTTCCCCCAAGTTCCTGTTCCCCTTTACGTTGATTTACTGCTGATCCGTGCGTAGTTGCTATGTTACTGTTACTGAAGAAATGCATATAGAAACACAGCTGGGTGTACGGAAAGCGAAATGGGACAAACCGATGTGTAGGTTACTGATATTTATTACATTAAAACAATAAATTGAGAATGCATTTGTTAGACCATTCATTGTCAATCTTTGTGTAAATGGATGCCAGCTAGCCTAGCTGTGCGAGAGTATCATATGTTAAGTAAACCTCACTGCCGGATCACTTACACTAGTTAGTCGATTCAAAATGGGCTGCTGGCTTACTGGTGAGCGTGCTCGACTGACGAATTGATGAAATTATTTTTGACATGTTACTATTGCTTACCATTCATTTGGAAACGGCCGGAGTGCCTGCGAATGACATATTTCTGCTCCTCGGAAACACCCACCAGATAGCGTCCATATTTTTTATAATTCACCAGCTCATTGAACATAAGTTTGTCCATTTTAACAGCATGAACATACATTCACGTGACAAACGCGCATCCTGGCCACCCGAATTTATCAACTTTGCACCCGTGGGAAACTGGGTTGGGAATTAGGTTATGCCCTCGGTTAGTTCAAAGTAGGTGCATGATTTATACGAAAATCAATGATCCATTCACTGAACCCTTAAACAATTTTTTCCTGAAAGCCTACCCATTATCTGTTATCTCTTGGAAGCAATCAGACCGAGACACATGAGGAAGGGCAAGTGACCGCACTGTGACACAAGTGTGACCAAACAGGTTTCCGCAAATCCAATCGAATGACATTTCCTGAGGTTAATGCAAGATGTAGAACTGATGACAGTTTTAGACAAGCAGTGGATGAAGAACACCATGTTCATCACTCACCTCTTGCAGATGTTGGCATTGATATGGTTGCTTGCTTCCCGTATGATTATATGCATTTGGTTTGTCTGGGTGTAATGAAGCGTCTGTTAGATTTGTGGATCAGTACCACTGGCCCCCTGCGCTGTTGTATTTCATCTACTCTTGCCTCTATGGTTTCAGATAGACTTTTATCACTAAGAAGTTACATCCCCAGTGAGTTTGCTTGAAGGCCATGGGCACTGGCTGAACGATGCAGGTGGAAAGCTACAGAATTCCGACAATTCTTGTTATACACTGGTCCAGTTGTGCTAAGGGGTGTGCTAAAGCCTCAGATCTATGATAACTTAATGCTTTTGTCCGTAGGTGTGTACATTTTGGCAAGTCCAAAGTATTGTATGGAGATGAATGACCTTGCTAATACTCTTTTGGTTTCATTTGTTCAACATTTTGGTCAGCTTTACGGTGAAGAGTTTTGGGTTTATAATATTCATGGTCTGGTACACCTCAGTGAAGATGTCAAAATCCATGGAAATTTAGATCTCATATCAGCATTTCCATATGAAAACTTCCTCGGAAAATTAAAGAAATTGATTCGGGGGCCATGCAATCCTTTGACTCAGGTGATACGTAGATTATCAGAGATGGAAAATGGCAACTACAGTCCTGATGTTAAAGAAATTGAAAACCTGGATGAAGAGCATATGGATGGGCCAGTGCCAGAGTGCTTCTCACGACGGGTTCGCCAGTTTAAAGTGCTTACTTTTGATGGAATGGTTGTGAAATCCAACGAGAGAGATTCATGTATCAGAATTAATAACAAGTTGATTGTAGTCCAAAACATTGTTGAAGATGAAGGAACAGTTTACATTGTGGGAAATGAATAAAAACAGGTTGAACACTTCTTTACATATACAGCTGACTCAAAAAAAAAGGCAATTTATATGGTTTCCAACCTCTCCACCAGGGTCAAGTGTTTCATGTTTTCAAAAAATCTGCATAAGTATGTGAGATTATCATTCCAAAACAAATTTGTTGTTGTTCTGCTCATGCATTTTAACTAATAAGATAAGATGAGATGAGCCTTTATTGTCGCTGGATAGAGAAATTTGACTTGGGCAATGAGAGTGTGAAAACACATACATTTACACAGCACATATAGTAACACAATAAACAAGGAACATGTAAACATATAAGAAAGTCAGCACGTATCCCCCAAAACACACATATACTCAACCCCACAGCTGACATCCATCCAAACTACAAACCCACCCACACCCTGCTTACACAGTTACAGACACGAATTAGAGGCATTGCTCAAGATATTGTAGGATATTGACAGCACAGACCTATACTTAAAAAGACATTGCACCAGCATACAATGTTATTGCACATAGTGCATTGCAATATATTACAATAATACCTGTGTCCAGTCCATGATTGTCAATAAATTAATAAATAAATACCCCCCCACATACACACACACGTATGCATTCCTGATTAAAAAAAAAAAAGAAAAACACCTTTTAACCAGTTCATGATAGTCAATAATTAAAAAAAAAAAAAACACTTCTCTCTCTCTCACTCATCCATTTCTGTTAAATAGTTTAAAATTTAAACTTATTTGTTTTGTAGTTTGGGACCCTGTATCTCTGTATATGTAATAATCCTGCTCTTGTAATATAGTTGGCTATTAATGTGGATATTCATGCTTTTTCTTAGATGTATCATATTGTTGTCTTTGACGATACAAATGAGGTTGAAGTGGTGCCCTCAGTTTGGATGCAAAATGGAGAGTGCATGTGGCCGCCAAATAAAAATGATGTGGCAAAAGCAGTTAAATCCCAGGAATGTCCTGGGGATGGATGGAGGCTCCATAAGGCCAGAATTATCTTCACATCACGTGAGTTAAATTTTGTCAAGTCCATCTTTTAGTTTGAGCTAATGTTATGTCATGTGTTACTTAAAATTATCTGTTTTTTCTATTATTTTCCCAGATGACTACAACGAAGCTAGGCTTAAATTGCCTGAAGCTGTGGATCACACAGACCTTGGAAGTGATGGAGGGGACTCTCCAATTATATTCAAAAGAAAAAGGATGTAGGCTATTTTAATGTTTTTTTTTCATCTGTGGTGCACAACATTTGAAAATTGTCTGATTTTTAATGACACTTAATTGTTGTAGACGCAAAAACATTTTATTCCCTGGGGAGGAAGAGGAGGACGACATTGATGATGAGATACAAGGCATCAAGAAAATAACAAAGTCCAGAAAAGGGTAAGAAGCATCAATCCCTAATTTAATTATAATGCATTTCGTTACAACGGATATTACAAGATTTGATTTGTATTTTTTCGCAGATTGGATTCATTGCCCGCTGCTCCAAAGATCCCTATGCATATCGACCTTGCTGGCAGTCCTGACCTACATCCAAGCAGCCACAGCAGTCCTGACCTCCATCCAAGCATCCGCAGCACACCTGACCTCCATCCAAGCGGCCGCGACCTCCATCCAAGCAGCCGCAGCAGTCGTGACCTCCATCCAAGCAGCCACAGCAGTCGTGACCTACATCTAAGCAATCGTTGCAGTCGTGACCTCCATCCAAGCAATCGTTGCAGTCGTGACCTCCATCCAAGCAATCGTCGCAGTCCTGACCTCCATCCAAGCAATCGTTGCAGTTGTGACCTCCATCCAAGCAATCGCTGCAGTCATGACCTTCATCCAAGCAACCGCAGCAGTCCTGACTCTCATCCAAGCAGCCACAGCAGTCCTGAGCCTGTGATGCATCCTCTGACCAGCAGTGAGACGCATACACCAAGGCGCACTGCACACCAGACCACGGAGCAGAGATCCAGCCTGCACACTTGTGAGTATTCACGTTTTCTCTACTAAAATTAGATAATTAGATTATTAGGTAATCTGTAAGAATGGTGATGCTATTGAGTGATCTTGTGTGCTTCAGTAGATTGTATTAGATTGAACATAGATTTTGTCTAACCTGTCTTTCTTCCTCGTTTTGTCCACAGCCCTCTTGCAAAATATTTTAATGAAGCAGGAAATGATGATGGAACAACTGAGAAATGTCTTCAAGACCCTGCAGGTATTGAAAACCATTGATGAGGTTGAGATGGGCCTTGATAGAAATTTGTTGCCGCTCACAGACATATTCTCTTCAGAGCCTGGAGGAAGAGTTGCGAAGTAGCCCTGACCTTCTCAAACAGTTGGTATGGTGGCGTATCATATACAGTGACCACATCTCAAACTGCCACTGCTTCCATAAATTCACTTTCTTATCTTAAAACTTTAACAACCTTTTCAGTGTCTTTATTTATCTATGAAAAAAGAAAAAATAATAAATATGTGATGATATGATTTCAGGTAAACACACTGGCTCTCAAAGGCGGGGTCGATATCCGCGAGTGTGTGTGGAGGATCATGCATGTTCACAAACTCCCTAGCAAAAAATATAAACATGAGAGGGATAAATGGAAAAATTGGTTTTCAACGCCTATAGCTACGAAATGTCGTTATCGGTAAGTTGGCTTTGATACCTGTTGTGTCATACCTATGTTTAAAGAGTGATAGGATTTTCCTAAAAAAACAAAATAGAGGCTTAT
Source organism: Remorina albescens (assembly GCA_034769265.1). NCBI lineage: Eukaryota > Metazoa > Chordata > Actinopteri > Carangiformes > Echeneidae > Remorina > Remorina albescens. Next base: position 2,584,443 of record CM068485.1, on the reverse strand, counting down.
ACAAAAGAAATCCTGCTTAATTGTCACCTATGGGCTTGTACTCTGTGTAATGTAGCCGCAAGGGGGTACAAGCCAGTGCCTTATTGTGCCGGTCCCAAGCCCGGATAAATACAGAGGGTTGTGTCAGGAAGGGCATCCGACGTAAAACTTTTGCCAAATGAAACATGCGAATCGAATCAATGACTTCCATACCGGATCGGTCGAGGCCCGGGTTAACAACGACCGCCATCGGTGCTGTTCACGTACAGGGTACCGGTGGAAATTGGACTACTGTTCGTCGAAGAAGTCGAAGAAGGAGAGGAGGAAGGTGTGTTCGTAGGAAGAGAGAGAAAAGGAACGCCAAGAGTCTAGGACTGAGAGTAGGGACTTTGAATGTTGGAACTATGACAGGGAAAGGTAGAGAGTTGGTTGACATGATGCAGAGGAGGAAGGTAGACATACTGTGTGTCCAGGAGACCAGGTGGAAAGGTAGCAAGGCTAGAAGTTTAGGAGCAGGGTTCAAGTTGTTCTATCATGGTGTAGATAGGAAGAGAAATGGAGTAGGAGTTATCTTGAAGGAGGAGTTTGTTAGGAATGTTCTGGAGGTTAAAAGAGTATCAGATAGAGTAATGAGTCTGAAGCTAGAAATCGAAGGTGTAATGTTCAATGTTGTTAGTGGGTATGCTCCACAGGTAGGATGTGAGCTGGAGGAGAAGGAGAAATTCTGGTTGGACCTTGATGAAGTGATGCAGAGCATCCGTAGAAGTGAGAGAGTTGTCATTGGTGCAGACTTCAATGGACACGTTGGTGCAGGAAACAGAGATGATGAGGAGGTGATGGGCAGGTTTGGTATCCAGGAGAGGAACGCAGAAGGACAGATGGTGGTTGACTTTGCAAAAAGGATGGAAATGGCTGTAGTGAATACTTTCTTCCAGAAGAGGCAGGAACATAGGGTGACTTATAAGAGTGGAGGTAGGAGTACACAGGTAGACTACATCTTGTGTAGACGGTGTAATCTGAAGGAGATCAGTGACTGCAAAGTAGTGGTAGGTGAGAGTGTAGCCAGACAGCATAGGATGGTGGTGTGTAGGATGACTCTGTTGGTGAGTAAGATGAAGAGGGCAAAGACAGAGCAGAGGACTAAATGGTGGAAGCTGAAAAAGGAAGAGTGTTGTATGATTTTTAGGAAGGAGTTGAGACAGGCTCTGGATGGCCAGGAAGTGCTTCCAGTTGACTGGACAACTACAGCTAATGTGATCAGGGAGACAGGTAGGAGAGTATTTGGTGTGTCATCTGGAAGGAAAGTGGATAAGGAGACTTGGTGGTGGAATGAGGAGGTGCAGGAGTGTATTCAGAGAAAGAGGTTAGCTAAGAAGAAGTGGGACACTGAGAGGACTGAAGAGAGTAGACAGGAGTACAGGGAGATGCAGCGTAAGGTGAAAGTAGAGGTGGCAAAGGCCAAACAAAGGGCTTACGATGACTTGTATGCTAGGTTGGACAGTAAGGAGGGAGAGACTGATCTATACAGGTTGGCAAGGCAGAGAGACAGAGATGGGAAGGACGTGCAGGCGGTTAGGGTGATTAAGAGAGATGAAAGTGTATTGACAGATGCCAGTAGTGTGATGGGAAGATGGAAAGAGTACTTTGAAGAACTAATGAATGAGGAAAATGAGAGAGAACGAAGAGTAGAAGAGGTGACTGTTGTGGACCAGGAAGTAGCAAAGATTAGTAAGGATGAAGTGAGGAGGGCACTGAAGAGGATGAAGAGTGGAAAAGCACTCGGTCCTGATGATATACCTGTGGAGGTCTGGAAGTGTCTAGGAGAGGTAGCAGTAGAGTTTCTGACTGGGTTGTTCAACAGGATCTTAGATAGTGAGAAGATGCCTGAGGAATGGAGGAGAAGTGTGCTGGTGCCCATTTTTAAGAACAAGGGAGATGTACAGAGTTGTAGCAACTACAGAGGAATAAAGCTGATGAGCCATACAATGAAGTTAGGGGAAAGAGTAGTTGAAGCTAGACTAAGGGCAGAAGTGGGCATTTGTGAACAGCAGTATGGTTTCATGCCAAAAAAGAGTACTACAGATGCAGTATTTGCTTTGAGGATGTTGATAGAGAAGTACAGAGAAGGTCAGACGGAGCTGCATTGTGTCTTTGTAGATCTGGAGAAAGCTTATGACAGGGTGCCCAGAGAGGAACTGTGGTATTGTATGAGGAAGTCTGGAGTGGCAGAGAAGTATGTTAGAGTGGTGCAGGACATGTATGAGGACTGTAAGACAGTGGTGAGGTGTGCTGTAGGTGTGACAGAGGAGTTCAAGGTGGAGGTGGGACTGCATCAGGGATCAGCTCTGAGCCCCTTCTTGTTCGCTATGGTGATGGACAGGCTGACAGACGAGGTTAGACAGGAATCTCCATGGACTATGATGTTTGCAGATGACATTGTGATCTGTAGTGAGAGCAGGGAACAGGTGGAGGAGAAGCTAGAGTGGTGGAGGTTTGCCCTGGAAAGGAGAGGAATGAAGGTTAGCCGCAGCAAGACGGAGTATATGTGTGTGAATGAGAGGGACCCAAGTGGAAGAGTGAGGTTACAGGGAGAAGAGATAAAGAAGGTGGAGGATTTTAAGTACTTAGGGTCAACAGTCCAGAGCAATGGAGAGTGTGGAAAAGAGGTGAAGAAGCGTGTGCAGGCAGGCTGGAATGGGTGGAGAAAAGTGTCAGGTGTGATGTGTGATAGGAGAGTTTCAGCTAAGATGAAAGGAAAGGTGTACAAAACTGTGGTGAGACCAGCGATGTTGTTTGGTCTAGAGACAGTGTCACTGAGGAAAAGACAGGAGGCAGAGCTGGAGGTAGCAGAGATGAAGATGCTGAGGTTCTCTTTGGGAGTGACCAGGTTGGATAGGGTCAGGAATGAGTACATCAGAGGGACAGCCCATGTTAGAGGTTTTGGAGATAAAGTCAGAGAGGCCAGACTGAGATGGTTCGGACATGTCCAGAGGAGAGATAGTGAATATATTGGTAGAAGGATGCTGAGTTTTGAACTGCCAGGCAGGAGGCCTAGAGGAAGACCAAAGAGGAGGTTTATAGATGTAGTGAAAGAGGACATGAAGGTGGTTGGCGTGAGAGAAGAGGATGCAGAAGACAGGCTTAGATGGAGGCAACTGATTCGCTGTGGCGACCCCTGAAGGGAAAAGCCGAAAGGAGAAGAAGAAGAGGACTTGTACTCTGTGTGGTGGTGACTGTGTTTTTAACACACTGTCATTCCTTGTTTTTACATGTGCATAACTTTAGAAAACTTTGAAATTTCCTGTTCAAGAAAATAGACGTGGGGAAAACACTTGAGATCTAACAGAAGAATATTGTCATTAAGGCTTAGGATCAGTTTTAATAGAATTGTTTTTTTTTTTTAATACAGTAGCCATATTACCTAATGATACAAAGTTAATTTCAAATCATTTGTGCTTTGTGCATGTATGTTTCAGCCACTGTGAGGCATAACTGCTTGACATGTGGGGCCACAGACCAGGAGATTGACGCAACCATCAAAAGATGGTTACATCTGGCTCCAGACAGAGATGGTGGCAAGAGAGGATGAGAGAGGATGCGGAGAAGAGAGGGCATTGAAAACACAACAGGTTGAATACATATCAAGATTGTGGAGAACCCACACAGGGTTCATAAACACACAGTTCTAAGAGTAGTGGTTCATGCACTGACTGTTATTATTATACATATGAGGAGTCCTGGTTCATGCACTGGCTCTTATTATACAGAAGGAGTCCTGGTTCATGCACTGACTGTTATTATTATACATGTGAGGAGTCCTGGTTCATGCACTGACTGTTATTATTATACATGTGAGGAGTCCTGGGGGGTGTACTACGAAGGAAGCTCAACAGAGCCGGGCTTTCTTTGGGTGAGCTGGCTCAACAAAGCCGAAAGCTCCAACCACAGATAACGAGTATCACAAAGGTGGTTATCAACTTGATTTGTTGACCCACGCTTGCCTCGTCAAGCTTTGTGCGCATTCAGATAAAAAGGGGCGTTTAGGCGTCATTTGACACTATTTCCGCAGAAAATTGGACCGATTACGTGCCGCATATTTCAGCCATAGGAGCAGATTATGATAATGGAGAGCTATGAAGATTTTGGACCAACAATAACAGCTAAAAGCAACACTGTTGCTCCAAACAAGACAAGAGAGGAAGTCTGGAAAAAAAATTGCAGATCGTGTAAATGCGTAAGTTAATATAGCCTATGTAAGATAATATTATATTATATATCACTATATAACTTTAATTCCCTCCCTGACATTGTCTCACAATGAAGGATACATGGAAATCACTCAGATTAGGGCCAAATCAAAGTGAAATTAATTTAAATTGTCCAATTTTCTAATTGGTGCTCTATTAGTTGTAGTACCAGCACTGCAAAACGGTCTTGGCAGCAAATCCGGACCAAGCACAAAAATATAATCCAAAGTGGTATGTATTTGCTGTGCATTCATCACTCTTTTAGTGTAATGTGGATGATACACTGGGTAACATATTAAGTGTTAAAATTATCAGAAGGAAACAAGAAGAAAAATGAGAGGAGAAAGACTGGAGGGGGCCCCGCTCCAGCTGATTACACAGCCTCAGAGGAGCTGGCCCTTGCAATAGATGAAGGGCAGTCGATCATGGAGGGGGTACAAGGGGGTATTCAATCAGACCTGCTGCTGGCAGCTCCCAGCAGCAATTCTTTGTCCAGGGTATGCATAGGTGCTTCAGTGGTAAAATACTAAATGCATATTTATTGTTTCTCAGATGAGAAACGTTTTAATCTAATTTACAGTTGAAGGAGACACTGTAGTGTTGCTCAAGCCGCCATCACACACTCTTGCTGACCCCCACACAGAGGTAACTGTCAAAGCAAGTTGTCATGTACTCTTATCTTTGTTTGCTGTGTTGAATCCAATTTATTCATTTCTCTTAAACTATTCCACAGGTGGAGATCAATGATGAGGAGACACTTTCAGTGTATTCAGAGGTACCTTTGGGGGTAGATATCTTAATAATCTAAATAAGAATTTAATTTAAAATTTAAATTCATCTTTTTAAATTAGAAATAATTAAGTTTCTTGCTCATTAATGTCACAGCGAGAGGACATTGTGCAACCCTCCCCTCAGCCTGTGGCCTCCACCTCTAGGGCCTCAAAAAAAACAAGGGGTAAGGGTTTTATAACTTCTAGCAGTCCTGTCTTAGTTTCTTGAGCTGGAAATCAAAAAACTAAAACTTGAGATCGAGCAACTGGAGTATGAGAAAAAGGTACTGCAGTAAATGGTACTTTAAATTTTTTTGTTAAGCATGATTGATATTGTATACTTATGAATTTTTCTTTTCCCAGAAAAAGGAGAACTTTAATAAATAATAAAACACATGCTGTGATTGGTGTTTTGTTTTGTTTTTTTATTGGGTGAAAAGGTGCTGCTGATGGCTGCGTTACTGTAAGTGCATGGATTCGTTTGGTCGCATTACTTATATGGTTCAACAAGATTGCTTATGTAACGTATTCCCTCAACTGAGAATCTGTATCACTCAGAGAATATAGTCAGAAAACGCCAACAGATCACTCCGGTCTGGAAAAACTCTCTCCCTCCGAAGAGCACCTCTAACAATTCGGCCACCTAAATCCACTGGATTTTCCAGAAACGGTGAGGCCACGTTCAAGGAGGATGATCGGTGAAAGGGCGGCGCTCTTTATAGCCGATTTTAAGATGAAAGTCGGAACAAAAACTGGTCCGGACCAGGTTATGTTCGCAGCATAAGTTACCCCGGTGATATAGCCAGCTTTAAAGAGAGCCACCTTCGTGACACGGAAAAGTCTGGCTTTATGCTCAACATACCTCGCTAAGGCACTAATCTCGCTTCGTAGTACACCCCTCTGGTTCATGCACTGTTATTATACATGTGATTCATGAGCTCAGTGTTAAAAATATGTACTGGTGCAAATAAAGAAACATATTGTTGTAGTTGTTGAAGCTTTTTTTTTTTTTTAATCTCAGTCAAATATGGCACATAAATTAAGTGGCTGAGTTGAGGTTTAATTATGGCTGATATCAGGAACCACCTCTGTAAATTGTTTGGTCCACAATAGGGCCACCTATAGTGGTACATTTTGCATGCCAGATGTGGGCCACTCAAGGACTGTAATTCATTGCTGTATGTGGGCCAAGTACAAGCGGGGTGTGTGGCCCATCACTGGGCCACATCAATTTTGTGACATGGTCCAGAATAGGGCCACCTGTGGTGGTACAGTTTGGCTGAGATCTGGTCCTAATGTGGCCCATGTTTTGGATGCCAGATGTGGGCCACTAAAGGACTGTAATTCATTGGTATATGCTGGCCAAGTGTAAGTGGGGTGTGTGGCCCATCACTGGCCCACAGCAATTTTGCTATGTGGGTGTGTGTGTGTATGTATGTATGTATGTGAGTAGGTTTGTGTGTGTGTGGTGTTCATGAGGTGTTGCTCTAGGATGGATGAGTACAAGTATAACAGTATACCCACTACAAAAAAGTAGAGTACACCATTGTTTGAAACGTCTGACGAGCTTAATGTCACTACCTCCTTTTTGCCATGGTAATAACCATATTAGGTATCGGGTGCGCGCCTCACGCACTCGTACCTCAGATGATGGTAACTATGGCAACCGGCGCACCTGCAGCTGTTTCTGTAACATTACCCTTTGTAATTGCGTTCGGTTATAAAAACTTCAAAAAAGATGGCATCAACAAAAGAAGCACAGACTGCAAAGTCTGTGGTACCAAGTCTGTGGATCAACTACTTATCAGGCACCTGAAAACTCACCCAGATCGGTAACTTACGTTAAGTCACATTTGCACATATGGACAGTTAGCAAACATGTTTAGCTTAGCATCAGCTATGTAATGTTAACTTAGCTTGCTACTAGCTTTGTAACTGAATATTTGAAAAGATGAGTGAGTGTTAGTTTGCCTGTCACACTTATTTGCATTGAGTGGTGTTGACATGATGTAAAAAAAACAGACGGGTAACGTAGAGTGCCTTTAGAGACAAAGTGGCGCCACCGGAAGCTCAAAACGCTCGCCAATCACGTGGTTTATGTAGCCCCTAAAAGTTCCAGGAAGTGCTTGGCGGGCAATAGAAAACAATAGGAAAACTACAATAATTGGTAAATAATGATTAATAAATGTTTTGCTGTGCAATATTTTTTATAGTTGTGTTAACTGATTTAAACTATGTCAAGTTTACTAAACCTACAGTAATGTAAATCGTAATATCTTCTCTTTTTTTTATTTTTATGTTTCAGAATTGACTGAGGCAGACTAACAGGTGATGAACAATGATTTGCCAACTGACTATGTAGCACATGTATCACTGATACACACTATTTAGGCTACTGGACCAGTTCTAGGTTCTAATGGAGTGGGGTAAAAAACAAAACTGAGCCAGAGACCAGATACTTTAAACGCAAAAGCCAGCAGTTTACTGAAAATGAACAAAAATAGAATACACAAATAACATTTAAATCAACCTGCAGGTACCAAAAATAGATTACTTTTTACCTCTATTTTCTCACATCAGTCTATTTCTAGGTTAGAGATAATTTAGTTCAGGTAACCCACCCTAGTTAGATGCTTTAGTTTAGATAGATTAGTTATCTTAGACCGGTCTATAACTACCTTATTTGAGGTTAAGCTATTTTAGTTCAATTATCTTCCTGGGTTAACTCTTCTCCTTCTCATAAGTGAAAAAATAATCACATTTTTCTGAATCAAATTGAAGCGCAACACTTATACATCTAATCACAATAATGACAGTTATGAAAAACAAAATACAAAATGTAACACTTCAACTCAAAGTTCAAAGATCAGTATCTGTACTTCAGTTCAGAGTTCAGTCTTTATGCACTCCAGATCAGTCCAGAGTTCAGTTCAAAAGGAAAAATATATATATATCATCCAACACTCCTACCGCTCTGGCAGAGTTTACCAACAGTCCACCAACAGTCCATCCTCAAGCAGCGGGTCTCCTCACTGTCACGCTGAAGATGAACTCTTGCCTTTAGAAACGGAGTCCGCGGGTCTGGCTCGCCATCTTGTATCCTGAGTTGGTGTGTAGTCCACACATACACACACTGTTCTTCTAGTCTCAACTTCAACCGGGAACAATAACACACACACAAAAAAAAACCCTGACCTGTATGACAGGTCATAAGAGAAATAAATCAATTTGTAAATATGAATCATATCAATAAGGTTTTGCAATTGCGGTGCGTCGTAACATTACTGCTACACATAATGAGACTTAACTTCTCCTTCTAATACAATATAACCCTCTCTTTCAATAAACACAACATACACTTTCAAATGATTCACTAAATAAACTGAAATTATTAGCAGCTAAACAGTTTGTGTTGATAGCTTTCTCCACTCAGTTACAGCGCTAGCATTTAGTTAGCACCACATGTGCAAAAGTTACAAACAAATAACATAGATTGAAACTCACCAAAACTGTTGTGGTTTGATTAGATATGCTCTTGTGATTTTCCAACCACGCAGTTATTATTTACCAGCTCTTAGATCAATCTTGAAAGAAAATATTCGTTTATTAATTTCTCTGCTCGTCTCGTCTGCTCTCAGGTCCGCTCTGCATGCACGCTGTGTCACTCAGGGGCACAGGGCAAAGCATCATGAATCTCTTAAAGGGGCAGTATTTTACATAGGCCTAATTTTAAACATTTCCATGAAATTATTATCACACAGTTTAATGACTCTTATTTTATCAGCTGTATTTATTTCTTTTAATAATTACTATTTTAACTTACTTATGCAATTTAATGATTTTTTTGTACATATTAACCTCTCTATCAACAGCATTGGATAAAGTTATATTTAAGAACAGAATTTTCATTTATCAGCCTGTGGCATCTGTTGCTATCTTTATCCAGTGTGCTAGCCTAAACTTTTATCGGTTTATACTCTCTAAATCTACTAATCAAGACGGTGACAATCCGTCAACATACTTAATTACTCGTGTCAATTTGATTTCGATGATATGGAAATACGATTATTTAAACATTTTACATTGAAAAAGTGTAGCTCCGACAATCTGCTCCAATGTGATACATTGAGCGGCGGTTGGCCTACGCTAACTTCCGGGAACTTTCGGGGGTCTCCGTACGCCGTTATTGCTGTGAAAAAACTGAACCATTGCAGTGAACAGAGTTGTCGCCACTCTGTGTCTAAAGGCACTCTAGGGTAACGTTACGTTCCGCTGCCACCATCTAATGGATAATGTTAAACAGATAAAAATACATAATTATACTGTCGGCTTAAAGGCAGGTTACAGGTTTATTGTAGTGGTGGGCAAGTGAAGCCTCGTGAAGCACTGAGGCTTTCCTAACAATTGTGCCGAAAAAGATTCAAAGCTTCAAGACTTCAGTGACGGTGACATCTGGTGGACAACTGAAGCCATAGCAACCTCTAAAGAGCACGACTGAAGCATTGGCACTGTTTCAATCCCATGGCAACAATAAAAGTTCAGAAAAGTCTGTGTGGTCATTCAAGTGTTTTGTTCATTCATACCAAATAATGATTATATCGTCATTACAATAAAATATGCAGATGCTCTCCCCCATACTCTAAAACACATTCCAGATTAACCCAAAGAATAAATGCAAATTATATTAAGGGTTAAATGTTGGTTAAGGGTTTATTTAAAGCTTTGAGCTTTATTTAAAAACTGTACTAAAAGTCCCTAACAGGATTAGACATCCTTCCTACTTTGTGAATGATCATGGTGTTTGAATTCAGAAAAATTGTTTTTTTTTTGTGTGAAGTGTTTTTAAGGAAAACCTTTAAAGATAATGGTTTGTCATTTGGGGACTTGTATGGTTGATTTGGAATGATTATTCACAGAAGCAGACAAGTTATTTGTCTTCACAGGTTTTTATTGAGAAATATAATTTTTTCTACTGTCGCAGGCTTCAGTTGGCTCCTCTTCTGGCTGACCAGCTCCCCAGCTTTGTCATGTCAGCAGTCAAACTAACAGCTGAAGTATGCTTAATTTCTGCCAAGGCCTTCTCTTTGGTTACAGTGTACCTTGCTTCCACCATTGCCTTTACAGTTTTGCGGCTTGGAATGGAGTATGATGGGTCCAGGATTTTAATGAAATTTTGGAACCCTTCATCCTCAACGATAGAAAAACGCTGACCATCTTTAACTATCATGTCCACCAAGGCCTCATCCAGCTTCTGTTTTCTGGATACTGTGTGGGAGAAAGGTTGCTATATCAATATGATACACAACATCTACAATAAATACACACACACACATACATATATACAGTATATATACGTATATATTTAGCTTACTGTTAGGATTTCCAGTGTTGACAGGGTCACTGGTTTGCTGGGTATGATTGTCACCATGCCTGGCACGCAAGTGTCTCAGCATAGATGATGCGTTGTTGCTGTAAGACAACTCTTGTGTGCAGAGCAAACACAGCACCTACAAGCAACTGTAATTTTGAGACCCATTTAAAAATTAAAAATACAATTCAATTATGGAACATAAAATGTATGCCATAAACTGCATTATACCTTATTTGGTGGTATGAGATCAAAATGATCCCAAACTTTAGAACGTCGCTTATTGGTGGTACTCGCCATGAAACTTGCCAAAATACTCTCACTCTCCAAATCTCTATCTCCTCACAACCCCATTTTGAAGCATAATGATGCATCTTATATAGCTGGTATGGCACCAAACCACTCAAATCTGTCAAACCTGTCAAGCTGTCATTGGCTCAGAATGCATTGAAACGCCATGAGCCAATGACACACACTGAAAGACTATGAGCCAATGAAAAGCTTCGAAACATTTTGAAGCAATGAAGCGCGAAGCGAAACAGCGATGACGTTCGAAGCTTCGTAACGTCATTGCACCAAACCACCAAGCTTCGAACGTCATCGGTCACGTGACACTGGTGTTTTGATACAAGCTCCGACACAGCGTTTCAGGAAGAGTGACACAAGCTCCAAATCCTCGGTATCATTTGCCCATCACTAGTTTATTGTTGACCATGTAACGTTAATGTTACAGGTTTGCCAGGTTACCATTACACTGGATGATAGATGATAGAACGCTCATTACTGTTATGACACCAGACAAGTCCCTAGCGTTTCCAGAGGGGTGTAATGTGAAGCAAGATTAGCGAGCGTTAGCGAGGTATGTTGAGCTTAAAACCAGACTCTTTCATGTCACGAAGGTGGCTATCTTGTAAACTGGCTATATCACCCTGGTAATTTATGCTGCGAACATAACCTGGTCAGGACCAGTTTTTGTTCCGACTTCCGGCTTAAAGTTGGCTATAAAAAGCGTCGCCCCTTCACCGATCATCCTCCTTGAACATGGCGTCCCCGTTTCTCGAAGATCCAGTGGATTTAAGTGCCCGAATTATTAGAGGTGCTCTTCGGAGGGAGAGAGTTTTTCGAGACCGGGGTGATCCGTTGGCATTTTCTGGTGATATTCTCTATGAGCGATACAGATTTTCAGCTGAGGTAATACGTTACATATGCATTCTCTTGGAACCATATGCAACTAATGCAAACAAATGCAGCCATGCACTTATGGTAGTGCAAACGGCATGCATCGCACTGCGTTTTTTTGCTGCGGGAACCTACTTGCATTCAGTTGGTGATGCTGAAAATCTGAGCAAGAACACTGTATGCCGCGCTATTCGCAAGGTTGTTCTTGCTCTAACTAAACTGCTGAATATGTTTGTAGTGTTCCCTGGCCACTTACCAGTGTTTACAATAAAGGACGCATTCTATGAAATCGCAGGTAATATACATTAATTAGTTCACCATATTATTTCATACCATGTATGATGTTGTAAAAAATATGTAATATTTACACTTAATTCCTAAATAGGTTTCCCCAGGGTTGATTGTACGCGCATACCCATCACTGGGCCTTTAGTGGAACATGAGGGCGATTTTGTGAACAGGAAGTCCTTTCACAGTATCAGTGTTCAGGTAAACTGATTTATTTGTCATGTTATTGGTGGTGGCACATATGCACATTGCATGCGGATACACTAGTAGTGCTGCATACTACACTTTTCTCATCGATCAGATATATTCACATAGAGCACAGACGTTGTTACAGGAGATCTGTCACCATTAATAAGCAAAAACTAATCCCTTTCAAAAGCATTCACTGGTACCTTGTTTCATTGCTTTCATTGTGAAATTAATCTGAAATACCTTTGCAGATGACTTGTGACCATCAGCAATCGGTCACAAGTGTGGATGCCAGATGGCCTGGCTCAGTACACAACTCACGAATCCTCCAAGAATCTATTCTGGGTCACCAGCTTAAGGAATGTATGGCAAATGGATTTACACAATTAATTGTATTCTATTCTTGTTTAATTGTAACACTGAAAGTAATTTCCTTTCCCTTTGATAACAGGGCTTTTTGATGGTCTTCTTTTGGGGGACAGAGGCTATCCATGCACCTGGTACTTGATGACCCCCTATCCTGACCCACAGACACCACCAGAGTGTCGCTTCAATGTGGCACTGAGCAAGTGCAGGGTCAGGATAGAAATGACTTTTGGGGTCATCAAGTCCAGGTTCAATTGTCTTTGCAGGCTGAGGGTTTCTCCGGAGAGGGCCTGTGGAATTGTCACAGCATGTGTGGTGCTACACAATGTGGCCACCATACAGAGGGAAAGAGCCCCTCATGTGCCGCTGGTGGCAGCTGACGTGGTGGACCCCATTTCCCTTGATAACCCAACTGGTGCAGCCATCAGACGAGCCATCACCCAGCAGTTTTTCAGTGATTTAAAAAAAACAACAACAAAAAAGCAAAAAAACAACACAGCAATCACAGGATGTGTTTTATTATTTATTGAAGTTCTGCCTTTTCTGGGAAAAGATAAGAAGTAATAAGTACACAATGTCAATCAAAACATTTTAAAGTACCATTTACTGCAGTACCTTTTTTTCATAATCCAGTTGCTCGATCTCAAGTTTTAATTTCTTGATTTCCAGCTCTTTTTTCATATTATCCAGCTCAAGATTCCTTTTATAAAGGGCCCTCACATTGTCTGCTCCAACCTGTATTAATAGGACATTGAGGTGTTCATCAAAGAACAGAGATGAGTTAGATAGACTTTTCAGTTATGTTGGTGTACTGTGTTCATCATTCACTTGTGCGTTCTTGGTAAGGATTACTTTTAAAAAGTAGACATAGAACTGCTGGAAATTATAAAACCCTTACCCCTTGTTTTTTTGTGGGTCTAGAGGGGGAGGCCACAGGCTGAGGGGAAGGTTGCACAATGTCCTCTCCCTGTGACATTAATGAGCAAGAAACTTAATTATTTCTAATTTAAAAAGATAAATTTAATTTGTAAATTAAATTCTTATTTAGATTATTAAGATATCTACCCTCAAAGGTACCCCTGAATACACTGAAAGTGTCTCCTCATCATTGATCTCCACCTGTTGAATAGTTTAAGAGAAATGAATAAAGTGGATTCAACACAGCAAACAAAGATAAGAGTACATGACAACTTGCTTTGACAGTTACCCCTGTGTGGGGGTCAGCAAGGGTGTGTGCTAGTAGCTTGATCAAAACTACTGTGTCTCCTTCAACGGTAAATTAGATTAAGACTTTTCTCATCTGAGAAACAATAAATATGCATTTAGCATTTTACCACCAAAGCACTTATACACTGCTCAAAAAAATAAAGGGAACACTAAAATAACACATCCTAGATCTGAATGAATGAAATATTCTTATTAAATACTTTGTTCTTTACATAGTTGAATGTGCTGACAACAAAATCACACAAAAATTATCAATGGAAATCAAATTTATTAACCCATGGAGGTCTGGATTTGGAGTCACACTCAAAATTAAAGTTGAAAAACACCCTACAGGCTGATCCAACTTTGATGTAATGTCCTTAAAACAAGTCAAAATGAGGCTCAGTAGTGTGTGTGGCCTCCACGTGCCCGTATGACCTCCCTACAACGCCTGGGCATGCTCCTGATGAGGTGGCGGATGGTCTCCTGAGGGATCTCCTCCCAGACCTGGACTAAAGCATCCGCCAACTCCTGGACAGTCTGTGGTGCAACGTGGCGTTAGTGGATGGAGCGAGACATGATGTCCCAGATGTGCTCAATTGGATTCAGGTCTGGGGAACGGGCGGGCCAGTCCATAGCATCAATGCATTCATCTTGCAGGAACTGCTGACACACTCCAGCCACATGAGGTCTAGCATTGTCTTGCATTAGGAGGAACCCAGGGCCAACCGCACCAGCATATGGTCTCACAATGGGTCTGAGGATCTAATTTCAGTACCTAATGGCAGTCAGGCTACCTCTGGCGAGCACATGGAGGGCTGTGTGGCCCCCCAAAGAAATGCCACCCTATACCATTACTGACCCAGTGCCAAACTGGTCATGCTGGAGGATGTTGCAGGCAGCAGAACATTCTCCACGGTGTCTCCAGACTCTGTCACGTCTGTCACATGTGCTCAGTGTGAACCTGCTTTCATCTGTGAAGAGCACAGGGCGCCAGTGGCGAATTTGCCAATCTTGGTGTTCTCTGGCAAATGCCAAACGTCCAGCACGGTGTTGGGCTGTAAGCACAACCCCCACCTGTGGACGTCGGGCCCTCATACCACCCTCATGGAGTCTGTTTCTGACCGTTTGAGCAGACACATGCACATTTGTGGCCTGCTGGAGGTCATTTTGCAGGGCTCTGGCAGTGCTCCTCCTGTTCCTCCTTGCACAAAGACGGAGGTAGCGGTCCTGCTGCTGGGTTGTTGCCCTCTTACGGCCTCCTCCACGTCTCCTGATGTACTGGCCTGTCTTCTGGTAGCGCCTCCATGCTCTGGACACTACGCTGACAGACACAGCAAACCTTCTTGCCACAACTCGCATTGATGTGCCATCCTGGATGAGCTGCACTACCTGAGCCACTTGTGTGGTTTGTAGACTGTCTCATACTACCACTAGAGTGAAAGCACCACCAGCATTCAAAAGTGACCAAAACATCAGCCAGAAAGCATAGGAACTGAGAAGTGGTCTGTGGTCACCACCTGCAGAACCACTCCTTTATTGGGGGTGTCTTGCTAATTGCCTATAATTTCCACCTGTTGTCTATTCCATTTGCACAACAGCATGTGAAATTGATTGTCAATCAGTGTTGCTTCCTAAGTGGACAGTTTGATTTCACAGAAGTGTGACTGACTTGGAATTACATTGTGTTGTTTAAGTGTTCCCTTTATTTTTTTGAGCAGTGTACATACCCTGGACAAAGAGTTGTTGCTGGGAGCTGCCAGCCCTAGGGTCTGATTGATAACCCCCTTGTATCCCCTCCATGATCGGCCGCCTTTCATTGTTTGAAAGGGCCAGCTCCTCTGAGGCCGTATAATCTGCTGGAGTGGGGCCCCCTCCAGTCTTTCTCCTTTAATTTTTCTTCTTGTTTGCTTCAGATAATATTAACAATTAATATGTTATGCAGTGTATCATCCACATTAGACTAAAAGAGTGATGAATGCACAGCAAATACATACTTTGGATTATATTCTTTTGCTTGGTCCGGATTTGCTGCCAAGACCGTTTTGCACTGCTGGTATTACAACTAGTAGAACACCATTTAGAAAATAGCTTAGACTTTATCACAAATAAAACAAATCAAATAAATTTCACTTTGATTTGGCCCTAATCTAAGTGATTTCCATGTATCCTTCATTGTGAGAAAATGTCAGGGAGGGAATTAAAGGGCATATTGCAGGTTAAATTTTTTTCCAAATTTATATATAATCTTGTCTAAAAAATACCATTTGAAAAGTTAATGGAGGTTTCACATTTTTTTCAAGACACGAGAGCGCAAATTTAGTCCAAAAAGTGACAGTTTTGAGCTAAGCCTCTAAAAACAGTCTTTTTTTCAACACCGCGTCATATGACGTAGTCAAAGGGAGCTATATGCTAGGCTCTGCCATCACTCAGTGTGGGAATAGGTAGTTATCAGTCAGAGTTGGTGTGTTTTCAGTAGTGTTGCGTTGCATTCATTTTTCATTATCATGACAAATTATTGCGTTTGTGGAGGTTGCACAAACTCCAGCCTGTCAGGACATAGAGTCCACAAAAAACGGCGCTATCCTTCGTGCCTGGGTGCGTTTTGTGCAGCTGCAGAGACGGGACTTCACGGCTGCATCAGCTATGACAAACGCGGTCGTGTGTGGCTCTCACTTTAGACCGGAGGATTATCAATCAGGCCATCTGATGAAGTTCAACATGGGATGCCGAAGCAAGACCCACGGCAATGTTAAAAGTGAAAATAAACTTCATAAATGTATTTATGGCAGAGCTGTTGGCACAAATGCACCACATAAAATGTCTGTTGAGTTTGTGTGTGTGTAATTACCTATACCATTTACTTCCATTCTATTTCAATTTGGTAAATCTAAAAATTTTGAGTTTTACAAATCTGCTGAACATTCAGCATTATTATGTACTTTATTATCCTAGTTCATACATGGAAAATAGAACATGTAAGTAATAAAGACAGTAAAATAACTAAATAGAGGAATTAATTATTTCTGCCCTAAACATAACATACTCGTGTCTGCTGGCCTGGAGAGGTCCATGTTCCTGCCTGTAGTGCATGTAGGCTATCTGAAGCACGTAGGGATTCAGACACTAAGCATCAAATCCTGGGTGCTGTGTGAAGCACTGCACTCGGAGCCTGGGGGTGACATTCTCCACTAAGGCCCAGTAGGCATCTACCTCCCTGCAGCACACGTTCTCCTCGTCAGTGGTCATGGCCTCGCATTTCCCACACAAGCACCTATCAAACAAAACGTGGATCACGAAAGTGTTTCTCTCCCGCAGCAATAGTACAGGGTTATACCTCGTAGTGTTGACGAATATTACGAGTATGAGACACTTCATCAAGATCATTAATTTTGATTATTTGTAAGTATCAATACTCCTGCCTGTAATAGATGACCATTAATAATTTTGCTATTGCCTGACATATGATGGTAATCTGTGCAATATTATGTCGTGAACACAATATTACATAAGCTAACACCGGTCTCTCCCCAAGACACCTGCCCTGCTCTCCACTGACTGTCCTGACACCACAGCTCTATCTGTCTCCTCTGACCATTTACTCTCCCCCTGGTCTTGCTGCTCTCTGGGGCACATAACAGGCTCGAAGTTATAGGGCTGAGGTCCGTCATATGTGTAATGGTACACATTCAAAGTTTCTTCTGTGTCCGAACTTAGATTGGGCTCCATTGTTTTCCTATTGTTCAAGTTCACTGCTCTCCCTCTGCCTACATCACTTCCGCTTTAGCTTTTTCGGATGCGGAAGTAAAATTTTCTCACAAAAACGACTCCAGAAGCCTAATTAATGTATTTACCAATGTATTTTGAAGAAAAAAAGTTCCTATATTATTTTTCTAAACATTAATTAAATGGGGTCTCTAACCTGCAATATGCATTTTAAAGTTATATTATGATATATATATTACACTATATAGACTATATTAACTTACGCATTTACACGATCTGCAATTCTTTGCCATGCTTCCTTTCTCGCCTTGTTCGCCGCACCAGTGTTGCTTTTCGCTGTTAATATGGCTCTGAACTCCTCGTAACTCTCCATTATTACTATCTGCTCCTCTTGGCTGAAATATGCGGCATGTGATCGTTCCATTTTTCTGCAGAAATAGTGTCAAATGACACCTAAACTCCCCTTTGTATGTGAACACGCACAAAGCTTGATGAGGCAAGCCTGGGTCGACAAATCAAGTTGATAACCACCGTAGTGATACTCGTTATCTCTGATTGGAGCATTTGTCTTTGTCGAGCCAGCTCACCCAAAGAAAGCCCGGCTCTGTTGAGCTTCCTTCATAGTATACCCCTCAGGACTCCCCTGTCTGTCTCTCTTTGTTTGTTTTGTTTTGGTCGGTGTGGGTGTTGGCCTGGGCGTGGCTCTCCTGGCTCCAGAGGGGTGTACTACGAAGGAAGCTCAACAGAGCCGGGCTTTCTTTGGGTGAGCTGGCTCCACAAAGCCGAAAGCTCCAACCACATATAACGAGTATCACAACGGTGGTTATCAACTTGATTTGTCGACCCAGGCTTGACTCATCAGTCTCTGTGCGCGTTCACATAAAAAAGGGCGTTTAGGCGTCATTTGACGCTATTTCCGCAGAAAACTGGACCGATTACATGCCGCATATTTCAGCCATTGGAGCAGATTATGATAATGGAGGGCTATGAAGAGTTCAGACCAATAATAACAGCTAAAAGCAACACTGTTGCTCCAAACAAGACAAGAGAGGAAGTCTGGAAAAAAGTTAATATAGCCTATGTAATATCATATAATATTATATATCACTATATAACTTTATTTCCCTCCCTGACATTGTTTCACAATGAAGGATACATGGAAATCATTCAGATTATGGCCAAATCAAAGTGAAATTCATTTAATTTGTCCAATTTTCTAATTGGTGTTCTACAAGTTGTAGTGCATGCAGTGCAAAACGGTCTTGAAAGCAAATCCAGACCAAGCACAAAAACATAATCCAAAGTAGTATTTGCTGTGCATTCATCACTCTTTTAGTGTAATGTGGATGATACACTGCGTAACATATTAAGTGTTAAAATTATCAGAAGGAAACAAGAAGAAAAATGAGAGGAGAAGGATTTGAGGGGGCCCCGCTCCAGCAGATTACACAGCCTCAGAGGAGCTGGCCCTTGCAAAAGATGAAGGGCGGCCGATCATGGAGGGGGTACAAGGGGGTATTCAATCAGACCTGCTGCTGGCAGCTCCCAGCAGCAATTTTTTGTCCAGGGTATGTATAAGTGCTTCGGTGGTAAAATACTAAATGCATATTTGTTGTTTCTCAGATGAGAAATGTTTTAATCTAATTTACAGTTTAGGAGACACTGTACTGTTGCTCAAGCTGCCAACACACACCTTTGCTGGTCCCCAAACAGAGGTAACTGTCAAAGTTGTCATGTACTCTTATCTTTGTTTGCTGTGTTGAATCCACTTTATTCATTTCTCTTAAACTATTCAACAGGTGGAGATCAATGATGAGGAGAAACTTTCAGTGTATTCAGAGGTACCTTTGGGGGTAGATATCTTAATAATCTAAATAAGAATTTAATTTAAAATTTAAATTCATCTTTTTAAATGAGAAATAATTAAGTTTCTTGCTCATTAATGTCACAGGGAGAGGACACTAGGCCTCCCTTGCCAGATTGTCTTTGTTACTCTGTTTGCCTTTTTTGACTTTGATTTTCCTGCCTGCTCCCTGCCTGTTTTGGTTGCCTGATCCTGCCTGACTTCCGTGTATGACCACCGGCCTCCATCTGATTAAAAGACCTTGCCCTGCTGGACTTGATACCTTTGCCTTGTTTCCCTTTTTGCACCTGGGTCCATTCCCTGACGCACTCACAAGTTTCTTGAGCTGGAAATCAAGAAATTAAAACTGGAGTATGAGAAAAAGGTACTGCAGTAAATGGTACTTTAAATTTTTTTGTTAAGCATGATTGACATTGTATACTTATGAATTTTTCTTTTCCCAGAAAAAGCAGAACTTTAATAAATAATAAAACACATCCTGTGATTGGTGTTTTGTTTTGTTTTTTTTATTGGGTGAAAAGGTGCTGCTGATGGCTGCGTTACTGTAAGTGCATGGATTCATTTGGTCGCATTACTTATATGGTTCAACAAGATTGCATATGTAACGTATTCCCTCA
Organism: Remorina albescens; assembly: GCA_034769265.1. Lineage (NCBI taxonomy): Eukaryota > Metazoa > Chordata > Actinopteri > Carangiformes > Echeneidae > Remorina > Remorina albescens. Next base: position 2,564,644 of record CM068485.1, on the reverse strand, counting down.
GCTGAGAATCTTTATCACTCAGAGAATATCGTCAGAAAACGCCAACAGATCACTCCGGTCTGGAAAAACTCTCTCCCTCCGAAGAGCACCTCTAATAATACGGGTACCTAAATCCACTGGATTTTCCAAAAACGGTGAGGCCACGTTCAAGGAGGATAATCAGTGAAAGGACAACGCTTTTTATAGCCGACTTTAAGATGAAAGTCAGAACAAAAACTGGTCCGGGCCAGGTTATGTTTGCAGCATAAGTTACCACGGTTTAGCCAGCTTTAAAGAGAGCGACCTTCGTGACACGGAAAAGTCTGGCTTTAGGCTCAACATACCTCGCTAACGCACTAATCTCGCTTCGTAATACAGCCCTCTGGTTCTACACTCCTGGCTGCAATCAGCTCATCACCTGTCCCAGTCTGCTCACCTGCCACTCATCAATTCATCAGCCTGCAGTATATCTACCCCAGCTCTCCACCCGCTCATCTCCAGATCGTTGAATCCACTTCAGTGGTAGCGGATGCTTCAGGCCTCTCACATAGCTAGGATCTTTCTTAGTTTGTGCACTCTAAACTGTTCTTTCTCTCTCTCCAGTACTCTGCCTGCCTGCCCGGCCGCCTGCCTGTCTACCTGCTTGCCAGCACTCCAACTTACTATCACTTGCTTACTCCTGCCTGCCCTCTGCATTTTTACTCACTCATCTCAGCCCTCCAGCCCTCTGCCTCGGCCTGCTTCCTCCACCATCACTCCCCACTCTCCTAGCAATAAAACCTGCTTCATCCAAATTCACGCTTGTTTGTGTCTGCGTTAAGTTCCACATAGCTCACCATAACACATTACAACCAGAAGAGACATGAGACTTATATTTTTAGAGAAACAAAAAGAGACTTGTGAACATCTCTGCGTGATATGGTACATCAAAAATCAAATCCACAATCTAGCAAAAACAGGTAAAAACAAATCTCTTTAGAGAGCTTCTTTGGAAAGGGGAAAAGGCCCAATGAGGAGACATAAAAAGAAGAGCCTACGACTTCCAAGAAAAAGAAAGCTCCATTTAAAAGGCAATATCAGGAGTCCTACTTAAAGTTTAGGTTTATTGCAACAGGTGATTCTCAAGAATCATAATATGTGGCTACAGGCTAGCAAATTATGCTATGAAGCCTTCAAAACTGCTTCGAGTCAGGAAAAATTAATATGCAATGTTCAATTCTGTTGGAAAAAACTCATAAATATGTACAGTGCTCACGTAAATGAGTACACCACTTTCGAAAAGTAACATTTTAAATGATATATCAATGAGCACAAAAACTATTTCCAAAATTTTGACAAGAATAAGTTTAATTAACATCTGTTTAACTTATAACATGAAAATAGGGTTAATAATATAACTTAGATTACACATTTTTCAGTTTTACTCAATTTAGGGTGATGCAAAAATGAGTACAACCCACGATAAAAACTGTACATTTAGTACTTTGTATGGCCTCCATGATTTTTAATGACAGCACCAAGTCTTCTAGGCATGTAATGAACAAGTTGGCGACATTTTGCAACATCAATCTTTTTTCATCAATCTTTTCCATTCTTCAAGAATGACCTGTTTTAGAGATTGGATGCTGGATGGACAGTGATGCTCAACTCATCTCTTCACAATTCCCCATAGGTGTTCAATATGGTTCAGATCAGGAGACATACTTGGCCACTCAATCAATTTCACCCTGTTCTTCTTCAGAAATCCAACAGTGGCCTTAGATGTGTGTTTAGGATCATTGTCATGTTGGAAAGGTGCACCACGGCCAAGGGCATGGAGTGATGGTAGCATCTTCTCTTTCAGTATAGAGCAATAAATCTGTGAATTCATGATCAAATCAAATCAAATCAAATCAGATTTATTTGTATAGCGCCAAATCATAACAAAGTTACATCAAGGCACTTTACATATAGAGCAGGTCTAGACCAAACTCTTTATAAAATTATTTAAAGAGACCCAACAGATCCCCCGATGAGCAAGCACTTGGCGACAGTGGCAAGGAAAAACTTCCTTTAAGAGGCAGAAACCTCGGGCAGAACCAGGCTCAGGGGGGGCGGCCATCTGCCTCGACCGGTTGGGTTGAGAGAGGGAGAGAGAGAGAGAGAGAGGCACGGGGGAGGGGGGGGGGCAAAGTTGGGTAGAGTAGGGAGAGAAAGAGAGCAGGAGGAGGGGATATTCAAACAGGTGTAGGCAGGAACATGATGCTGCATGAGGTTCGTAGGAATGATGCTGTATGGAATTCTTGAAGATGTGGGAGCAGCAGGCATTGCAGGAACATGGGATGGTGATGATTCATCACCTGCAGGATGAGGACAGGGAGAGAGAGGAGAGGAGCTGGGAGAGAGAGGGGAAAGGGAGAGGGAGAGAGAGAGAGAGGTGCTCAGTCCTTCCCCCAGCAGTCTAGGCCTGTAGCAGCATAGCTAAAGAGTAAATGAACTTTAACTTTTTAACTATAAGCTCTGTCATACAGAAAAGTTTTAAGCCTGGTCTTGAAAATTGCTAAAGAGTCTGCCCCCCGGACCGATACTGGAAGTTGGTTCCATAGAAGAGGAGCCTGATAACTGAAAGATCTGCCTCCTGATTTACTCTTTGAGACTCTAGGAACCACAAGTAAACCTCCATCTAGAGAGCGGAGTGGCCTACTAGGACAGTAAGGAACTATGAGCTCTCTGAGGTATGACGGAGCTTGGCCAGTAAGAGCTTTATATGTTAACAGAAGGATTTTAAATTCTATTCTGGATTTTACCGGCAGCCAATGAAGAGCAGCTAACACAGGAGAGATGTGATCCCTTTTTCTAGTTCCTGTTAATATTCGTGCAGCAGCATTCTGAATCAACTGAAGGCCTTTCAGAGATTTGTTTGGACATCCAGATAATAATGAGTTACAGTAGTCCAGCCTAGAAGTTACGAATGCGTGGACTAGTTTTTCTGCATCCTCTTGAGAGAGGATATTTCTGATTTTCCTAATGTTTCTCAGGTGGAAGAAAGCTGCCCTACTGACTTGTTTTATGTGAGGGACAAAGGACATGTCCTGGTCAAAGGTTACTCCAAGGTTTTTTACAGTGGAGTTGGAAGCCAAAGTAATGCCATCCAGACTGATTAATTGATTAGATAGGGTTTCTCTAAGGTGCTTAGGGCCGAGTACAATAACTTCAGTTTTGTCAGAATTTAGAAGTAAAAAATTATGGGTCATCCAGACTTTTATGTCTTCAAGACATGTCTGCAGTCTGACTATCTGACTAACTTCATTTGGCTTCATTGATGAATACAGCTGAGTGTCGTCTGCATAACAGTGGAAATTTATGCTGTGTTTCCTGATAATGTTGCCTAAAGGAAGCAGATAAAGGGTGAAGAGGATTGGTCCAAGCACCGAACCCTGTGGGACTCCATAACTGGCTATAGTGCTTGAGGAGGAGCTATTGTTAACATGTACAAACTGATATCTATCCAATAAATAGGATTTGACATCAATCAAATGCAGCTCCCCAACACCAGCAGCACTCATACAACCCCACATAAGGACACTGCCACCACCATGTTTCACTGTAGGCACCATGCATTTTTCTCTATATTCCTCACCTTTGTGACGCCATACAGTTTTGAAGCCATCTGTTCCAAAAACATTTATCTGGCTCTTGTGTGATATATAATCCTAAATGCCATGTAATCTTACGTGACATATCATTGTGGGATATATAATCTTTTTATGAGTGCTTGCATTTGAACATATACTGTGTGACATTTATAATTATGAGTGACGTATAATCAAGTGTGGAAGCAATTTGAACAATAAATAAGCTGTGAATAATGATGCAACAAAACAGAGTTGGTGAAGGAGAGCAGTGGAAAAGTACTGAGAAAGGAGTCAGATGAGGTCAAGTAGTATACAGGTTGTATCACGGAAGTTGTCTTGCCATATAAGGCAAAGGAAGAACCAAAGACTAGAAAAAACTGACCTTGATGGAAGAAGGGAGTTAGGGTGCGATAGTTTGAGTGTCTCTCTGTGTGCCCTGATAACAGGAAGACTGGGTGAAACCAGGCATGAGACCCTGAGATCCAGCAAAACAGAGGAAAGGAGTGACTCAACGGACCAACCAGAAGAGAGATCAACCCACATTGCATAGCACTCTATGTGATAGCATAAATGACTGGGTTAGGGAAGCAGAGTCGGTCAGACTTCGTGAAGTGGCACATTTTGTTGTTGGTCAGCGATAGAAAGTTGACCCAGAGCTCTGTATGCCTTATCTGATGTGCTTTAATAAATGATCATAGAATAAGCCGGATACTCTCCTATTGCTTCATTAAACGAACACGCAGAACTCAACTCACACATAGAAAGGAGTAGAATGGGTTGGAGTTCAACAGCCTCATCACTCCAGAGTATAGAGTCCCAGGAGTCTTCATCTTTGTCAGCATGGGCCCTGGCAGGCTTTTTTGCACCTGGGCTTTAGGAGAGGCTTCTTTCGTGGACGGCACCCATGCATGCCATTCCTCTGCAAAGTACGCCGTATTGTGTTACGGGAAATAGTCACCCCAGTTTGGCTTTCTACTTCTTTAGATAACTGCAGTGAACTTGCATACCGATTTTCTTCAACCTGTCGAGGTGTTAACTTCCGTGGATGACCTGGACGTCTCTTAGAGACTTGAGACATGAGATGGTTGCGGTTCCATCCTTTTTATATTTTTGTACCACTTTTGCTACAGTATTCTGACTGATAAGTAAAGCTTTGCTGATCTTCTTGTAGCCTTCACCTTTGTGGTGTAAAGAAATTATTTTCTTTCTCAGGACATTTCTCTTCCATGTGGTGCCATTGCTGACAACATGAAATGGTAAGGGGCTTTCTTTAAGTAATACCCTTTTATAGTCAACTGTCTGCTGGACACCTGTGTAATGAATAATTAGACTTACCTGTAGTTGATTCTTGTTAAATTAGACATTTGCAGTCTAAAATTTAGCTCTGCTCCAGAGACTTTCAGTGGGGTGTACTCATTTTTGCATCACCCTAATTTGAGTAAAACCGAAAATTTTGTTCTCTAAGTTATATTATTAACCTTACTTTCATGTTATAATTTAAACAGATGTTATAGGCTATTTAACTTGTCAACATTTTGGAAATTGTTTTTGTGTTCATTGAGATATTGTTTAAAATGTTACTTTTCGAAGGGGGTGTACTCATTTATGCTGAGCACAGTATTTTTAAACATTACATTGCAATACATTGCGATAACTTAATAAGGCGGCCCTTGTTCAAAGCCAAATTCTGCTCTAAGGCAGAGGATATCACAGTTGTGCTGCTCTCACAAAGGGTGTGTTGGAACTAATCTGGGAGAAAGTAGGAGTTAGTGTGAGCTGCTACTATAAATGACTAACTACCTTTCATTAACGGCTGTCTTTGAGTTTCTGAACTGCTCATCCAGGAGACACGTCAATCAACAAGAAGTCCAACAATGTGATATCTTTAATTTATTTTCTAATTTTCTTTATTAAATTTCTCTCTTTAGGCTCCCCGGTAGCAGAAACAGACATTTCTCATCTTTAATCTTCATTATTGGGGCTGGATTTGTAGTTTTGAGTTTTTGAGTGAAACATTGTTGAATCCATTCAGCCTGCTCCTCACTTGTAGATGTCTTCCCAGACAACTGTGGACGCCATAGACATGTGGCTGTTTTAATTTATACACATTCCATAAATGTCAGCACGGGGGAATAGTGGTTAGTCCTGTTGCTCCACGACAAGAAGGTTGCGGGTTTGGTTCCCAGGCCTGGGGCCTTTCAGTGCAGTTTGCATGTTCTCTCCGTGCTTGGGTGGGTTTCCTCCTGGTACTCCAGTTTCCTCCACAGTCCACAGACATGCATTTTTAGGGTAATTGGTGAGTCTAAATTGTCCGTAGGTCTGAGTGTGAGTGCGAGTGGTTGTTTGTCTCTGTCTGTCTCTGTCTGTGTTTGCCCTGTGATGGACTGGTGACCTGTCCAAGGTGTACCCTCGCCCTCGCCCAATGTGAGCTGGGATTGGCTCCAGCACCCCCTGCGACCCGGAAACGGATAAGCAGTAGAAGACGAATGGATGAATGAATGAACATCCCATAAATGTGACAACCAAGAAGAACTTTTTTTTTTTTTTTTGAGGAAATTGTGGCTTCCAGCTTTCAATACATGACAAAAAGAAAGAAAGAAAGAATTACTCCCCTATTTCAACATTATTGCTAACGTTGGTGTCAGGACTAGATGCTCTGGACTCAATGGCTCAGAAAATACAGTATTAAAAGTTAAACACATCTTCCTTCCTGCCTCCCTCCATTCTGACACAATAATAGATTCACTGTCAGCAGTTTAAATGAAGTTTAGCTACACAGTACAGATTAGTGAAGTGGCAGGTAAGTTGAGTTTTTTGAGCTCAGAAACAGCACCACTCAAGCTGCTGACACCCATGTTAGCTTTAACAGACATGTATATCCATCCATCCATGCATCTTCATCCCCTTATCCGGGGCCAGGTCGCGGGGGCAGACAGGTCTAAATATACCAAAACATCTCTCCATTGATTTGAAGAATTATTCAGGTGGAAGGATAGCATGAAAATATGACTCTGCCAACAGCTCAGAAAAAAGACAATAAAAGAAAGAAAGATGAAGTTTAAGGAAAAAATCGATATAAAAAGTAAACACCTTTTGTATCAGATTGGTATTTCGTCTTGTGCTGTTACACTAGACTGAATTTACCAGAGAAGCAATTTTTTTGTTTGACATTTAGTTGGTGAAGACTCATTTTTGCTCTTGATCGTAAAGGGACAAATGTTCCAAGGGTGGAAGTTCTGTGTGGCATCGTAGTCAAACTGGATCAGTAACTTTTGTACTGATCAAATGATGCACATATGCCCTAAAAGGTTTTTTCCTGTACATAATCCTTGGTAAAAGAACACTTATAATTTGGTGAAGACATCTTTCCCAACATCACAAAGCGCAATAAATAACTCTTGTTGTAATTTGATAACAATTGGAAAATCAGAAAGTGCACATCATGATTAATTAATTTTTCTTGTTTCTGTCAACAGGAAGTCAGCAGGCTGGAATCAGCACACTGTATAGAAACACACAGGAGGATGGATAGATGGAGTTGGCTTACTTTCCGTTGACTGTGCAGGCATTCTACATGCAGACCAGGTCATATAAAAACAAGAACTATGGTGTCAGCCTTTTTCGGCACAAAATGAGGCTGCGCACAGAGAGGCACCTCTTAGTTTCCTGTTTCCAGCAGTAGCAAGTAGTATTCCATTCATATATATCCATATACTCCAAAGGTAGACATTAAAGGTCCATACGGTCAAAAGGTTTAAAGGTCTATTTGGTCTAAAGTTTTAAAGGTCCATAAGGGCTAAAGGCAGACGGTAAAGATTTTAAAATAAACCTCCATCCTTTGATCATAAACATGATTTTGGTAAACTTTACTGTAAACAATGCTTGGATAATGAATCTGCATGTCAGAACAATGAGTAAATGCCACCATGCAGTTAAATCCTGGTGAAAGTTTGTCTAAGTGGGTTTTATCTCCCCTACATCCTGGTCATAACTTGGTTAAGTAACAGATGCTTGTGGTTTATTGGGGGAACAATTAATGAAATTCGCTTATTGGCTTTGGGAGCAGGAGAGGCTGTATTGAGCAACAATTGAACTTTTAGCAGGCTGTCATGATGGATTTGACTGATTCAGCGCCATGATGCTCGCTTCTCATGCATCAGCCTGAGAGGTCTGTGTCTGATGACGTATCGAAATTTGTGTTGTGTTGTAAATAGAGAAACATGCCCAGCTCACTGTGCCCACATTTTTATTTGCAGAATATTTTTCTATGTTTTGTATCTTTATGGAGTACACGTTATGTTGACATTATGTGGATTTATTGAGCAAAGATGTTTGTGAATAAATGTTTTGTGTGTATGCAGATTGTATTTCTTTTGTTTTTGATAGACTGCAAAATGAGCTCATAATAAGTAGAAATCAGTGAATAACTGATTAAACCAAATTTTTTGATCCTCCAAAAGATTTGAACTTCAGGTCCCTAAAGCTGACCAAGCTACTTCCACTGTGGCACCACTGAATTACCCAGTGGTAATTTCCAACAAGTCTTTATGGCCTTTAATGAGAGATCATAAATTGTAGTTTTTTTACTGAATGTTTTTCAAGAGTCAGTGAAGTGCTTTCAAAACTGCATGCTCTTGTTGACACTGGCCGGATCTGGCTGCACCCTTGTCCACATTACCCTTGGTGCTGAAAGCCATGAATCAAGAATATACTTTCTGGTGGAGGCACTTAATTTTGAAGGTCTGCTCCAACAAAATCCCTATGTGATTAGTTCATGTGATCAGGCTGGAGGAACAAATTACTGATCAGTCCTTGTTTACTGCAAATATTTCCTCCCCATCCTCAGTGCAGAAGAAGAATCACAGGAGTCATTTCAGGGATCAGATCCAGGATTGGAGGAATATAGTTACTGGAACAGCAAACTCACAATGACATCATCCTCTTAAAACTAATGGCTATAATTCAAAAACATATGGCTGCTGGCTGCATGTGCACTTACTTCCCCTCCCCTTCCCCTCCTGCTCCCTTGTGGACTAGTGTGAGAACGAAAACAATTTTTTCTCTGTTTTATTTGCTTTTCAAGGTTTCATTTTCTCCCCTAGGATTTCAATGGCTGTTAGTGTCATAATTTCACACTACAGGTTCCACTAGAGCCCTGAATTTCTGGACTTTTAACAGCCAAAAGACTGACATGACTGATCTGTCAATTTCCATGGAATCTGTGATCTCTAGAGGAAGCTGGCCTTTACGGCAACATGCTGACTCATCCCTGCTCAGGGTCAGTTCAAGAGCCAAAAACACTTCTGTATTTAAATGACTTGTAAATGTATGCAGTGACACACAGTGGAAAAGCTCGAGATGTGCCAATGTTGTATTTTAAAATTTCAAACTCTAGGAATGTGTTAAAGGGATGAATTGTTTGTGCGTCACTACAGGAAATCATTTTAACGCTATGTTGTGATTGTGATTGGTGTTCATCTTCCTACTTCACGGCACATTACAGTTGACTGGCTGCGCACAGGAAGTCCTCCAAAATGACCATTTTAAGCTTGTGGCTACTGTCTAATCTGTCCCATAAAACAGATTAGAGCTATACCATTGAACACAAAGGATAGTTTTACAGCATTTGGCTGAAACAGCAGAAGCTTTGAAAGCTGGTACATGGATTAAAAGCAGAGAGTTACCTCACTTTTTAAAAACTCAAGGCTCAGCCTTCGGAGATCAGAGATCCATTAGGCAAAACACTTGGGCCAGTGGAGGAAAGAAAATAAAATGTCACATTATCATGGCTTATTTGCTGCCAAACATTTGTGCTTTATGTCTTAGTGACACTTTATTGTGTCCTCCTTTCAACGTGAGTCTGTGGAGCTGCATCTTGAATAGACAAAGTACAAAGTGTGTCTCAGAAACAGAAAGTGATAAGTAGAGTCTCCCATGGTTTCTGGTCATTCGAGTCATTCTCAGGCCCTTTTTTAAAATGTCAGTGTGATAATCTTTTTATAGGAAGTAATTTTATTTCTGTACAGAAAATAAATCAGAGGTCCATATACAGTGTACATTTCCCTCCCCTCTCTGTGGCTCCCTGAAGATGTTCGATTATTGAAAAGTCTTATCTTTAAAAAGAGGCTCATTATTTTCCAAAAGCAGCTGGTCACTGCAGTTTTTAGCAATAAATAAAACAGGTGGAAAGAGATATTTGCTGGGAGATATTTCCTGATCCAGAGTAAATTAGATGCTTAATTTACAGGTCACTCTTAAGGCAGCCTCAGTGACTTGAATGTGAGGCTCAGGCAGGTGAAACATACAGCTTTTTAGGTTGAAGAAAAACCAGATGTGCTGCTGCAAATGGAGACCCAGCTGACTACAACTGCAGTCATCAACATGAGAGACAACCATGGCCTAGAACTGACATTCTCATGTGAAGTGCAAAGACAGATGCAACATGGTCAGAGAAGAAAGCCATGTGGGTATCATTGCGTAAAACTGGCTTCCTTTGGCGTGATCAATAGATGAAGAGGTTTTGATATTGATGATTGATTGAGAGAATGATTGGGTAGTTGAAGGTGGTGTTCTTTTGTCCATGTGTATCTGTCTGTCGGGAGCAGTTGGGTATAGTTGGGGGGTGTCTGTGTAGTAATGATATGAAAAGCCAAGATTGGGCCCCAGTGCTGATCCTTGAGGAGCACCTGAACCTGTCAAAAATTTTTGCCTTTGACAAGATACACAAGAACTTGCTAACTAGTTATCTTTTGTGTGTGCTGCTCAATCCTATCAGAAGCAGTCAGAGTGAACTGAAACACTAAAGCAGTGAGCCGTGAAGGCAAACGGTGTGCTGGATGATAACAAGTTTCACAACTGTGCAAAAACAAGTCTTTGTTTCTGTTGAGATTGTAGCAAAGACATATTGATCCGAAGTCAATGCATGACACTGTTGGATAATGTTTTTATTGTCCACCCCTCAACATCTGAATCAAGACCAGTTTCCTGGACTAGTTGTATAATATTGCTTTGTTGATAAGTACTGAAAGCTCAAAGGAAGGAAGTGTACTAAAGGACATACAGGTTTTTATCTGGTGCAGTTTTACAGGTTCTGAGAAACATACATTATATGTGAGAACAACAATCACACTTGCAACTTAGTAACTTAGTAGCATCTTACACAAGTGTGTTATATTAATATTGGAGGAATAATTGAATACATGCCTACACCCACTGATGTGGAACCAATCAAAATAATACTTCATCAATTCGAGGTTTTCACCAAGATGACAGATCCAACAGGATGTTTTTTTGTAGATCACTTCTTAATGGGACAAAGCTGGATCTTGGCCCCAGGTTTTAGGGCTCTTTTGAAGGCAGCTGAAGTAATGATTAGAAAGCAAAGTCCACATCTGATATTTATTTCCAATACCAAAGCCATTACTGAAACCAGATGGGCAAGACGTTGGTCCGTTTGATACTTCCTGGTTTTTAACAGGGCTTTTTATTGACAGAATGATTTCATGTTTTGTTGTTTACACATGGTTGTTGTTTACATTGGTGACATGATGGATTTCAGCTCATAAATGCATTTACTTAAAACATTTATCATCAAGTTTCTCAGATTTATGCTTCTTGTTCAGGGAAAAGACACATTCCCGAACAAGGCCACTGCCTCCATCTGTCCTTGGGACTTGTGTGCAGGTTTGAATGTTAATGTTCATGAATTAATGTAGGTAAGTTCATGCCTGTTGTGCTCAAAACCACATCCATCACACTTTGCACATACTTTGAAAACAAATCTGTTAATTCGACAGTTGATTAGATAGCACTGTCCTTAGGGTTAAGAAAACACTGATGTTCATTATCAGATATCATTATATCTCAGGATTAGCATTTGCACACCACATACCGAGACACCAACAGCCTGTGAAACCCAACTGAACCTGAATCAGAAGACAACCAGACAAGAATTTAGCATCATCAGGCAGATGGTGGGGAAGAAAAATATGGGTGTGTGAGAGATCCCTCTGTGTGGAGATCTGGCAGTGAGGTGTGTTACTTTTTCAAAAAGCATGAAGATGTTAGTTTGGCACAGCTGAGGTAAAGCACTTTGTTTGACATAGCTGTCAAAGCAAAAGCTGCTGCCTGTGCGTTACACATCACATGAAATTATATAAATGATGGGTAAGACTGAGACAAAAGCTTGCACAGTCTCGGTGAGGCAGTTCTAAGATGCCAAATGTTTAAAAATAATTTAAACAGTTAATGGGTCTAATGCACAGATAAAATAAACAATCAGAGCTCTTTTTTTTAATTTTGTGTTTTTAACATCCATTCATCCAGGCTACACCGATGTGCCCTAGTCACTACATCACATTGGTATGATGGATATTTTGAACTGATGTGATAATCTGAAATGCAGGAAGATGCTGAGAGGAATGAATCAGCTGTGATCATTTCCTCTATGGAGACTGCATAAAGTGCTGGTGTTGAGGGCCTTTCACTTCTGTGCTGCACATTTCACTGGCCCTGGTGGGCTGACGAGGCAGCCAACACCACAGCTATAAAAACCCATGAAAGAAAGTCAGATATTATCAGACACAGTTTTTCCATCCATCCATCCATCCATCTTCATCCGCTTATCCAAGGTCCGGTCGCGGGGGTAGCAACTTCAGCAGGGAGCCCCAGACTTTCCTTTCCCCAGCCACATCGACCAGCTCTGATTGGGGGATCCCGAGGTGTTCCCAGGCCAGAGTGGAGATATAATCTCTCCACCTGGTCCTCAGTCTCCCCCGGGGCCTCCTCCCAGCTGGACGTGCCTGGAACACCTCCCAAGGGAGGCGCCCAGGAGGCATCCTGACCAGATGCCCGAACCACCTCAACTGGTTCCTCTCAATGCAAAGGAGCAGCGGCTCTACTCTGAGGTCCTCTCGGATGAGCTCCTCACCCTATCTCTAAGGGAGAAGCCAGCTACCCTTCTGAGGAAGCTCATTTTGATCGCTTGTACCCGCGATCTTGTTCTTTCGGTCATGATCCAGTTCTCATGACCATAGGTGAGGGTAGGAACGAAGACTGACCTGAAGATCGAGAGCTTCGCTTTCCAGCTCAGCTCTATTTTCGTTACAACAGTGTGATACAGCGACTGCAGTACCGCTCCCGCTGCTCCGATTCTCCATCCAATCTCACGCTCCAAGGTCCCCCCACTCGTGAACAAGACCCCGAGGTACTTGAACACCTTCACTTGGGGCAAAGACACATTCCCAACCTGGACAAGACAGTCCATCAGTTTCCTGCTGAGAACCATGGCCTCTGATTTGGAGGTACTGATCCTCATCCCAGTTTTTCCATATTCATGTAAAATTTGTATGTCCAGATAACAAGCAGAAACGTACTGCTCACACTAAAATCTACAACGCCATAGTGCAAAAACGGGCCAGAGCAAATTTGCACTTTGATCACTTTTGCAAGTTTAAACGTACTGATTACAAGGCATTTTCCGTTTACTAATGATCATTCTAGTTAGACTGGATGCAGAGAAACAGTGGTGACTGCCAAACAAGGCTGCTCATAATCTCATGATATAGACCTGCGTCTATGATTCTTTTTCGATTTTTCCTTTCAAGTAACAAAAATACATTTAACAATGAAATAAAGGAATGGAGGAAATTATCATGTTTGAGGGCATTGCAATCTTTAGTTCAGCTGGTGGCAACACTCACACTTCTAAGTTCTTTAACAGGAAGCTGATCTGGAGCTACTCTGTGGATTTTAAAGCTCAGAATAGCTGCAACTGCCAAATTAATTATTTTATAATTTAGTGTAAGTAAAGTGAGAAAGATTTTAAAGGACAATTGGAAATTGTTTCTTCAAAGATATTGATACTACTCTTTGTCCTCTATGCTAACATCAAAGCTAGTGCCAGCAGATGGTTAGGCTTAGTTAACACGACTGACAACTATTCTGGCTCTGCCCCTGTGCCCCCACCCTGCCCTCCCCCCAAAAAGAAAAAAAAAATGTCAATCAGCATTTCTAAATTTTCACTAAATACCACATTATAGTCCATTCACTTATTATGTACAAAAAACTAAGCAGGAAAAGAAATTATATTTTTCTTTTTTTTGGACAGTGCCATGCTCAGCCTCCTCACCTGCTAATACACATGCTAAACATCTGCTGGCTCTGGCTTAATATTTACTGTACACACGAGGGTGGTATCAGTCTTCTCATCTAATACTTGGCAGGAAAGTGAATAAGTGTCTGTCCAACAACGTCCAGCCATTCCCACTGAGATCGAAGGATGAATGAGTGTATGAAAGTATCTCTATTCATATGGTGGAAAAGGTTTCAATGAGGACGGGCTGTTACTACAACGTCCCAAGAGGAAACCCAAGCTTTTAATATCTGTGGTTGTTATCACTCATCACATTCCATTAAAACCTGATAATTGACATTTCAAAGTATATCTGTTATTATACAAAGATATATAGATATATAAACAGGACAATAGAAAGCAAAGTTTGGGATTTTAATGCTCAATGCATGTTCATATGTAGGATGAGACACGACCAAGTAAGGAGGCAGGGTGATATTATTTGAAGACGTTCTCAAAGGCGGGACATTTATAGGTCTTGAGTTTCTTGATGGCCTTTTTGAACTCTTTACTGGACTTGTCCCACTTGTGGATGCCTGTGAGGAGATACTGTGTATCCACCCTGCGGCCCATGATAAGATACTGGTTCCCCAGGTTGTCAAGCTGCTGGCATGGGCAATCTGCACCATTCTTCAAGTACAACACCAGCTTCTTCAAGTCCTTCTTCTTCAGGTTGCCTGCTTTCAACATCTTCTTTCTCTTCTGCAAGATCACCTTGCGGTCCATGTTTTCCCGCTTCACTTCCTTGATCTTGGCCTTGAAAGCTGCAAGAAGAAAGCAAGAGAGACACTTTTTATTTTAAAGGGACATCTTGTGCAAACGCTATTGAACATGTCTCCATCTCACTTGGCAAAATAAAACACAATAATGTGTAGAAATCAATTCAGGGATGACAAAGAATAGATGAATGTGATTCTGAAAAGTACAAGGCGAAGACACTTCCTTCACTGTATTGTAATTTTGTGTTTATCACATCATCTATCCACCTGAGGTCATTTAAAGAGCACTGTCATCTGCCACTGTCAATATACTGCTGTGTGTTATGTTGGTCATGATTCTTTGAAAAACACATATAAGGTCTTCTGACTTTCCATTTATGTTATCTTAAAGTGAAATGATGACCATTGTCATAATTAGATTCCACATCATAGAGTGAAAAATCAACTTTAGTGTCTCCCTAAAACATCTGTTAAAACTGTGATGAAAGCTATTTCCTAAAAGCTTTTGGGAAATTGTAAAAACAAAAAAAAACATGGGCACCTTATTTAAAAAGTGTAAGATACATAAGAGCTTGGACGAAGGTCATTTATACAGTGATATATGAGTAAAAAACAAATATCAGCCTAGACAGTTTACATGCCACACAATGTCTGATGTTGATTTTATTTCTCATTCTTTAAACACATGCAGTTTGTAACTTTTATTTTCTTGTTGCGGCAGAACCTTAGTGAGATCCTCTAAATAAAGAGGTCTGGACCAGTGTCTTACATAAGGTCATACGTGTTTTAGAGACTGTCTGATAGTAAATCCTATAGCCTTGTTTGGCATCAAAGACACAATTTCACATAGATGTTCATCACAAAGAAAAAACACAATAGAACAAACAAACAAATGTACTTTGAACTGTGTCACACTGCAATGGTGCACCTTTTCTCTAGCTTTCACCCCTCCTCTTCCTCCCCTTCTTCCACCTCCTCTCCCTCTTCCCTCTCTCCCACTCCTCTGATCTGTTTTTCAGGTTGACCATATTACTCCTGATCTTTCACTGAACTCTATTCAACCTTATAATTAGGGCTTGACTCAGATACAATACATTGGTGATAACTTCCTTACATTGTTAAAACAAGTACATATAGTTCCATCGAACCTATATTTACTAAACAAAACGAGCAATGGCTCTTCATTTGGAGTGGTCATAAATAAAAAACAAATGTAAAAAAGTATATGCACCTCCTGGCATTTATCTTTCTGTTCAAACAACATACAACAAAAATAAATTTTTTTTGATCATTTTAGCAATGGTGATTAATTTTGATTTATTCACAGCTAAACTGTGATCAATCAGATAAAAAATGTTAATTGCTCGACAGCCCTACTTCATCATTCTGTTTCTGGCAATTTCCCTCTGAAACAGAGCACGAGTCAGAAGTTGATGGTCCAAATTGCCATACGTCTTCACATATTAAGTTCTCTGGTTTTCCTCCAGCATGTAGTGATGTGTGTGTGGCACTGACTACCTTTTGATATGGCAGCACAAGGAAAAAAGCGTAGCATGCCATGTCCAATTGAATTGACATAGCTGGTGTCGGGATAAATCACTGGGTCATGCTGGAGACACAGTCTTGTGACCTACACTGCAGGGAACTGACTGTTTGAGCATGAATCACTTTCCCACTCCAGCAAAGGTCTGGATTGAGGAAGAGAAAGGAAAGGGAAGAGATCGATACTTCTGTCCAATTTCCTCCACCGGTTCTGTGGTGACTCACTTTTCATAGAATTGTACTTGACACAAAAACATGAATTGGCACTTTAAAAGACTCTGGACTCACATCTCCCATTGCTAATTAAAGTGTAAAAAAGAGCTGCTGTTTTTTTCCCAGTATTAAAGTGCATGTGGTAAGGATTAAGACTATCAACTGGCCTCTGTAAAGGGTCTCAGTGTTCACTGAAATCAAAATGGAAAGTGTTCATAATTAGGGCGTCATAAAGGAAGAGGACTGGCCCACCCCTGAAAGGACTTTATCTTGATAATTCTTCCATCTTCCCTAATCCTTTGGCACTATGAACTTTCTTTGCGCCTTGTGTGTTTTTTTTTTTGAAGCCTTAATCTCCTCAGAGACATCATAGAGTGAGCTGACATCAAATAATTATTGATGAGAATGATTTATTCTTTTGGTTTGTGGCTGATGAAACAGTCCCTGATTGTGTTTTTAAAAAGCTGTCACACATAATTATAATGTGCAGCAGAGCAGTGAGAGCAGCGTTTACACAACCATGTTCACTTCAGCATGAAAACTTTTCCAGTAGGTGGTCTTTGATGGAGCTGTTTCAGTCTCTAGTGAGAACTGAATGGATAAGATCAATATGGACTGAAGAGCTGCACATTAAAGCTGGAGCTGCAGTCTATTCAAAATTATCAATGAAAATTATTCTCAATAAATGAAGCAAAGGCTCACAAGATGACACTAAAACATGCAAAAGAAGTCGAGTATAACACAAGGTCCTTGACTGTTTCCATCTTCCTTATTCTACACCCCAACAGTCTGTTTCTACTTCAGTGTGTTTATCTGACTGATGCCGAATAACGTTTGATTCCACATATAACACACACAATCCCCTAATAAGATTAGAGCAACTCTTCCAACCTGGAGGACCACAATGTCAGCTCCCAGTGTACACATGTGACCCCTGTTCGTACAGGAGGCTCTGGCCTTATGTGCTGGCGAGTTTTTAGCAATTCAACCAAAAAGCGACCTTTTTTTTCCTTCTTACATGTGAGGTTGTTTTAGAGGCCTGATGAGAGAATCATGTTCAGTGTTAAACAAACACTGAGAACGTAAAACTCAGTTTCTGTCTTATTAAAAGATCAACTGCCAGCATTAAAAGACTGTTTAAAAACAGTTTTGTTCTGAAATAGTCATAGTGATACTCATTCGACTTCTCTTCTTATATGTGTTTTTTTTATTTTTATTTGTTCATTTTTATTGTTTTTAAATTTTTCTTGTTTTCCATTCCCAGAGATTTTTTTCTTTTCAGGCTTAAAAAAAAAAAACACTGTTTGAGTGAAACGGAGATCCAGGCTCAAGTTGCTTTGATCTAAAGGGAAACAATTTAACTCATCGAATCATGTGAATTATTTTATACATTACAACACACATTATTATCAGATAGTAACTAATATAATAATATATTAACTGCAACGTAACTGGAATCAAATAATCCAACAACAATCATCTAATTCTGCAGCATATGTTAATCTTAGCCTTTTATTTTGGAGACCTAAATAGACAATTCAGATGCCAAATTTTAATTTTCAGAAAAAAATCTAATTACATTTAGATATTTTCGTAAAAGTCAGTGGGGCAGAATATCGATTATCGCTGTTACCTCACAACAAGAAGGTAACAGGAAAGTTGCATGTTCTCCCTGTACCTGCGTGGGTTTACTCCAGGTACTCTGATTTCCTCCCAGAAAGATATGCATGTTTAGGTTAATTAATGAGTCTAAATTGCCCGTAGGTCTCAGTGAGAGTGTGAGTGGTTGTTTGTCTCTGTCTGTCTCTGTGTGTTGGCCCTGCGATGGACTGGCGACCTGTCCAGGGTGTGCCCCACCCTCGCCCAATGTGAGCTGGGATTGGCTAGAGCACCCCCCCGCAAGTGGTAGAAGATGAATGAAAGAATATTTGCATGAAATCCTCATTCCCATCTCTGGTTGGATCAGGTCTAACCTGACCTTACTTCCCATGCCTGGTCAGACTTCCAATTCCCGGGTGTCATAAAATCAAGGAAACACAAGTGATCGAGATAAGCTGCAATGATTGGGTCTCTGGCACAGGGCCAACCTGTTGTTTACTGCATCAGCAAAGGCAATGAGTCATTTGGTGCTGACAACAAAGTGAGCTGACCAAGGAAGAGACAAGCTTTAATTGAGGGGTGCTGCAGTTTTTCTGGGCAAATGAGGTACCGTAAAACCTTAAGCACAGAGTTAAATTTGTGGCGAGAACAGAGTGTTGAGTGGGATGAGCTGTAAATCTGTTACCAGCTGAGTGCCGCAAATAGGATGTGTGTGTGTGCGTGTGTGTGTGTGTGAATGATGAGGAGGTCAGAGATATCTGTGAGTGTCAGTTCTCTGTGGACTTAAAGTGTTGCACAGGACACATTGCTTGTAGCAGTAACTCTGATGACTTTTCTTGGAAACTCTTGTCTCGTCTACAACTCTCGTCTACCCTCCTCTCCGAAAGAAAGTCCAACTCGAGTCAAATGCTGCCTCGCTGCCATGTTTCTGGCTTTTATCAAGATCAACCCACATGGAAAAGGCAAATGTACTTGATAAGCAATAATGTTGGGTGTCAAATGATCTAAACACTATTATGAGTAAAAAGCACACTTCACTTCTACCTTAACCAAGAACAGACCTTTCACAACTTCCAGTAACTGTCGTTTTCAGGGGACAAAAATGTTCATTCAGTGCCAGGATGGATATATTTTACACATGATTGGTCTGCACAGATTAATAGAGACTTCAGTGCAAGTCACTGATTCATGCCTTAAGCCTCTTTGTGGTTTTCCATATCCAGGTTCTCCTCCAAAATAGATTCTTTGAATACAGGCTCAAAAAGCCACTTTCTACCTCAGCTGTCCACCTCCAGTCAAGTCTTAACTAGCAGAATCAGGATCAGGATCATGGCCTTATCTCTTGTGGGAGCCATGAAACTCATCATGATTAAAGCTTGGGAGTTTTCCATTTGTTTATTTTCATTTTCTTCAAGATAAAAAATTTACATGTATTTGTCCTCAGCTCCTGTTAACATTTATTACTTGTTAAATGCTACTTTAATATACTAGTAATATATTTAATATTACTAGTTTTCTCTTCAGACCAAAGATCAGAATTCTATCGGCTGGAAAAAGCAACAAATAAATCTTTAGGCAAGCTGGTGAAACTGCCAACGATGCCATCTCTTGAGGAATTAGTTGTTATCAGCTCAGACTGAGAGCAGAGCAACGCTCTGTGCATACAAGAGGAAGTCGGGCCTTGTGGGTTCAAACCTGTAACATAAGCAGCATAGTGTCTCATCGTCAGCCTGATACTAAATCTGTCTGTGTATCCTCACATGTCAGCTGGTTGGAGACTTATGACAAGCAAGCAAAACAACATCTGTCTTCATCCAAGATGAAACAAGCCAATAATGTGCCACTCTCCTCTTGGCAAACAAGGATGAAGACTGAAAAAAGCGAGTCCCATCACCGCAGCATAAACAACAAGGCAATTCGTTAAACAAATGTAACTTTAAACTTTTTCTGAGAACTGGAACAAAGTCTGGTTCCAATGTGCATCCAGTCTATACTTGCTCAGTGTGGCACCTGGAATTCAGGATGCTGTAAGTTTGGTCCGGCCAGTGAATAAAAAATTAAAACTCAATATCTTTTGTCTTGTGTGCATCATGCACATATTTTTCCTGGAAGTCCTCATAATTATAATTCAGTTGATGTTTGTATTTTTAATGCGACTATAAGTCTTTCTATGTTAATTTTAATGCAACTGTGCTGACATATCCATTTCCAAATTTCCACAACTGAATCATGCACCACCATCAGCAAAAGATGTTTCATCCTCCCCAGTTTGTTTTTGCTCATGGTTGTAAATGATGATAAATTATGTTCAGTGCAAGCTGAACTGAAGGCTAATGAAATTAATATGTCAACTATAGTTTGCATTGTCTTACTCTCACAGAAGGACATTCATGAATGAACATCCTATTTTAGGGGAAATGGGGGAATATTAGACTTGTGAATTTTGAAGCAGATCATTATGATTTAAAGGATCTGTAGAAGAGTGTTGATAAATCATTTGAGTTAAGGATCAATCTCAATACTTTTGTACATTTGGATCTGCCTCTGGTAGTTGAGAGCAACTCTCCTTTCATATTTCTGTACCAGCTAGTGACAGCTTTAAGGAGCAGTAGTGCTGCTGGGAGGGTTTTCTGACCTCCTGTGTTGTAAACGCAACAATGACTGAAGGTCTTGGCAGGCCTTGGAAACAGCCACTAATTCTAGCATTAGTTGTGTAGCAGTAGCAATACCAAACAAATAGCTCCTTTAAATGTTGAATAAAAAGTAACAGTGCTGTTGGTTTACTTCAGAGAATCTATGTTTATTATTGTACTGAAAAAAAAGCATACAGCAAAACAAAATGAGGATGGAATGATGTCAAGGTGTCTGCTTTTAGCATTTCTTATTTCCTTGTATCTGAGCATGTGCAGATAAGCGTGTCGTCCACAGAGCTCTTTAACCAGCTCAGGTGAAGGGGTAACTGGAGGAAAGTTGGTTTTTCTGTATAATTTCTTCAGAAAAGTCTTTAAAGATGTTGAAGCCCTGTTTTTTAAAACACAAACAGATGGTTTATCAGGAACTACTTCATTTAGGAAGAGGTTTAATGTGCATGTTGCCCCAAGTGCAAAAGGTATTCTGTAAGAAATATCCACCCAGACAACACAACAAACATCAAACTCTACTACAGAGAGGATCTGCCACACAAAGACTTTAATAGCCCCAATTCATCAGTCACAGTACATCATCCTTCACCAGACCAGACAGGCCTGGTGCGTCTGACCAGGAAAGAAAACTTTTACATTGAAAACAGGACAGCAGACATGTAAGTCCAGACATGTACATGCTTTGCATACTTTGTTAAGAACTCATGGGCTGTGTTAAAGCTTGAAGATGGCAGATAAATTCGATGCAATCTTATGCTGCCCTTCTGATTTTCTGCAAAGCAGTGATGCATGTCAAGGCTGATCAGTCGGCTGCATAAAGCTTGTGTGTGTGTGTGTGTGTATGTGCATGTGTGTGTGCGTGTGTGTTGTTACGCCTGTGTTGGCACAGCGGGTGTTTGGAGGACACTTACCAAACTCGCTGGCACACATGTGTTCCAGCATGGCGTCTGTTTTCATTTCATTGTCACATGGAGGGCAGATGGGAGAATAACCTGTTGAGGAAAATTAAGAAGAAGAAGGGACATGGTTTGGAAATTGTTGGAAAAGAATCAAAAATATAATCTGCAATAAACATAATGGATATGGTATTACAATAGATTAATTCACATTTGGGTTAAAGGAAAAGAGAAAATCAAGACGTAAATTAAACCTTCCTCTCTCATTTAAAAAAAAGAGTCCAACTACATTCAAGTAAAAAAAAAAAAAAAAAAAAATTCCATCCTGGACCTTAGACTCTAATTTCAACTGATTTATTCTGCAAATCTCTGCTTGCACACAGTGAACCTCACATGCAGAGATCCTCTGAGTGTCTGCTGACCTGACCTCGGTCAGGAATGTCTTCAGCTTTTATAGCCAGCTCAGACCAGGAGCTGCAGTTAACCATTCCTCGTTTTTATACATGTACATAATGGATCTTTCCATAATGCGCAGCTAACCATTGGAGATGTTTAGATGCAGAAGAGGAAAAAAAAGGCATTACATTATAAATGTGGGTGGAATAAATGGTAATAATATACAATCCAAGCTTAAAGGAATGCTTTGACATTCCAAAAAAAAGGTAATAATATCCAGCTCTGAGACAAAAACCCAGCTGAAGACAAAGAGCCAAAATGTGTTGTTGCCAAAAAGCAATTCAGTCTAGAGGCATATCTGCAAATATTTCACCAGCACATTTTTTCAATTCTTTCTAATACCGCAAGTGATCGCTTCATGCAAAACAGCTGAGCTTACTTTCCAAACAAATTTGGACCTGCAATGTGAACGCTGTGTCCTGCAGCATTCAACTGGAGCAGGCTGCATTTCAATGTCACGGCTTGGACCTGGATCAATTGAGCAGAGGGGTAAGAAAGGGGAAAACAAATATTTTTCCTCCATCGCCAGTTGTCCATTACATGTGTTTAACAAAAGCTTGTGAAAGTAACACCCAGGTGTAAAGAGCTTGTGAAAACAGACAATTACAGAGTCATGCAGTCCCCTTCTTTCCTATTTGAGCTTAATTCTTCCTTTGAATTGATTTTGACCAGCCTGCATTGTTTGCTGAATTCCATTAGTAATATGCTTTTTTTTTGTCCAAACAAAAGCTGAATTCTGCAACACCAGAGCAGCCGCCCTGGCTCAAACAGGCCAGACTCTGCCCTGTGGGAGGACGTTGGATTTATTTGTCAGCAACGCTGACAAGAAACGATAACAGGTGACATCTGGAGAGCGTTCAGCTCTGTGTGGTCCCTTCAGCCTGAGAAGGGAGCTCTTTTTCAGAAAAATGGGCCTCCGTCCACACACTATGTCAGTCAGTCACAGCCACACCCACAGAGGGCATACATCCCATCCACAGTCCTCCCATTTACAGCCAACGTATTCTCCCAGCGGTGCATTTACAGCTAAAGAATGAAATTTAAGTAAATTGAATTAGTGACGATGGAAAGTCCCCTCTGTTTTATTGTCAAAGTGAATGAGGTGGTTGTACTTCCCCCTCCCTGGCACACAGCTCACCTACACACCTCTCAGGGAAATGAACCTTCAGACCAAAGCATCTATATATCAGCCACAGTCTTAAGTTGTCCACAGGAGATCTTTTGGTGCATTTTCAGAGTTCCTCTGGTATTTGTCAGCTTGGTTCATAAGGTCAGCACTGAAACACAACTTTTCTGGACTATGTCATGACCCCACCACCTCACTGCACGAGGGGACTGACTGTGTGCAGCACCAACCCACCCACGGCCCCTGCAGGCTCCTATCAGGAGCTGCTCGTGATAGATGATAACTGGGGCCCTAGCTTATCGCCCAGGTATACATTAATACACATTATTTAGACCGTGTGTTTTATAATTATATCTTCATCTTTCCATTTTTCATCAGTTTCATCAGAATATGTCAGTGATGACTAGGCAGAAAATGAGAATGTATTGCATGTATTAATTTCTCACTGCTGGACTTCCTCCCAGTATTGTCCTCCCGCTCAACATACACCTTGAAATAAATGACTACCATCTGTTGCTTTTTCAATATTACATCACTCCAAGTCAATCACAAGCAACTTCACATTTACATTAAATCGAGATGTTATAGAGCAGAGAACATGTAGCCGCATGGGAAGGGGGGGGGGTTGTTAAAATGGGAACAAATCCAGGTTTTCATGGCTAATTTTCTACCAAAAGGTTCTATTTGGTTTGTTTGTGCTGGGATTTGCATCTGCAAACATACCCTCCTCCTGAAATAACATTATCAAGCCCATTTAATTGCAATAGTGTCAGCTTTTACACAGCAGCAAAAGTGCAGGCTGAATCCCACTCTTAAGGTTCTTCTGAAAGTTCAGAGTTTATCCTTCATTTGATTAGTAAACACTTCTTTCTGTGTGTTAGCCAAGATAGATTAAAGAGTTTATTTGCCTGAAGTAATGATTCCTAAAAAGAAACCTTGATACGGTGAATATTTGGATGGGCTGTTCCCAGTTTAACTGCTTTTGTATTTTATGTCACAGTACACTAACTTTTTGTTTGTTTGTAGAGACCACTGACACACTGAGGTTGTCCCCTCCAACCAGGACTGAATGTATGTTCCAACTATAAATCAGTCATGGTGGTTATTTTACAGTAGATCTTTAGACAAAACCCAAACTGGATATCTTTTAGTTCATTTTTCATTCCTGGAGTCCAACATGTTGCAAAATCAAATAGAATAATTCCAAGAGAATTACACACAAATAATGAACTAGACAAATAATGGAAGATGTTAGTGATTGGAAGTTTGCTGTTGGTATATCGCAAAATTCTGGTTATTCATGGTTATTTTTCTAGAAATATTCAGAAATACATTGAGAAATATTCCTGTGAGCAGAGGGGAACAAGCCACCAGGTCTGCAGACCCTGAGAGGATCTTATCCTCCAGCCCAAACCATTAGAGGTCTCTGTCCGCTCCAGAATGTCCTGCACCAGCAACTGCTGAATTCTACTTGTCTTTGGAGAGACCTGCTGACTTGGAGTGATAGAAAGCTGTTACCTGTGGGCTTGGTGGCTTCAGTGGCGTTGGGCTGCGTCATGGCGATGCACACATCGTCTTGGGGGAACTTGTCACAGGTGAGCATCTCGGGCCAGGGGAAGCCAAACGCCTCCATGATGGGGGTGCAGCCGTCCCGCACGGCCTCGCAAAGCCAGCGGCACGGATATATGGGCCTCTCCAGACACACGGGCGCAAAGAGCGAGCAGAGGAAGACCTGCGTGCCCGGGTGGCAGTTCTTATGCACCAGGGGTACCCAGCTGCTGGCCT
This sequence comes from Remorina albescens, assembly GCA_034769265.1. Classification (NCBI taxonomy): domain Eukaryota; kingdom Metazoa; phylum Chordata; class Actinopteri; order Carangiformes; family Echeneidae; genus Remorina; species Remorina albescens. Next base: position 2,539,941 of record CM068485.1, on the reverse strand, counting down.
GCTGCTTCACCTCCGCCATGGTCTCATGCTCCAGCAGGCTGGGCAGCAGCATCTGGTTGTACCCCACGTTGTGACAGAGCCGCAGGTCGTCCGGGATGTCCACGCACTGCGGGGGTTTGCCATAGCTGCGCCCGCCGTTGTACGCGTCCGACTTCCAGCTCAGGTACTCGTACTCGGACGCTCTGCACGCCGACACCACAACCAAGATCATTCTCCAGAACGACCTCATGTTTTCTTTCTTTGACGCAACAGACACGGGGAAGTCAAAACAGGGGTGTTACTTCATGAAGAAAAAATGCAGAAGGAGAATAAACAAGGAAGACGCGAAGCTGAGCTCTGCTGGGGAGACTTGCTGAGCTGGTGATCTGGGTAAAGTCCGGTCCGGTTCGGTCCTCTGGCCGCTCTGGGTCGTCTGTCTCCTGTGAGATCAGGATGTTCAGCGCCTAGCCTGCGCGCCGCCTGGAAACCAAGAGGTTGTAAAGTGCGCTCCGGCCAATCGGAGCGCTCCTCAGCCTTTTGGCACGAAGCGTTCAGTCAAAGAGTTTAATTACCCCGTGTGTAAAAACGCCCCGGGAGCCTCCCTGCCTGTCCGTTCTCCCGTCCCTGCTCCCTGCTGTTGTTTCATTTAACAGAACGAAACACTGAACAAATACATACACATATACATAGATATATATTTTTTAACCCTGGGATCCGGTTTATTTTCCACAAATTACTATCATTATTATATGAACTACAATCCCAACTTTAATATAGTTGCTAATATATGAAGTGGGGTTGCTTTCATTCTCAGAGTGCAGAGCAGGGAACAACATGATGGAGTTAGGAAATCCTAATGCCATTGACTTTTACTAGACTTTCCAGGGGAGGTAAGCCTCAGTCTGCTTTTCTGATCATTTACTGTATCACCATAACACTGTAGTCACTGAAAAAAAAGCATTTCTCTTAAATAAATTCCAATGGTTAAAAAAAAAACATTCCGTTGTTTAACAAAAGTTACGCTATAGCAGTTCTGAAGATATTTCTATTCACCTCAAGCACTCATCCCAAACGTCTGAATGAAAAAAAAAAAAAAAGTGTTCTTCACCATAAAAAATTTTGTAATCCCTTTTTTCAAGTATAAAGCTAAACAAGTAGGATGGACAGAGTTTACTTTATTTAGCTTCTTTAATCATGAAACTCATATTAGCGGTGTGTTTTTTAAGTTTGTTCACAGGTTGGATTGACTCTCCAGACTGAGCGAGTGACTCTGTCATTGGCTGTCATGGATTTTGTTGCGCTCGTACCCCCCCCACCCCCCTTGGTTTTTGCTATTTATTTTATGGAAAATCGGATGCTTAGCTCTGTGGCTTAAACAATGTCAAAACTCGGAATACACACACTGGATACAGGGCTCACTCTTATTCCAGCAGTTCCAAAAATGTGTCACGCACCGAGTCCTTGAGGATAAAGTGAGGGGAGGCTCCTAAAAGCAATGGAGAAATTGTATTTTGAATGATATTAAATTAAGGACCACAAACCATGCCAGGGAATGTAGAGACTTGTATTGTTTACTGCTGGGGGGCTGAGCCCAGTCATATCCGACAGTAAACAGTCGTCTCAAGGGGAGTTCTTGGGTATACTAATCAAATCGGGGCTGGTGATCTACTGCAGCTTGGTTGGTGTTTGCTGTACATGCAAACACTGGGTAAGTGCTTCTTTATCCAACCTAATTAGAAACTATAAGCCAAAGTCAATTTGCTTAGCTGCAAGCATCCATCTCCTCCTTTTCTGCTGCTTTCCCTGATAAGACTGGATGATAAGAAGGTGTGAAATGCCTCTATTTATAAGGAGGCACATTTGCATTACATTGTGTTGGTAGCAGTTCCTGTCATGTAAGAGAGAGAGAAAAAAAAACAAAAAAACAAACAACCAAAAAAGCATTCAATTTGATTTTAACTGTGGACATAGCAAACACAGACCTTTCAAAGTAACAGCTTTGTTTAACTTATTTATCAAATCAGCCAAGGACACTGTTCAACTCCTCAACTTCTTCTTCTCTCCTCTGAACTGTGGCCAGGAAAATCAGTCTGCAGAATGTTGAATGAATTATTCAGTGTATGGATGGTTGGTGACAGATGCCACCATATTAAAAAATTGACTGTACTTTGCTGGATGCAAAAGATAAAATGGAAAATGAAACTGTCAGGAAAAGGCTATAGATCATTTTGAACTAAAATCAAGTGAGAGTCCGGATGACCCAGACTATGAAAAAACAAAGAACTCATCAGGCAAATTATGAATGAGCCAAGGCCTCTGCAGAGCAGCCTTAGGCCGCAATGGTGAAATGTTTTGAGAAGAAGACCAAATTATTCTCCAAAGCACTTCAGAGACATCACCTCTGTTAACATTTCAAATGAACTGTGATGGTTTAATAAGGTGGCATGTTTGTGCTGATGCTACAGACTACTTTATGGGGCAACGGTATCAAACAACAGCTTGTACAGAGAGTTGCGAAATCAAAATGAAAATTCAGTAGACAGGAAGGTTTTTTTTTCTTTTCAGACGAGACCTGGCTTTTCTCAAATGCACAAGGCGCCTCCTGTCAGGAGTGATGGGCCCTGCAAAAAAACACCAGCAGGACAGAAACAAGCCAAAACCTCAGCGAGACAAAGAAACGCAGTGAGAAAACAGGTTTGCATTGATTTTTCATATGAGTGCACAGTAGAGAGTGAGGACCAAACAAACTTCTTCAAATAAAAGCAGAAATGAACACGATGCTGTGAACATTGCTGTTATCACGACCACATTCACTTTGCAAAGCTTGTTCCTTAACAGTGTGTGACTAACAATAAAGAGACTAAATATTTTGACTGTCAGACCTCTGGGAGGACAGTTTCCCAAAGACAGACTCTCCATCTACATTAACTTGTGTTTAAAATTACAGTCTTGCATTCACATGCATGTGCATGTATTGCCATGAAAGGGCATGTTAGCCCTGGCAGAATGACCATGTGTGCCATTAAGCATCCATCGGCAGCGCGTGCCTGCTAAACGCTGGCTCTCCTCCAGAGCGTGGTGTTGGACGTGGATTGATGAGGTGAATGTGCATGAAAGATGCAATGGGGAGAAAAATCTCTTTTAAAACATTCTTTCTGTATGGAACAGAAACAAGTAGCACTCCTGCTTTCTGTCAGGTAACACCTGCAGAACATACAAACACTGCTTTTAATTCAGCTCACTTTTATTCTTGTTGCTCTATTTAGTGACAGAGAGCTGGTTTATTCAGTAAAAGGTCCATATTTTAACTTGTGCAGTCTTTAATTTTAAGTGTTGGTATACATTAAAAGATATAGCTGTGATTTTGAGAACCAAAAACTTCTCAGTGTAGTTTTACATTTCCTCTCCTTTTAACTTGTACCTTCAGACTGTTTGGCCCTTTAACGTCTACATTTAGACCATTTGGACATTTAACCTTTAAAGCTTTTGACTGTATAAACCTTTAACATCAACCTATAAACTTTATGTACCTTTAAACCTTTAGACCAGGGGTCAGCAACCTCTGGCACATGTGCCAAGGGTGGCACGCCGTGCCATAAACACTGGCACATTGGCACCTCAGTGTAATGACGATCCTCGCTTTATGTGTGTCCTGATTTTTGGGTTTGAGTGACAGCTCCCACCCACAATCCCAGCAGCGCACTTTGAGTTGCATTTTTAATGTATGAAAAGTGCTATATAAATAAAGTTTGATTTGATTCGTACATTCCGAGAGACCCACGCATTACATATGTTGTCAAAATGACAACGCCACCGGCTTCTAAAAAGGCCAAAACTAGGGCATTTGCGTCCTCATGGACACAAGATTTTGGCTTTGTATTTTTGAAGGACTGTGCTGTGTGTACTTTCTGTTGTGAAAATGTTGCGTGCCGTACATCAAGTGTTAAGTGGCACTTTGAGACGAAGCACAAGGAGACTTTCATAGACCAAGCCAACAAAGCAGAGTCAATCAAACATGTTGTGTCCAGGTATGACCAACACACTAGCTCCCTCAAAGTTTTTCCACTGCTAAAAACAAAAGCATTGTGCATGTTGTGTGTTTTTGTATTTTGTGTCCTAATTTAACTTTGCATTATTGTTGCCTACCCCTGCTTTAGAACATGTGGGCGTTTATATTATATATATATCCATATTTATATAATATGGATATTTAGACTAATGTTCTCTGAAGAAGTTGTTATGATGAAAAGACGTGCTTGATTTGATTTTCCATGTCCACCACTTTTTCAGTTTTGTATCATTTACATCAGTCAACTTAACATCTATTTATCTTGACTCACCAAATCTTCAGAGTTCTCGATACAAACACTCCCTATCCTGTGACCTCTGACCCAATTCAAGTGCCAGTCAATGAATATGTTTGCACTGTCACCTTTTCGCAACTTCTTGATGGATAACAAAAATAATGTAAAAAATAATTATGAACAGAATTAATGCTTCAGGCAGTTTATCAGTCTTTCCACAGCTCCCTGTGCAGTAATACAGTTTATCACCCCCCCCCAAAAAAAAGAAAAAAAAAAGGGGTCATCTGTCCACCACAATGAGGTACAATGAGGTACAATTTGGTAACCAGCTAGGCTGATGTGTGGGTGGTCATTAAGTTGAGATATGAATCATTAAGACATGAATATTGTCAACCGTGAATTAGTTTAGTTAGCCCCTGGTTTGCTTTTTGTTTTTGTCTTGATTTAGTCTAATGAGTAATTGAACCAGATGGTATAAATGAAAGAAAATGGAGAAGTTGAATACAGCTATTCAAAAACTTACCAGATATTTGCAGCAGCTTTTATCTGAAGGACAGCTAGAATCTGAGGCCACTTTCACAGGGATAGTGGTGACAGAAGTTTGGGACCCGATGTGTGTCTGAAAAGTACAGATGTTAATTAGCAATATTATCAATATTGACTGTGTACTTAATAAAATGAGGTGAACTTTATTTTCATTCACACTGTACAAGCAGAATAAAATAGCATTTTTCCACCAAGCAGATGCATAAAAAAACACAAATACATATGAATGACAAACATGACACGAAATAGTTACATTTTAAGACATTTCAAAGATGCAATATGACAGTTTTAATCATAAGGTGCTTCAAGTTAGTAGCGACATTAAAAGAATAGTTGGATGTGTGGAGTTCAACCAGAGAGCAGTTATCATGGGCTAGTTCTCACATTTGGCTCTTTTGCATTTGACATTTGACTCGTGTCAACTCCTTGTCATTCATTGTTTTGGGAGCTGCTCTTTTTAAACCTACAGTTTTTGGTTCTTCTTTTATTAGTTTCAGGGCTGGAGTTGACCTGCTGTGCACTCTATCCTGATTGGGTGGTGCAGTCTGTCAATCACCTAGTAACCATTAACCCATCCCCTGTTTTATGGTCCTTTTTCTTCTAAATGGGAGCATCATTTAAAAAATGAACATTATATTGTATTGAAGTCTTAGAACTAGAAACTGAAACCATAAACTCAGGAAAACAATTACTGAGCTTATAAATCAAGGCAAAAGGAGGCACACATTCCCTTAGACTTCAACACAATCTGATTTTCTTTTACAAACATTGGGGTCTCCCCCTGATGACATTTGATGACATTCAGGACAAGCAGCATTGACTTCACTTTACAGACCCAGAATCTACATCCACTTTTATAGACTTATCATCAAGGAATTTGAGTGATTAGATGAAATATTTTCTGAATGAGGGCAGCAAGACATAGTGGTTAGCGCTGTTGCCCCACAACAAGAAGGTCATGGGTTCGCTTTCCGCACCTGGGGTCTTTCTGTGCTGAGTTTGCATGTGTTTCCCGTGCTTGCGTGGGTTTCCTCTGGGTATTTCAGTTTCCTCCCAACATCCAAAGACATGCATGTTTAGGTTAATTGGTGACTCTAAATTGCCCGTAAGTATGAGTGTGGGTGTGAGTGGTTATTTGTCTTGGTCTCTCTCTCTCTCTCTGTGTGTTGGCCCTGTGATGGGCTGGTGACCTATCCAGGGTGTGCCCCACCCATGCTCAGAGTGAGCTGGAATTGGCTCCAGCACCCCCACAACCCAGACGTGGATGAGCGATAGAAGATGAATTAATTAATTAATTTTCTGGATGTTGCACATTGTTGTCAAAAGTTGGAGCAGTCGCTGCTGTAGAGGGGGCTGCCATCTTTTGTGTTCTAATAAAACCAATTGTCTACTATTTAGATTGTGTAAACATATCTCATCTAGTCTTCAAAATTGTTTATTTCTTCAGCAGAATAGACTGCCACATGTGAGCAGAAACCACCACAGCTAGTTTATTTTACACCCAACAGCCTTTTTGTATTCAAGTGCACTCATGATCTCCAAAATGCAAGTGAACAGGATTCAATGAGGGAAATTTACAAGATGAGGAGCTTTAGTACCTGGCTGCCTGTGATGACTTGCCTGGATGCACTGCCCCTGACTATTACTAAAGAAGGCAATTTGTGACATCCGGAGAAAACAAAGAAGAGAATAAATTACTCTGCAGTTACTTTAGCTTAATAATGCTTCTGTGTGCTGGAAGAAGGAGGCCAAAATACCTCTCACATAACTCATAGATCGTGCTAGAGCAGCAGCATTACTGCTCACTAGGGGGGAGAGTGAGAGTCGCACTCTGAAACAGCTCATTACAGGTTCAGATAAGTCATAAAACTGAATCCCAAACTTATATGTTTCTGTTTGTTAAAACCTACCTGCAAAACTCCACCGTAATTGATTTGCAATGTAATTTCACTCTGTCTACTCAAAGTTTCAAGTCACTACTGTGACTACAAGATGGAAGATAGGAGCTTTTCTGTGGCAATAACCCGATTCAGAGCAAACCTCCATGTTTCTGCATTTCCAGTGGCCTTTCAGAAATGTTCATATCCCTTCACTCTGCACACTGTGCTTACTCTGGATTTCATTTTTGCCCACCAGTCTACTCTTGTGTTGACAAAGTGCATAGTGACATAACATTTTGCTATTAATCAAGAATTGAAATATCTCATTTGCAATGCCACTCAATTCATTTACCCACAGTTCTTGATATGCTCGAAGGCCACAGCAAAGTGTCTGAGTGCACAGTTTGTGTATATAAGGTCCCACAGTGCACACTGCAGTTGAAGAAGTCCAAGAAATTGTCTCTAGACTTCAAAGCACATTAGTTGAAATAATAATTTGGACTGAGATTGGACCAGGACTCTTCCTGTCTTCCAAGTCTAGTAGCTTTGTCCATAACCTTCGGTTCTTAAACAGATTTTTATTTTATATTTGCAGATGATATACAAATTCAAAAATATTTTATAAACATGTACACTGATTAACACGTCACTGTGTTGGACACCAACATCCAGAGACAAGAAAAGAAAAGCTATTAGTGAAAAGTAAAGACTCTTTTCTCCTAAATAACTAGACATAACAGTTTTATAGAGCCACCACTGAAGAAAACACAGGAAACAGAGAAGCCAAAATAAAGTGACATTTGGGTCATGAATGCTTCCTGCTTTTTAAATTGATAAAACAAGCTGTGTCTCTCATAGCAGAGTACAAACTGCTAACCTTAGCTCTTTAAAAGCTGCTGAAGAAAATTTAGACTAGACATCAGATTAGCTCCATGTTAGCTGAGCTGTTCATGACATTATTATTTCTGTCAGCTGTTAAACAAATCACTTTCTCAGCAGAATATGTCTTAGGGTCTTGGCCTCTGCACAAATGTCCGAATGCCCCAATGGTTCATCCAGGGTTGACTGGAGAACAATTATCCATTTAAGATTAAATCTGCAATAATCAAAGCCCCAGTGCACGGAATTATTCCTGAGGCCCCAGTAGACACTGCAAAGATGTCTAAAAAATGCTTATCCACTTCAACCCTCTTTGTATGTGTTGTAGGTTCTTGATATCCATCCTCGGAACCAGCTTTCCTCCTCACATTCCTTTCATTTCATTTCAGCTTTTTTCATGTATCAATGAAATGGTTCCACCATGATTACATCTGTGTACTCTGACTCACAGCCAATACCGCCATGAAAGATTCCACTAGAGATATATTGGGAATAATCATCCGCAAGACACTAAATACCAAGAACTGAGACATCACAGGGAGCTGTGAACACATGTGTGTATGTGGTGGTGGGGGAGGGTGAAGGATGTAAATTCATTGATCTGTTATTACATTGACTGGATTTCAGCACCAGCAATGTTCCATTCATCATTACAAATAATAGTATTAATTTAGGATGAGGTAATTATCTTCTACTCACTCAGTGTGAGATCTTACAGCCAGTCTGAAGAACACTTCACACCCTAGAACACTTTAACACTTTGGTAGATTCAAATGGCATTTAGAGCAAATTGATTGGAAAAACTGGTCTTCAGTATCTCATGGCACTGGCACGCCAGATGAGTCAGTGTATCTAACAGGCAAGTCAAAGATTCTTCATACTAACGTGGAAAACTGAAAATGGTAGAATATTGGTTCACTTTAACATTTGGAAACATGGCAGCATCTCTAAAAGTATGGAGCAACACTCAGACAGAAAGGAACGGATGAACAAACCTCAAACATTATTAAAATCTACCAGTTGAAAACATCTGTCATAGTTTACGAACAACATCTTTGTTAAATTTTGACCTAATATATTTCTCATAGATCTATTTTTCTGCGCTATGATGTATCATCATAGACATCCTTTGGTTTGTGGCAACGTCATATTGATGATGACATGAGGCATTTTTTCTCCAAATGTAATTGCTCCAATCTTCCCGAATGTCCCTGAACTCTGTGATCCATTTTTTAATCAAATGAAACTTTAAACCTGTCTCTTCGTGTTACTTTGTTATGGTCAGAATTAACCTCTACTCTCATCTTTCTATGGTTCTCATATATCATTGCACCTATCATCGCTTGACAAAAGCCCCAAAGACAAAGATGAAAGACTGAGCTGTAGTTTCAGCTTCATTTTGTTTGGATATAATCAGTCAGATAGAAAATCTTCCTCATTGTGTCTCACACAGCACATTAATTCCATCAGTCTTGTTTTTGGAACAGTCTTGCTGTCACCCAATTTGATGAAATGGTATGATTTCTAATGGTTTACACAGTTTGAATGGGTTTATTTACATTTAAGTGTTGAATAAAGCCTTAACCCCCTGTTTTTAATTTTCTTCTGCTCCACATTGACTTCACATGTAAACACTGAGAGTGAAGAAAAGTAAAGTTGAGATGAAGACTAGTCTGGAGGTGCTTTTCAGGCAGTTTAGCAATTTTCCATCTTTGCAGCACCTTCTCAAAGTTGGTATGGCGTAGAAGCGGAGACAGTCTCTGTGACACCCACCTCTCCAGTACACCCATACACCAGCCTGCAGGCCCTCCCATGATGCATGCTGTCTATTTGAGATAAAGCAGGGTTCACAAGGCACTCTGGCTAACATTAACATGCATAACGGCACAATTATTGGGCCTTTGTGATGCCACAAGCAAAATGCCTGTCATCAATGCCAACCCTCCCTCCCCAAAAAAAACTGATTAAAAGCCATTTCTCATGCAATCAGTTATGACCATCCCTCATCTTGAAGGGAAGGCTGCAACTGCAATGCACAACTGCAGGCAAAACCAGCTGCACTCCCCTCCTCCCTCAAATACACACACACACATATACAGTCCCAGCTATTAGGGCCCTGCCTCCTACCCAAACAGAGACTGTGTGGGGCCTTTCTTCTTCTCCGGGCAGTTTCTTCCTGTGAAGACGTGGAAACTGCCCTGACTGTGGTCACTGAGAATAGCCAAGAGATTTTCAAATGCAAAAAGCTGAGTAGGTTAAAGCAAGTACATGTCAGAGAAACCACCAATTGTAATTGTAATCTATACATTAGATCAGAGGAAAGTGAAATGAAGAGATCCATCAGTTTGCTGCAGCAGTGAAGAGCAGAGGTGGCCAGAGGCCCCTCAGTGGGTATTAAAAACATCCAGAGCGGGCCCCTGTTTGCCAGCAGGTTTAACTGCCTTTTATCTGGAGCTGTTGCCCATAGCTGAGGTGATACGACTGCATCATTCGTCCGAGAACGACTAAATAGGAATCCTTCCAGTTGTTTTCCTTTTTTCCCCTGAAACTAACCCCAGTGTTAGTTCTGTAGGAAGCTGCTGCAGTTAATCAGGAAAGCATGTTGCCTTGAGTTTAGCCGTCATCCACAACTGGAGATTCTCTCCTCGCTCCTTATCGCACCATTGTTGGGAATGTGTCAAATTCAAAACTCTTTCTAACACTCCTCCCCCCTTCACTTTTAACTCCCCAATCCAAACCCCTGCTTGTTTATCAGCATTACATACAACACACACTTGCACAGGACTAACAAGACAATATTTCGTTTTCTTGCAGTGTTTGCCAGCAGTGTGTTTAACCCTCCTGAGTATACGCTTCCAAAAATCACACTTTTTGCTCTATGATGGTTCTTGCTGTTTTTCCACCATAAACTGGAGAATAAGCTCTTTCTTACAGCCCTGATCTGTCGTGTTTGACACTAACTTCAGTGGATAAACTGATGAACGAAGTCAGTTCAGATTTGGATTACTCGGACTCGGAGCTAATTATGGTTCACAGTGTATCTAGCAAATAAGGAAATATTATTGACATGCAATTACCTGAGCTTGATCTGTTTTTGAATATGTGGAGACTTGGAGATATGTTTTTTTATATTGCAACTTTAGAAGGGAAAATCCAAAGGGATGAAGAAAGCCTGAATTTGTGACTCTTAACAATGCTAGCCTAGCCCTCATCACATGACCTTCCCCTGCCAGCTGTTGCATTTGTTTTCAGAGATGAAGCTGCACTTTACTTTTACCTGCCCCGAACAACATAGCAGATAGACACAAAGGAATTTTCAGTCCCTGAGTATTTCCCTCAGGAATCATAGAGACTAAATAGGAGCTAAAAAAAACTAACGACTACAGGACACACAACTATCAAATTCCAACTGTTACATGCTCACATGACTAGATGTGCAAATAAATTTGGTCTGCCATAAAAACCTCACAGAGGGATAATCTGTCAATTTTGAGAATAGAAAATAACAAAATCTCTTCTTTGTTGTGTTTTTCAGGAACAACAAAGCTGCCTGAGAAATGACAGCTCACACAGAGCTTGGTTAAATCAGCTTTATGCTCCACCAGAAGTGTTTTTTATTATATTTATGGGATGGTTTCAGAACCCCCGTCCACCCACATCTCCATGATTTCTGTAAAATCATGTCTTTAACTGTGTAAGATGTGGTCCACCAACACGTCCACCTGGTTCTGATCAGTTCTTTCTTTGCAATTGTCTTTAGGACTGTTGCTGTTGATTTCTTTGAAAAAATGGGCCCTTAATGAGGACGGAGAGCCCAAGGAGACAGAATTGTAGACATCTCTGTGTTGACATACTCTCAATCAACTCCAGCTTCCCTTTAGCTGAGGGAGGTCCTTTAAATCTAAGTAGCAGAGGCAGAGACGTGGAACAACCGGAGCTTTTCCCAGCCATCCAGTTCCCAGCACCATGGGAAAACCAGCCAAGTGAGTGTGGGTCAGGTCAACCTTGTCTCCTCGCCTGACTGTCAAAATAAAAGTACCTTCCCCTCCAGCCTCCAGCACTGTCCGTCAAAGCCAGGTCGCTGAGAGCCGTGGCACAGAAGGGTGGAAAAGCAATTAAATCAAATATGGGAGAGTAAATGTGGGGGGAAATGCCTCGTCAGCATTCAGCTCAGCAGGAGAAAAGCTGATGCGTTTTGGGTTTTTTTTACTGAAAGAGTATTGAAAGTGAAAAAGAAAACCCTCCAAAAGAGATAGAACATTTGTGTGTCACTGGGTGACCAATCCAGAAGTTAGCTTAAGGGGTAAGAGAGACGGTGTCCTAATTCAGAGCCTCTTTCTTCTGAATCAATGTTCTAAAACTTATCCTGTGACCCCTGACTGCCCAGTTCACGTCTCATCCTAATTACCTTTGTGCATCAACCCCCTTGGCAACCCCCACTGAAAGACAATATAAAAATTTGTCTTTTCAATTGTCTATCAGTCACTCTCTTACGAGCCTTTTCAGTGGGCGTGTATGGTTTCTTTTTCCATTTGTATTTATTTATTTATCTTGCTCGGAGTGGTGGGGGTTGTCTGGCCTCAGGAACAGGGAGTCTTTGTCTAGCCTGGTTTCACATGGATATAATCCCTCCCCTCCTTCCCCCACTCTCCCTCCTCCTCTGCGCACCCTGCCTCCTATCTAGCTCCCAACAGGCAGAGTCCCTTAATTTGTTTGGGGGCTGAGGGTGGCTGCTCTCAGAGTCATTATACATGGTACTTCCATAACCATTTACTAATCAGTGAGACCTTTCTTCTTCTGGATCAGCATGGTGCTTTTTAGCTGCTCCAAGCCATGCTCAGCTTTCTCTGAAACTTCACCGGTAGCCAAACAACAAGCTGCCCTGACCTGCCCTGACCTGTTTCTCTGGCCATTGGTTCACTTTGTGTAATTCACCACAATCATCTGAAGACTGAAGGTGCTTCATTTTGTCATTTGACTGTTTGATTATTTTACTATGATTATTAATATGTTTTTGTTGTTGTTGTCTTGGACGAAGGAACAAAGACCTCAGCGCTCAGCTGAAAGGTTCAGACTTTGGAACTTTCTGACAGCAGATGTGCAAATATTTCTCATTAGATAGCTGACCTTTACCTTGGACTTCCAGTTATTCATCTCAGGTATTAAGCCAGAATGGTCCAAAAAGTCCCAGTTCTCAAGTGTTCTTCCTTGAAAAGTAAAATTTTGGTGTGGGTGTGTGTGAGTTGTCAACAGTCAAAGTGTTACCTGCTGTGAATCTGCAGCTCAGAGGCTGATTATTGTTCTGCCTGTTTCAACGACAGAAATAAGTAAAAGAGTTAACAATCATTTCGTGTTTTATTAACACCACTTTTTCTTCTTTTGGAGCTGCATTCTCTCAAACTCTGAAATTCAACTCATGTCTACCAATGCTGATACACTTATACGCTAACTATCTGTAACTACTTCTCACCACCCACCATCAAACTAAATAAGGACTTCTTGTACATACTGACCATGACATGATCTGATCCTGAAGCAAATCATAGGCAAAAACCACACTTGTAATGTCTAAAGCTACATGTCTAAATTTGGTAAAAGAAGCGTTTCCTTTGTGTTTTCATTGACGTTTCCTGGCTGAGATGACACTTAGACACACACACATAGCCCAGAGGTTGCAACGTACCTTTTTACTGCAGGATCATTGCATTAATTATTCTCATTAGTTGCTTTAATTTTAAAATATTTTTTACTTTTTTCGCTACATTTACACCTCTTGAAAAAATGTTTTTAATAGGACTCTTACATGTGTAATACACATGTATATGTACAAGTTTGGATGCTTACTTACATAATATCAATGTGATGACAAGCTTCGGGATGAATAAATATATACTACTACTACAACAACAAATAATAATAATAATAATAATAATAATGATAATAATTTATTTTTTATGTAATGTGTGTACAATACAAACAGAGATACGTATTTAAATGGGATAGACCTACATTGATGTATGAAATAAAGGGAACACTTAAACAACACAATGTAACTCCAAGTCAGTCACACTTCTGTGAAATCAAACTGTCCACTTAGGAAGCAACACTGACTGACAATCAATTTCACATGCTGTTGTGCAAATGGAATAGACAACAGGTGGAAATTATAGGCAATTAGCAAGACACCCCCAATAAAGGAGTGGTTCTGCAGGTGGTGACCACAGACCACTTCTCAGTTCCTATGCTTTTTGGCTGATGTTTTGGTCACTTTTGAATGCTGGCGGTGCTTTCACTCTAGTGGTAGCATGAGACAGAGTCTACAACCCACACAAGTGGCTCAAGTAGTGCAGCTCATCCAGGATGGCACATCAATGCGAGCTGTGGCAAGAAGGTTTGCTGTGTCTGTAAGCGTAGTGTCCAGAGCATGTAGGCACTACCAGGAGACAGGCCAGTACATCAGGAGATGTGGAGGAGGCTGTAGGAGGGCAACAACCCAGCAGCAGGACCGCTATCTCCGCCTTTGTGCAAGGAGGAACAGGAGGAGCACTGCCAGAGCCCTGCAAAATGACCTCCAGCAGGCCACAAATGTGCATGTCTCTGCTCAAACGGTCAGAAACAGACTCCATGAGGGTGGTATGAGGGCCCCACGTCCACAGGTGGGGGTTGTGCTTACAGCCCAACACTGTGCAGGACGTTTGGCATTTGCCAGAGAACACCAAGATTGGCAAATTCGCCACTGGCGCCCTGTGCTCTTCACAGATGAAAGCAGGTTCACACTGAGCACATGTGACAGACGTGACAGAGTCTGGAGACGCCGTGGAGAACGTTCTGCTGCCTGCAACATCCTCCAGCATGACCGGTTTGGCAGTGGGTCAGTAATGGTGTGGGGTGGCATTTCTTTGGGGGGCCGCACAGCCCTCCATGTGCTCGCCAGAGGTAGCCTGACTGCCATTAGGTACCGAGATGAGATCCTCAGACCCATTGTGAGACCATATGCTGGTGCGGTTGGCCCTGGGTTCCTCCTAATGCAAGACAATGCAAGACCTCATGGGGCTGGAGTGTGTCAGCAGTTCCTGCAAGATGAAGGCATTGATGCTATGGACTGTCCCGCCCGTTCCCCAGATCTGAATCCAATTGAGCACATCTGGGACATCATGTCTCGCTCCATCCACCAACGCCACGTTGCACCACAGACTGTCCAGGAGTTGGTGGATGCTTTAGTCCAGGTCTGGGAGAAGATCCCTCAGGAGACTATCCGCCACCTCATGAGGAGCATGCCCAGGCGTTGTAGGGAGGTCATACAGGCATGTGGAGGCCACACACACTACCGAGCCTCATTTTGACTTGTTTTAAGGACATTACATCAAAGTTGGATCAGCCTGTAGTGTGTTATTCCACTTTAATTTTGAGTGTGACTCCAAATCCAGACCTCCATGGCTTAATAAATTTGATTTCCATTGATAATTTTTGTGTGATTTTGTTGTCAGCACATTCAACTATGTAAAGAACAAAGTATTTAATAAGAATATTTCATTCATTCAGATCTACGATGTGTTATTTTAGTGTTCCCTTTATTTTTTGAGCAGTGTATATTCCACATATGTGCATTTGCTGATGAGAAAATCCAGGCTGGCCGGCGGGCCTGTTAGTAATCAGAGTCTCAATGAGCATCCAAAATCTGAAGCGCCAGACTCAGCTCATACTCAACAGTGACAACAGCGCGCAGAGCGATGAGATTCATTTCGTCTTCACAGCTCGTTAAAATTTCTGTACATCAGAGAAACCACTGCAACAATCAGCCATGTGAATTAAAGTACTTATTGTATGTGTTTATCAAGTTTAGCATTAGCAGAGAGTCACCGGGGAGCACTTGCTTGTTTGAAAACCTCATCAAGAAATATTAATTTATTTATAGACTTTTAAAAGTTAACATACACTACCCGAATATTTGTAAATGTTTAGGAAACCGCTAAGAAGAAATTGAGTTAATATAATTTTTTCTTAAGAGTTCACTTGTCTAGGTTGATTGGTTATTCTAAATTGCCCATAGGAGTGTGATGAACAACCACTCACACTCAGACCTACGGACAGTTTAGAGTTACCAATTTACCCAAACATGCATGTATTTGGATGGTGGGAGGAAACCGGAGTACCCAGAGGAAACCCACGCTGGCACGGGGAGAACATGCCAACTCCGCACAGAAAGGCCCCAGGCCCGGGAACCAAACCCCCCCGGGAACCGAACCTTCTTATTGTGGGGCAACAGCACTAACCACTATGCCGCCGTGCTGCCCAGTTCCACACATCCTCATCAGACAGTATTATCAGTGGGAGGGGTGATTTTGGTAATCTGAAATTAGATTAAACATAACTTTCTCCACAGAAGAATCCATGTCCCAAGGCGAGGTAATGAAAGCCAGAGGACAGAAAATCTTGGCTGTAGTGATGTCACGTGGTTTTTGAGGGGTAAACATTATCGGTCTTCCAGACAGCTCGGTTTGTGCGAGTTACTCACTCTGATTGTCTATCAGGTTTCTTATGAAGCTCATAATTATAAAAGTATCGAAAGGGAGATCTATGCAAAGACTGTGGTTTGCTTTGATCAATGTAATTTGCTCTCTCTCTGAGCAGGGTGACAATTTGTGTAAGTATTTGGAACAGGAAAAAGCAGCAAGAAGACCTCACAGCAAAATGCTATTAATCATCAGTGGGATTTCAAATTGTGCAACAGATAAATATTTACTGAGCTGAATGTTCTCAGTCCTTCACATGTGATGAGAGGCAGAGATGAAGTATGAGCAGTTTAAAAACTTGGGTATTGAGGGTAAGACAATGCAGACTGAAGCTGTGCATCTATAAACAGATCTGATCCACTGGCCAAAATAATACCATTAGTTGATTTAAATCCCAGTGGATAGAAAAAACTGAGAACAACAATATGACAAGTATCTGTGGGAGCACAGCAATGAAACCAAAGACACAATGTGAAGCAACACAGTTCTCTGATGTATCGCATTCATTCTTCCACATACAGACTTCACTGGAGAGATCGCCATGATATTAAGGTATTCATGGGCCAAAAGATGATGCTTGACTTTTGTGTTATCCATACAGTCTATAAAATGGGGTACAGACTCGGGATCTGTAAAGTGAAGAACCTTGAAGACTATGGGAAAATGTCCCTCCTCCTCCTCCCTTTATTTATTAGCACAGTACACTTTTTCTAATGGGATTATTGTCTCAGTCTGTAGTTTCAAGTCTTCAGTACAATGTGATGTTCATTTTTAAATGATTTAGAGGATGATAGACCAGAAAGCAAGGCATGGATCGGGGGCGTAGCTACTGTGTGATTGACAGACTCTAACACTAGGGATGAACAAGTACACCACTATCTATATCTGTATCTGTTCAACAATCTACATTATCTGCATCTGTATTCATACTCGGAAGGGGCGGGACTTAAACCAGAAGTGGGTGTGGTTTATACGAAAGTTGTATTTTTAGGCCTGAAATTGATATGGGTTTATCATATTTATTGTAAGCCTCAATATATCAATATATTTTTATTTACAGCTTAATTTGTATTACACCAAGGTAAGAAGAGCGAGCTGATAGAAAAAAAAACCTGACCGTTGAAGAAACAGCGAGAAAGAGAAATGTGACGTGGGCTGCATGCAGCCCTGTCTCGTCACACAAGCGCCGCTTATGTTACGAATCAAGTTTTCACGTCATAACCCCATAAAATGGGGTAGATTTGAAACGTTTGGGTTATCATTATTTTAAAATGATGATGTAGTAGTGTGGATGTAGCCTAATTTTTTATCGCTATTAGGTTAAATGATGATCTTACCGGGGGACTCGATCAGGTAGTTGTAAATATCGATGTATGTCACCTCCGGCCATTCAGTCGGATCATTTCTCCATGAAAATGAGGGCAAGGAGAAGGGGCAATGAGAAAGACCTACATATGTGAGTTTTTCATTGTACCGTTTTTTCTCCAGTACAGCTAGCATGTTAAAATATTCATTTGACATGTTGAAATAATGTTTTAAGCGAACTACTGGACAGTGTACTTTAAATTGTGCCGCCGATTGTTTTCCCCTCCAGTGGGCGTGGCTTTCGGAGTATAACACGTATTGCTATGTCTCTATAACAGGACACCCTGAGACGTACTTCAGCCTGAGCACGGATATTGACTCGTATTACTCGTATGGTACTCATACTCATCAAAATTGCTATATCCGTACCGGATACTCGTTTCAGCCGAGTATCCGACTCAACCCTATCTACCACCCAATCAGGATAAAGTACAGAATACGTCAGATCCAGCCCTTACTCCTCCTCAGCTACTCCTTCTCCTGTGATTTCTACAGGTTTCAAAAAAAACAAGATGGCCTCAGATCAGTAGCTCACAGATCACCTAATTTCTAACTCTAGTTCAACATCTACTTTGAGTATTTGGGATCACATTTAGCACTACTTTGTATAACTGTGAACTTTTGATTTAGTTAACCTATTCCATTATGTGCCTATTCCATCACTGTCAGATGTGATGATCAGCAGAACAGCGCTGTGACAGCTGACTGACCATGAATCGTGGTCATGCATTCATAACCCAAGAACATGCAAAGCAAACTGTTTTCATGAGTCTGATTAACCAGGCTCAGAACTACGGGTGGAGGGTCAGATGCTCTCATTTGCCAACGCCTTTGATGCCATTTCCGTTGTCGGCTACTGAAGGCAGACGGTCTCACAGACAGTCCCTCTGTGTTCCAGGGCCTGACAGTAAACCTGCTGTGTCTGAGCCGTGAAACCTGATCAACTACAAAAAAAACAATGAACTAACACAGACTCCTTGCCAGCATTGAGACGTGTTGATGTGATGTTTTCAGAAGTGAAACATATCCAAAGCATGTGGGCAGATATTGGTCTGTATGTTCGTTATTACAGGGCAAACAGAGCAGCCATGATAGAAGCTGAAGATGAAACCTTGTCATTCTGATCTGGTCTGTAGTTTTTCCATTGTAACATGTAACTGAGAAACTGAGCCAATTGAACAAAGGACACAACACAGTGTAAAAGAAGTAAAATTGATAAAAGTAATACCTGTATGATATGGTCAATCTCTCCAACCCAATTCAAAATGATCAAGCAGGAATGTGATTTGCAATTAATCATTTAATACTATCTTTTAATGTGTAAACTGGTGGTAATTATTAAAAATAAAATCAATAAAATCAATATCATTGAACATTAGCAGGATTGATCAGCTGTCAAATACAGGTTTCCCTGATTGTTTTCAGAGTCTGAACTGCTGGGCATTAATTTCTGAGAAAACGCACTACTACCCACAACCCCACTTGGTATCTGCCAGTGCTGGCAAGTGAGTGAATCTCCCTCACTTTGTATTGTTGGCAGCATGCAAACACAGTCATGTGACATGCTGCAGGAAGCAGCAGTCCTTTAGCCCAAATCCAAACAAGCACGTTAAGTTTCTGATCAAACATTTAATGAAAACACAGCCTCTGATTAAAGATGTGTTTTTTCTCAGTAGAATCATTTCATGTACGAAGTCGGCTTTGTTTGCAGGGAGGGCTAAACATGTTGCCATTGGCTACAGGATTCATCGACAACATCTGTGTGTATCCACCCAATCAGCACCAGATGATTGTTTGGGATCTTTCCTCAGAAACACTACCAGGCTTCTCCTGTGTATGTGTGGTGTGTGTCTGCGTAGTAATCACATGAGATCAGGCTTTCTCTGTCCAAATCTATTAAGCTATTATAGCCGAATAGTCAGCCATTTATTTCTGATTCAGTGGAAAATTCAACATTAAGCTAAACTCCACAGGTTAAAGGCTGCAGGTGCTGCAGTGGAAGAACTGTACATCACTGAAACACAAAACATGAAAAATAAATAAATAAAAACTCTGAACAGACTGAGGTCAAGGTAACATTATACAGCCAAAGCCATCAGCTCAGGCTATGAGAACAAAACCAAACCTTCCTGTAGAAAACTACAGGAATGACATTTCCCAACTCATGTTTCGAGTTAAAAAAAACAACTATTTTTTCTGTCCACTGTATCATCCCAGTCCTGAGTAATGTTTAGATTGTTGCTAATAATTCTCCAATAAACTCTACCACCTTTAAATCACTGCACAGGTTTTACTCTGAGAGTAGCGAGGTAGCTCAGTCAGCAGATGGTAACATCAACAGCCAAAGCTTTCAGGTGTCTTCTGAACAGATTCAAACACTCCAGCAGTGTCTTTATGTTCACAGACAATGAAACCAGGCAGGCAGGAGGAAACAGAGCTGAAATGACTTTATTAGTAAGAAGATGTTGGCCACTGCTTCAGTGAAGGAATGCCCCGCTGTAAGGACTTCTGCTTGTTAAGTTGGATATATGGCTGTGTAGGCCTGAAATCTGCACTGCAGCTACGTGGGTTATAAGCACCCTCATACACAAACCAATAAAACTGTCACAATTTAATGGGAAGATTAATGCCTTTCAAACTGCTGAAAGAAATATGAGGTAATCTGACTCCTCTGTCCCAGTCAAAACATGCCCAACACGAGGGCAACCCACATCCTGCCATGATGAATAGGGACCTTTTGCCTCTCCAAGTCATAATATGCTCCACAAAACATATTTTTGTCACCATAAACTGGATGTAATGTTGATTTTAGCCACAAAAGTTGCATCTGTTGGCACATAATATGCCATGTCCTTCATTGGTCTGTGTATGTGGATTCAGATAGTTTATACTTCATCAAGGCCCAGTGGAACATAGTTGCCAAGAAGGACTGATACCTACAGGAAATGGTGACTTAACAGTAGAACTTAACTGCAGAAAACTGATAAAAAGACACCCTAAACAGGATATTAAACAGCTAATAAACATTTAGAGGCATGTATGTTTCCCTTTAAATCCTTTCCAGGCATCTTGAAGAAAATGATTGTTTGAATTTCCATGGGCAGTTGAATGTGTGCTGTCAACCACATCTGATGCAAGTGACTCGTGGAGGTGAGGTAATATTGTGTCATTACACTCGTAATTTGGGGAAATACGAGGGACCCCTGAGTGCTCCACATGAACCATGTGTGACTGAACCATTCATGCATGAAATACAGCAAATTTCTCTCTTC
Organism: Remorina albescens; assembly: GCA_034769265.1. Taxonomy (NCBI): domain Eukaryota; kingdom Metazoa; phylum Chordata; class Actinopteri; order Carangiformes; family Echeneidae; genus Remorina; species Remorina albescens. Next base: position 2,519,203 of record CM068485.1, on the reverse strand, counting down.
CGCTATTTATGGTCACTTCTAAGGAAACCCTGCAGCTCCTATTGCTTCATGCGAAAACCTCCATGAAAAAAAAAAAAAATGAAATGATGAACATAATTTACCTGTTATCTTTGGCGGTCAAAGTGGTTGCTGATAAATGCAAATGGCTCAATACTCATGTGGACCCAGGTTTCTGGCTTTGATTTACCAGCCTGATTTGGAAAGAAAATATCCACAATTCCAACACACTCTCCCACACCCTGACATTTTTTAACCGTTCAGCTGCACAAGATAACAAATAATCATTTCATCATTACATAAACACCAATATATTTACATGGATAAATAAATACGTGAACTATATGAATAAATAAAATTCTGTTATAAATACAAAAAATAATGAATGCATTAATAGGAACATTATACATGTCATCAATTTGTTTTAGTTTATGTTATTTTTAATCTATTTATCTGTTTCTGTACATTTTTTGCATGTAGTATTTCTGTGTTTGATTCTTTCTTTTTTTGATGACACCAATTTAATTCGAAAGTCAACAGAGCAAAATAAAGTAAGAGCACAAATTGAAGTATTTTTTAATGTAAATATATACAAATTTATAAATAAAATGAAGACTTTATGTCTGTATCCTGAATTATCAAAATAGATTTATACTGTTTAATTTTTTTTTTATTTTTAAATGTGTTTTTTAAAATCATTTTTGTTCATTAATTTGTTCATTTTTCTTAATTTTAAGTTCACTGTAGAATGGCCAGAGAAAAATAAATAAAAAACTGAAAAAAGTCAATGTTAAGAAATAAAATGAGAACTTAATATCTGTCTGCCGATTCACAAACATTGATTTATTCATGTAGTTATGCGTGCATTTGTATGTATTTCTACATTTATAGAATTTATTTCTGCATTTAAACACACTGATGATTCAGTCATAATTTGACCTCCACAGTATGCCCCAACTTAACTGTCACTTTCAAAGTTTTTTTTCTCATAATAAAAATAATAATTTATGCTCTTATTTCCTTTTTGTCTTTATGTGGATTCATTTTTCAGCTCAAGGCTAACATGTGGAATGTGATGTAGTTTCTACAAGCATCCAACAGAGGTCAATAAAAGCCAGAAATTTTTAATACCTGATTTTAATGTTAATGCATTAAACAACTCAAATGTGCATGCTGGTGGCTGTTGGAAACAACACTCTTGCTGGTTTTCAGTTCACGTTCACAGAGAGGAAACCTGGAGAGAACCTGATGTGAACAAGAAAGGATAGGAATATTTCAACACAAAAGCAAAAATGGTTTTAACTTTCACTTAGGCTTCAGTCAAGGACATGAAAATGGTAATGAATTCAGTTTTGGATTCTTAGTTGCTGGTAAACCCACCATAAATCTATGTTTAAAAGGAACCAGCTTGTGTCTGAATGCAATCCTCTATGTATGGATGAAGGCATGAAAGTCCTCACTGTGATCTGGATTGGTTTTAAGAGTGGGAAATGGGAAGTCAGAACACACTTGCCCCCCGCACCATGATGAGAGCCACCTGTAGAGGTAGAAGAACCGTGATCTTTCATACATGTATAGGTTCCAAAGTAGAGTGTTAAAGTCCAACATAAAAACCGTCTTTGAAGGCCTCACTACAGAACTCAGTAGTTAGTGCCTCGGGCCTTGCACAGAGCCATTCATTCATTCATCTTCAACCGCTTATCTGTTTCCGGGTTGTGGGGGTTCCTGGAGCCAATCCCAGCTCACACTGGGCGAGGGCGGGGTACACCCTGGACAGGTCGCCAGTTCATCACAGGGCCAACACAGAGAGACGGACAGAGACAAACAACCACTCACACTTATACTCAAGACCTACAAACAATTTAAAGTCACCAATTAACTCAAAAAATGCATGGACGGTGGGAGGTATGTGTGTGTGTGTGTATGTGCTGCAGACTCCTCTGATGTGCGAGTAGTTTATCAACTGACATGGACAAACAAACACACACACACACACATTCGTCACTTGTCCTAGGGTTTTGAGAAAAACCCAGCAAATTATATATCAAAACATGCCACTCTGTCTTGATTAGTGTGCTATGTATTTTCTCAACTGGATACACATTTTTGGTGGTTTTTCAAATCTGCACTACTTTCCCATACTTACAGCACCAGACTGCGTTCAAATTGTAAAATACTGACAAAAGTCTTGTCTATTCATCACAGTTTAACAATTTTATATCTTTTATACTTTTTGGGCAGCAAATGTTCCAGTATCATGCTCAATTTTGACAAATTTTCAGTTTATAATGAGCGTGTATTGCATGGAGAGTGCAAAGTTATAGTGATGTTTAGTTTTGCTAGAGAGGAGGGCTTATCTGAAAAAATATATTACAAAGTCATCCTCACGAGCAAATAGGTTGAGCTAGCCACAACATTTATTCCATAGTAGTAGAAATTCTTGTCCTGTTTCAGACAATGTGACTGCTTTACCGTGAGTACAGCAGAATTTGATCTGTGAGCCTCTGAAGGACATGTCCACCATCTATTTCTCCAGTTCGCTCCAATACACTTTCTCAGGAGAAAAGCAGAACTGTCTGATTTTTACATCTTGTCCACATTTTAGGCTCTAGAAACACCAAAAACCATGCATCGCTTCAGGAACTTGTTGTAGCGATCACCGTCTGGTCAGTTTTCTGACAGGAGTTACTGTTTTGTAATAAGCAGCTTGAGGGCTTCACTGAGCCAAAAATTCAGCTCGGTTTGGGCTCTCTGCATCTGCTCTCAGGGGTTTGACACAGCAACCCTGGAGCTACAGGTGACTGCTGCAAGCGTGTGCTTGCTTGTGTGTGTGTTTGTGTGTTTGGGTGTGTGTGTGTGTGTGTGTGTGTGCGTGCGTGCGTGCGTGCTGCATGTGCAGACTCTGATATGACAGTAGTTTATCAAATGACATGGATGGACACACAGACACACAGACACACATACATGCACACACACAGACATACACATACAAAAATAGACAAATGCACCCATATACATAAACACACACAAATATTCAGACACTCAAACAGATTTATAAGCAGTTTGTTGGTTAAACCTACAGTGCTGCCTAATATTTAATAAACTGAACATATTTTTCATAAATTAATACAAATGTATCGGTAAGAAAAATGTGGTGGAGCATAAATTCAATAATAAAAGTAAATAATAGTAATATTAATAGGAAAGTGGAAGTACTTCAGAATTGTAATTAAGTTTCACATTTCTTTGGAATTCTGTTCTTTGCTTTGAAGTGGTGATGAGAAAGTTCCCTGCTTCCTGTAGTTTTTACACCTGTGTCTCATCTTCTCTTTGGTGCTAGACGTTCTTTCTAATTTATATAATCTCTGGCAATAAATGTTTTTTTGTCTATCTTTGGGCAATAAATGCTCAGTGCAAAAGTCAAGATGGGAGCAATTATGGTTACACTACATGCTATAGAGAAACTAAAAATTACCTTAAAAACATAAAAATGTAATTGAGCAGATTTTCCCTTAGAGACTGAGGTTAACCTCAATCCCTAGTGTTAACACTGTTCTGCTTGGAGGCCAGTTTTATTCCACTTCACAGATGAATATTTGCAGTGTCCAGAATGGCATGGCGTAGCTGTCCTCAGTGCCTGACAAAGGTTCACAAAGGGGGAACGACACGTTTTTCCTCTACTGTGACATTTCCACAGCTGAATGATCCAGCTTCTCTATAATTAGCAAACTGTAGCAGAACTGGTCATCTAGAGACGCTGTATAGTTTTTCCATTAGAGAATCACTTTGACAAGTGAGGCCTGAGGAGCAGTAAAACTATTGTCGTGTGCTATTAACCAGCAAGTGTTGTAAATGAAATGCCCAAATGGCGCTCATTAGTGGTTGCTCCCACGCTGGCCATCACAGAGGACAGCAGCTTTACAGCCACACCTCCTCACCAGGAGGCAAACAAGCTGGGTGCAGGAGCAGTCGTTGGATTTAAACATTTACATGATTACAATCCACTAATTACCCATAGAAACTGGGCCCAGGCCTCATGATGCATGGGATGGCTGTGAAAATGCATTCCTTGTGAGAAAATAACTCAGTTCTCTGAACGCCAGCTCATGACAGGCTGCAAAAAAGCTCCTCTGACTCTGCCAAAGTTGTTATACAGTTGCTCAAATGCCTTCAGAGGCCTAAATTCTGCTGTTAACTGTGGAGCTGAATTTATTACAACCAGTCATATTAAGTAGCTGCTGGAATGTCAAATAACTGAGCAAAAAATAAATCAACCCTTTGGAATTACTTGTTTTTTCATTGCTCATATTAATGTGTTTTATAGGTGGTATTTAAGGTATATAAATAGGTAGTATATTTTAGAATGTTAATATAGTTTATTGCAGTGCCAAGATATAGAGACATACAGAGATGAACAAGCACTCACACTCACGGGCAATTTAGAATAAGTGGCACAGGAGAAACATGCAAACTCCACACAGAAAGGTGGGAATCTAACCCACCTGTTGTTGTGAGGCAACAGGGCTAACCACTATGCCGCCACGTTACCCGGCAATAATTAGAGACATGTTCAAATATAAATGTTGTCCAAAGGGCTAAGTTACTTTTTCTTTCCACTGAATTTAGCTATACAATATTTACCTGTGTGCTCTGTATATTCTAAAATGAATGGAATTTTACTCAGATCTGCAAATGTATCTCGTCACGCATCTGTGATGGTCCAAGGCCAGAAGTCTCTTTTGGATTTTCAGACATAATACTGTTATTGAGTTCGAAGTAAACAAGAAACTTGTCCTACAAAAAAATAAATAAAAGGACCAGACTCAGTGACTAATTCCCTAAACTTAACAACAACCTTGCGACCTGCCGTATGTGCCCTAAAGATAACTATATCTAACTAGCCCAGTGAGCAGTGATAACTAACATGTCTTTGGGGTCATCAGGTGGGAACCTCCTTTCACCGGTGTTTCATCTAGTTGGTCCCACGACACCTCCAGGAGGCTAGACAGTGATCACTGGCGTCCCAGAGTCACCCCCCTAATGCCAGCTATCACCGCTCCTCACACCAAGACAATTATCTCCTTTACTTTGCCTATGCTACCACAAACAGCACTATCGTCAACTACTCCAACCTCTCACCAACTGCACCAGTAAAAGCGGGGTGGGGTTACAAACTCTGGTCTGGGTAGGGGGGAGAAATAGAAGAGGTGGAGATAATGATAAAAGTAGGGATGGGATACTGACCCTGGTTCAGGTAGGGGGTAATGAAAGTATAGAGGGTGCAGGAGGTGGAGGCAGGACAAGATACACTAGCAGATTCAGCAAACAAACTCACCTAAACAGTCATATAATCAGAGATACAGACATAACACAAGCCAAATCAAGACGATACAGGCCAACTCATCTGGACTAACCACATGGTCTCAAAGAGGCTCACACAGGCCACACCCTCCACTTAAATACACTTCCTCCTCCTGCATTTCTTCCTTGCTTCTCCCAAGAGTCTGTCTATCCTAAGTGCTCCCCCTGCTGGGCCCCCAGCTACTATTACTTCTTCTAATCCAAATCCACTGACTGGATCTTACTGCCTCATCCGACATTTCCTTCACTATTTTCCTCACACTCTGTCCCCTTCCTCCTAACTCCCTCAACAAAGAGACAACAGACCTTGCAACAAATCCTCTACATCCTACATCCACTGGACAAATCCTAACTTTCCATCCTTGCTGCTCAGCCCCTAAGTCTACATACCTAAACTTTTTCATTTCATAGGCTTCTACAACTGAATCCTCCCACGGTCAGCTCTATGAAATAAACTCTCGTTCTACTCCTAGACCACAAAATTATATCAGACCTTAGCTTTGTACAGGCTATTTCCTGGGGAACAACAAGCTTTCCTCCTAAATCTACCTGTATCTCCCAATCACAAGCATCCTCTAAGCTGCCTTGCCTCCTTGTTGTCTTATTAACTTTCTCGTCCTCTTGAACAAAGTGAATTGCAACTCTCTTTGTCTTAGACCCTCCTAAATTTGCCTGCCTCCATATATCTTCAATGCCTGCAGCTAAGCTTTTTAAAACTTGGTTATGTCGCCACGCATACCGTCCTTGTGACAGACTAACCTTACAACCTGACAAGAGGTGCTTTAGAGTTGCAGTACCTGAACACAACGAACATAGCGGGTCTCCATTTACCCAGAGTTTTAGGTTCTGGGGAGTTGGCAATACATCATATGTTGCCCCTATCAAAAATCTAATACTACTTTCCTCCATACTCCACAGCTCTTTCCAACTAAGCTTTTTCTTCTCTGCACCTTCCCAGTTCAACCACTGTCCCTGCTTAGCCTGAGCCACTGCCTTTGCACTCCTTAATATTTCCTCCTGTCTACAAACCTGCTCCACAACTAGCTTTCCTCTTCTCTTTGGGACCTGCTGTACTCCACACCGGTTTGCCTGGGCCAAGCCCCAAGCCTCCCTGGCCTATTTGCACATTACCCACAATCTCTGTATGCCTAAGAGTTGCTTTCGCTTCCTGCACTACCATTCTTGGATTCCATTTTCTCCCCTTGGTTGGGTTTGGAACCACCTTACTAACAACCACATCTTTACTCCCAGATAGCAGGAGCTCTGTCCTAACCTTAGTACATTTAAACTCCTCCACTAGACTAGATACTGGGAGCTGAAGTATGCCTTTCCCATACAGTGCCACAGTACTTAAACATCTAGGAACACCTAGCCACTTCCTAATGTAAAAACTAACTAATCTTTCCATTTTCTCTGCAGCAGATAATGGAATCTCATATACAGACAGTGGACACATTAACCTGGGAAATAATCCAAACTGAAAACACCACAGCTTCAACTTTCCTGGAAGCCCTGATTTATCTATTCTATCCAGTCCCTCAGCAACATCCTTCTGAAACTGCACTACCTGTTCTCCATCATGCAAGTCTGCCTTGTACCACCTACCTAGACTCTTTACAGATTTTTCCCTTATTATTGGAATTTCCTCTTCATCTATTATAAACTTTCTATCACTTAATCTCCCTCTACTTATTGAGATACTTTTGGACTTACTAGCCTTGATTTTCATACTAGCCCACTTTAAGTTTTTATTAAGTCTCTCAAGTACTCTTTTCATACATGGCACCATTGTAGTCACCAGCGTCATATCATCCATGTAGGCCCTAATTGGTGTAAGGCGCATCCCATCCTGCCGCCTCTCTCCACCTACAACCCACTTAAAAGCTCTAATAATTACCTCCATCGCCATTGTGAATGCTAATGGAGAAATCATACACCCTGCCATAATGCCTATTTCCAGCCTTTGCCAACCTGCTGTAAACCCTGTAAAGAGACAGGAATGCAAACTCAGTTTTATGTTGTCGTCAGCCATCGTTTTGAAACAGAAAAGTAAAGTAAGGTCATATCTAAGTAAAAACAAAAGTACCACAAATGCCTTTACTGCCCTGATTTGACCAGAGTTTGTGTATTTTTTTCTAATCAAATACTTAGGACATCCTCCAACCATTCAAAAATCATCCTTTTGTTAACCTTAGTTTTATTTGTGCATGTGTGTCCTCCCCAAACCATAAGCCAGGTTTTAAGTAAAACTAAGGCAAAGCAATATGACTACACAAGAAAAAATATTTTACTGTATACTATAAAATCTGGAATGGGGAAGTGAGGTGCAACGCACAGGTCTTGTACCTGGTGAGACGTAGGAGGAGTCCGGCCAGGAGGCATGCCACAGAGCCCAGTCCCTCCATGTACCAAGCCATCCCAATCCTGGATGAGTAGTTCCACAGCAGTGGATTAAGTGGCCCCAAGCCAGCAGACGGAGCAAGTGACTGCAGTTTGACCAGGATCTGTCCCACATCGTCCATGAAACAGCCAAGGGTAAGGTTGGCAGTCGACTCCAAACCTTAACAAGTATCATCATCAGCCATGCCTCAGAGAGATTTGGCCAGATTGGGAAACATCCAGACCACCTCATACACAATGAACTGCAGGGCCACCAAAATACACCAACTGAGTCAGGAGCTTCATGCCCTCAAGAAACGGTACAAGAAGTCTACTGATGAGGTGAAGCAGTCATTGGGAGAATTTCAAAACATCCTGCGGAAGAAGCTGATGGCAAAGGACGCGGGAAAGAGAGGGAGCCAGGAAGCGAGCAGCCTTCATTTCCAACCCCTTTGACTTCATGAAATGACTGCTTGGGGATAGGCACAGTGGTTGTCTCGAGGGCTCAACAGAGCAAGTGATTTGCTTCCTCCAAGACACCTTGAGTGATCCAGTGAGGGAACAAGACCGAGGCACCAATACAGCCCTCATCAACCCTATCTTCCCAACAACCGAGTTCAATCAGAATGAACAAATTCTGAAGAAGGTTGGAGAGGCCATCAAGGCAGGTCAATCAGCATCTACCCCAGGCCCCAGTGGTGCACCCTACCTCATCTATGAGTGCTGCCCAGAGCTTCTCCGTCACCTGTGGAAGATCTTAAAAGTGATCTGACAAAGAGGGAGGGTTGACAAAAGAGACAAAAGCGCTGGTGGGCACTGTGGTAACTGGCAGAGCAAGTTTGGTTTACTTACATTCTCTCTGCAAGGTCCTCACTGGACACATTGGATTTTATGTTTTCAAAATCTTAATAGGCAAAGGAAGATATGCTGTAATAGGGCAGCACAGAGGTATAGTGGTTAGTGCTATGGCCTCACTGCGTGGGTTTCCTCTGGATAGTCTGGTTTCATCCCACAGTCCAAAGACATGCATGTCTAGGTTGATTTCTGACTTTAAATTCTCCGTAGGTCTGAGAATGAGTGTGAGCGGTTGTTCATCACTGTCTGTCTATATGTGTTGACACTGCTATGGACTGGCAACCTGTCAAGGGAGAACACCATCCTCACTCAATGTGAGCTGGAATTGGCTCCAGTCCTCCACTAGTTCCAGCAACCCCCATGACCCAGAAATGGATAAGCAGTAGAAGGTGTTTGCACAAGGAAACAGCTGCTTGGACTGCGGACAATGGGGCAAGGCAGCACTGTTCACCACATTTCAGAAGAACTATGGAGACGCTACCAGGGAAGCAGGGCCGGAGGAAAGTTGAAGGCCAGGCTCCTGGAGAAGCTCCTGGAGAAACTTTTGATGGAGTGACGAACTATTTCCAGGACAACGAAACAGCAGAAAGGTACTTCGATCAAAATATTGAACCGTCACTTTCAGCTGGTTGGGATGGAAAGGACAAATGAGAGGCAAGCAGGTGAGAATGAGCGATAGAGCTGATTCATTATGAACAATATATGCTCGTGAACATGAACATTGAACATATAAACTTACCTATGGGTAAAGAATGGGGAATAACTGTCAACACTTCTTGGACCGACAAGCACATGACATGTGCAAAGTGAACTGTTGAAGCTTTCAGTCATGAAGGATAAAATAATATATGAAATGTAATTTATAATTAATATAGGCTACAATTAATTTCTAGTGTGTGTAGAGTGTTAGTGTAAACTATGATGTATGTAAACTATGATGTATTTCAGTTTATTGAAATTCTTATTTCTCTTGTCTTTTATGACTTCCAAATATTAGTTTAATGGATTATAAAATAAGTAGAAATAAAGTAGCCTACAGTGGCCTACAGTGCCTGTGTTAAGTTTTGTATGTGGAGGTCTAGTAATTGAGTTTGGCTTTCTTAAATCGGCGTAACACTTTTGTGACAAAACAAAACTATGTCTAAATTGATGTTTGTGTGTTTATGTGTGAAGATGTGTTTATATGTAGTTGTCAAGTGTAATTTGTTTTGCTCCGAAATTACATCTGTCAAATGGAAACATCTGAATAACCTAGATTCATCAAATGTCATATAAATTGCCTAAGAAAGGTCTTCGGATAGCCCATATCAATATATGTAGTATCAGGAATAAACTGACAGAAATTTTGCATATTTTATCTTCAAATAATCTATATATACTAGCGGTATCCGAGACTCATTTAGATTCTACATTTGAGGATGCATCTTTAATGATACACAGATATAATATCTTCAGAAATGACAGGAATGCTTATCTCCCGGGGGGGGGTGTGGCATGTTACATTCAAAGTCATTTACCTGTCAAAGTAAGACAAGATCTAATGGTACTGGATATTGAAGTTCACTGGCTGCAAGTTTGTTTAAAACATCTAAAACCAATATTAATAGGTTGTTTTTATAGAACTCCCAACACTAATATGCTGTACTTAGATTAAGTGTGTGGTATGCTAGAACAAGTTAGTTTTACAAGGAATTAAATTTATTTATTTTTTTGTTCTAAGGTTATATCGGTGCCTATTGGTTGTAGCGACCATTATTTAATAGCAATTGTCAGAAAAACTAAGGTGCCTAAGCAAGGTTCGAAAATAATCAGAAAAAGGTCATATAAATGGTTTGATCAAGAAAAATATATTAAAGATATTATAAATGCCGAATGGTCTAATGTATTTTTACAAATTGATCCTGAAAAGGCATTTAGTGTTTTCAATGAAATTTTAATGGAGATTGTTGACTTTCATGCTCCAATAAAGAAATTTACAGTGAAGAATGCCAATACCCTGTGGTTAGATGAGGAACTCAAAGAATATATGAAAGAAAGAGATCAAGTGAAATTAATTGCTGGATCTTCAAATTTTACATCAGATTGGCAAGTATACTGTAAATTAAGAAATTTTGTTTCTAAGTTAAATAAGAAGAAAAAGAAAAAATATTATGAAAATGTTGTGCATGAAGCAAAACATGACAGTAAACAGTTATTGAACAAATTGAATTATCTACTGAAGGGAAACTCTAGGTCCGCCTCATCTTGTTTAGATACTGGAGAGAATTTTCAAACCAAACCCAAGGACATAGCAAATCACTTAAATGATTATTTTATAACAAAGAATGATAATCTAAAAAGTACAGTGCAGCACAAGAATAATGCCTTTGGAGCAGTATTAATTGATCAGATCATGGAGGCTAAAGAGTGTAATTTTGAATTTAAAAATGTTAGTGTTGCAAAAGTTGAATTAATGTTAATGACCTATAAGAACAAACCTCCAGGAGTTGATGAGCTTGATGGAAGATTGCTTAAGCCCATAGCTTCATTTATTGCCCCCATGGTCACACATATTATCAATCAAAGCATAAATGAAAACAAGCTTGGAAAATATCTAAAATTGTGCCAATACCAAAAAACAAACGATTGCAGTTTTCAGAATCAAATAGTACGCCTATAAGTTTATTACCTATTTTAAGTAAAATAATGGAGAGAGATGTGTATGAACAGATTCAGTCTTATTTTTCAAACAATAACCTGTTTACTAATTTTCAGCACGCATATAGGGAAAAATACTCGACTGCCACTGCCCTTGCGCAAATGGTAGATGATTGGTATAAGGCAATAGAACAGAGGAAAATAATAGGAACAGTGTTTTTAGATTTTTCAGCAGCTTTTGATATTTTAGACCATGATTTGTTGTTGGAGAAATTAAAACACTATAAATTTTTTCATTCTGCATTATTGTGGATTAAGAGTTACTTACATTACAGACATCAAACTGTATATTTTAATGGAAGTAATTCAGACATTAAACAAGTAAAGTACGGAGTGCCCCAAGATTGTTGCCTTGGGCGGTTTTTGTACTCAATTTTTACAAATGATTTTCCATTAGTACTAAAAACAGCCCAAATTGCAATGTATGCTGATGATTCCATTATTTATTTAGCAGAATCAACAATCGAAAACTTAAATAAAAATTTGAGCGCAGAAATAAAGGCAGTGGTGGAGTGGATTGGTAGTAATAAACTTATTTTAAATGTATCAAAAACTACTTGTATGGTAATTGGATCAAACTATTCATTACGATCAAATCCAAAGCTTGATCTTAGTATCAAAAATATGTCAATGAAACGAGTAGATGAAGTAAGACTCTCAGGAGTCATAATAGATAATACATTAACTTGGAACAAACATATACAGAAAGTTGTCCTGAAAATAGGTAATGCTTTGTCCATGATTAAAAGATGCTCAAAAATTTTAACACAAACTATTGTTAAGCAAGTAATCCAAGCTTTGGTTTTATCATATTTAGATTATTGTTCGATTGGTTTGTCCAATGCTTCACAAGGAAATATAAAAAAACTGCAAATAGCTCAGAACAAAGCAGCGCGTGTTGCTTTAGCCTGTGGATTCTGGACAAATGTGAATAATGCATGAAAACCTTTTGTGGCTGGATGTGAGAAATAGAGTAAAATACTTGTTGGTTCTTTTTATGAGAAAAATGTTATCACAACCAAGAGGCCTATGATCTGTTATGAAAAGTTGTCTTTTAGTGCAGGAATACATAATCATGCAACAAGACATGCTGCTGGAGGTTGTTTTACTTTACCTAAATTTAACACAGCTGGGTAACAAACGGTAATGTTCAGAGCAATGAAAGAATGGAACTCACTCCCAGATTATATCACTCAACAGAAGAACATGACAAATTTTAAAATGAAACTAAAAGACTACTACCAAACAAGAAACTTCATCAACTAGAAGCTCTGAAAGTGTATCATTATCTTTTGGTTGTAATGACATTTCTAGAAGCCGACAGATCAGAATGGAGGAGCTTTAATGTATTGTTTTGTGTCGTCATTACTGTAGTGTGTACGTATGTACCCGTGCTTGTATAGATCTATGTAGTAATTATATAGAGGTAAACATGAACTTGTGCGGGAGTGTGTGTTGTAACCTGTATGAATTGTATTGTGTGTGTTGTAATGTGTATGTACTTTGTATTTTGTTATTGTGACATGGATGTTTTGTATTGTCACGTGAAATTGAGTTGACCCCAGGAAGAATAGCTGTGGCTTTGCTAAAGCTAATGGGGATCTAAATAAAACAAACAAACAAGCAATGGAAATATAAGCCGTCAGTTCCTTCATGCGTAATGGGAAACGTGAATGCACTGAACAACAAGACGGATGAGCTGGCCGCCCTGGTGAAAAACATTAAGCTGTACAGGGAGTGCAGCCTAATGTGCTTCACTGGTCGGCAATATCCCTGATACTAAAGTGGAGCTACCCAGGGGCAGACTGGGACCCGAAAATCAGTGGCAAACGGAAAGGTGGGAGACTCGTACTTTTCGTCAATATCAAGTGGTGCAACCCTGGACATGTGACTGTGAAGGAGTCTATTTGCTGCCTGGACATCGAACTGTTGGCGGTCAGTCTCCAGCATACTGAATGCCCTGGGAGTTCTCACACGCCATTGTTGTCATTGTTTACATCCCTGCCCATGCTCTGTCTGAAACTGTGTGTGACATCATCCACACAGCTATCGCGAGGCTTCAGACTCAACACCCTCAAGCCTTCATTGCCATCTCTGGAGACTTTAACCAAGTTTCACTGGACTCAAATCTGGCTGCCTTCTACCATTTTGTTTACTGCAGCACAATGTAGCAGGATGATCTGTATCGTCTGCTCAAGTTGCCTTCTTCCCTGCATGCTCCCTTAACTACCTGGCTCTCAGCAGCCAATCACGGCCAGGAGTCTGCTATAAAGGCAGATGTCAGGCAATGAACGGCCTATCTGACTGAGGACTGAGACACGCCCATTTCCTGGTCATCTCACTTCCTGTTCCTTGTTTACACCGGCTGCAGACTGGTCCAGTGCGGGCCCTACCGCAGCAACAAAGACCCTTGCAGGCTGCAACGGTCGTCAGCTGATCTCTCTCTGTCGGTGCTTTTCTCTGGTCGTCACGTTGACCCTTCTGTCTGTGCTCTCCTCCCGTGCTGCATACGCATCGAGCTTGCATGAACGGAGCCGCTGTATAAGGGTTGCCAGGAGTAACTGAAGGCCGAAGGTGGTGGAACGGGTGCCGCAGGTGGTGGGAACCCTATTCCTGTGTGCTGTGCTTCACCCCCCGTTTAGTTTGGTGTACTTAAGCGTGAGTGTGTGGGTGCATTTGTGTGTGTGTTTGTGTCACGTGTGCAGCGGGGTGACTTTCTTCGAGCTCCCATATTGCCCACGCGGCCCAGTCCCCCCTGGTAGCCTCAGTTCTGAGCCAGCCCCCCTTTTTTTGCCAAGTATTATTGTCTTTTTATCTGATTTGAATTTTAAACAATTATATTAAATAAAACTATATTTATACCTCGAACCGCTGTCTCTTGCTTTAAGGGTTAACGAACCTGAGTGCCTTAATTCATATATTCTATTCAATTATCTAATTTCCCTGGGCGAAACTCTCAGGGTGGCGTTGTCTGGCTTGTTTATTCTATATATACTGTAAACTACCTTTAGTAGTAGCTCCGTACGCCACAATTTGGCGTTGTCAGCAGGATAACCTTTTTATAAGCAGAGACATGTGTTCCGTGGTGCATTCTGTTTCTGTGTTTGCTAAATTTCTGCCCTATTGTCTGTATAGGAGTGTCTTTTGTTTTCACCAAGGCAAAGCAGCAGCTGTTTTCTTGTGGACCCTCAGATCTGGTGCGGACTTGTCTTGTTCCTTTTTCACACTCTATTGACTTACCCTAGCCGTAGTGTTGCCCTTATTGGGCAGGTTTAGTTATGGAGGGAGAGATGCAGGAGTTGAGGGATTTAGTGGCTCAGCTAAGAGCAGAGAATGAGAGGCTTAGGCAGGAGCAGCGGCGGCTGTACCTAGCTCTAGCGCTGCGCAGTCCGCTTCGACACCACCTACCATTTCCATTTCTAGCACCCCTGTATCAGAACGATTGATTTTTGTGCCCCGTGACAGAAAGTGTCCAATGTTTAGGGGAAAATCAGGCATAGGATTGACTGAGTGGCTTGAAGAGGTCCAAGCATGTATGAGGGCTCGTCATTTGTCCACAGCTGATCAGGCATTCTTCTTATTTGATCATCTTGAAGGCGAAGCACGAGAGGAGATAAAATATCAGTCCAGTGCAGAACGGCGAGATCCGACCAAAATCATTGCAGTGTTACAAGAGCTGTACGGATGTTGTGAGTCTTATGTAGCCCTAGAGGAGGCATTCTTTTCCCGGCGGCAACAAGATGGGGAGACCTTGTTAGAGTTCTCCCTCGCATTGATGAGTTTGATGGCTTCCGCGAAACAGCGTGTGCCTACTGAGATGCCAAATGCCGAAGTGTTGCTGCGGGACCAGTTCACGGAACATGTTCTTGATGGTGCTCTCCATTGTGAGTTGAAGCAGTTTGTGCGCGGGCGGCCGACCGCTACCTTGCTTGAGGTCAGGGGTGAGGCGATCAGGTGGGAACGTAAGGGTTTGCCGGCAGGCGTCAGGGGCCGAAGTAATTCTGTCCCTGCAGTTTTTGGTATCCAATATGGGATCCAGA
This sequence comes from Remorina albescens, assembly GCA_034769265.1. Lineage (NCBI taxonomy): Eukaryota > Metazoa > Chordata > Actinopteri > Carangiformes > Echeneidae > Remorina > Remorina albescens. The sequence goes on along the minus strand of CM068485.1, from coordinate 2,503,874 downwards.
GTCACACTCAGGGTGTGGCTGATGCACACCAAGGGTCTGAACTGAAGGAGCTAAGGGAGATGATGAAGCTTCAACAAGAGCAGTTGAGCCAACTCACTCAGAGCATCACCCGTTTGCAGAGCTCCCATCAGCGCAGCCGTTCTTTGCATCGGGGCCCCATCATCTGCCTGCGCTGTCAGCAGCCGGGTCACATGGCTAGGGAATGCGACGGGGTACGTGTTTCTCCATGCACACAGTTCTCTCTGCCCACCGTCCCACAGGCCAGTGGACAGTCTCGCCCCACTCAGTCATCAGAAAACTAGCGCCCGCCGGATTGCAGAGCCACAGTTTGGGGGGGGCAGCCACTGGCTCAGGGGTTGTTGTAGGTGCGTCTGAGGAAGCCTCGAAGTTGATGTCATCATGTCCACATTTAGATGTGAACATGGGGGAAGTTGAGGTCCCTTGCTTGGTAGATACTGGATCCATGGTGTCTACAGTCACAGAGAGCTTTTTCCGCCAGCATTTTGAGCCATGGGGCCTAGAGAGACTCCAATCATGTCATTGGCTGGAGCTTAGAGCAGCCAATGGTCTGGCCATCCCCTACCTCGGCTACTTTGAGCTAGATGTTCAGCTTTGTGACAAATTAATGTCGCGGTGTGGGGTGTTGGTGGTCAAGGACCCCCCTGACGGGATGTCCTCTCAGGTTCCTGGCGTGCTAGGGATGAATGTGATTCGCAGATGTTACAGAGAGCTCTTTGGGCAGCACGGTCTGGCCTTGTTTGACTTACCAGTGATATCTGGGGCTCCCAAGTCTGTGGTGCAGGCACTGCAAAAGTGCCATCAGGCCAGTGAGCAGGCTCCTCAGGCGGCATCGGCTAAGGTTAGGGTTCGTGGCAGGAACGCTTGGTGTATCCCGGGTGGCACAATGAAGATTGTTGCAGCAACCTGCTCGGAGCAATATTCAGGTAACACTGTGTTGTTTGAGCCCCTGGACTCCGACCTACCGGCTGGACTGCTCGTATCGCCTGCTTTGGTTCGAGTGGTGAGAGACACTGCCTACATCTCAGTTGTGAATGTAGGCTCCACTGGTGTGTTGCTGTACCCTCACACAGTTGTAGGCAGCTTGGAGGAGGTGCGTGTGGTCAGCCTGCCTGCGGGAGTCACAGAGGTGCCATCACAGGTGGCCACGATGGCCTCCCACTCAGCTTCTCCTACAGTGCAGGAGCAGATAGGAGAGGTGGATTTGTCACCATTGCCTGCTGAAGCACAGGGTAGGGTGAAGTCTCTGCTTGAAAAGTATCCCCCTGTCTTTTCTTCCCACGATGGGGATTTGGGTCCCGCTTAGTCATTTGTCCTCTGCTAAGCTGGGGGCCACCGAGCAGCGTTGAGCTGCTCAACTGGCGTACTTTGATTTTGAGATAAGGTACCGTTCTGGGAGAAGCAACAGAAATGCAGATGCTTTATCTCGCCAGTATCCACCTGGGGCGCCGGATATGGTGGCCATGGTCCCTGGCACTTTTCTCCCTGAGCCTTTGCAGCAAGCACTGTGGAGAGGAAGAGCCGGAGCAACTCAGGCTTCTGTGGTAGCCCTGCCCCATCATGCGCCCTCTGACATCGGTGCACTCCAGCAAACTGACCCAGTCATTCAGGAGCTTCTGGTGTTCTGGAAGCGGAAGCAGTGCCCCAACCATGAGGAGTGGAAGCAGGTATCTCGACCCGGGTTAACACTGGTCCAGCAATGGGACCGGTTGGTAGACAGGGATGGAGTTTTGTACCGTCAGGTCTTCCATTCTGATGGGGCTGAGCCTGTGTTCCAATTGCTGTTGCCCGCTGCTTTAAAGGCAGAGGTGTTGACCCAGGTCCACCAGGGGCACCGCCATCAAGGGGTGGAAAGAACTCTGGAACTATTACGGCAGCAATGTTACTGGCCAGGCATGTCCGCTGAGGTGGCACGGTGGTGCCAGGCATGCGAGAGGTGCCAAGTTGCAAAACATGCCCAGCCAGCTGCTCGTGGCTTTATGGGGCACTTGCTGGCTTCTCGGCCTAATGAGATCTTCGCCATGGATTATACTGTGTTGGAACCCAGCCGTAATGGGTTTGAAAACGTTCTTGTCATGGTTGATGTTTTCAGTAAGTACACCCTGGCTGTTCCAACCCGTGACCAACGGGCCTCCACTGTGGCCAAGGTATTGGTGACGGAGTGGTTCTTAAAATTTGGTGTCCCTGCTCGGATACACTCTGACCAGGGCCGCAACTTCGAGAGCTCTCTAATTCAACAGCTCTGTGGCCTCTATGGTGTGGAGAAATCCTGAACCACCCCATACCATCCTGCTGGCAATGGCCAGTGTGAACGCTTCAACCAGACGCTTCACAATCTGCTGCGTACCCTGCCTGTCTCTCGTAAAAGAGACTGGTGCTCCTGTCTACCGCAGGTGCTGTACTCGTACAACACCACTCCCCACCAGGCAACTGGCGAGTCCCCATTCTAATTGATGTTCGGACAAGAGCCCAGGCTACCAGTTGACTTCCTTTTGGGTAGAGTTCAAGATCCAGTTGGTGGTGGCGTCCATGAGTGGATTCTAGAGCACCAGAACCGTTTACAAATCGCCTTTGAAGGGGCCAGGGACAGACTGAAGGTTGCAGCAGATCATAGAAAGCGATCGTAGAAAATGTCTCAGCTTCTCTTCTCCTCTGGGAAAATGTCTGACAGAGGGGCAGCAGAGCCAAGCAGCATGTCTGTGCATATTCTCATTCATCCAGGTCATAGTCATATCCGGCCAACAATTGAATTGAACTTAATTGACCTAAGTCCTAAGTCCAGTTGCGTTCAAATCAATTGTTGGCTGGATAGAGGTGAGCCTGCTAACTATCCGGCCAGTCAGTAACTGCTGGTGTTTGTTAGCTGTGCCTCTGCTAACACGTCGTTCAGAAATACTCTCACACATTTTCAGTCAGAGTTTGTCGAAACGAAGAGCCGGTTAGAGGAGTTACACGCGGGCAGCTAACCAACCGAGTCTCCGGGACAGCTCCGGACCAGGGACCCAATACTGGCCCCAGGAAAGGGACGTGTCGACCGACACCTCTGCTCCACAGGGACAGACAGGTTCGACAGGGACGTGTCAGTTGACAGACCTGGTCCACAGGAATGTGTCCATGGACACATTGGGTCAACAGGGTCGTGTCTGTGGGCACACAGGGCCCACGGGGAGATGTCTGTGGATACTCCGGCTCCACAGGTACGTGTCCGTGGAAAGACCGTGTCCACAGGGACATGTACAGGGTGGGTAAACAGGGACATGTCCATGGACAGAGCTAGTCAACAGGGATGTGTCCCTGGACACATCGTGAACACAGGGACATGTACGGATCAATAAATGAATAACGACCATTTCCACGCACATATTCATAAGGTGCTTCAGTTAAATGTGTTATATTAACTCATATTAATTATTAATTAATGACTAACCGACATTTCCACTCACAAATTCTTAAGCTACTTCACTAGAATGTGAATTATTAGCTGGTTCCCACATCTCCAATCATTCTTGTCTTTTAATACCTCAAGATCAAAAGTTAGTGGCTATTAAAATTTCCTCCTGTGTCCCAGGAAGCTGTGGCAGTTTATCATTTGTTTTATTATTCATTGACAGATAACTACACTTTTTTGATAAATACATAATGAAGTTGTTTTATCAATTGTAAATGCCAAACATTGAAATAAGCCATATGTTATGTCTAGTGAATTTTTAACACAATATTAAGTAATGAATTGATGAACTTATAACTGTCACTGAAAGATTGACAGACATTGTAAATATACTTTTCATTCTCCTTTTCAGGGTCAGTCTGCTACTGTCAGGATCAGTCAGTCCTTGTGTCTTTGTGTTAGGGTCAAGTTTAGTCTTGTTGTCACTTCCTGTTTTATTTTGAAGTCCTCGTCTCACCCCTGTCTTCCTGTCAAGCTTCCTGCCTGTGTGATTGCCTTCCCTGCCCTAATGTGTTTCATCTGTGTCTTGTTGTCTCCCTCCTCCTTGTGTATTTAAGCTGTGCTTCCCTACTCTTCGGTGCCAGATTGTCTTCTTCATCAACGTGCCCTTTTGTCACAGCGTTTTGCCACAGCTTCTTGCCACAGCTTCTTGCCACAGCCTTTTGCCACAGCCCTTGCCACAGCTTTTGTCTGACCTTTGTGTTCTTCTTCCTCCAAGCGAGCGATTTGGAGTTTGTATGACCCTTTTTTGTCTCACCGGTTTTTGGAGTTTTGCCTTGCCCTTTTCGAATTGTCTGCCTGTTTTTTGGACTGCCTTCCCATGTATGACCCCTGCCTGTTCACGATTAAAGATTCTTGGAACCTGAATACGTGTTGTGGTGTGTGTTCTCTGCGACTGGGTCCCCCGGAAGAGCCAAGGCCGTGACACTCCTCTTGTCGTGTTTAAAACTTCTTCCTGTAAAAAGGATGAGTGAATATTTGAGTTTTTTATGCAGAGAACCAAAATGGGTTGACTGTCTTTCGATTGCTAGCTGTTATATTCCCTCCTCTCAAACAGCCTGCTTGGATGTTCATAAACATACACACTATATTTCAAACAGACCCCAGAAACTGTAGAGGTCAATTAAATTGTTTTTTCCTGTTTCCATAGACTCACAGTTTGCAGGACATGAGGCAACAGGCAGCCATTGCTTCCAAAGTCTTCATTCAGAGAGATTATACCAATGGGATTGTGTGCCAGTTTCAAATCAAGTTCCCCTCTGAGCTGCAGACCAGGGTAAGACACTTGCTGTTCAGAATGACTTTCCCCATCACAGTAAGAAACATACTCCGTATGTGTCTGTGATGGGACTGGACACACTGGCCAAACATTACATATAATGGGACAGTAATAAAAAAAAAAAAAAAAAGTTTTTAGGTAATAAAGAAGTTACAGATATTAGTGGGATTTTGAATGACTGTTTTTTCACTTCACTTAAGCTCTGTATTGTCCTCCATGTTTGCTTCCTGTTCAAACAGTGAGAGTTTGCGCCCTGAAAACATGCACTGAGTATAAACAAATCAAATCAAATCAAACTTATTTGTGTAACACCAAATCATAAGTTACATCAAGGCACTTCACATACGGAGCAGGTCTACATCCAACTCTTTATGGAGTTGTGAAGGAGACCCAACCTATCCCACCAAGAGCAAGCACTTGCCAACAGTGGCAAAGAAAAACTTCCTTTAAGAGCCAGGCTCAGGGAGGGCAGCCATCTGCCTCAACGGGTCGGGTTGAGATGGAGAGAGTGAGTGAGAAGCAGAGGCAGTGAGACAGATTCAGTGAAAAAGTGCGTGAAGGAGAGGAAAGACTGCAGCAGCAGATATTGAGCAGGAACATGTAGCAGGGATGATTCAGCACCTGTAGGACAGGAAAAGAGGGACAAAATACAGACACTGGGGGGGGTGTTTGTTCCACAGAAGAGGAGCCTGATAACTCCATAAAAACCTGCTCTATATGTAAAGTGCATTGATGTAACTCTGTTATGATTTGGCCCTATATAAATACTTACTGCTACTACTTACTACTTGATTTGATGGCTGAAGTATATGCTTCCCAATTTACTCTTGGAAATTCTAGGAACCACAAATAAACCTACATTCAGAGAGTGAAGTGACCTGCTCGGGCAATAATGAACTATGACCTCTATGAGACTGATGATGGACCTTGGTTATGAAGAGCTTTGTATGTTAGGAGAAGGATTATAAATTCAACTCAGAATTTTGCTGGGAGAGGCTAGGACAGGAGAAATGTGATCTCTTTTTCTAGCTCTTGTTAATGTTCAAACGGCAGCATTCTAAATCAACTGAAGGCAAGAGAAACTAGCCCATCACTTGACTAATCTAATCAAATCAAATCAAATCAGATTTATTTGTATAGCGCCAAATCATAACAAAGTTACATCAAGGCACTTTACATATAGAGCAGGTCTAGACCAAACTCTTTATAAAATTATTTAAAGAGACCCAACAGATCCCTCCATGAGCAAGCACTTGGCGACAGTGGCAAGGAAAAACTTCCTTTAAGAGGCAGAAACCTTGGGCAGAACCAGGCTCGGGGGGGCGGCCATCTGCCTCGACTGGTTGGGTTGAGAGAGGGAGAGAGAGAGAGAGAGAGAGAGAGAGAGAGAGAGAGAGAGAGAGGCACTGGGGGGGGGCAAAGTTGGGTAGAGTAGGGAGAGAAAGAGAGCAGGAGGAGGGGATATTCAAACAGGTATAGGCAGGAACATGATGCTGCCTGAAGTTCATAGAAATGATGCTGTATGGAATTCATGAAGATGTGGGAGCAGGAATTGCAGGAACATGGGATGGTGATGATTCATCACCTGCAGCATGAGGACAGGGAGAGAGAGGAGAGGAACTAGGAGACTTTGGGAAAACATGGTTAGTAAATGCAGTACACATGTTTGGAACTGGGAGAAACAGGGATTTCCGAGTATGGTTGTTGGTATGTCGGCGCATGCAAGGGGGAGAGAGAGAGAGAGAGAGAGAGACTTTTGACTTTTAACACAACTTTATTTGAGGCCAATAACATCCTTAAAAAAAAACTTATTCAATAAGTCAAAAAATCAAGAAGTTACTGAAAACAAAAAGAAAAATAAATAAATAAATAGGACAAAACAAACCAGGTTAAGCTTAGATAACTAAGCTAAGTTAAAATAAACTAAGCTAGGAGTCCATCCCCAGTGAGGTCAGGACCTGCCCAAAGCCCCACACAGCTCTGAACCCGTTCATGTTCCCGGTCAGTGTGAAAAACACTCACTCTACTTTTAAATGAGCTGCCACCAAACCTTTCAAACAGTGGACCGGGTCAGTCCAGCCTTCCCCCCTCATCTGGTTTTTTCTTGTCCTCCAAATTGCCAACTTGGCAGCTGCAAAAATAGACAGACAGGAAGGTGTTGTGAAACAAGGGCTCCTCAAAGAGCCCCTTACCCGGCCAAAGGTCAGGGGTTTGGGCGACGGTCAGTGTCCTCCAGGCATCCAATACTGATCTGTACAAGGGTGCGAGCCCTGCCAGATCGCATCCAGCCGGCTTCAGAAGAAAAAGTTGTTTGGTCAGTCTGAGCCAGCCGGCTCTCTGGAGTAGCAGGCTGGCCAACGCCGACCAGGGGGGGGAAATTTCCATACAGCAGCCGCTGAGCTGCTTGCAGTCTGAAGGCTGAAGTCCTGGACTTGATGTCAATCAGGCCCTGCCCCCCCTCTGCCACAGGGAGGTATAGGACCGATGCTCGCACCCAATGACATCCTGTCCAAAAGAAGTCCACCAGGAGCCGCTGCAGTTGTTCCACGAGGTCCGGTGGAGGCAACAGTACCTGCAGTCTGTGCCAGAGGGACGAGGCGACCAGCTTATTGACAATCAGAGCTCTTCCCCTGTAGGACTGAGGTAGCAACCATGTCCATTTAGACAACTTAGCTTGCACTTTCCCCAGCACTCCCTCCCAGTTCTGCCTTTCCTTGTCCTCACTGCCTAGGTGAACCCCCAGGACCTTCATCCCTCTGTTTCCCCACTGCAGGTTCCCAGGAAGGCCTGGAGTGTTCCCTCTGCTCACTCCCCCACCAGACATGCTTTGCTCTTCCCCCAGTTTACCCGTGCTGAAGAGGCCTTCTCATACAGAGCTAGGCTGCCCTCAAGCTCCTTGGTGTCCCTCTGATCCTGGACAAGGACACTAATGTCGTCTGCATACGCCGATACGACCACAGGGGGGCCGAGAGCCGGCTCAGGCAGACACAGACCCCTCAGCCACTTTCAGAGCCTACACAGGAGTGGTTCAATGGCCAAACTGTACAGCTGTCCTGAGATAGGGCAGCCCCACCTGATCCCCCCTTCCCACCTCTACAGGACAGCTCAGCCCTCCCCCCACCTTCACCACGCAACACGCACTCCTGTACAATAACTTCACCCAGGACAAAAAGTGCTCCCCAACACCAAACGCCTGCAAAGTGCCAAACAAGAAAGAGTGATCTACACGATCAAAAGCTTTCTCTTGGTCTATCGATAAAATGCCAACAATTAAATTATATAATTTGCGGACGCCAAAAAATGTCTTTCATTAAAAACAAATTATCCTGTATGGATCTATCTGGGACACAGTACGACTGATTAGCACCAATTAATTGTCCAATAAAACCTTGGACCTCTGTTGGATAAAACCTTGGATAAGATCTTGTAGTCAGTACATAAAAGAGCCACAGGTCTCCAGTTTATCAAGAGTATTAGATCTCCCTTCTTGGGCAGCAGGGAGATCACTGCACGGCGACAGGAAGGAGGAAGACTCCCTTTGTTAAAAGACTCCTTAAAAACATCCAACAAGTCGTGTCCCAGCAAGTTCCAGAAGTGCTTAAAAAAGTCTGCCGGCAGGCCGTCCATCCCTGGAGCTTTCCCTGAGGCCATGTGGGTGACGACCGAGGTCAGCTCCTGCAGACATAGGTCCAAGCTCAGGCTGTCGCACTCCTCTGGGCTCAGCCAAGGAAGGTCGTCCAGCAGCTCCTCAGCAGCGTCCATGTTGCAGTTCTCCACTTTGAACAGGTCAGAGTAGTACTCCACTGTGTGCATCCTCATTTCCGCCGGGTCAGAGGTCAACCTTCCATCCGGCAGGCGGAGACACACCATCTACCTCCTCTGGGCCTCGGACCTTTCCAGGCTGAAGAAGAAGCTGGTCGGAGCGTCCATGTCCTTCAGTGCGGTGAAGCGAGCTCGGACCAGAGCTCCTTTGGCTCTCTCATGGTGGAAAAAGCTCAGCTGCTGTCTTCTGGAGGCCAGAGTATCTGTGTCGGCTGAGGACAAACTCTCTCTACTACTACTCTCTTGAGTAGGCTGTGTACTGCTGGCAGAAGACCCTGATCTGACTCTTGCCCACCTCCCACCACTGACTAAGGGAGGGAAAAGATTCCTTCCTGGATTTCCAATAAAACCAGAAATGTTTAAAATTGTCACAAAATGTGGAGTCATGTAAAAGCTTCACGTTAAAATGCCAGAACGATGAGGATTTCTGGGTGGGAGATAAAAACAGCTCTGCTGACACTAAATGGTGGCAAACACGGCTCTGTCCCTTCACATTACACAACATAAACTACTCAACTCACACTGCACCACAATCAATGTGAAAACACAGTGCACCAGTGCATATAGAGCATTCATAAAACTTGAATTCAAAATGCAATAAAAATGCATTAAATTTTTCCCCACATACTCCACAGTCTACAAAAAAAATAAATAAATTTTGCCCAGATTAGCTCATTATTTTTTTATAGTCCAAAATGTCAAAAACAAACTAAGTTAAACAACTAGCATACCTTCAGAGTAAAGGAAAAAAACACACTGCACACTGCAACTCTTCTGCTTCTACAAAAAAAAAAAAAAACACATAAAATTCACATAACCACAATAAAACTCCACATTACATATGAAAACTCCCACTATCATACAGCCATAGCACACAGAGCACAACTTTGTGACACCGGCAAAAAAAACCTGTTTCAGCCGGCACAATGCTAGGCTAGTGAATTCTGCATGAATAACTCGGTTAAAGATTAAATTTACGAGTTGTTAACCAACGGAGGTTTACCCAGTAGGTTCATTAACATGTCACATCACAGCACATATGAATATATTGTGGTTATGAATAAGGAAAAAAAAGTAATAATCACGACAACAGAGAGAGTGCTCCGTAACGTGACTCACCAGCTCTGAGTACACACGGCTCTGTGCCGCTGGGTGGTGCAACGCCAAAACAATACCCCGGGGGAAAAAAGGATAATTCACGGTAGGGACCTTTTTCCTTTCTCTTTTTACAGGTGGAAAATAATTATTTTTGGGGAAGTTCACACCACAAAAGAAGGATTTTAGGGAAAATTAATTTAAAAAAATAATAATAATAAAATTTGACTTGGCTACACGTACACCATATAAAAACTTTCCTCATGCTTCACCCGGAAAGACACTTCCAGCGTTTGAGCGGGAGAGTCAAGGAACATGAACACCTGTCTCCTCAAAGACTGAACATGCTTCAATTTGGCGTCCTTGCAACCCAGACCCACCGACCGGAATCCACTCGCGAACCTCCCGAAGCGCTTCAGCTCTTTCCCCAGCGCTTCATTCGGGATGAACGGAGGGACCCCAGACACGGTGATCCGGTTTGCAGGCACTGCCAGCAGGGAAACCTGAATGGACTCTTTCCCCAGGTTTAGACCACTCTCGATCAGCTGAGTTACACAGGCCTGATCTTTAAGAAACACCACCACGGCTTTGTTCATACGGGAGGCGTAAGAGATGTTACCATGGCTCACCTGCTCTCCCACCGCCAGCAGCACCTGCTCCATGGAGGAGCTGGGCCGCGGCACCAGCCTCACTCCATGTCTCAACGACAGGGACGGCATCTCAGAGGACGCCATCCCTGCCACGAAACACGAAGAAACAGCCAACAAAAAACACCAACGGTCACCAAACACTAACTAAATTTCACACAATTAAACCAGTTATCAAACAATAACACACAGTAAGGAAAAAAGAAAGAGAAATACGGCTTTTCACCTGGAAAAACTCACATGCTCTCACCGTCCTCCACTCCCAGCACACACTCTGAGAGAGAGAGAGAGAGAGAGGGTGAGGGGAGATGGAAAGGGAGAGGGAGAGAGAGAGAGATAGAGAGGAAGGGGGGGAGAGAGACAGGGGAGAGAGAGAGAGAGGTGCTCAGTGCTTCCCCCAGCAGTCTAGGCCTATAGCAGCATAGCTTAAGACTAAATGAACTTTAACTTTTTAACTATGAGCTCTTTCATACAGAAAAGCTTTAAGCCTGGTCTTGAAAATTGCTAAAGAGTCTGCCCCCCGGACCGATACTGGAAGTTGATTCCATAGAAGAGGAGCCTGATAACTGAAAGATCTGCCTCCCGATTTACTCTTGAAGACTCTAGGAACCACAGGTAAACCTCCATCTAGAGAGCGGAGTGGCCTACTAGGACAGTAAGGAACTATGAAGATATGATGGAGCTTGGCCAGTAAGAGCTTTATATGTTAGGAGAAGGATTTTAAATTCTATTCTGAATTTTACTGGCAGCCAAAGAAGTGCAGCTAACACAGGAGAGATGTGATCCCTTTTCCTAGTTTCTGTTAATATTCGTGCAGCAGCATTCTGAATCAACTGAAGGCCTTTCAGAGATTTGTTTGGACATCCAGATAATATTGTGTCTAGATAATGGTCATCTAGACACACGATAATATCATGTGTCTAGATACTAATACAGTATCTAGACACATGACACCTATGTACACGCTAACCCCAAGTGTATATAGATAACATTCAAATACAGGACATGCTGCTTTCAACATGTACTTTCTTGTAAATTTGCTGCATACTGTAGCTAATCTGAAAAAGGTTGTCCTGCATTTTCAGCTAGGAAGAAAAAATATTGCCATTGTTGCTAAAAAGAAAGAATGAAAAGTTGAAACGTTGCTCAATGCTTAACTCAGAGATGTGTTTATTAGAACAAACTATCCATAACAGAGTGTAAAACCACTGTTCTGGCCCCCACCCCCCAAAAAATCAGTGTGAACATAGAGCCAAAAGTGCAATTCCAGCCCTGCTGGAATGTGTCCTCGTGTGAACCACAGTGGATCGTTGAGAACAGGCATCTGTAATGATAAGGAAGAGCAGGTCGCTGAGCCTGAACAGGCGGCAGCCAAACAGTCCCGAGTCTGCAGGACAGAGAGCTGCAGTTTGGGAAAAACACTCACCACATGAAAAGAGCAGCTTCACAACACTTCAACCACTTAAACCAGTGGTTTGTTGGCACTTCTCTCTTGATTTTGTGGTCTTCCATGTTTTCTGGAAGATTCAGTTCACATACAGACACACACTCAAGTTGTCATAAGTCCCCTTTTGAGGGGTGGTACATAGACTTAAATCCATTTCCTGGAGACTCAGCACTAACCACTGCTTACCTAACCTTTGACCAAACGAGTAATGTATGGCAGGCATACGCACACATACACACATGCACCGCTGGACAAATGAAGACTAGTTTTCTTCTGGAAAGTAAAAGTCACTCCCCTGCCATAAAACATTCTTCCCACATATTTCTACAAAATCTACAGTATGACACCAAACTATTTATTGACTCCATTTTTAGGCCTTTTGTTTATGACGCTTTGTGAGGCTGGGTTCAAAAAAAGCCTCATCTTCTTTTGAGCCACTGTTTGTTTTTTTTTGTTTGCTTGTTTTTTTATCCCAATATCTGATTTTGCCAACTCATTGTTGTCCTTGCTTTGCCAAAGTTTGCAGCTGTAATATCACATTCTTGCAGACAATTATTTCCAACTCAGGCTGTGGGATTTATTCTTTTTGGTGGCCATTTCCTGTTTAAATTCTTTTGGAGAATTGTACAAAAGAACTGGGAAAGCACTGAGTTTCTAAATGTATTTGGAAGCCAGCTCGCCAAACCATGTCAGGGTTTCATTAATTGGGAGGTGAGAGTTTTCTCTGACCTGTGTGTAAGTTTATGTTATAATCACTGACAGCTACAGTCAAGAGAATGTCTTCTTCCTTGCTTCAATTTGTAAACCCTGTGCAGCTTTGTACTCTGATCTTACGTTTTTGGACTTCTAATAGGATTTCATGAGATGTAATGGAAAGATGGAAAAATGTAGTGTTGTGTTGGAAAAGAGGAATCAGGTAATCCGGATACAGGTGTCAGATGGGGAATTTCTTTATTCACATTGGCCCTACTAACAACGTAGTCAGAGACAGAAAAAACCAACCATACATGTGAAATGCCTTCTTATACCTAAGACAGGCTGTGTGTGTGTATTGTGTGGATAGCCTTCCCCCTTATCTTGAACTTCAACCATGGTGATTCTGCAACACTATGTATGTGTGTGTGTGTGTGTGTAGTGTAGTTCTCTTTCCTGACACCCCAGATGTCTTCTACTTATTGTTTTGACTTGTTTGGTGCCAGAGCAGGTCCTGATGACCTGACTCTCATATTGACGCATGAACAGAGACAAGGCCTCTGGACCCTGTCCTTCCCCTACATATGAATTGGTGCCTATGAATTAGAAAATTAGACAGAGACAAAGGCTCCAAATGGCCAAACATGCCTAACGCTACAGATGTGTTGGAGCTTGTTGTTGCATTCCCTGGGCATAGGGGAGCAGAACATTGGAGGCTTTTCACAGGCTCTGGAGGCTCCCTCCTTGGATTCAGAGAGAAATCATCATATTGATTCTAGGCTAGCATGGGAGTGTGTTGACCCTCCAACCGCCAGGTTTAAATGTCCTCCACCCTCCATTAGTCTTCATCCAAGCTCATTAGAGGAATTCTTCAGAAACGCTGGTTTGATTATCAACCAGCTGTTGTTCTAGCTTGTGTACCCAAAAATCTATCTGCGGTCTACAGAACAGCTGAGATGCATGTTTATCTTCATTAAGCCACGGGACGGGGACTCATCATTATTCTTTCCTGGATTGTCACTCTTTGTATCCAGTTTTCAGTATGTTTTAAAGAGTTTAGAAGGCAAAACTTTACAGAGCATATTGCCAAGGCATTCTAATCATTTCAGGTTGTTTCCAGTGTCGGAAAGTTGCCCACTGTTCCTCTGATGCATGACCAGTCCAAGAAAGTTCATTTCCTCATTTATCTAGGGATGTAAACAGAGGATGAAAGAAAATGATCCAGTGCTAATACTGACATTAAATACGCAATTGATTTTATGGCTTGTCCAGAAGTTTTAACCTTTTGCTCTTTCTTCATGTCTCCATGTGTTTCAGATTGATAAGCAACAGTTTGAGGAGACGGTGCGGACGCTCAATAATCTGTATGCCGAAGCGGAGAAACTGGGGAGCCAGTCATATATCGAAGGCTGTTTGGCCTGCCTTACAGCATACACTGTCTTGCTATGTATTGAGACACACTATGAGAAGGTGAGAGAACTTTTTCACGCTGGTTATTTAACATTAGTACTCTTTAAGGAAGACCAAATTCTGACCAAATACTGGCCACCAGTGGTCTTCGAGCAACCACAGAGCTACTGAGCAGTTCAGGGATACAGTTTGTTTTCAATATAACATCAACTCGTATGTAAAATATAACGCTTTCCTTTAATTGTTTGTTTTCCAGTGTTTTTGAATTCACTATCTCCTCACGCAGCTACATCACTCAAGTTTATGTCTAATAATCTACGTCAGAAACGATCAACTGACATTAGAGAGGAAACGTGGGTGAGGCTAAGAGTTAGCCTGCTTGTGGATTAGGATAAATGTCTGCAGTTATCAGCCCTGTTAAAGGGAATATTGCAGGTTAGAGACCCCATTGAATTAATGTTTAGAAAAATAATAAAAAAATGTTCTTCAAAATATATCAGTAAATACGTTAATTAGGCTTCTAGAGTCGTTTTTGTGTGAAAATTTTACCTCTGCATCCGAAAAAGCTAAAGCAGAAGTGACGTAGGCAGAGGGAGAGCAGTGAACTTGAACAATAGGAAAACAATGGATCCCAATCTCAGTTAGGACACAGAAGAAACTTTGAATGTGTACCATTACACATATGACGGACCGCAGCCCTATAACTATGAGCCTGTTATGCGCCCCAGAGAGCAGGGACAGACCAGAGGGAGAGTAAATGGTCAGAGGAGAGAGATAGAGCTGTGGTGTCAGGACAATCAGCGGAGAGCAGGGCAGGTGTCTTGGTGAGAGACCGGTGTTAGGTTACACACTTCAGCTAAGGATATGTAATGTTGTGTTCACGTCATAATATTGCACAGATTACCATCATATGTCAGGCAATAGCAAAATTATTAATGGTCATCTATTACAGGCAGGAGGAGGAGTATTGATACTTGATACTTACAAATAATCAAAATTAATGATCTTGATGAAGTGTCTCATACTCATAATATCTGTCAAAACTACGAGGTATAGCGCTGCACTATTGCTGTGGGAGAGAAACACTTTCGTGATCCACGTTTTGTTTTAATAGGTGCTTGTGTGGGAAATGCGAGGCCATGACCAACAGCTCTGCCATAAATACATTTATGAAGTTTATTTTCACTTTTAACATTGTCATGGGTCTTGCTTCGGCATCCCATGTTGAACTCCATCAGATCGCTTGATTGATAATCCTCCGGTCTAAAGTGAGACCCACACACGACCGCATTTGTCATAGCTGATGCAGCCGTGAAGTCCCGTCTCTTCAGCTGCACAAAACGCACTCAGGCACAAAAGATAGCGCTGTTTTTTGTGGACTTGGACAAGCTGGAGTTGTGCAACCTCCACAAACGCAATAATTTGTCATGATAATGAAAAATGAATGCAATACAACACTACTGAAAACACACCGACTCTCTATAACACGACCGTTCTGACTGATAACTACCTACTCCCACACTGAGTGATGGCAGAGACTAGCATATAGCTCCCTCTGCCTACGTAATATGACGCAGTGTTGAAAAAAAGACCGTTTTTAGAGGCTTAGCTCAAAACTGTCACTTTTTGGATTAAATTTGCGCTCTCGTGTCTTGAAAAAAAATTTTGAAAACGCCATTAACTTTTCAAATGGTATTTTTTTAGACAAGATTATATATAAATTTGGAAAAAAATTTAACCTGCAATATGCCTGACCAGAGGTTGAAGATCAGGTCAATTAAAAAGAATTAACTGAGAACATCTGACACAATTATAACGGAAAGCTCAATTTGACAACATGATGAAGTGGTGATAATATCACAGCATTAACTATGGCCAGGGAACAATGCAAAGGCAAAAGGTGCTGAGATCTTTTTTCTTCTAAAATTATAAAACAGTCAAGACACGTTTTTCTGAATATTTCAGTCAAGCTTCACAATTAAATTTGAATTAAAAAACTGTGGCAGGACACAAATGTCAGTGAATTTATGAAACACAGATGATTCTCTCTGAATCTGGGGGGGGGGCTGGAGCCAATCCCAGTTCACATTGGGCAAGCACAGTGTACACCCTGGACTGGTTGCCAATCAATCCCAGGCCAACATACAGAGACAAACAACCACTCTCATTCATACTCAGATCTACGGGCAATTTAGAGTCACCACTTAACTTAAACATGCATGTTTTTGGACAGTGGGAAGAAACTGGAGTACCCGGAGGAAACCCATGCAAGCACAGGGAGAACAGGCAAACTCTGCACAGAAAGGCCCCAGGCCCGGAAACCGAACCCGTGACCTTCTTGTTTTGAGGCAATAGTGGTAACTACTATGCCGCTGTGCTGCGTCAAATGTCAAGTCGAAGTCAAATGTTCAGGTCCTGAGATCCCAGAGTCCAGATAACTTCACAAAATAATGGGAAGAGAAGTTCATTATGCTGTTTGAATAAAAAATGATCCTTCACAGTTTTCTAAGCCTTACATAATATGTTCAAACAGCCAGCTTAGTCCAACCCATAGTTCAAAACCATAAGTTATTACATTTACAGTGATAGAA
Source organism: Remorina albescens (assembly GCA_034769265.1). Taxonomy (NCBI): domain Eukaryota; kingdom Metazoa; phylum Chordata; class Actinopteri; order Carangiformes; family Echeneidae; genus Remorina; species Remorina albescens. The sequence goes on along the minus strand of CM068485.1, from coordinate 2,487,424 downwards.
AACAAACAAAAGCAGCAAATCCTCTCCATTAAAAGGCAGACAACATGACCTTTTGGACTGAAACTGCTACGGGCACTAATTTGGATGCCTTTTAATTGATTCCATTGAGATGACATTGAATTTCTTGAGTGTGAAAGTGATTTATTTTTCTCCATTAAGCATCATTTTGGGAGCAAAACTCATATTCAACATGGGTACTAATGTTTGAACATTTCTGAAGATACACAGCTCTAATGATGAATGTGTTAAGGTATTGAATTTTGAGATGCTGAAGATGTTTGTAGACATGAATGAGACATTGTGAATTTGACATTGTAGACAGTCAAGCTGTGTTAATGCTGTGAGAGCCTGCGCTGCTGCTCTGTTGAATCCTTTAGTTTGGCTGTAAATCCAAAACTTTTTATGGCCTCTATGAGAACTAGCAACAAATGTTTTTTATGGACAATTAAAATCACTTTTGGCCCAGCTTTTATTGAATGTAAATGGATCAGTATGTCAGTGGTATTTTCTTGTCCCATGCATTTGGCTTTCAGTGGACAGGAGTGAACTGGGATACAAACATTTGGCTTGGTTTGTGTTTTATGAGCACTCATAAAGTCATGCAATTTAAATTGACCGGTCATTACCAAAGTCAAAATGAAGTCTGTTTTTTAGCACTTCAGCTCAAAAATGTGTTGGGTTGGAGCTAGTTGGATGTTCTAGTTGATGCATAGCCAGGCAGAAGTCTTTTGTTTGGTTCCAGGCAGCAGAAGCACACTGTTTGTTTCACGTCCCATTAGGACTGTGCATTGTGCTGGAGTTCAGCTTTCTTTTACATTGTTCACACAACCATGTGTGTGTATGAGCAAAGGCAACAGAATGAATACCTTTGAGTCAAGGCCTCATTGTGTTGAAAAGAAGTGAATTCAACCCCCGCAGCAAAGGAATCATCCACCCACCCCTTTTCAAACGCTAACAGTCTTTCTTTTCTCTATTTAGGATTTTTGACTGTGTCTTATGTTTCAGCTGTCAAGCACACACAGCATGTTTAGGATACACTCAAATTCTCAGTGGTGTTCAGGTCAGGGGCCGGTGAGGGTCGCTCCTTAAGCTTTAGCTTGTTTGTCTTAAAATAGTTCTCAGTGGGGTTTGAGGTCTGCTTTGGATCATTGTCCTGTTGCAAAGGCCTCTGTCAGTGTGTTGACTCACTGCAAAACGTTTGCATCCAGTGGTTGTTGATATTTGGTGGAATCCACTCTACACACAACTTTGATCAGATGCCAACTCATGTACTCTTGGTTTTTAGTTTTGGACACTCAGCCTTGATCTTAATATATGAAAAGGTACCAGCTCTACCAGATGAACCATGGGGACTCATTGGAAGCAGAGACACAGAGACACGTCATATTTTCTAAAAGTTTTTTTTTTTTTTTTTTTGGGAAAATAAAATGCAAAATGATCCATCTCAACACAAATTATATCACCATATCAAAATCTGACTAAATAATTACAATAGGATCTCTTTTTACATATTGTGCAGCTCACTTTCCACTCTGAAAGCTCAGCAGTGTTAATGTCAACACATGCTGGGACACGTCATGTCTGAATATATTACTTCAGTACCTTGGATAAAGCTAAATCAACTCAGTCTTTTTTTTCAAACTAAAACTCAACCTCGATATTCATATGTTCAAGTTTTGGTGTAAAGCTTTATAGACGACACAACTGATAAGAAAAACAACAAAGATGACAGAAGTGATCAAAGCCGGGCTGATCATATCATCACAACTCAGAAGACTCTTGGAAAAAGTGTATTTTTGGATTTTCAACAAAGATAAATAAAAATATTATCCCTGCAACTGAAGTCACATATTGTAATCACAATATGATTTCTTTTGTAGTTTAATGTCAGTATTTTGGGTGATGGGACTAGGAAAAAAGAAAGATTATGTGAAAAAATCAATGCTGGGTTTCATGATTCTCCTTTAATTTGTCACCTATGTATTACGTTAGCCATTGTAATGTAAGCTTAAACCAATTTTATTTCGAACCTCTCTGGAGGAATAAATGATCTTCTTTTATTTCAGATTCAGGTCTTAGTTGTCTGAATGAGGAAAATGCATTTCTGATTCCTATCAATGTGCTTAACATTTAGACCTGTGTTCTGTGGCCATTTCTGTCACACCGTGGTGAGGTTGTCTTGTCCTGGTTTTGTTTTTGTCCCGTCATTTCCTGTTTTATTTTGAAAGTCTAACTCTCCTCTCGTTTCAGAGCACTTGCCCTTCCTCATGTGTCACCCATGCATCTACCGTGATTACCCATTGTCTCCACCTGTTCCCCAATTACCTCCATGTGGTTAAATAGTCTGTGTTCCCCTTGTCTTGTGCCAGAGTGTCTTCGTCCTACAGCCAGCACCCGAGCCCTTATCCTTGCCCACAGCCAAAGAGAAATGTCTAGTAAGCCATCTGAACCTCGAGAAGAGTGATTTTGTTTTTGTTTGTAATCTTGTGTCATAGTTTAGATCCTTGCCTTAGTTAAAGTTCCATAGCCAATTGTTTTTTCCTCTTTATGAGTGATTTTTGTTTGTAATTTTCGTATCTTAGTCTAGATCCTCGCCTCAGTTAAATTCAATAGCCGGCAGTTTTCCTCCTTAGGAGTGATTTTGATTTGAGTATAAAGTTTCACAGATAACCTTAGATCCTCTGCCTTGTGGCATGAGTTGTTTTATTTCTCGTTAGTTTTCACTAGATCAGGTTTTCCTCCTTACGGAGCGCTTTGAGTTAGCCCTTTTGCTTTCCGAGTGTAGCCTTTTTTTTTTTTTTTTTTTCTTTTGTTTCCTGTTTTTCATCAGAACTAGGAGTTACATAGCCATTGTTTTGTCACTCGGTCCTGAGGTCACCGGTGATACTAATAAAGCCTGTATCTCACTAAATCTCTGCGTCAGAGTCCTGCCTTGAGTCCCTGCCTGACAATTTCAGGTTTTGAAGAAGATCAGCAAATACACTGCTCAAAAAAAATAAAGGGAACACTAAAATAACACATCCTAGATCTGAATGAATGAAATATTCTTATTAAATACTTTGTTCTTTACATAGTTGAATGTGCTGATAACACCAAAAAAAAAAAAAAATCACACAAAAATGATCAATGGAAAGCAAATTTATTAACCCATGGAGGTCTGGATTTGGAGTCACACTCAAAATTAAAGTGGAAAAACACACTACAGGCTGATCCAACTTTGATGTAATGTCCTTAAAACAAGTCAAAATGAGAATCAGTGGTGTGTGTGTGGCCTCCACGTGCCCGTATGACCTCCCTACAACGCCTGGGCATGCTCCTGATGAGGTGGCAGATGGTCTCCTGAGGGATCTCCTCCCAGACCTGGACTAAAGCATCCGCCAACTCCTGGACGGTCTGTGGTGCAACGTGGCGTTGGTGGATGGAGCGAGACATGATGTCCCAGATGTGCTCAATTGGATTCAGATCTGGGGAATGGGCGGGACAGTCCATAGCATCAATGCCTTCATCTTGCAGGAACTGCTGACACACTCCACCCCACACCATTACTGACCCACTGCCAAACCGGTCATGCTGGAGGATGTTGCAGGCAGCAGAACGTTCTCCACTGCGTCTCCAGACTCTGTCACATGTGCTCAGTGTGAACCTGCTTTCATCTGTGAAGAGCACAGGGCGCCAGTGGCGAATTTGCCAATCTTGGTGTTCTCTGGCAAATGCCAAACGTTGTTGGGCACGGTGTTGGGCTGTAAGCACAACCCCCACCTCATACCACCCTCATGGAGTCTGTTTCTGACCGTTTGAGCAGACATGCACATTTGTGGCTTGCTGGAGGTCATTTTGCAGGGCTCTGGCAGTGCTCCTCCTGTTCCTCCTTGCACAAAGGCGGAGGTAGCGGTCCTGCTGCTGGATTGTTGCCCTCCTACGGCCTCCTCCACGTCTCCTGATGTACTGGCCTGTCTCCTGGTAGCGCCTCCATGCTCTGGACACTACGCTGACAGACACAGCAAACCTTCTTGCCACAGCTCGTATTGATGTGCCATCCTGGATGAGCTGCACTACCTGAGCCACTTGTGTGGTTTGTAGACTCCGTCTCATACTACCACTAGAGTGAAAGCACTGCCAGCATTCAAAAGTGACCAAAACATCAGCAAGAAAGCATAGGAACTGAGAAGTGGTCTGTGGTCACGACCTGCAGAACCACTCCTTTATTGGGGGTGTCTTGCTAATTGCCCATAATTTCCACCTGTTGTCTATTACATTTGCACAACAGCATGTGAAATTGATTGTCAGTAAGTGTTGCTTCCTAAGTGGACAGCTTGATTTCACAGAAGTGTGACTGACTTGGAGTTACATTGTGTTGTTTAAGTGTTCCCTTTATTTTTTTTGAGCAGTGTACATTCAGGAGCAGAATGATAAGATCTACGCACCACGAGGTCTCCTGCTCACCGACTCCATCGAGAGAGGCCTACGAGTCGTATCCTACACATCATTGTCTGTTGTACACAGGGAACAGTCTTTTTCTCCCAAGTTTTAATATTCCTCAGCCTTGACTGGTGAGGTCTGGGCAATAAAATGCAAAGAAAGACCCCCAAAGCCGTTTTTTTTCTGGGAGGGGGGGCAAATGTAACTTGTCAGCATCCCCTGTGATGAGGAAATGTGAATGTAATCACACCCCAGTTTTAAGTAGAACAAGGAGCCTTCATCATACCCTGATATATGTAGTGATTCACAGGCTGTCTGCCCCCACCATGTTTCTCCCTCCAACTGCTGCCTGCAAATGGAAAGCAGCAGTCTGGGCAGCTTAAAGGAAACCCAGAGTTATTTAAGGATACCTTGTAAAAACACCAGATAAAATTAAGTATGTAATCCATAGCATCTGCATAAAATTAGCGGGTGCACCAACATCCTGGCTTCACCAGCATGTGTTTGTGGGGTGACTCAATTAACCTTAACTGTGCAGCAGTGGGAGATTAGGAATAACAAAATATGACTCTTCATATTTTGAACAATCATATTGACTGAATAGTTCATAATGTTATAATGAATTGTTCGCAGCTGAGCTTTTTTTTTCCCTCTTAGGCCTGTGATTTTACAGGGTTGACAATGGTCTGAATTATTTCTCCCACGCTGATTTTACTCCAGAGCCTTGGGAAATTGACAAGAAGGTCTCACCCCAAAGGTTACTGATCATATTTGTTATTATCAAAATTTATGTTTCTTCCCCTCTGTATGTTAAACTGGAACTACAGTCTCTCATTCAGTATTTCCTGAATCAAACTGAGTGAGTACAGTCACCATAAACTGGTCATGTCTGTATTCATGAAACTTCAACACTATGTCATGATTCAGGCAACGCGTCCTATGAAGGTCAGACAAACTAAAATAAGATCTGGTGTGTGGAGGGTTTTTGCTTTGTGTCATCATGTGTTCCCGTCCTTATTGTTGGGTCACAAAGTTTCTTTTTTGTTTGTTTGTTTTTTTTTTTTTACAATGAGTTAAGGTTTTAAGGTTCTTAGTTTTAGCAGTTGTGCTCTTAGCGGAAACTAAATATTTACATTGTGATCCTCAGGTTCTCTTTATTTTCATTTCCAGCACACAATGGATCTTGGGATATGTTAGGCTGGGATGGATCCACCAATTGGATCTTTTGTTTCCCAGGGACAGGGGGACACATTTGTTGGTCACATATGAAGGAGCCTTTAAAACAGGACAGTCTAGTCTAAACTGACTGAATCACTAAGAGTTCATATGCAGCCTTTAGAGAAGGTGGACACAGCTAAGCAAGTGCCCTTTTGTGACAGGTATCATCCTTCTTGCAGAGCGAACTGCATAGGAGTTAGAAATGTCAATGAGGAGTAATGTGCCACAGATAGGGATTTTTTTTTCTTTTTTTAATTGCAACAGCTATCAGATTGTTCAGTTTTTAAACACACAAAATAAAACTCAAAAAAACTAAAAAAAATCACTTTGAGCCATCAAGCTCTAAACAACACTTCTGTTGCAGGCCAAAGGCAGGGGGCTTTTTCAGTAATAATGTCCAAGAACAATTTCATCTTAACACTAAAAATGGTAAAATATGAACTTTGCTTTCCTAGTTGGAAACGTGAGGAGAATACAAATGTCTTTTGGCTTTAGTAAATCTAAAATGAACCCAACCTTGGCCCAAATGTGTATCCTTGACTGACTTCTGTAAAGATTGAGGTCACCATCTTTGAAGACAGAAGTCTGACTAGATAAAAGCATGGTGAGTCTCATTAATATTATCATAGCCCATTCACACATTTTTACTATTACAGACCTGACACTGGTCTTGGAAGTTCAAACACAGACAACATTCTCAGTGCAAGTGTCTTAGTGCATTTTTCCAATTATGATACTGACTTTATGAATCATTTTCAGGAAATATTGTAAAGCAAATAACTTGATTCAAAGAACAGTTTATGTGCCTAGCTTTCCATTGCTGTGGTGCCAAATGCCTCCTCTGCATTCCAAATCAAATCAAATTAAATTTTTTTATATTTCGCCAAATCATAACAAAGTTACATCAAGGCACTTTACATATAAAGCAGGTCTAGACCAAACTCTTTATAAAATTATTTAAAGAGACCCAACAGATCCCCCCATGAGCAAGCACTTGGCAACAGTGGCAAGGAAAAACTTTGTTTAAGAGGCAGAAACCTCGGGCAGAACCAGGCTCAGGGGGGGCGGCCATCTGCCTCGACCGATTGGGTTGAGAGAGGGATGGATGGGGTGGGAGTTGGGTAGAGTAGGGAGAGAAAGAGAGCAGGAGGAGGGGATATTCACAAAACAGGTGTAGGCAGGAACATGATGCTGCATGAAGTTCATAGAAATGATGCTGTATGGAATTCATGAAGGTATGGGAGCAGCAGGCGTTGCAGGAACATGGGGTAGCAATGATTCACCACCTGCAGGATGAGGACAGGGAGAGAGGAGAGGAACTGGGAGAGACAGAGACTTCGGGAAACATGGTTAGTAAATACAGTACACATGCTTAAAACTGGGAGAAATAGGGATTTCAGAGAAGCATGGTTATTGGTATGTCGGCGCATGCGGGGGGCGGGGGTTGAAGATTGGTCTTGAAAATTGCTAAAGAGTCTGCCCCCCGGACCAATACTGGAAGTTGGTTCCATCTAGAGAGTGGAGTGGCCTACTAGGACAGTAGGGAACTATGAGCTCTCTGAGATATGATGGAGCTTGGCCATTAAGAGCTTTATATGTTAAAAGAAGGATTTTAAATTCTATTCTGAATTTTACCGGCAGCCAATGAAGAGCAGCTAAAACAGGACAGATGTGATCCCTTTTCGTAGTTCCTGTTAATATTCGTGCAGGAGCATTCTGAATCAACTGAAGGCCTTTCAGAGATTTGTTTGGACATCCAGATAATAATGAGTTACAGTAGTCCAGCCTAGAAGTAACGAATGCATGGACTAGTTTTTCTGCATCCTCTTGAGAGAGGATGTTTCTGATTTTACTAATGTTTCGCAGGTGAAAGAAAGCCCTACTGACTTGTTTTATGTGAGGGACAAAGGGCATGTCCTGGTCAAAAGTTATTCCCAGATTTCTTATAGTGGAGTGGGAGCCAAAGAAATTGCAGTAGAAAGCAGGTGAATGAGAGCAGAGGCTGGACGCTTCAGAGAAAGGTTTGTCCAGCAGGATGTACGGAACCCAGATGTCAAGTGTTTTTGTGTCTTGATCAACCACTGACAGGTGACGTGAATAACACTGATTATCTGGTTGCCATGGATATTTGTCAAGAGGTGGGCTATATCAGGCAGCAGGGGAACATTTAATCCCAAAGTTCATGTGTTGAAGCAGGAACCTGTGGGCTGTGTGTTTGTGTTATTGGATGGGTTTATTCTTTATGTAAAATTATTTTAACCTCACTATGACAGGTTTTCAGTCAAATTTTAACCAACATTTATAAGCCAAAAACTGGTTCTGGTGATGGAGCTACACAAACTGAGTTTTTCTTTCAGGAAGATTTGTCACACTTGGTGGCTGCTTGCAGTTTCTCTTCTTTATTCTTTGCTTTGTGTAAATGGGCAATAAAATATGCAAGTGAGCAATTGAGGGTAGTTTGTGGTAATTTTCTATGGGACTTTTTATATGCTGTGATGCCTTGAACCAGCCACTTAAATTAATTAATTAATTAATTCATTCATCTTTAACCGCTTATCCGTTTCTGGGTTGCGGGGTGCGCTGGAGCCAATCACACTGGGCGAGGTCTGGGTACACCCTAGACAGGTCGCCAGTCCATCGCAGGGCCAGCACAGAGAGACAGTCAGAGACAACCACTCACACTCACACTCAGACCTACAGTCATGGAAAAAATTATTAGACCACCCTTGTTTTCTTCAATTTGTTGTTCATTTTAATGCCTGGTACAACTAAAGGTACATTTGTTTGGACAAATATAATGATAACAACAAAAATAGCTCATAAGAGTTTAATTTAAGACCTGATATCTAGCCATTTCCCATGTTTTCTTGATAATAACCAAAATCACTTAAGTTCTAGCATCAATAGCTATGGCATTGTACTGCCAAACACAGTACTTTTAGGCATTCTATGTTTTCTTTTCCACCTCTTTTTGTCACATGATACACACAGGAGTTAGTACTTGATTGCATAACCATTGTTTTTGATGACTGCAGCCATGCGTCTTGACATGCTCTCCACCAGCTTCTGACATTGTTCTGCTGTCACAGCTGTTGCACAAATTCAAACAAATTTGCTTTGTTTTTGGGCTTGTGGTGTCTCCATTTTGAGTTTGATGATTTTCCACAGGTTTTCCATTGGATTCGGATCTGGTGATTGAGCAGGCCAAGGCATGGTTTGAATGTTCTGGTTCTCCATCCAGGCTTTAACTGACCTTGCCGTGTGGCATGGGGCATTGTCTTGTTGGAAAATCCAGTCGTTCGAGGCAAGAAAGAGTTTTCCAGCTGATGGAAGAAGACTGTTTTCAAGAGTAGCCCTGTACGTGACCTGGTTCATTCGGCCTTCACACAATTGCATTTGCCCTGTGCCACCCATACTGATTAACCCAAACATGCATGTCTTTGGATGGTGGGAGGAAACCCACACAGGCACGGGGAGAACATACAAATTCCGCACAAGAAGGCTCCAGGCCCAGGAACCGAACCCGCGACCTTCTTATTGTGGGGCAACAGTGCTAACCACTATCCCGCCGTGCTGCCCACCACTTAAATATAGTGCAAAAAAATAGAACACAGACAGAAATAAACAAAATATATGATTTTTACTAGAATAACTAGAGCCTGAGGGAAGAATTGTGACCGTCAGTCAAAAACTGCTTTCACTCACTGTGCACTTCCCTGCTCAACGTGCATGCACATGTACACTAATGAATCTAGTTACATTTACTCTTCCTGCCCTTCTTGTTAAAGATGATTCACTTTCACCTTGATGCTGAATTTCTCCAGTGCCAGCAAACATTAAGCAAGATGCCCAGGAAGTTTGGGGGCTTTGTGGTTTGTTTTTCAACTGAATGTTCTCAACCTCAATGATCCTATTAGTTACACTGATAGCATTTCTCAGCAGTTACCATTTCATGTGATTTTTTTTCTTTTCGATTTTTTTTTTTTTTTTTTAATTTCTTACAACCAACTGTTTGACAGCTAAAAGCCTCAGAGTTTGCATAGTATCATCACAAACCACAGGTGGCTTTTACATACAGTGGGTAAAATAAGTATTTAACATGTCACCGTTTTTCTCAGTAAATATATTTCTAAAGGTGCTACTGACATGAAAATTTCACCAGATGTCGGTAACAACCCATGCAACCCACACATGCAAAGAAATCTAACCTTAGATGTCCATAAATTATGTGTGATAAAATGGAATGACACAGGGAAAAGTATTGAACACACTTATGTAATTTTATTTAATTACAAAAGCCTTTGTTGGTGAATACAGCTTCAAAATGCCTCCTGTATGGAGAAACTAGTTGCGTGCATTGCTCAAGTGTGATTTTGGCTCATTGTTCCACACAAACAGCCATCAAATCTTGAAGGTTCTTTGGGCCTCTTCTGTGAACTGTAATCTTCAGTTCTTTCCACAGATTTTCTATTGGATTCAAGTCAGGTGATTGACTGGGCCATTTTAGCAGCTTTATTTTCTTTCTCAGAAACCAAGTGAGTTTCCTTGGCTGTATGTTTGGAATCATTGTCTTGCTGAAATGTCCACCCTTGTTTCATCTTTATCATCCTGGTAGATTATGGTGATGATGAGGCAGCAGATTTTTATCAAGAATGTCTCGATACATTTTTCCATTCATCCTTCCTTCAATTACATAAAGTTTGCCAGTGCCGTATGCTGAAATACAGCCCCACATCCCACCTCCAAACTTCACTGTTGGTATGGTGTTTTTGGGGTGATGTGCTGTGCCATTTGACCTCCAAACATGGTGTGTATTATGGCATCCAAAGAGTTCAATTTTGGTCTCATCTGACCAGACTATATTCTCCGAGTATTTCATAGTCTTGTGTAAATGTTGTGCAGCAAATTTTAAATGAGCTTCAACATGTTTTTTTCTTCAGCAATGGAGTCTTGCATGTTGAGCGTGCATACAGATACAGGCCATGGCTGTTGAGTGCATTACTTATTGTTTTCTTTGAAACAGTTGTATCTGCTAATTCCAGGTCTTTCTGAAGCTCTCCACAAGTGGTCCTTGGCTCTTGGACAGCTGTTCTGATTATTATTTTGACTCCTGTCATAAATCTTGTGAGGAGCACCTAGTCGCGGCCGGTTTATGATGAAATTATGTTATTTCCACTTCTGTATTATGGCCCCAGCAGTGCTCAATGGAACATTCAGAAGTTTAGAAATCCTTCTGTAACCAGTACCATTGGTATGTTTTGCAACAATAAGGTTGCGAAAGTCTTGAGAGGGTTCTTTGCTTTTACCCATCATGAAATGTTTCTTGTGTGACACCTTGGAAATGAGACACCTTTTTATAGGCCATCAGTTGGGACTGAATTAGCTGATATAAATTTGCGCTGACAAGGTGCAGGATTGCTTTCTGATTACTGATGGATTTCAGCTGGTGTCTTGGCTTTTGGTGCTTTTTTGCACCTCCATTTTTTTATTTGTTTAATACTTTTTCCCTGTGTCATTCCATTTTATCACACATAACTTAATTTATGGACATCTCAGGTTTGATTTCTATCCATTTGTGGGTTGCATGGGTTGTTACCAACATCTGGTGAAAATTTCATGTCAGTAGCACCTTTAGAAATATATTTAGTGAGAAAAATTGTGACGTGTTCAATACTTATTTTACCCACTGTATCTGCAGACGCTTCCTGCTTTTTGACTCAGGAGCACATCTAATCGCATAAATTGTTTTACATCTCTGTTATAGTAAATCCCTTCCTTTTTTCTTCAGTGCAGCAGAAGACATGGAAGCTCATTATATGGTGTCATCCTGGGATGTGCTGGGCTCATATCATGCTGAAAAGTACTCTGTGTTGATGCTGGACAGAGCCCAGGCTGCACTATAGCATAGACACCTACAGCAGGCAGAGTAAGACTTCTTCTTCTTCTCCTTTCGGCTTTTCCCTTCAGGGGTCACCACAGCGAATCAGTTGCCTCCATCTAAGCCTGTCTTCTGCATCCTCTTCTCTCACACCAACCACCTTCATGTCCTCTTTCACTACATCTATAAACCTCCTCTTTGGTCTTCCTCTAGGCCTCCTGCCTGGCACTTCAAAACTCAGCATCCTTCTATCAATATATTCACTATCTCTCCTCTGGACATGTCCGAACCATCTCAGTCTGGCCTCTCTGACTTTATCTCCAAAACCTCTAACATGTGCTGTCCCTCTGATGTACTCATTCCTGACCCTATCCAACCTGGTCACTCCCAAAGAGAACCTCAGCATCTTCATCTCTGCTACATCCAGCTCTGCCTCCTGTCTTTTCCTCAGTGACACTGTCTCTAGACCAAACAACATCGCTTGTCTCACCACAGTTTTGTACACCTTTCCTTTCATTTTAGCTGAAACTCTTCTATCACACATCACACCTGACACTTTTTTCCACCGGTTCCAGCCTGCCTGTACACGCTTCTTCACCTCTTTTCCACACTCTCCATTGCTCTGGACTGTTGACCCTAAGTACTTAAAATCCTCCACCTTCTTTATCTCTTCTCCCTGTAACTTCACTCTTCCACTTGGGTCCCTCTCATTCACACACATATACTCCGTCTTGCTGCGGCTAACCTTCATTCCTCTCCTTTCCAGGGCAAACCTCCACCACTCTAGCTTCTCCTCCACCTGTTCCCTGCTCTCACTACAGATCACAATGTCATCTGCAAACATCATAGTCCATGGAGATTCCTGTCTAACCTCATCTGTCAGCCCGTCCATCACCATAGCGAACAAGAAGGGGCTCAGAGCTGATCCCTGATGCAGTCCCACCTCCACCTTGAACTCCTCTGTCACACCTACAGCACACCTCACCACTGTCTTACATTCCTCATACATGTCCTGCACCGCTCTAACATACTTCTCTGCCACTCCAGACTTCCTCATACAATATCACAGTTCCTCTCTGGGCACCCTGTCATAAGCTTTCTCCAGATCTACAATGATACAATGCAGTTCCCTCTGACCTTCTCTGTACTTCTCTATCAACATCCTCAAAGGAAATACTGCATCTGTAGGACTCTTTTTTGGCATGAAACCATACTGCTGCTCACAAATGCTCACTTCTGCCCTTAGTCTAGCTTTAACTCTTTCCCATAACTTCATTGTATGGCTCATCAGCTTTATTCCTCTGTAGTTGCCACAACTCTGTACATCTCCCTTGTTCTTAAAAATGGGCACCAGCACACTTCTCCTCCATTCCTCAGGCATCTTCTCACTATCTAAGATCCTGTTGAACAACCCAGTCAAAAACTCTACTGCTACCTCTCCTAGACACTTCCTGACCTCCACAGGTATATCATCAGGACCGAGTGCTTTTCCACTCTTCATCCTCTTCAATGCCCTCCTCACTTCATCCTTACTAATCTTTGCTACTTCCTGATCCACAACAGTCACCTCTTCTACTCTTCGTTCTCTCTCGTTTTCCTCATTCATCAACTCTTCAAAGTACTCTTTCCATCTTCCCATCACACTACTGGCATCTGTCAATACACTTTCATCTCTATCCTTAATCACCCTAACTGCCTGAACGTCCTTTCCATCTCTGTCTCTCTGCCTTGCCAACCTGTATAGATCAGTCTCTCCCTCCTTACTGTCCAACCTAGCATACAAGTCATCGTAAGCCCTTTGTTTGGCCTTTGCCACCTCTACTTTCACCTTACACTGCATCTCCCTGTACTCCTGTCTACTCTCTTCAGTCCTCTCAGTGTCCCACTTCTTCTTAGCTAACCTCGTTCTCTGTATACACTCCTGCACCTCCTCATTCCACCACCAAGTCTCCTTATCCACTTTCCTTCCAGATGACACACCAAATATTCTCCTACCTGTCTCCCTGATCACATTAGCTGTAGTTGTCCAGTCAACTGGAAGCACCTCCTGGCCATCCAGAGCCTGTCTCAACTCCTTCCTAAAAATCATACAGCACTCTTCCTTTTTCAGCTTCCACCATTTAGTCCTGTGCTCTTTCTTTGCCCTCTTCATCTTCCTCACCACCAGAGTCATCCTACACACCACCATCCTATGCTGTCTGGCTACACTCTCACCTACCACTACTTTGCAGTCACTGATCTCCTTCAGATTACACCGTCTACACAAGATGTAGTCTACCTGTGTACTCCTACTTCCACTCTTATAGGTCACCCTATGTTCCTGCCTCTTCTGGAAGAAAGTATTCACTACAGCCATTTCCATCCTTTTTGCAAAGTCAACCGCCATCTGTCCTTCTGCGTTCCTCTCCTGGATACCAAACCTGCCCATCACCTCCTCATCATCTCTGTTTCCTGCACCAACGTGTCCATTGAGGTCTGCACCAATGACAACTCTCTCACTTCTATGGGATGCTCTGCATCACTTCATCAAGGTCCAACCAGAATTTCTCCTTCACCTCCAGGTCACATCCTACCTGTGGAGCATATCAACTGACAACAATGAACATCACACCTTCGATTTCTAGCTTCAGACTCACTACTCTATCTGATACTCTTTTAACCTCCAGGACATTCCTAACAAACTCCTCCTTCAAGATAACTCCTACCCCATTTCTCTTCCTATCTACACCATGATAGAACAACTTGAACCCTGCTCCTAAACTTCTAGCCTTGCTACCTTTCCACCTGGTCTCCTGGACACACAGTATGTCTACCTTCCTCCTCTGCATCATGTCAACCAACTCTCTACCTTTCCCTGTCATAGTTCCAACATTCAAAGTCCCTACTCTCAGTCCTAGACTTTTGGCGTTCCTATTCTCTCTCTTCCTACGAACACACCTTCCTCCTCTCCTTCTTCGACGAACAGTAGTCCAATTTCCACCGGCACCCTGTAGGTGAACAGCACAGATGGCGGTCATTGTTAACTCGGGCCTCGACCGACCCGGTATGGAAGTCATAGATTTGATTCGCATGTTTGATTTGGCAAAAGTTTTACGTCGGATGCCCTTCCTGACACAACCCTCTGTATTTATCCGGGCTTGGGACCGGCGCAATAAGGCACTGGTTTGTACCCCCTTGCGGCTACATTAGGCAGAGTAAGACATTTACCATAAATATTTGACCTACGGGGAATGTTGTCTTTAGCATAATTTCTGATTCCATAGATCCTCATGAATGGATAATCCATTGTCCTTCTACTGTTCAGACATATAGAGAGATTAATCTTCTGCTTTTGAAATTACAGCTGAGCACCTCAATATGTACACATGTCCTGTGGAGAAATGTGAACCCAGTTCTTTCAGAAGTAGCTGTTGAGAGAATAGTGCACTGGAGCTTTTCCATGGTCATAGACGAGGTAAACCAGAGCCAGCCAGACTCAACATACATACAATATATCCCTCCCACACAGTGTCTTAGCTTTCTTGTCTCTCGATGGGTTCTTCTCCTCCATGTCCTCCAGGCTTAGACTGATATATCAGCCTTTTCATTTAAAGCTGTATTGCCAATGACGTTGACAATTTAATTGTGACAGAGCTTCCTCTTTTCTTTTTAGGCCAATTTCATTATCTTTAGTTGTGCCTTATCTGTCAGCCATGTAACCTCCCTTTTCCTGTGAGAATGATCTGTGTGTTTTATATATATAAACATATATATATGTTTATGAAGTAGGATATTATAATGATACAGTTATTTTTTAAAGCCACACCATTCAATATATTTATGTGGAACGACTGATTACACGAGAAGGTTTAGGGTGCTTCATGTGTGTAATTTGGCTGTTACCATCTTGGTCATTTGAAACTAGTACAAACTGTATTTAGAGGAGAAGGTGGAGCTAAGGGTGTTCTATGCTCAATTGTGATTGGGTGGTTCAATCTTTCAATCACACAGTAGCCGCAGCGCCTAATCCATCCCCTGTTTTCTGGACTATTTTCCTCAAAATGGGAGCATTAATTAAAAAAAAACTGAGAATCATGTTGTATTGAAAACTTGAAATACCTGATCTTATCATGTTATAATGTTCCCATGGGAAAATTTAGTCTGTAACTTTGGCTTTGGCTCAGTTTGGTCTCCACCAACTACTGAAAGATATTTGTCTTCATTATCTTGTTGCTAATCTGTATATGTCTGCTATTCACTGCTGGACAGACAGTTCTGGTTGGTTCATTAGCCGACACCAATTGCCTGATTAGAGCAGTGAGGATTAGTTTTTTTGTTTTTTTTGTTTTAAAGTGAGGGGAAAAAGGACTCAATGTCCAACCTTCATCACATATCTACCACGCTGCCCTGCTGGGTCCTCACTCCTTCTCGGTAATGGCTGAGCTTCTGATTAGTTTAAAGGATTATTTTTGTGTGGCTGGGAACCTCCCAGGTGACGGACTGAGCGGTGTGATGGATCATCCTCTACAGAGGTAACTGCAGCGAAGCAAAGCCCAGACTTGGCCCGCAGAGCTCCTGATTGCTGAGCATCCATTCAGAGGCAGATGGCGCCATAGCGATGTCCTGGCATCTCAGCCAAAAGACATTTTGCTCCTGATAAGGTGTCGTTTGGCTCAGTACACAACTCGCCAACTGGCCGCAGCACACCAACAAGCCTGCAAATTAGGCTACACACATGAGAATATTAAGTGGCAGTGGAGAATGTAGGACAAGGCAGATACATGGATGGTATTCATCATTCTCTTGTTGCTCTTTTCATTCTCTGTAAGTAGTTTTTCCTCATCTGCAAAGAACAGTTTTACAGGTCAAGCTAATTAACATTTTTCTTTGAAAAACAATGCTTCCCTTTTATTGCCTGAATACTTTAGTTATTATTTTTTAACACATTAAATGAAACATTTGTACAGCATATATTATATTAACAAATTTTAAATGAAGACCTGACAGAACAACATCTGCTTTTGATACCAGCTCTTACATGAGACTGAAATCAAACACTCTTTGAATTTGATGTGTAAACTGTGCCGGCTCACTCAGTGCCAGCAAACAGAACCATAAATGACTATCCCTGTTAGTCAGCTCAGAGGCAGGTTCTGTTCACACTTCAGGGAAAATACACCAAGAAAAAGTTCCTGTGGATGAAAACTGAGAGATAGTGGCCTTGTAATTGCAGTTTGACCTGAAGTCATCATCACAATAAATCCACAGAAATCTAACCCAGGTTTAAAACTATTGCAAAAATATTCACAGTTTGGAGAGCTGAAAGCATCTGGATCCTCAGATGAGGCTTCAGCTTTGAAAGGACTGTTAATGATGAAATCATTTAAAGATTCAGGTGAAGTGAAGGTGAGGGAAAAAAAGAGCACTGTTAGTGTCCACAGAAGATTGAGAAATGGACAGCAAATTAAGAGAGAGTGATGAGCCAAAGCAGAGATCTCGATATGTCACAGAAGTAATGGGGCATTACAAAAAGCTGCAGCTCAACTTCGAAACAATCAGAGCCTTTCCCATGCTAACTCTGTTAAAGTTAAAATGTGGACTTTTAATATGATATGTGGGCCCTTAGAAAGAGCTCAGGTGTCCAGGCATTTACAGCTTGAAATCAGTCAAAAGTTTGTTGAAGACAAGGCATCAGCAGCAGGAAACAGCTGAAAGGAAGGAGTAGATTAGTAGTCACCATTACAATGGTGTCATTATTATGACTGAAAGACATAAGGTAAAATACGAGCAGCAGCTTCGTTGACAGTTCAAAGGGAAAATCTCTTCCACTAAATCATCATCAATATCAATATCAATATTCATCATCAATCAATCAATATTCATCAATATCATAAATGACTGAATTCTGATCAGATGAATAGAATAGAATAGTCCTTTATTGTCATTGGGGGGTACATGGAAATTGAGGGTGCTCCCACTGAGCCACCGTGCACCTCAGAAAGAAGAGACAAGATATAGTCAAAACGAAAAGACAGAAAAACAACGCACGGGGCATCCACAGGCAAAATTCACTTAAAATAGAGACATATATATATATATATATACATATATATATGTATATATATACATATATATATATATATGTATATATATACATATATATATATATATGTATATATATACATATATATATAAGGTGCTAAAGTAGGAGGAGTTTAAAGTGCTGAAAGGAGGTAAGATGAGGTAGATAGGTTGTTATTCGGGGGTGGGGGGCTTATGGGAGACCAACTGTGTGTGAGTGTGTGTGTATTTGTCTGTGGGTGTTTGCAGTTCTGATTGCCCAGGGGAAGAAGCTGTTGGTCAGTCGGCTGGTGTTTGATTCGACTGACCTGAAGCATCGTCCAGAGGGTAACAGGTCAAACAGGGGATAGGCAGGGTGTGTTGGGTCTCCTGTGATGGCATTGGTTTTCCTGAGGCTGCAGGATGTGGACAGGTGCTCCAGGGTGGGCAGAGGCCAGCAGCTTCGTGTCGAGGTTGCTCTTCCTGAGGACGTGCAGGAAGTGTTGCTGCTTAGCCTTCTTGACCAGGGTCTTGGTGTTGTAGGTCCAGGAGTGGTCTGCGGAGATGTGGGTGCCCAGGAACCTGAAGGTGGTGACCGTTTCCACCTGTTCTCCATTTATGAGGAGGGGGTTGTGGTCCTGTCTGTTTTTCCTGAAGTCCATAATAAGTTCTTTGGTCTTATGGATGTTCAGGGTCAGGTTGTTTCCTGAGCATCGGAGTGACAGTTTCTCTCCTGTATGCTGTCTCGTCCTCATCGCGTATGAGTCCAACCACAGTGGTGTCATCTACATATTTTATAATGCAGTTGGTTGGGTGGGTCAGAGAGCAGTCATATGTGTACAGGGCGTACAGCAGAGGGCTCAAGACGCAGCCTTTAGGGGAACTGGTGCTGAGTGTGAGTGTGGAGGAATGGTGGGGGCCGAGTCTCACAGACTGTGGGCAACTCGATAGGAAGTTTTTGATCCAGGTGCAGGTGGGGAGGGGGATCTGTAGTTCCCTTAGTTTTGTGAAGAGAATGTCTGGGATGATGGTATTGAAAGCTGAGCTGTAGTCCACGAAGAGCATCCTCACGTAGCTCTTCTTGTTCTCCAGATGGCTCAGTGCTGTGTGGAGTGTGAGGGTGATGGCATCTTCTGTGGACCAGTTTGCCCTGTAGGCACTGGAGGGTGTGGGAGGGAGGTGGCCTTTGTAGTTGGTTAGGGCCTGGATGCCCCTCCACATCTGACGTGGGTTATTGTCCATCAGGTATCCCTCCATTTTCCGCACACACAGTCAGATGAGACCTGAAAATGCTGCCATGGTTTACTGTTCACATCTACAATTGACAGTTGACAATGTAATGCTCGCTAACTCCTCTCTCTGTTTGTGTTGCAGCCATTTAGCTAAATGGAGCAGCCCAACACCGGTGCCCACTTCCCTGCGGACTACTCAGACCTGCCCTCTTAATACTATGTCTCTACAATCTGCCCCAACTCACTGTCATATGCACGTTCTATTCAGAGTATCTTAACTTGACAGTTAATCATGTCATATTCTTTTAACGCTGTTTGCTTTCAACAGTTTACAGTTGTTATCAACCTGTTTTTAGTTTGAGAGAAGTCGCAAAAACCTTTGAATTCATTGACATTCCACAAGGCATGAGTGATTAGCCTTGGTTTATTTTTCACTGATAACCAGGTTTTGACCAGTAGTACTTGTTAAAGTGTGAATCTCTTATATTTTTCACTTTTCTTACTTTTTAAATAATGACGCCAACATACAGTTCTGAATATTTACAATATACTGATTCCATCATGAAACAAGGTGCTCTGGTTTCCTGCATGTGTCAGTGTTTACTTTCCTTATTTATTGTGCTTGGTAGTCGATAACCTTTTTTGCATGGTATCTTGGTAGGGTTTGGATTTAAAACAGTAACAATTGAATTTTTTCAGGCTTCAAACATTCCCACCAGATTAGAGATTCAGATGTTTACATCTTTAATATTTCTATACTCATTCCATAGATTCTTCTTTCTAGTTTTAAAAGCCAACCCTTGTGCTTGGTCTGTATATAGTGTGTTCTGTTCTTAATGCTTCTCCTCAATTCACAGTTGTGTTTCATCTCTAAACTGCGCTACATATTGCGTATGACTACTGCCTGACTAATGTCTGTTAAGCATATATCAATATATTGGTGAGATTGCCTTTGATCCAAGTATTAAAGTGCTCTTGTTAGTTGATAGTACCTGCAGTGGCTTTGGATGTTGCTTTTGTGCAAGTTTAAAGGTTGCTCCAGGAGCAAACACAGCAACATGATGTTGAGGTGATGAATGGACAAAATAAATCAGCACGACAGACAGACATCGGAGTAAAAACTCCAAGTTCAGTTGTGCCGTCTTCTGGTGTGATCTAGTCTGGACTTTTAGATGTAATGCAGCTCTGGATATCACACTGAAATCCTGAGTGTCCCTGACTCAGGCAGGAGAAACTCAGTCAATGTTGGTGAAACCTTAATGAAGGTTAAGGAATCTGTATGACATGTTCAGATGTCTGGTGAATTCAGAGCACACAAAAACTCTTTAAATAATGATGTCACTGAACATAGGTTTTGCTGATGGATTGATATAAATTTGTATATAGTTTCCTTGCTAATTTTTGATTGAAGTCATAATTTATTTATAATTTAACTGAACTTTTCTAGGTTCCTTTTTCATTTCAAATCTACATGTTTTATTAATCCATAGATAAAACTTATATATATTTTACACCACAATGATTTTTGGTGTTATATTGCTCATTAGAGTTAATAGAGTTAATAACATTAGAGTTTATGTTTACAGCACACTTTAACCTTTGAGACTTGAGTCCTGGTTCCTGTTATGAATTAAATGCAAAAACTTAAAAATGGAGAGGTGAAGAAACTCCATGGAGTCATTTCAACTTGGTTTGTTATCAAGGGCAGTGTTTTTTGCTGTCTGAGAGAGTTGTATAGCAGGAAGACTGCTGATTCTACCTGGAACCTTGAACTATTTTTCTCATACTCTGCTGCTCCTGTGAGAGTATGTCTGGTCATACTCTTACAGAGTGATACATTGAAGAGGGGAACCATCCTCTAGTTTTGTTAACCTGAGTTTATGCTGTTGGATCTACAAACTTATTCTTATCAAAAGAAAGCGCAGGCCAAAAGAAGATTCATGTGCAGCCTCCGAATGTGATTTCTGTGTTCCATGAGTCACTTTGCTTCTCATGGTCTCTGTTGTGTGGCAAAGACGAAGCCTCAAATATGTGTTTAAAGATCATTTCAGTCTACGTCTCACTCTGGCAGCAGTGAAAAATGTGACCCCATACTGTCGTCACCTGATCGCATCTCTACAGCATATTATCCAACACAAGGCTGGAACGCCACCTGGCATCTGCTCTCAGGGTTATAAATTGTTACAGGTCCCCAGGTGGTTTTTGCAGTAATTTGACGAGAGGTCTGCTTCATTATTGATATTTAATGGGCTGAGTCAATAGGCAAGTGATCATGATGTTGAGATATTTTGAGATTTGTCTTCTTGGTGTTTGGGGTCACTAACTGCACTTCATTTAAAGCCAATCTATATGGCTGCTGACCAACACACTTTGAATGCACCATTTAAACTCAGAAAAATATTTGTCCTGGGAGCCCTGTCAAGTATATCCAGCCCTGACTGGACCCATCACTTACTCAAAGCTGCTCACTTGGCTCAGGGAAAAGGGCATTGTATTATAGGAGACAGCGTGGCTTTGACCTGAAGACCCTGGTATAAGGTGGTGATATGTCCTGAGCGGATTCGCCGCCTGCAACTGGAAACACACTCAAGGTTTGATGTGTACCCTTCAGAACACCAATGAGTCAGCATCCTGGAGCTCTCCACTGGTCGACACCAATGATTGGCCACCGGCCACAACACTGACATCAGTGAGACTTAAAATGATGAGGCAGCATCGTGTTGATGGATGATGGAGTGGAGGGAAGGGGACATTTTCCTCGAAGTTATTCCACTGGACTACTCAGGCTGTTACCGACAAGTGAGAAGTTCAAACATACTGGCCATGAGAACTTGATAAATACATATAAACTGCTAGACATTTTTACAAACTGTACATTCAAGAATTCCAAGGGCCAGAAATAACTTTGGTGCTGAAGCTTTTGGCGCAAAAAACAACAAGAAATGTATTTTTAAAACTCTTAATGGCAGCATCAGTACTGTTACTACATTCCTGCTGATCTTAGCCTCACTGCCCTTCTATTTAATGAGGGTTTTATTAGTCACATATACTGTAAGTCTGTGTGTGTTTCACCTCATTACTGCCTTTGTACTGCCTGCCTTGAACCTAAAACAACATTTTGGAAACCTCCTGACTGAGGGTTGTCAAAGTGTCCAAAGTGTCCCACTCTGCAATTGTCTCAGAGAAATTATTTCATAATAATGATCATGTCATAATGATTATTTAATTACATTATGGCAAAAAAGTGGAACTGATCATATTTCCCTCCCATGGTTTGGCCATCACTGTCATGGACATCATGGAATTTAAACAAAGAGTCTGTAAATCTAATAAATCCTCCCGGAAACAAATCCATTTTAAAACCATTAAGTTGCGGTTTTCAGCTGTTTTTCTCTTGTGCGCTTCAGCCCAAAATGAGTCATACTTTTCTGACATGAGAAGCAAAACATGATGGAAGAATAACTTTTTAGGATATGGAGGAGCATTTAGTCACTTTTAAAAACTCAAAAATCTCTCTGTCAACTACAAATATTTAACACAATCACAGCTCTGACTGTGAAGAACAGGATGTGATGTTTGGTGAAGCACATATGTCAGACAGAACATCTGGGAGTTTTCTGGGCCAGAAGAAACACAAAGGTGGGCTAGATGTGTCTTCCTAATTGACCATCAATTTATAAACACCTCACAAAACAGACTGAAAAAACCTGGGTAGCACATTGGAACACACAAACTACACCAGTTTCTGATGACACTGTGTTTCCCCTGAGATGCTGAAGACTCACTCTCTCTCTCATGTATGACTCTTTGGATGACATTGGACTTTACTGTGTCAGCCGCTTGCTGTTCTTTTCTCACAGGAATTGTGTCTCTGAACATACAAATTTTGGCCGTATATTATATGCACATGGAAGGACGGGTTTACACAAAACAAATGAAAATAAAATTGCATTTATGTAAATGTTTAGGACCAAGAACTGTGTAGCTGCTTGTGACCAACTAATGGATTAATGAGTGAATTGTGTATCTTACTGATTTTATATAGTTTCTTTCTTTGGTGCTTAACTTCAAACACAGAGCACACCATACAGACTTAATCTTATTAGATAAA
The DNA here is from genome assembly GCA_034769265.1 of Remorina albescens. Classification (NCBI taxonomy): domain Eukaryota; kingdom Metazoa; phylum Chordata; class Actinopteri; order Carangiformes; family Echeneidae; genus Remorina; species Remorina albescens. The sequence goes on along the minus strand of CM068485.1, from coordinate 2,464,527 downwards.
AAATTTTTCTTATCCAAACACAAAGTGATGTTTGAATGCGCTTTTTTAATTCTCACAGATAATCAAGCAGTGATGAAAACAAACCTCAAGCCAATCCCTGTTTCATGAGCTGATCAGCACAAAATTTTATGAACTGTGTGATTGTCTGAACACACAAGCCACACACACACACCACAGCAACCCGGGCTCCTCCCGTTGTGTGAATCAGCTCACTTTAAACTGCAGAACAACAGACACTGAGCGTCTCTCTCCAACATCCACAGCTAGCGTTCTTCTACGGAGAGCACAGCTCTAATTTAAAGACCACATAAAGACTTTGGGCAGCTTACGGCCTTAGCTCAATATGACCCTACTTATGAAAACTGTAATTCATTGGCTTTATGGTTTATTGGCTGTACTCTGGCAGAAAAATTATAATTGCACTTTATTGTAAACATCCCTCCCTCGGCCAGTGGCTTTGAAATAAGATCTGTCTGTGGCTGATGTGAAAACAGTATTTGGTATGTCGAGGTACCACTCCTATTGTTTAGGGGAGGCAGCTTTGGCTGAACTGTGTGTGTGTGTGTGTGTATGCGTGTGCACGTGCGTGGAGGTCTTTCTTCCATAATATGTGAATCTAAATCTCCAAATAGATAAAGGAGACCCTGAATGTACATTTATCTCTAAGCCCTGTGACTAACCCACTTCTCCCCTGGTGCATGCTGGTATATGTAGGCTCCAGCAGCTTATCACTGAGAGCAAGACAAAGGCTCAGAGACTGGAGAGACAGCTCAACATAAATTGTTCTCAACATCATCTCTGTTAGCTTCTTTGTGACCCAAAAAAATAAATAAATAAATAAAAGTCTAAATGGAAGCCACAAGAGGTCATTGTTGTATCATTTTAAGCTCTTGTTGTGTAACAGAAAACCCTCCACATACAGCTCCTGGACTTGTATTTTTATTTGATGGGTAATTTCCGTGTACAGTCACTCATTTGGACACTTTTATCCAAAGTGATTCATGGTGATGAACATTACTACAGAAGAAGTCTTCAGTTTTACATGAAATGAATGCAAGAAGAAAGTCCGACCCAAGTGGATTATTTGCCAGTGTGAATCAAAGCCCCGCCAGGATTCCAGCATCAACCTGGAAGAAATGTTGAAGTGATTCATCTGTAAAACATTGAAATCAGACAGGTAAATAATGAAGAGGACATTGCTGCATATTCCTCAATGAGTCCCTTTATATAAATGTAAGGCTGTTTGTGGTTTGGTATGAAAGTGCTTTTTCTATGCAGGTAATATACTTTAGACTCTTCTCATGTTTATTGATGACTTTGATACACGGTAATGATAACAAGTGTGTTATATTTCAAACATGACTTTTCTCTGTAATGCCCAGGCTGCTTCTCCATCCTCTGTATTTTCATTTTGGGCTTGAGATTGTTTTTTTCATCATATCCACTGAGCTTCAGCCAAACAATTTCTGTTTCAGCTTTGATTTGAGATGATGATAATCTCCAGTGTTCATCTCTTCAATCTCCAAAACACTAAACTACATTTTTCACGAGAGCATTTACATGAAAATGTTCAGTTGGATGTACTGTAACAATCACATCATGTTTAATAAGGATGGAAATTAACTCACGTTGTTCAATAGTTTAATTCCATATTCTTTGTTGTATGCAGTCTTCCTTCACACACACAAACACATACATGCTCTATCAGTGTTTTTATGAATAACCACCAGACAATGGAAAATATGACTTGTCATTTATATTTTAGACTTTTTTTCTGAGGCTTTTTTCGAGCCAATATTCTTGCAGATACCCAGTAAGTCTGTATCATATAAACAACCCGTTGTGTATTATAAACTGCTCTCATATTGCTATGCTTTAGTTGCTATGGTTGAGCTGGTTTTAGCTTGGCAGATGGTCTGTACGTTCTCTTTCATTTTCCTTGTTTGCTACTGAAGTCTGAAAAGCACATTTGGTAGAGAGTGTTGATCTGCAACAAACCCTTTTTATATCAGCTTTGTAGATATTACGCCTTCACAGATTTGATCTGTATACAACCTCTCATCTTGGGAAAATAATGACAGAGGGGGTCAAAAATCACATCGGTTGCAGTGTAGATGCTGTCAAAGATGACTGATTGTTCTCCTCAGATGAACACCTGAGGAGAAGAGGCTCATGGGAAATCCACTGTAATGACGGTGTTTTAACACAGGACAAATTCAAATACAGCAGCTGATGCCAGCTAAGGTCACTTTGTGCACCTTCATATTGCTAATATTTAACACAACGCTAAATACAATTCTGGGTGAATTTCAACACATTTATCAGAGAAAGATGTTAAAGAGATTTCAGGTGAAGATTAATCATCCATTTAAAATAATACACACACACACACAAAAAAAAGAGAAACATTTCTGTGACTATTAAAGAAAAACGATGACCACTGACCATCAGAGATTGGCTGCTCTGTAACTCTGACCTTTATTATAGTTATTATAGACTCCTGCCTGAGTCAGTATAGTTATTATAGTACACAAAGCACATTATTTCTTACACCTATTTCAAGTATATTGTTAGTATACATAATGTAGCTTTTCAACATGTACTGCAACCTCAGAAAACAGAGGGCCAGTTCCATAGCACCATTGCAAAAGGACAATAAAATAAATAAATGTACAATATTGTATATGAATCCTAAACTACGAATAAACCTCGAAAAATGTGATGGAAATTTATTAACATGTTTATATTTTTAAGGTATGCAGCTGGATAAATAATGCTCAGTGTGATGAGATGGTTTCTTTGTAAAGATGACATGGGTGGGAGGAAATGGCTGAAACACTTACTGCGTTGAGAGCATGATGCTCAGATCCACAGGCTTCAGAAATCAGATTCACAGCACCATCCAGTCTGAAGATTCATGATGCATAAATCAAAGGCATTTTCACAGATGTAATGAATCCTGTTATTATTAAAGAAGGGAGGCTCTTTAGAGCAGCATCAGAAAAGCCCCTGAACGAGTTGGACTGGTTCACATCACAGGACTGATTGCATTTTATTATTAGTGGTGTTGCATATGTTTTTATGTACCACAACTGACATGTATATCTGCCCCACAAACTCCCCTGATGGTTGGTAGCTCATGCAGCTACGCTAAGGTTCATGTTAGCAGTGGATTGTAGGTCAGAGTGTGTGTAGTGTGTCCTGACCAGGTAAGGCCATTTTTTAGTCTTTCCATTATGAATTTTATTCCACAGAAGTTTGATGTTTGCAAAAAACATCCCCATGGCTTGGAACTTTTAATCTTGTGTGACATCATCATAATGCATCATCTGGGCAGATGCAGTCACACAACACAGACACAAACCTGGACGCTAGGAAACACTTTGTAAAAGGGGAGTGTTTTTCATTCACTGGCACTTCCTGGGACCACTTTTTCATCACTATACATGAGGAGATGTTAAAACTCTGAGAAACAAAGAAAAATTTCAGTTGCTTTAAGTTGCTCTTTAAAGATGGAAAGTGAACAGAGAAAAAAAAAATGAGGTCCATTATTATTAGCTTGAAAAGCAAAATAGTGCTACAAATCATCAAGAGGAAAGCTATGATCATATCAAGACAACAATATAATATCTGGAAGTTAACTTGGCACTTGTTTGCTTTTTGAGGACGCATTTACATCACAGCTTCACTTTAATAAATCCCTCAGTGAGAATGTAAAATGTGTCTTCAGCTTAAACAACTATCATGCAAAAGAGACATTCACCCAGACACCCAGACTCTCCAGGATGAACAGTGGGCCGTTGTTAAAGTGCTGCACTTCAAAGAAAACACCTTGTGTAAATTTCTTGCTGCCTCCCAGCAACTTTACTTCTTCCATCCAAATGTACGAACAGAGAGCTGGGCTTCAATGGGAGCCAGGGAGGTCGGCACAGCAGCCAGGGGGCGGGGGGTGAAAGGTGGATAAGGAAGTCAGAGCGAGCAGGGGGGGATCCACCACTGATGGAGCAACGTAGTGGTTGGCGAGCTGCAGACGTCTCACAGCAGGAGGGAGCAGCCGGTCAACTCCTCCCTCCTGTCGGTCTTTACCTGTGGGTGACTTGGTTGTTTTGGAGGCCTGGGAACATCTGTTCGGTTTCTGTGCTCAAGGAGCCACCTGGCAGAGAAGAAGAGACACACAGTTGGCTCTGACACCAGATCAACTAAAATGAGCACAAGAGAGCTCCACCCTTTCTTCGGGTCTTAAACTGAAACAGAGTGATTCTGAGCTCATTTTGATCAGGGCTGATTGCAGGTATGGATATAATTCAACCTCCTAATTTAAACTTTTAGTTGCAGTTGTAAGCCCTACAAAAAGCTAGCCGGGGGACTTAAATTAATTCTTTTGTAATTCATGAAATATTACAATGAAAAACTGAGCACTAACATCCGAAAGATCAATAATGGATCAAATCAAGCTGATGGCAGACGTGTATATATGAACTCAGTGAAGTAGAAGTACAAGTGTCTTGTCCTGAATGTAGCTTCAACAAAAGGACAGTGACAAATTCTTCATGATGTTATCAGAAAGAGCTTTAAATTCTCTTTAGAACAAAAATGCCAAATGATGCTCCCTGTTTCTTATAACCTGAAGTCATTTTCTTTGTCATCATTTCAACCAGGCAGCAAAGCGGAATAGTGGTTAGCACATTGCCCTGGCAAGAACGGTTTCAGTTTCGGGGCTTGTGGCCTTTCTGTGTGGAGTTTGCATATTCCCCGTGCCTGCATGGGTTTCCTCCTGGTACTCTGATTTCTTCCCACAGTCCAAAGACATGTATGTTTAGGTTAATTGGTGACACTAAAATTGTCCGTACAGTAGGTCTGAGTGTGAGTGTGAGTAGTTGTTTGTCTGTCTCTGTATATTGGCCCTGTGACGGACTGGTGACCTGTCCAGGGTGTACCCCGCCCTCGCTCAATGTGAGCTGGGATTGGATCCAACATCCCCCGTGAGGGATAAAGTGGAAGAAAATGAATGAATGAATTATCTCAATCAGTTGTGATAACATTTTACTTCTCATAGTAACTGTGGAGATAACAGAATCTGTCTGATCAGGTTGACAGCAGTTTAATTCTTTATGTCATCCTGTTCCACAGGGGGACACACAGCTGGACTAAGTTTAGTGATGTTAGCTTGGACAAGATACACCAGCTGTGATGTTTGTGTCTCAATTTTCTTTCCCACATATGGGCACCTCCCACATCTGATGTCAACAACTCTTACATTTTATGTAATAAACTGAAAAAGACCATATTATTTCTGCTGATGGAAAACAAGCCCAAAAGTAATTAAAGTTTTAATGAAATGTAAATTTTCCTTAATCTTAATTCTTGTCTGACAGACTAAATATGTTATGCATTAGTGTGTATTGTGAATTTCACTGTCTGCTATTCCATTCCACTGCATTAATATTCAGCAGATCAGAATTAGCATCATCAGCTGAAACAAAGAAAACATGCACTTAAGGTCTCACCGTTATGGCAGCTGTACATCCATACACGATGGCCGTCGTATCGACATCTGCATTTCATGACATTATTGGTGTAGTCAGATTCTGGCACTTCATAGTTTGGATTAATGTTTATCTGGAAGAGGGAGAGCATGGATACAATCAGTGAAAGCCCGTACTGACGACAGCAGTGATCATATTATAATCTGAATTTTCTGAAGAAGATGGATGGCTGAAAAATGCGAAACCTTACCTGGAAGATGTAATCTCCAGGTTTGATATCAGTTATGTCAACCCACTGGCAGTCAATGTCATGTCTGTAGGTATCCCAGCAGCCCACAGTGATGCCCTGGTCGCCAAAATTAGCACACTCATACCTCTTCTCAATACCTGCAGTAAAACATTACACAAAATCACTCTGTAACATAAATAATAAACTAGTATTGTAAGAATATGCAAAAACTGATATCTATATATTGATCAAATAAATTGGTGGTTAATGACTGAGATTGTATTAGTCTTTCATTTGAAAAGAGCTACAAAAAATCTGCATCTGTAAATGAGTCACAAGCCAATAAACCAATAAAATGAGCTGAGGGATCTGCAGATGACTGTGCATGGGGGTGGGATTTCAGTTTCTTTACGTAGTTTTTAGAGTCTATAAGCCTTTTGTTTCACATTTCCTAAAGTCCTTTGAACCTTTGTAAAAAATTAGGTTATGAGTGATGCAGCTTTTTTTTTTTATTACAGTAATGAAAAGCAGAAAATCTTCTTGTGGTTCTGACCTTCATCACACTCTGAGTCCTCCAGGCAAAAACTTGCTTTGTGTCCCTCTGCCACTTTAGTGCCGTTGAGACTGAATAGGTCGTAGTGCGTAAACACCTCCATGCTGTGATAATGCCTACGCACAGACAGAAATATGGTTTCACAAACCTGCTCAGGCTGAAAATATCGCACAGGTTTTTGTTTACCAGGCTGAGGATCAGAACTAATAATCTTTCAATTCAAAAAAGAAAATCACAAAGTCAACAGTTTGGTTTTGGCCCAGAATTCTCTGTGGCTCTGTGAATTCTGCCAAAGGTCCCACAGGTTTATTGAGCCTTGAAGCCGCCGAACATGAAGTGCTCTTTCAGCCAATAAAGCGAAAATGTGGGAGACACTGTACAATCACTTAGCTTCCACCACACGGTCAATGTCAGGGCACAAGACCGTACAGCGAGAGGAACTGTCCAGAAACACTGTATATCAGTCTGAGGTTGAGGTCTTGAGATGCTGTTTTAATGTATGTACGTTTGTTACACAGAACCATCTGTCTGGAAACCTTTTCGAAAAAGGCAAGAGCTTTTTGACAACAGTCTTAACATCTGATTGGACAAGGTATCTCGCACAATCATATATCTATGATATGATTGAGAAATACCTTGTTTAATTCTTTATTTGTGAAGTAGGGGAATCTACCGGGGACATCCCTCAACATCACAGCAAATACATATAAAACCAAATTCATTCACAGATGATTCACTAAAATCATCTGCTGAAGATCTTTATGTCACTCACACACACACACACACACACACACCTCTCTTACAAATAGCCCTCACACAGACACACCTGCCCCCACCCCCCTTTGTAGAGAAGCAGAAGTGCAATAAGAGCAGCTGCAGAAAGTGGGTGTATGTGGCTTCCATCATAAATTAAATATACTTTTGAAATGAAAGTAAAATAAATTATTTGGAGCTAAAAAAGCTAGCTGAGCCACTGAAGCCCATCTGACTAATGAACTGGTGACAGATATTTAAACCAACCAGCTGCAGATTTATCAGAATCATTTCTGCAGCTCAAACAAGGAAACACATGCTTTTGGTAAATGAGGAAATTTTGGAAATTTTGCTGTGAAAGGACCAGGTGATAAATTCAGCTGCATGAACTCTGACCTGTGACAGTCGTGCCACACCCAGGAGTGTCTACTGGCTTTAGGCCTGAAGTCCGACTGCCCGTTGTTGTGGATCTGGGAGGAAAAGCGCAGGAGGCGGCGGTAGGAGTTGGCAGGAACCTGGATGGAGGTGGAGGCCAGACATTTCTCCTCGTAGGCACACTGCAGCATGAACATGGGCCTGTCCTCCATGTAGGTGGTCTGCTCCACCACCTGAGGGTTTAACACCAGGTCAGGAGCCGCTGAGGACAGAAGCACCAAAGAATAAAAAACAGAGACAAAACAAATTTAGACAGAAAAAACTCTTTGGCAGAAGATACTCCTCATTGCCAACCTCAAGGATATTGGCTATTCAGTTATGCGAACATATGCCCTTTTCCAGGGCAGAATTTCTCAGTTGGCAGAAATAATTTTATTTGTATGCAGAGTAAGAGTAAAAGCGTCTCAGTGTGAACTTTAAAACCAACTGAAGGATAGGGCTCTGGTCGAGGTGGAATTAAAAGTGTAAATGTCAGTTCTTCTCTTTACTTTCAGCTATTAAACTGCAGGAGTTTCACCTGTGTCATCAAATAGGCCAAGACATTGACTGAGCTTCAGCATCTTACTCTCAGAGCAGGAAACTCCAGCAGCGTTGCGTCCCCCTCCTCTGGGGCAGCTGAGGTGCGCTCCGTGGTGTAGGCAGTGGGACAGAGACATCTCAGTCCCAGAACAGCGAACACCACTCATCACCACAGTGTCAGCACTCACCTCCCCGGGCCAATACCACGTCTCCTGTGTCACAAAACATGAGCGTGAGTTCACAGCTGACATCATACACCTGCACCTTGCCTGGATGTTTCAGTCTGTTGGTAATCCCAATTGATATAATCCACTACAGATATGAAGATATGTTATTTTTAGTCATAACCAGACACACAGGAAAGAACCCAGATGCGAGGCAGAAGGCAAATGAAATCAAAAGTCTATAGTGAACACTCAATAACTGACGGAACAACCGGGGCTCAAGCCCACGTCTCCAGTGGGACAGTCCAAGATGTCACCACTAGGGCCACAAGGTGGTGATGGGTTCAGCTCAACAGGAGCAGAGTCTTTGGTGTGCTCAGTGGCCCAGACCAACAAGAGCAAGGGGGCAGGATGGTCAGGGACAGGCGAGGGGTCAGATAGCCAGTACAGCAGGGACTTACAGGTTGTCTCGTAGTCAGGGACCGAAGGCGAGGTCGGTTGCCGGTGTAGTTTATTTTCCACTTCATTTTCTTTATTTTAACATCTAAATTGTTGTATGTTGTACTCTTAAGTCAAAGCAGGATGTTCATTAAGGCCTTGTCAAAGATTTCTTTACGACCTGTTGTAAGTTGAACTAAAGGAATGTGCCTTGGAGGTCAAACTGTTACCCATCTGCCTTCCTGATTGATACGGTAGAGCATGAGACACCACAAGAGATAGGATGAGGGGGTTTTATGCTGGCCCTAAAAGATCAAAGGCCAGAGACCAGTGACTAGATGATATTTACCATTTGGTTGGAGGCTTCTTATTGGAAGAAGTGCTCATTCTGAAGACAGACAAGACATATAAATAGAGGGGTTTGGGAGACATTAGAGAGGAGATCTCATATTGGCAGAGAGGCTCCAGGATTCGGCATTTTTGGCACCGTTTCTTGCTTGTCAAACTTCTTTTTGACTGCAAGTAAAGACGTGTCAGCGGTGATCACTTCTTCACATCGGCATCTCAAGATACCACACCGGGGATCAGACGAACAGGCAGGGTCAGGACAGAAACAGGTCGGGATCTGGTAATCAGTCCGAGGGCAAGGCAAGCAGGCAGGAACGGGGACGAAACAGGTCGGCAGCGGGTGATCAGTTTAAGGTAAGTTGCTGGAAAGGCTTGCATGGGAGCGAAGACGACCTGGCAAGCGGTGAGTGTGGAGCTGGGGCTTAAGAAGAGTATTGCAGGGGTGTGGATGATTAGCTGAGGCAGAGCAGGTGAGGCGATTGTGAATGGGATGCAGGTTTGACTGGAGCAGGAGGTGTAGTGGTGGAAATCTACCGGGTGGAGCAGGCTGGAAACTGTGACAATTTTCACTCCACAGATAGCAAAGCCCAAGTTTGCAAAGCAACACTTAGTTTGGCCCCAGTTTTATTTTTCGGTGTAATTACTTTATTGCTTTTTCACTTTTCATTTCACTGCAAACAAAACTCTATGATGAATAAAATTCATGCAATTCCATTTTCCCATATATCCTGATAGATAGAAATTGCTTTTAGATGGATTTGACCATTTTTTCTGCCTAAACATTTTTTTTCAACCCAAAAGATTGAAAAGATCCAGGTAAAAATTCTGCTTTATTAATATTATATTCAGTCTCTATGCAGCCACTTCAATTGCCCATGCATTGCTTTTATAGATGAGACTCAAGAAACTAAAAAGTTGTTGGCTTCACTTTTTTACTTTAAAGTCAAATGAGATGAAATGAAAAATGTTGATTGATCTACCAGGTGTTTACAACCAGTATTATGCCCTTTTAGGGATGTTTCCATCCAGGAGCCGAGTGTTGAGAAGCTCAGAGGTCACTGATTAATGGTTGCAGTGCTGGAGCCACAGGGTGTGATTCTGGGTTTAGGACCCCATGAAGAAGAACACCCTCTACAACAGAGGCCCAGCTCACTGCCTGCTATATAGAGCACGCTATGAATTGATGTTAGCAGGAATTTCACCCTTTAGGATACCAGTGGTTGAAGTCAGTAGGAAAGAGACCAAAGAAACAGAAAAGGGAAGGGAACATGAGGAAAATCTTTTAGGTCAAATCAGAAATTTGTCTGAAATTAAGAAGGGGGGCTATGGCTGGTTTACTAGTGCCTCGGGGTCCTGCATTGATTTATTATTGTTATTGGTCATGCTTCGTATACTTATTGTTAGTGGGAATGCTGAGTAAGAAGCTCCGCACTGAGTCACTATTGTTATTACTCATGTTTCTTATTCACACCTTGGGGCCAACACAGAGTCACTGAATCTCTATAGCTATAGAATAGCTACTTATTATTCATGTTTCTTATTTGTGTCTCAGGGCCGTGCCCAGTGTCACTATTACGCGTTTCACGCGTTTCTTATTTTTCTAATTATTTATCTTCTTTCACCCCGAGGCACCCTCAAATTTTCTCTGAGGATATTTTCTAGTTCTTGCCTCAGGGTATAGAGCTCCAGTGACTTGGGTGGAGCCCCGAGTCACTATAATTATTGATTGTATTGCTTACTCTTACTATTACTGTCTTGGGGCCCTGCACAGAGTTAATGGCACTCTATAGCTAATGCTATACGTGTCCATTGCCTCAGGGCAGACCCCAGATTCACAGGTTTTATTGGTTGCGTTCCTTTTTCTTCTTCTTATTCCTCTTACGTCAAAATTTTGACTTACCACGTTTGCTAGGGTTTTGAGAAAAACCCAGTGAATTATATATAAAAGTGTGCGGCTTGGTCTCGTCATTGTGCTATGCATATTTCTCTAAGGAATGCACATTTTTGGTGGTGTAAACATTCAAAAAGCAGCCAAAAAATGAATGGGTGTCTCTTCTGTGTATTTATGTGTAGTTCAACACTCAGATTTCCAGGCTTTCTCAAACCTTTACTACTTCCCCATACTTTTAGCTACACAACCCCATAAAAATTTTAAAACGTTGACAGAATTCTCTTCTATTCATCACAGTTTTCATCTATTTCATATCTTTAATGCTTTTTGTGCAGCAAATGTTCAAGTATCATGTTCAATTTTGACACATTTTCAATTTATAATGGGTGTTTATGGCACGGAATGTTCAGAGTGGTATGTAGATTTGTCTTTAACAGTGAGTCAAGCAGAATTTTATCTGTGAGCCTCTGAGGGACATGTCCTCCATCTATCTTTCCAATTCGCTCCAATACAATTTCTCAGGAGAAAAGCAGAACTGTGTCTGTTTTTTACATTGCCGTTTCATCCACATTTTAGGCTGTAGAAACACCAAAAACCATACACTGCTTCAGGAACTTGTTGTAGCAGTCACCGTCTGGTCAGTTCTCTGATAGGAGTAACCATTTTGTCATAAGTCGCCCTAGTTTGAAGGCTTCACTGAGCCAAAAATCAGCTTGTTTTGGGCTGTCTGCCTTTGCTCTCAGGGCTTTGACACAGCAACCCTGGAGCTACAGGTGACAACTGCAAGTGCGAGCAATGACTCAATGACAGACTGCTCTGACATTAGAGCAGTTCATCAACTGTAATGGACACAAATACACACACACACACAAATAGACAAACACACACAAACACACCTAGACATATAGAGACATACACACACACACACACACACACACACAACTAAACGTACACACAGACACAAAATTTGAATTGTCAGCCTCTGATACACTTTTTATGGAGAACAGCAGAACTGTCTGTTTTTTAATTTTTTCTCTTATCCACATTTTAGGCTCTCGAAACAGCATACACTGCTTCAGAAATTTGTTGAGGTGGTCAACGTCTGGTCAGTTTTCTGATAGAACTTGCTGTTTTGTCATAAGTCACCCTAGTTTGAGGGCTTCACCGAGCCAAAAATCAGCTCATTTTGGGCTCTCTGCCTCTGCTCTCAGGCAGTTGTCCCTGCAACCCTGGAGCTATAGGTGACAGTGAGCAATGATTTAATGACAGACTGCTCTGATATTTGAGTAGCTGATCAACTGACACACACACACACAGTTCTCTCTCTCTCTCTCTCTCTCTCTCTCTCTCTCTCTCTCTCTCTCTCTCTCTCTCTCTCTCTCTCTCTCTCTCTCTCTCTCTCTCTCTCTCTCTCTCTCTCTCTCTCTCTCTCTCTCTCTCTCTCTCTCTCTCTCTCTCTCTCTCTCTCTCTCTCTCTCTCTCTCTCTCTCTCTCTCTCTCTCTCTCTCTCTCTCTCTCTCTCTCTCGCATGCGCCAACATACCACTAACCATGTTTCTCCAAAGTCCCTGTCTCTCCCAGTTCTAACCATGTGTAACTTTTTACTAACCACGTTTTCCCCGAAGTCTCTGTCTCTCCCAGCTCCTTTCCTCTCTCCCTGTCCTCATCCTGCAGGTGGTGAATCATCGCTACCCCATGTTCCTGCAACGCCTGCTGCTCCCATATTTCTATGATCTTCATACAGCATCATATTATCCTGCCTGCACCTGTATTGAATAGCCCCTCCTCCTGCTCTCATTCTCTCCCTACTCTACCCAACAACTACCCCCCCCCAGGTGAAATATCACTTGTTCTGATGCCTACTCCCCCTCTCCTTCCCACATTTTCTTGATCCCTCCAATCCACCCCAACATGATGAGATCAAGGTATTTAACAATGAAAAGAAAAAAAGGAGCTAAAATATAAAAACAAAACAGTAACAAAAGGGAAAAAGCAACAACAACAACTAAAAAAAAAACAAAAACAAAAAAAACACACCACTCTCAACCCTTTCCCCTTGCCATCCAGGATTCTCATGTCCCTTGCATACATAAAATAAACATCTTTCAGACATAGAAGTATTGAATAACTGCTAATTTTCTCCATCATCCATGGTGATAGCCGCAGAAATAGCATAGAATATACATAAAATACATATGAAATAACAAAATTATGTACATATAATATATTATGTAAATGTGCAATGTGTACGCAACATTCAAACATAGAACTAGACAAAGTATATAAAAACATAAACAAAGTATATGCAAACATAGTTGAAAAAGACAATTAGACCACAAATATTTATACATATCATTCGTTTTCTCTAATAACTTTGACCAGCAGTTAATATTAGCTGTTTTGGCATGATGTAAACGTGCTGTAGAAAGCTCCAGCTGTGTGATAGCCCAATAAGAAAAAAGCCATTCCCTCACTGACAGTGCATGTGGTGGTTTCCAACGACAGGCTATCATTCTTTTAGCAGCTGTGAGACCAGCTAACAAGAGACGCTTATCATTTATAGTTAGCTTTAAATATGAGGTGTCATTAAGTAGAAGCAAACACTGTGAGTGAGGGATGGCTTTCCCGATGATATTAGAGATGATACCCAAAACGTTATCCCAAAATCTATTAACCTACGGACACTGCCAAACCATATGATAAACAGTAGCGATGGTATTGTCTGGACAAAAATCAGAATACAGATTATATCTGAGTTCCATTTGCTGTAATCTTCGGGGAGTTAAATAAGACCTGTGAATAAATTTATAATGTATCATTTATTGGTACCCCCATCTTTTCAAGTCGCCCTCAATATCCTTTAACACTTTATTATAGTTATCATTAGTTAGTGAGTCAAGGGAGGGATGGATGGACACTCCTAAGTATTTAAAATTACAAACAACTGGGACATTAAAGATAAGTGTCTGATCACCTAATCCACCCAATAACATTAAGGCCGATTTTGTCCAGTTTATTTTATAACCCGAAATACTGCTAAAAACCTCAAAGGTTTTAAGATGTGGGAGGGATTTAGAGGGATTTTTTGTAAAGATCAAAATATCGTCTGCGTACAGAGAGATGTAATGTCGTGTGTTGTGAATGATAATTGGTTCAAGAGCCTCTGACTGTCATATTGCCTGAGCAACAGGTTCCAAGGACAGAGAAAATAAAAGTGGAGATAAAGGGCAGCCCTGATGAGAGGATCTGGAAACTGGAAACCTAGAACAAGTGTTGCCTGTTATAACGACCGCAGAGGGGTTAATAAACAGTAACTTAATCATACAAATAAAGTTATCACTGAAACCCATACAGATGTTCCTGGTTATGTTTGGACATACTCACGCATGATTCTCACGTGAGTCGCATGATTCACGTGTCTTTTTAGAGGAGAAATTGTGTTTTAGTCAGATGCTGCAATGTGCCCAAACAACCACCAGGGGCATCTGTCAGCAGGAGGATGCCACCGTAAGACAGCAGCAGGAAGCAGTGAACATGGACGGGTGGGAGGGGGGAGTACAGAGTTGCTCCGGAAGTAAGCGGCAAAGGAGTTGTTTCAGTTTCATTGGTGACTGTACAATAACGTATATTGTATTGTGAGATAGTCACCAGTTAAACCGAAACACCGGATCGACTGGCGCTGTGGTGTGAGCTACAGAGTGAACGGGGAGAGGAAGCGGAAAATCTGATCAATAAAACGTTATTTTCTGATTGTTTCACAGCGGTTATGGTCAACAGCACAAATAAACTTCCCCACACACTTCCACTCAACCCTGGCGTGCGTTTACAGTGTTAACAGCAAACTGCAGCAACATTATGCTAGTTTGGCCGGTTCAGTTTAAAAAACAAAGGCTTCATGAGCGATTATTCTTATTTCCATCTGTTCAATAAATCAACTCTGATCCTGATCCACTCCGAAGTCATCACGAAGTCAAGTCTTTTATTGATAAGCAAAGACAGTTTAGTAATTTGAAGAAACACAATGTAGAAAAAGATGTGTATACTGTATTTTATTATATAGTAGGCTATTGTACTGTATTCTTAACTTAATTGTTTCTATCTAATACTTTTTTTTAAACAAAGTATTAAATTTAAAATAAAATAATCAGCACGGAAATATAACCAGTATCAGATAAAGAGGAGTAGAAAGACTAAAAACCTTCTAGTGATAAGAAATTTTTTCTGTATGCTACTGAAAGTCACAACAACTTAGGCTCATTAACTGAACAAAAGGAAGGTGTGACGGGTTTCTCTTAGTGTGTGTGTATGTTTGTGTGTTTGTGAATGACAATGGACAGAGAGGTAGGAGGAGGGTAACAAGTAGGACAGGAGAGTCGCAGAAAACGTGCGTTGGCCCAAGCGTTGCCTCAGGCTCCCCATTGAAACTGTCCAGTTGTTGGATGAGATAGGGGGAGTTTGTGTGTTAAACAACCACCCTAGACTGAGAAAAATACTCGCAATAATTTTATTATTATTATTTGTACGATAATTCAGGTTGGATTATTTTACCATTCAACAAATGTTCCAAACTAACCATAAAAACAAACAAACAAACAAAAAAACAACTAATGTCCATATTTAAGCTGTGGAGTTTATTTGTGCTGTTTAACACAACTGCTGAGAAACAGTCAGTCGCCTGTAGGCGATGGTTGTTAACTCTTCTCGGCTCTATTGAAAGCTATGAGCTTACATTAGCACCTCCTTAAGTACAGTAGCCTTCTGTACATTGTCAGACAAAAGGTGAGCCCTGCCCCCTCCTTTCACAGCAGTTCAGCTTGGAGTCACTTCTTTGTGTGTGGGAACAGGAAAACCGGTTCCAAATGAAGCACTTTCACTCACACACACATGCATGCATGTGTGCAAGCAAGCAGCTTTGTGATTCCTTTTCAGTTCACAGAATTATTTTGTTAAGTTCTAAAAACTGATCTTTATAACTTTTTTGTTAAGTAAAAATCCTCTCTGAATTATGGAACTGATTAGAATCATTTCTTGTATGGACTTGAAACTTGAAACTTCTGTAGACTGTGCATAGTTGTTTCTCTCTCCGCTTAGCCGTGGCTGCCGCGAGCAAGGAAAATCCCAACCTCAGACATCTTTATATATTACTTTATAGGCTATAGGCTAATTATTCATATCAGATATTACTATATTATTATATTTAAGCAACATCCAGTCAGGTCGTGATAATCTTTATATATTACTTTATAGGCTATAGGCTAATTATTCATATCAGATATTACTATATTATTATATTTAAGCAACATCCAGTCAGGTCGTGATATATGCTCTCAGGGGCGGACTGGGACAATAATTCAGGCCGACAATTTCTATTTTACCAGTTACCAAATGTTCCAAACCATAAAAAAAAAAAAACCCAACAACAACAACAATAAAAAACAACAACCCTAATGTCCATATTTTAGCTCTGAAACAAAGAAAGCACAGGTGATTATTAAGGTCATCTAGATAATTGAGGAACATATAAAACAGCATTAGTATTTGAGATTTTTCAGTAGATATCTTTTGTGTTTCTTTAAATAACTAAACTAAATGTCTGTTGAAACAAATAAATAAATAAAAGACTTGAAGATGACTAGGAAGTGGATCAGGATCAGAGTTGATTTATTCTACAGATGCTTGAGCATTATTAGACTGAACTAAAGCAGCATAAAGCTGCTGCTGTGTTTTAAACAGCACGATGCAGACATGTCGCATTCAGAGGTTTGAGGTGGAGTTGCAGGGTTGAGTGGTTTATTTGTCTTGTTGAACGTAATCGCTGCGAAACAATCAGATTCTGTTCAAGTTCTGTTGATCTGATTCACCGGCTTTCTTACTGTTAGCGCTCCCTCTCTTCATTCACTTGCTAGCTCTCTCGACCACAGCTGCTAATAACAAACGTCCTGTCCTTTACTGACGGAGCAACTCTGTCCGCATATTAAGCGTCCGGTTTCATACAATTAATACATCACTTCAGTTTTTGCTGCCTGCGGGCTAATGGTTGTTTACCATGTTCCACCTTCTCAGCTCTATTGAAACTAATGAGCTTAATAGACACATTAGCACCTATAAACAGCGCCACTCTCAATTGCAGCTACGTACTGAAAACCCATGCAGGGAACCACCTCAACAACCTCAAACCACCTATGTTTCATCCAGAAAAAATAATTAAATTAACAGACATTAACATACACAACACAACATTAAACACGCACAGCACAAAACATAATCAGCACAACATTGAACAAACTGGCTGAATTGAATTTGTGTGTCAAAACAATAAAAGTGTATTTTTTAATAGCATATTGGACTTTTTCAGGGAAAAACAGGGACAACAAGACAAGAATTGAGAGAATGAGAGAATGGCACTTTGATCTTCTGAACCTGAGGCTGAATCTATGACATGGAGCAAGCGACGGATGCTAGTCTGGTTTTGATAAACCCCGTTTGGTCATGGTGGACCAAATAGGGCATGTAGCACTCTAAACAAGTAGGTAAGACCTTAGCATAAAGTTTAACTTCGCAATTCAGAAGACTTAGGGGCCTATAAAGGAGCAATCGTTAGATGGCTTGTCCTTTTTTAGTAGGAGAGAGATTATTGCAATATTTGAACTGGCAGAGAAGGCATGTCCAGTGTCATGGTGGCAGCATAGTAACCCTTGGCGTCCACCCTCCACAAACTTTGACAAAACTAACGTCTGTGCGGTCAGTTTTCCACTCTTTGCATTTGAGCTTTAACTCTACAAACTACATTCTAAATTTTTCTTCTCCTTTCGGCTTTTCCCTTCAGGGGTCGCCAGAGCAAATCAGTTGCCACCATCTAAGCCTGTATTCTGCATCCTGTTCTCTCACACCAACCACCTTCATGTCCTCTTTCACTACATCTATAAACCTCCTCTTTGGTCTTCCTCTAGGCCTCCTGCCTGGCAGTTCAAAACTCAGCATCCTTCTACCAATATATTCACTATCTCTCCTCTGGACATGTCCGAACCATCTCAGTCTGGCCTCTCTGACTTTATCTCCAAAACCTCTAACATGTGCTGTCCCTCTTATGTACTCATTCCTGACCCTATCCAACCTGGTCACTCCCAAAGAGAACCTCAGCATCTTCATCTCTGCTACCTCCAGCTTTGCCTCCTGTCTTTTCCTCAGTGACACTGTCTCTAGACCAAACAACATCGCTGGTCTCACCACAGTTTTGTACACCTTTCCTTTCATCTTAGCTGAAACTCTCCTATCACACATCACACCTGACACTTTTCTCCACCCGTTCCAGCCTGCCTGCACACGCTTCTTCACCTCTTTTCCACACTCTCCATTGCTCTGGACTGTTGACCCTAAGTACTTAAAATCTTGCACCTTCTTTATCTCTTCTCCCTGTAACCTCACTCTTCCACTTGGGTCCCTCTCATTCACACACATATACTCCGTCTTGCTGCGGCTAACCTTCATTCCTCTCCTTTCCAGGGCAAACCTCCACCATTCTAGCTTCTCCTCCACCTGTTCCCTGCTCTCACTACAGATCACAATGTCATCTGCAAACATCATAGTCCATGGAGATTCCTGTCTAACCTTGTCTGTCAGCCTGTCCATCACCATAGCGAACAAGAAGGGGCTCAGAGCTGATCCCTGATGCAGTCCCACCTCCACCTTGAACTCCTCTGTCACACCTACAGCACACCTCACCACTGTCTTACAGTCCTCATACATGTCCTGCACCGCTCTAACAAAGTTCTCTGCCACTCCAGACTTCCTCATACAATACCACAGTTCTTCTCTGGGCACCCTGTCATAAGCTTTCTCCAGATCTACAAAGATACAATGAAGCTCCCTCTGACCTTCTCTATCAACATCCTCAAAGCAAATACTGCATCTGTAGTACTCTTTTTTGGCACGAAACCATACTGCTGCTCACAAATGCTCACTTCTGCCCTTAGTCTAGCTTCAACTACTCTTTCCCATAACTTCATTGTATGGCTCATCAGCTTTATTCCTCTGTAGTTGCTACAACTCTGTACATCTCCCTTGTTCTTAACCAGCACCAGCACACTTCTCCTCCATTCCTCAGGCATCTTCTCACTATCTAAGATCCTGTTGAACAACCCAGTCAGAAACCCTACTGCTACCTCTCCTAGACACTTCCAGACCTCCACAGGTATATCATCAGGACCGAGTGCTTTTCCATTCTTAATCCTCTTCAATGCCCTCCTCACTTCATCCTTACTAATCTTTGCTACTTCCTGATCCACAACAGTCACTTCTTCTACTCTTCGTTCTGTCATTTTCCTCATTCATCAACTCTTCAAAGTACTCTTTCCATCTTCCCATCACACCACTGGCATCTGCCAATACACTTTCATCTCTATCCTTAATCACCCTAACCACCTGCACGTCCTTCCCATCTCTGTCTCTCTGCCTTGCCAACCTGTATAGATCAGTCTCTCCCTCCTTACTGTCCAACCTAGCATACAAGTCATCGTAAGCCCTTTGTTTGGCCTTTGCCACCTATACTTTCACCTTACGCTGCATCTTCCTGTACTCCTGTCTACTCTCTTCAGTCCTCTCAGTGTCCCACTTCTTCTTAGCTAACCTCTTTCTCTGTATACATTCCTGCACCTCCTCATTCCACCACCAAGTCTCCTTATCCACTTTCCTTCCAGATGACACACCAAATACTCTCCTACCTGTCTCCCTGATCACGTTAGCTGTAGTTGTCCAGTCACCTGGAAGCACCTCCTGGCCATCCAGAGCCTGTCTCAACTCCTTCCTAAAAATTATACAACACTCTTCCTTTTTCAGCTTCCACCATTTAGTCCTCTGCTCTGTCTTTGCCCTCTTCATCTTCCTCACCACCAGAGTCATCCTACACACCACCGTCCTATGCTGTCTGGCTACACTCTCACCTGCCACTACTTTGCAGTCACTGATCTCCTTCAGATTACACCGTCTACACAAGATGTAGTCTACCTGTGTACTCCTACCTCCACTCTTATAATCACCCTATGTTCCTGCCTCTTCTGGAAGAAAGTATTCACTACAGCCATTTCCATCCTTTTTGCAAAGTCAACCACCATCTGTCCTTCTGCGTTCCTCTCCTGGATACCAAACCTGCCCATCACCTCCTCATCATCTCTGTTTCCTGCACCAACGTGTCCATTGAAGTTTGCACCAATGACAACTCCAGCTCACATCCTACCTGTGGAGCATACCCACTAACAACATTGAACATCACACCTTCGATTTCTAGCTTCAGACTCATTACTCTATCTGATACTCTTTTAAACTCCAGGACATTCCTAACAAACTCCTCCTTCAAGATAACTCCTACTCCATTTCTCTTCCTATCTACACCATGATAGAACAACTTGAACCCTGCTCCTAAACTTCTAGCCTTGCTACCTTTCCACCTGGTCTCCTGGACACACAGTATGTCTACCTTCCTCCTCTGCATCATGTCAACCAACTCTCTACCTTTTCCTGTCATAGTTCCAACATTCAAAGTCCCTACTCTCAGTCCTAGACTCTTGGCGTTCCTTTTCTCTCTCTTCCTACGAACACACCTTCCTCTTCCCCTTCTTCGATGAACAGTAGTCCAATTTCCACCGGCACCCTGTAGGTGAACAGCACCGATGTCGGTCGTTGTTAACTTGGGCCTCGACCGATTCGGTATGGAAGTCATATATTCGATTCGCATGTTTGATTTGGCAAAAGTTTTACGTTGGATGCCCTTCCTGACACAACCCTCTGTATTTATCCGGGCTTGGGACCGGCACAATAAGGCACTGGCTTGTACCCCCTTGCGGCTACATTAAACTACATTCTAAATTAAATGAGGAAAAACAGGAATAGCTACCAAGCTCGAGCAAGACATGACGGCTCAACTTCACAAAGAGCTTGGTGAGGAAAACGGAAAACGCGGCCCTGGCGAAAGTAATGAAGGTGACAATGGCAAGATACTTAAACGAAGCTGATGAGAAATCAGAAGCTCGTATCAAAACAGACTTGAGAAACGAATTGACAGTATGCACGCTATTCTGTCATGGCACATTGAAGAGATAAGAACTATTCGCACCGAAACAGTAAATCTAATGTGGAAAAGTCAACAGCCCTGTGTCTGAAGAACCTACAAACCCATGCCAAACTCATTGAAATGGAGGACAGGGCACGCAGAGAAACCTTTAACCTAAAAGAGGGAGCTGAGGGCCCGAATGCTCGTGCTTACCTGACGGAGAAGTTTGCTGAATGGTTCCCGACATCGGACCCACTCCGCCGGAGCTGATGAGGTGCCACCGCCTTGGACATCATTAGATGTTATTAAGTGCCTTCACTACACCGACAGAGACCGCTTACTCAACGAAGCGAGGAAAAATCCTCCTGAGGTAAATGGCATCCTGCTGAAGTTCACTGCAGACTACAGTGAGGCCACAACAAACCGTGCTACATGCTCATGTACGAGGCCCGCAATCACGGATACCAGGCTTTCCTTCTCTACCCTGCTACAATCAAGCTCTCCTAGGGGAACAACACCTACACCTTCCAGGAGCTGAGCGAGGCTGAACAGTTCATTGCTGCCCTGGGGAAGGATTAAAGGTGTCGGTTGGTGAATAAGCACCAAAAATGGTAAAACTGAACTAAGACTAAGTTTCACAAAATGAAACTTTTCATGATCCGTTCAGATTGTCGAAGCCATAATTTGTGCTCCTCTTTTTTCGCCACCGTTCCTCCTATAAAAGTGATCATAATATGACATATGCTGTCCTCTTTTTGTTTTTGAAATGCAGCTAATCTTACTGCTTCGATCATTAAACACTTTACTGACAGCAGTCCTTTCTGTTTAGCTTTGTTATGCAAGGTTTAATGACTTTAGGATAATTGGTTTTGTTTGTGGTGCCCCATTATGCATGGCTTACTGTCCCACAGTTCAAATGCAACCCTTTTTTTTTCCTGATGGAGGGTGGAGGGGCTATGACTGTTTTTATTTAATGATGATAATGATGATAATGATGACTGGTATATTTTTTGGGGGGGTGGGTTGTCTTCTTCCATTTTTTTGGAGAGGACTTTTGATGGTCAAGGCAGAGTATCGCATTTTACCTTTTTTTTTTTTGTCTCCCGTTTTTTTTTTTGTACATGTGTGGATGTGTGTGTGTGTGTGTGTGTGTGTGTGTGTGCTTTTTGTGGGGAGGATGGGTCGGCTGCTGGCCCAGGCATCAATCCTACCAGACTGTTTTCTGTTTTATCTCTATCTGTATGTCAAACTCCAATTTAAATAAATATGAATAATATTAATGTTCTGTCATGGAATTCACGGGGCCTTAATTCCCCTCAGAAGCGTACAAGCACTCTGAAGCTCCTTTATAGGAAGAATATCCATTTTGCTTTCATACAGGAGTCACATTTTCTTCAGGTTGATGTAAATAGATTTAAGAATAAACACTATCATGTGATTGCCTCCTCCTGTTACACCAAGAGCAAAGGTGTTTTTATTGCTGCAAAGCATAACCTAAATTACACTAACTTGGGCTCAGGGGGATCTGATGATGGTCGAATCACTTTCTGTAAAATACCTTACAATCATATTAAAATTGCTCTGATTTGCGTCTATGCTCCAATTTGTTTCAACCAGTATTTCTATGATTCACTGGCCTCTATAATAACATATCTTCCAGAGTATCAGCTCTTAATAGGGGGTGACTTCAATGCTATATGGCTTCATGATATTGATAGAACAGGGCATCGACTGGCATCTATTGCACTACAATGGTCTAATGGTCTAATGATGAATCCTTCTACTAGAGAATTTTCTTTTTCAAGAATAGACTATCTTTTCGCATCCAAAACTCTTTTCAGTGATATCTGCAGTACTGAAATGACTCGAATCTCTTTATCAGATCATATGCATATGCTGTCTTATGCACTCTCTCATTGAGAGCTGGCCAATCTAGGGCTGTCCGTTGGCGTTTTAATACGTCTCTTCTTCAGAATGACACTTTCAGACAAGAGCTTGAGGCTGAATTGAATGAATTCATCAAAATAATTAGTCCATCAGTTGATGGTCCACTTGTGTTGTGGGATGAGGTTAAAGGTTGCATCAGAAATAAATCTATATCCTTTGCATCCAATCTCAATAAATCTAAAAAACATTGCAGAAACTGTTTGGAATCCAAAATTGCAGCCCTAAAGACAAGTTAAATAATATCTTTCCTGAAAACATCTACGGAAATTACTCTATGAACTTAACAGCCTGTTAAGAACAGAAGCAGAATTTACTATTCACCGCACTAGGCAGAATTACGATTTGAACAGCGCTCGACCCTGCCGCTTGCTTGCTCTTAAACTAAGGAAAAATGATAACCTAGCAAATATATCAGCTATAAGGACTAAAGAGGGAGACATAACATCTGACCCTACAAGCATAAACAGTACTTTTCAACAATTCTACCAAAATCTGTATAGATCAGAGATACGTCACGATGACAAAATCTGCTCGGAATTTCTTAAATCGTTACAACTACCTAAGTTGCCCTCGGAGGCTATCAGTCAGTTAGAGTCACCCATCAGTCTAACAGAATTAAGGACGGCCATCAAAGCAATGAACAGAGGCAGATCTCCGGGCCTGGACGAATTACCACCAGAATTATTTGATGCCCTCTGGCCTCAGCTCGGTCCTCTTTTGCTGGATATGTTTATTTCTCAATCAATAGAGGTTCCTTCCCCCCTCTCTCTTTCTCCCTCTATCACACCAATCGGTCGAGGCAGATTGCCGCCCCCCCTGAGCCCGGTTCTCCCCAAGGCTTCTGCCTCTTAAAGGAAGTTTTTCCTTGCCACTGTTGCCAAGTGCTTGCTCGTGGGGGGATCTGTTGGGTCTCTTTAAATCATTTTAGAAAAATTTTGGTCTAGACCTGCTCTATATGTAAAGTGCCTTGATGTAACTTTTTATGATTTGGCACTATATAAATAAACCTGATTTGATTTGATTTGATTTGAGCCCTGGATCAAACTTGTATACACTGGGGCCACGGTTTTATTGAAAGTTGGGGGTGGTCCCAATATGTATGTAGAGTGCCTTGATGTGACTTTGTTATGATTTGGTGCTATATAAATAAATGTGGTTTGATTCATTATCTTTGTGTTTTTATGTTTCTCCTGCCCAGTGGTCACAAACAACATTGTTTTGAGTAACTTATGAATTCGGTTTCATGGACGAAAATGGCTTTTTCCTCTTTGGGATATTAATAATAAAGACTACATCTTATTCATAAACATAAACAGTTTACATTAACCTACGTTCAAAAAAGATTTCATTTAATTTTACTCACTTCCAAACTAAGCAGAACTCCAAAAATCAAAGCCTCTTCCAAACTTTACTCAAATGAAAGTCTCAAAAATTTGTCTCTCTAACGCTCTCATATCAACAAGCTACTTAACACTAGAACCGCCAATGGGTAAAATTTACCTGCAGCCATCTTTTAATTGTATGTAACTTTTTTTCCATGAAATATTCAAGCCCCCCAGTCTTTGACTTTTCCTAAAAGTGTGTTAGGTAGCACCCCATATTGTTAAAACTTTTCAACATAAAGCCAGATTTAAAAAATGGCCATTTATACCTATAAGCCCAAGCAGGTAAAATTTACCCCTACAGATAATACAGTCATTTTAGCTCTATTCATTTCACGCTTATCATCATCATTGCGGTGTTCTACAATGTGCTAGATCTCGCCGTGATCAATGCCTGGGTGCTGTACCGGAGCTACAGGGGTGACAACATCCCCAGAAGGGACTTCATGCTCCGGCTGACCGGGAACTGCACGCGGAATGGATGGCATCAAAACAGATGCTGTACGTTGATGTGCCGCTGTAGCTGCAGAAGAGCGCAGGAGGATGACCTGCATGGTGCAGGCTAACTGAATAACACATTCACATTCACACACATATATATATGTAAGGCATTTGCAGAATACATATATACATATTTGGTGCTCATTCGTTAATTCCGTGCTGTTTTACTGTGTTGTTTTTTTTTTTTTTGTTGTTCAGAAAAGTGCGTCACAAATAAAGTTGATTGTTATATATATATTTCATTGCCATGTTGTCACTTTGTAAGTTGCATAAAGACACCACAGCTAGCATTTCGTTATGCAAACCTGTGTTGTAGAATGATAAATAAATGAACCCTTTACTTTGAAAATCAATGTATTCTAATTTTACCTATTGGCGGTTTTAGGTATACAGCAAACCCTGGCGGTTCTAGTGTTATACCTGTCAATGAGTCTTTGAAGACTTTGAAGATCTAAAGCATTTGCCAAGCGTGTGGTCTTTTGTGTAGGGGTTAGGGTTGAATAGCGCTCTCTTCCATGAGTCCTTGTCAACTGACTCCCCAACACCCTCCTCTGTACCTGGAAAGCATTGCTGGCAAAGCCCAGGCCCATCTGCCGGCAGACCACCATGGCCTCCATGGTTCCCCAGCCCTCACTGCAGATGGTCCCCCACACCAGAGAGCCATTCCTCTCCACCAGCACCTCCACACGGCCCTCGTAGGGGTTTCGACCTCCGTTCAGGCGGAGCTGCAGGGATGAAAAACACTTACAGGTGAAATTTATGGAAAAAAAAAAGAGACTCACTTTGAACTGATTTAGATAAATGTCATTGTGGAGTGTGATTAAACCAGAGCAGAGACTGACCCGCTCCTGGAAGCCCATAGCAGGGACATTACATCTGACGGCTGCATCCTCCTCGTGGCTGCAGCCCAGAGCTTCCTTGTTGAAGTAACACTCTGTGATGGACTTCTCAAATCCAGAGCACTCCACCTCATTCATGTGCACTGGGCCCATACCTGAAAAACACAGACCGAGGAAACCACTCACATGAAACTATATTTTGGGACAGACACTGATTTGATATCATTACTGAATAATCAGAATAATAGTACTGCAAGCAGAAACAAGAGGAAGCAGCCTGCTTGACTATGCCCTATATAAAAATAAATAAATAAATAATGGCTCAGTGAACGTCAGACCTGTGCGTGATTCAAAATGGCGGCACACACTTGAACGTAACCAAACAAGTTCACCTTTAAACGCCAATCTACACAGTCTGATTCCTCAAATCCTTAGAACCACAAGAAAAACATTTACTTCTTTCATCCACCAACAATCCTCATCAAGAAAATCTGGAAAAAGAAACCGTGGAAAGCCTGCAGGAGTAAGTTGAAGAGTGCTACCACCGACTCGTCATGGGGAAGACCGGCAACGCGGCGACCCCATCTTCCAAAAGAAGCCGACCGCCCAGCGCACCCTCATCACCCGATAAGGATTTCAGGGACATCCTGGAATCAATCAACAGGAAACTAATAAGCTTCGATGGCAGACTACCTTTTGTGGAAATGCTCCACAAAGAGTTCCAGGCTCTCCGTGAGTCTCTGGAATTCAGCCAGCAACAGCTGGCTTCACTGGCCGTGGAAAGCCAAGTCCTTAAAACGTCATCATTAAAACTGCATCACCTTGGAGGGAAGAGACCAGACAACAGGCGCCCTAGGCACATCATTGCAAAGTTTGAACACTTCAAGCAGAAGGAGCTGGTGAAGAGCCGGGTCAGGGAGCTGGGAGGAACGGATTTCAGCGTGAACGATCAATTCCCCAAGGAGATGCTGGAGCGACACAAACGCCTGTTTGTTCGCCTGAAAGTTCATTGAAGGAGGATGCCGCGCTGTCATCGCTGTGGACAAGCTATATGTCAACGGCCAGCTGTTCCGGGATCCGGAGATCACCCCTTGGCTCTATTAAAGCGCATCTCTCTGCACCCGAGGCTCATCGGATTCACCCAGGTATGGCAATAGTATGGTTAAGGTTATGGATGAAGATAACATCAATTTCTCTCATTCATTCTTTCTTTCATGCCTGTGTCAATCATGTAAAAATATACGAACGCACAACGCATGCTGTATAACATGCCGTTCTCACCCACCGAAAATGTGTATTTATGTCACCCCGTTGTTTTTCCTGTTGTTGTTATGCGTTATACTTTATTCATGAATGTGGTGTCTATATGGTTCACAGTGCAATTATATAATATGCAGTTACATTGGCCACACACACATGCACTCTTCCTCTCTGGCACCGCCGCACACACACGCACACACATACACATACACATGCACACACACACTCAGGTACACCTAACTCATTCATCCACTTATGACAATTAACACTCACAGTTTAGATATGACATATTACGGTTTGTCACTTAGAATGTGCGCGGAATTGGCTCACGTGAAAAACGGCTAAAAATTTAACACACCTACACAATTTACAAACAGACATTGTCTTACTACAGGAAGCCCATCTACCCAAAGCAGGAAATCATATATTAAGCTCATCACAGTTTCTGCACACATACACAGCTAGTTAGAACATCAAGCAAAGAGCCATTCTAATCAACAAAAACATTAGGTTTACTTGTAAGAACACCATTGTAGACCCAGAGGGTAGGTTTATAATAGTTAGCATATCCACACACAACACTGAGGTATGTATTGCCAATATATATGGTCCAAATGCTGTTGACCCCTCCTTCTTCCACAGCTTCTTCACAGCACTTTCGGCCCACTCAGACACAGCACTTATAGTAGGAGGGGACTTCAACCTGGTATTCAACCCACAAGTGGACAGAACCAGTAGGGCAGTTAGTCAACGCAACTACCAATCACCCAAGATAATAAAGCAGTATATGAGTGATTTTGGTCTTTGCGATGCTTGGCGCTCACATCAACCCACGCTGAAGGAATACACCTACTACTCGCCAGTCCACCACTCTTCTTCCCGTTTAGACAACTTTTTAATTTGTAATTTGATTATGAAGGATGTCTCTGACACCAAGATTCACCCCATTGCGATCAGCGACCAAGCACCAGTCACTCTGACACTCACAAAAAAAACCTAAAACACCAACTTCTAAACAATGGAGATTTAATACATCATCACTAAAGGACCCCAACTTTATTAAATTCTTTAAGGAGGAATGGACAATATTCTGTGAAATAAATGACCAGCCTGATATCTCAGCCTGCGTCCTATGGCAGGCAGCAAAAGCAGTCATGCGGGGCAAAATAATATCTTTTTCTTCATATAAGAAAAAACAGGAGAAAGCTCTAGAAACAGAATTAAACTAAGAAATTAAAGCTTTGGAGACAGCTCATGCTGCCTCCCAAGAGGAACATCTTCTGAGAGAACCAAGGGAATCAAAACTAAAACTAAATTAATTACTCAACATCAAAATACAATTCCAACTGCAGAGCCCTTTGAACGTAGCAATAAATCCAGCGGATTTCTAGCAAACCAATTAAAACAGAACAAAGAAAGAGCAACGATATCATCAATAAAGAACTCCACTCGGAAAATAACCTGTGACCCAGAAGAAATAAATCACATTTTTAGGGAATTCTATAAAAAACGTTATTCGTCTGGAATCAATCCTTCCAAATCCAGCACTGAAACTTTTCTGAGCACAGTTGACTTTCCAAAATTAAATCAAGACCAGATAACGGCTCTGGAGTCACCTATTTCGACCGAGGAACTCCAAGAAGCCCTCAAACATATGCCAAACAGGAAAGCCCCGGGACCAGATGGTTTCCCTACAGAATTCTACAAAGAGTTCTGGCCAGAGCTCGCACCAACATTTTACATGATGCTCAGCAAAATGTGGGAAACCTCGCACCTTCCACCCAACATGAACTGTCCAAATATTAGCCTTCTCCTTAAACCGGACAAAGACCCTGCACTCCCATCAAGCTAACGTCCAATATCACTTATAAATGTAGATATTAAAATTATTTGCAAGGCAGTAGCAAGAAGACTTGAAAAGTATCACCTCACATAATACATCCCAACCAAACTGGGTTTATTAAAGGCCGACACTCTACCAACAACACCTGCGGACTTATCAACCTGAATTCAGAGTAAACACAAATTTGTGCTACAAAAAAGGACCAGACTCGGTGACTAACTCCCTAGCCTTAACAGTGACCTTGCGACCTGCCCTACGTGCCCTAAAGATAACTATATCTAACTAGCCCAGTGAGCAGTGATAACTAACATGTCTTTGGGGTCATCAGGTGGGAACCTCCTTTCACCGGTGTTTCGTCTAGTTGGTCGCATGACACCTCCAGGAGGCTAGACAGTGATCACTGGCATCCCAGAGTCACTCCCCCTAATGCCAGCTATCACCGCTCCTCACACCAAGACAACTATCTGAAACAGCACTACCGTCAACTACACCGACCTCTCACCAACTGCACCAGTAAAAGCAGGGTGGGGTTACAGACCCTAGTTTGGGTAGGTGGGAGAAATAGAAGAGGTGGAGATAAAAGTAGGGATGGGATACAGACCCTGGTTCAGGTAGGGGTAATGAAAGTATAGAGGGTGCAGGAGGTGGAGGACAAGATACACAAGATACACACAACAAGCTACACTAGCAGATTCAGCAAACAGATTCACCTAAATTGTCCTGTAATCAAAGAAAGACACAAGCCAAGTCAAACCAACACAAACCAACTCACCTGGACTAACCACATGGTGTCAAAGAGGCTCATACAGGCCACACCTTCCACTTAAGTACACTTCCTCTTCCTGCATTTCTTCCTTGCTTCTCTCAAGAGTCTGTCTATCCTAAGTGCTCCCCCTGCTGGGGACCCCAGCTACTATTACTTCTTCTAATCCAAATCCACTGACTGGATCTTACTGCCTCATCTGACATTTCCTTCACTATTTTCCTCACACTCTGTCCCCGTCCTCCTAACTCCCTCAACAAAGAGACAACAGACCTTGCTACAAACCCTCTACATTCTACTTCCACTGGACAAATCTTAACTTTCCATCCTCGCTGCTCAGCTTCAGCCCCTAAGTCTGCATACCTAAGTTTTTTCCTTTCATACGCTTCTACAACTGAATCCTCCCACGGCACAGTCAGCTCTATGAAATACACTCTCATTCTACTCCTAGACCACAAAATTATATCAGGACTCTGTTTTGTACTGGCTATTTCCTGGGGAACAACAAGCTTTACTCCTAAATCCACTTGCATCTCCCAGTCACTGGCATCTTCTAAGCTACCTTGCCTCCTTGCTGTCTTATTAACTTTCCCTCCCTCTTGAACAAACTGAATTGCAACTCTCTCTATCTTAGACCCTCCTAAATTTGCCTGCCTCTGTATATCTTCAAAGCCTGCAGCTAAGCTTTTTAAAACTTGGTTATGTTGCGACGTATATCGTCCTTGCATCAGACTAACCTTACAACCTGACAAGATGTGCTTTAAAGTTGCAGTACCTGAACACAATGAACATAGCAGGTCTCCATTTAGCCAGGGTTTTAGGTTCTGGGGAGTTGGCAATACATCATATGGTACCCCTATCAAAAATCTAATACTACTTTCCTCCATAATCCACAGCTCTTTCCAACTAAGCTTTTTCTTCTCTACACCTTCCCAGTTCAACCACTGTCCCTGCTTAGCCTGAGCCACTGCCTTTGCACTCCTTAATATTTCCTCCTGTCTACGAACCTGCTCCACAACTAGCTTCCTCTTCTTTTTGGGACCTGCTGTACTCCACACCGGTTTGCCTGAGCCAAGCCCCAAGCCTCCCCGGCCTATTTGCACATTACCCACAATCTCTGTATGCCTAAGAGTTGCTTTCGCTTCCTGCACTGCCATTCTAGGATTCCATTTTCCCCCCCTGGTTGGGTTTGGAACCACCTTACTTACAACCACATCTTTACTCCCAGATAACAGGAGCTCTGTCCTAACCTTGGTACATTTAAACTCCTCCACTAGACTAGATACTGGGAGCTGAAGTATGCCTTTGCCATACAGTGCCACAGTACTTAAACATCTAGGAACACCTAGCCACTTCCTAATGTAAAAGCTAACTAATCTTTCCATTTTCTCTGCAGCAGATAATGGAATCTCATATACAGACAGTGGCCACATCAACCTGGGAAATAATCCGAACTGCAAACACCACTATAGACTAGATAGACTATTGTAACAGTCAGAGCAAAGATGCCATAATAGTCTCCCTAGATGCAGAAAAAGCATTCGATGGGGTAAATTTGAATTTTCTCCTCACCACATTACAACAGTCTGGGTTCGGAGATAACTTTGTGAACTGGATGAAAATATTGTAAAGGTCTCCCAGTGCTTGTGTCAGAACAAATGATCAAACTTCTCCAACCTTTTCTCTCCAGAGGGGAACCAGGCAGGGTTGTCCACTTTCCCCCTCCCTTTTTGCTATATTTATAGAGCCACTTGCAGCTGCAATTCGGCAGAACCAAAATATTAAGTGAATTAACACAGCAAATGTGAACAATAAAATAAGTCTTTATGCTGATGATGTATTACTTTTCCTATGAAATGCACAAACGTTTCTCCCTGAAACAATAGCACTCATCGACAAATTCTCAACCATCTCTGACTACTCTATTAATTGGAGCAAATCGACTGCCTTACCCATAAACTCAGATTTCCAGAGTACATCAACTGCTCCACTACGGCCAGGAAACATTAGATATCTAGGTATCAACATCCCTGCCAAACTTTCCGACCTGACACGGCTAAACCACACCATTCTTATTAAAAAAATAGAGGACGACCTCACCCGGTGCAGGACAATACCCATATCACTTATGGGAAAAGTAGCAACAGTGAAAATTATGATCTTGCCAAAAATTTACTATTTTTTCGATGGTTCCAACTCAAGCCCCCCTGACTTGGTTCAACTCACTAGACTCCAACATCTCCAAATTTCTTTAGAAAGCTAAACCTCCACGTTTAAGCTTAAAGACTTTACAAATGAGTAAAGACCATGGTGGTTTGGAGTTACCAAACTTTTACAATTACTACTTTGCCAGTAGATTACAATATATACAGTACTAAAATGGATTAAGCCAAATTCATTAGACCAAGCGTGGCTCAATATTGAACAAACATTAGCATCAGCAACACCCTCACAGCTTGATGGGAATTCCTCAAAAGGAATGGGTTCTCGAACACCACTTGCAGGCTCACGCCTATCTGGAACAATCCTGACATCCTGCAAAATAAAAAATCTATAAATTTCTCAGGATGGGTTGATAAAGGGATAAAGCAAATAAAGCATATCCTACAAGACAACAAATTCATACAATTTAATGAAATCACAGCAAAATATGGTATTAACAAAAACTAAACTAAACGACTGTCTAAAATTAACTTGATACTATCTCCAACAGATCTAACAATCTCCGTTCCTACCTCCAAATGGGAGAAAGATCTGTCGATCAACCCAGACCCTAACTTTTGGATAAAAATCTGTTCCAACAAGTTCAAAATGATTCAAAATAGCAACCTACAATTAATAAATTACAAGGTTCTTAACAGAACACACTTTACAGGACAAAGGATGTTCAAGATGGGCCTCACACAAACAAACGTTTGTCCGAACTGCACGACTGGCTCACCAGATTGCTATCTGCATGCTCTTTGGCTTTGTACACCTGTCAGCAACTTCTGGAAGAGGGTTAGCGAAGATTTATGACAGTGGCAAGGGTACCCCATCCCTACCTCCCCCTCACTTTGTCTGCTAGGCGACCTCACTAATATCGATATGGAAGTAAACAAATCCTGCATGCTCCTTACTGCCCTAAGTGTAGCAAAAAAGACCATCCTGATTAATTGGAAATCCAAGAAGAACCTAAGCACTACTCAATATAGAAACCTATTA
The DNA here is from genome assembly GCA_034769265.1 of Remorina albescens. Lineage (NCBI taxonomy): Eukaryota > Metazoa > Chordata > Actinopteri > Carangiformes > Echeneidae > Remorina > Remorina albescens. The sequence goes on along the minus strand of CM068485.1, from coordinate 2,431,928 downwards.
TTAGACCACATTTCCATGGAGAGAATGTCTGCTTGGGAAAAAAATCGATCGGCAGAGTTTGATCAGATCTGGTCCCCGATAATTAAATCCATCATGTAGTCTCAATGGAGGGGGGGCTGGCCCTCGTGGCCCTGTTCCTGGGACAGGTGGCTTTGGATTCTGGCTTACTTGCGTGCTGGGCGGCTTGCTGGGCCGGATGGGCCCCGTGTTGCTGCCTCCTGGGGCTGCCTTGAATCTCGCCTGTGTGGGTAGGAGTGGGGGGCATGGGGGCTGCCTTCCCTGGCTTGGTGGTGCTCTGTGGGACTGGGGACTGGGGGCCCTCGGGCTGGGCTGGAGCTTCCCTGGGCCACGGCGGCTGGGGTCTGTGCTGGTCCCTTGGCGGGGGTCGCCCGCAGTGGGGGGGGGGCGGCGGTGGCCTGGGCCCTGTGTGTGGGTGAGGCGGGCCGGGGGGATGGCTTTTGGGCTGGGGTTGGTCGTGGGCCTTGCCTTGTACGGTGGACTTATTGGGCTTGGGGTACCCCGGACTCCACTCCTGAGCCTCAGCCCGGTAGCTTTACCATCAAACCAGTACCATTGCCAGTAAAGTTAAGCACAGAGGGCGACAGGTGGAGTATGTCAGACCCCTTCTTCACAGAGCAAAAGTGTTTCAGCACAACAAGGCACCAGGAACATTCATACTGCCTGCCCCAGCTGATGAACAGAACAGGTTGAAAAAAATAATAATGAATAAAAAATAAAAAGTAAAATTTTTACCAATTTTTCCATTCTCCATGCTAAGCTAAGCTAATCAGCTACTGGCTAAATGTGTTACATTGCCAGAGAGCATTAAAAGAGGGACACTTGCACAGCAAACAGTCAATAATTCTACCACACAAGTATAATAACCACAACATTAATCTAAAATGACTGAATATCCCTAACAAAGGGCTCATTTGTATAATAGAGGTCAGTGAAATGAGCAGCAATGTCTTTGTTTACGAGATAGAAAATTCCTGTTCAGGGGAATGATGATGTGTATGATTATTGTGGCCCCACCCTGAGATTAAAATGTACTTTTCTGTGTAGTTGAGCCTACTAACAGGTAGGGTTGGGACCCGGATCCGGTTCTTTTTTGGAACCTGGTCCAAAATTCCCGTTCCGGAAGCGGTTCCATCACTTTTGGATTGACGGTTCCCACAAACGGGTATTAGATTGCTGGCAGCAGAGATGGGGACTCGAGTCGCACTGAAGTCGCACACTTCAGAGACTTCAGACTTGACTTGGACTCGTACTGAAAAGACTTCAGACTCGACTCAGACTCGTGAACAATCACTATGTTTTCTTTTTCTGGCGTATTAACATTGAGGAAACTTTGAAACGTCTAACGAGCTTAATGCATGGAGTCAGAACAGTCTCATAATGAATGAACTCTCGCGGGGCTTTTCACGAATGCACACACTTTGTTTTGTAGTCGTATTTCGGACTCACGAATGCACATGCTTTGTTTCGTAGTCGTATTTCAGACTCACGAATGCACATGCTTAGTTTTGTAGTTGTATTTTGCTGAATGTGAATTTACGAAATCTGTACTTAGAATTTTGACATCGCAGGTCAACCAACGTCACCATTGGCTAATAAAGCTGTCAATCAAATGTATGTTTCTGACTGACAGATTCATCAGCCAATCAGGTGTGTTTGCTTTCAGCCAATCATATGGCCCCTTACATTTCTCCACACTTAAACCGTTGGCGACCGTCGTCATTACAGTAACAATAAACAACACGTTTCGCAAAGTACGTAACATACGTACATAACACATAGTTTATGTTCATTCAAACATTTAACTTTTTAAGCAAGACACTCCAACTAATGACATTGCACGAGGGGATAGTCAGATAAATGTTACTGACAGGTTGAGGTTGATTAAGTCTCTCTATGCAATTGGCTGAAAGCAAGCACACCTGATTGACTGATGAATCTGTCAATCAGAAACCTACATTTGATTGACAGCTTTATCAGCCAATGGTGACGTTGGTTGACCTGTGACGTCAGATCAGTCTCAAAATTCAACATATAGATTTCGTAAATGCACATTCAGTAATTCGTATGCTCCGTCAATTTATATTACAAGTGTGCCTCAAAATTACATTTGTGAAGTCCGAAATACAACTACGAAACAAAGCATGTGCATTCCTGAGTCCGAAATACGACTACAAAACCAAGCATGTGCATTCGTGAAAAGCCCCGCAAGAGTTCATTGATTATGAGACTGTACTGACTCCATATTAATGACACTACCTCCTTTTTGTCACGGATGGACGAGTAACGTTAAGTTCTGCTGCCACCATCTACTGGGTAACGTTAAACAGAGAAAAATACATAGTTATACTGCTGGCTTACAGGCAGGTTACAGGTTTATTGTTGACCACCTAACGTTAATGTTACAGGTTTATCAGGTTACCATTACACTGGATGGTATATGATAGAACGCTCATTACAACCAGAAGAGACATGAGACTTTTATTTTATAGAGACTTGAGACTTGACTTGGACATTCAAAAAAAGACTTATGGACATCGGTAAGGAATCGGACCATTAAGAAGGAATCGTTAAAATCCTAACGAGTCCCAACCCTACTAACAGGTGAGCTAAGGCATTAAACAGAGGGTGTGTCATTTAGAACTGGGTCAGTGGTTCATTTGTATAAACCTTGTTTTTATAAAAGCCATGCAGCTAAGGTCTGTCACCCCATAAAGTGACTCTGCTCAGAGTGAAGGCCTCCATTAGAAAGAAAGGCACCAATAAAAGGAGGTTGTCTTCCTTTGGGCCCGTCCCAAACCCCTCAGGAAAGAGAAAACCTGCCCAACACATTTCAAATGGCACCTGCCTGTTTCCCTGTTTCATTAAAGTTGGAGTCTTTTTGTCCTTGTTATAAACTGATATGATGACTTTACAAACCAAAGTAGCTGCTAATGTTTGGTTAAATGTCAATGCAGTTATAATGAAGAGATGGGAAGACGAGGTTCAAAAAGAGGAACTATCACTAAAATCTGTAAATCTTGTAGCTCGATTCTGATCCAGCTGCACACAGCTAGAGTCTCAGGAAGATGTCCTCTTTCACTACACTACAACGTTATTTATATGGCTATTTATTCATTTATTAATTCAATTATATATTTATATTTAAGTTCATTTTTACTATATGTGTTACCTAGTTTATTTATTTCATAGCTGTATTTATTTCTATTTATCTATTTAATATTAAAAAATGGCATTCCATATAGTTGGAATTCCAAAAAACAGGATGTCACAATGTTGACCATAGGGTGTCTGAACATTGAATGAACAAATTTCAGTTTCAGTACAAACATGTTTCTCCTTTCACACTCCAGCTGAGCATCATCTGTCTGTTTTCTCCATCTTTCTAAGGCACTTCAGAATTTTCATACAACCTTGCAGAGATCAGTGAAGTGAAATCAGATCAGGACCAAATGACCCGGATGGCGTCATTAATTCTGTTTCACTGAGCTAATTCACTTTCACCCTTAGGTCTTTGAGCTCATGGTATTCTGTTTAGTGGTACAAAGGGGTGATATGTGGAGGAGGGACTTAAAGCATAAAATTACTGCCTGAAATGGTTGGGACATGTGGTTTTGCAACACAGTCCTAACCTTCCATCACATGCAATGTAGGCAGGATACATAGACAGATGTTCAAGCATTAAAGGCTGTCTATGTACCAAGCACTATGTACTTAGCCTGGACTGTTTTTAGGTTTTCTCTACATGGCTATGCTGCTCACATTTCTCCCCACTATGCAACTGATTACCACAAAATAAGAGGGTGTTGTGCAGACAATGAGAGGGGATAGAAAAGCAATCCAACATAGATTTCAGGCTTCTATTTAAGAAATAGTTCACGTTTAAGCCAAAAAGATCTTGAAACCCCTAAAATATCTCTTTCCTCTGGGCTTAATGTGCAGCTGGTTCTGGAAAAAGACTTTTCTTTCACATCTAAAATTAAAAATGAAAGCCCAGTATACCTTGTCCCAGGCGTCCTCCAGACAAGGCCTCTTTGGCTGTTCCGAAGCCCAGCTCTCGACACACCACGGTGGCAGACAGCAGGTTCCAGTTATCGTCACATATGGTGCCCCACTCGCCGTTTTTCAGCACCTCAACCCGACCCTCGCCTACGATGGCCCCACCACGGAGACGGACCAGGGCTTGCTGAAGAGGTAGAACAGAAGACCATCTTATTGTAAAACCACACATTTAGCTTCTGTCTGAAGGTTTTTGGCATCACCTTCTGCGTAATGAGGAAGCTGACACCGCAGATTGGGTGACTTCATATTTATACAACATGCTATTCATGGGGTTCTCCCATTAACTGTTTAGATTAACTGGAAATGGTTCACTTTACAAGTAAACACATTAGTAGCACAGTTGAATCTGATTTACTGCTTTTTGTATCCACACAGTGAAACCCAATGTGGTAATTTGTGGGCTCTGGGTTACCTCCTCATTTACAGTCTACATGGGCAACAGTTACATTTGAAATATAGAAGACATTCATATAAAATGTGCATATTAAGAACACAATTTTTTTTATTAATTACTGAAAATACTATACAAAATAATATAAAGCTGAAAATATTAGCATATGAACTGATGAATCTGTTGGTTTCTGATTCACCATAGATGTTTTCTCTAGGAAGCAACAATTTAAAAAAATCTCCAGGTTTGTAATTTTGAATGTAACACAAAGGTGCTGTGCTCATTTGTTTATGATGTTTTGGAATAATAATGATAATAATTAACTCAAAGTTTGTGTCCAAAAAGCTTTGCCTCCCAGTTTGACCCCCATTCAGTCTAATCAACAGTGAAAAACAACTGAATCATCATTTAATTTTATCATTTCAGTCACTACAATTGTAGGATTCAAGGACAAATAGGATTATCTCCTATTTGGAGGGCTCATTCATTCTTTGTCCCATTTTACCTCATTGCTGGTTTTACTCCCCCACTGATTTCCTATTCTGGCTCAGAATTGGATTAAAAAAAAAAAAAATACTTAAACTGCTCAAACGTTGCAACTATGGTCAATCCCTGTATTTATATTCTCTTAAAAAAAGAGCAACAGAAATAATGTTTTACTCATTCACCCCATTAATTAAACATTGATTTGATTTGAATTGTTTAACAAATCTACAAATGCTGAAAATACTCTTTAGTTACAAGCCTGATGTTAAGCTCAATGTAACAAATATAAGGATGACAACTATGATGAACATCCAGATTAAGAATCAGGGAAGCTGATAAGAGAAAATAATTAACCCATATGACCTGAATGTTACTCAAAGTACAAGTTAAAGCCTTGGGTGGAGTTCACAGCAGCCTGGAGAGTCACCTTTGATTGGTCCTCATGCTAAATGTTGGGTTTCTGGATCAAGCTCCTCTGAGTCAGACTGCCTGAGTGTAGTGGGAGATTTGTGATGTGATGTCAGACCCAGTCCAGGACTCAGCTGTTGTACATGTAGAAGAGCAGGTTCTTTCCTCACCAGAATATGGACAGAGTCATAAACACAAATCTGCATCAGCTTTATTCTGCTCCGCCTAACAGTGGTTTTCTTTTTTCTTGAATTGGTTGTTTACAGACTGACAGACAAGGTCCATGATCTTTAGGAAATGTAAAAAATATTGTTTTTAATCTGCTGTTAGTGTCAGTTAAAAAATCCCTTCTAAGCACAGTTGAGGTTTGATCAGGAACAGAACTGGAGGGGAATCAAGTGAAAACTTAATTGTGATTTGCAAAAATCACAATAACAGCTATCTTCTCTTTGGTAGAAAGTGTGTGTCTGTCCTGGGTGACACCAGTCATGTGTACAATATGTCCATATCATCACTCTGCAATTATACAATACATGCAGATCCCAGAGCATGAACCCTGTGACTGATGAACATGTTATATCAAAATCCTGGGGCATGAAGGTCTTCTGGATTCAGGCTTCGTACTAGATCCTGGAAATGTGTTGCAGAAATTTGCTTTCACACAGCTGCTCTGAGAGTGATTATGCCCAGTTCATCCCAGAGGAGATGGTTGGAGTAGTTGTCAGTCTCTCCAGGCCAATCATGTTTTTTACCAAATTTCATTCATCATTCATTCATACCTCTTCTACCACTTATCTGTTTTCAGGGGAGCTGGAGCCAACCCAGCTGTCATTCCGATCAAGGGTGGGGTGCAACCTGGACAGGTCGCCAGCCAGAGGCGAACTTACACTCACTCTCATACCTACAGGCAATTTAGAGTCACCAATAAATCTAGACCTGCATGCCTTTGGACTGTCGGGGGAAACTGGAGCACCCGGTGGAAACCAACAGAAGCACAGATAAAGAGAACATGCAAAGTCCACACAGAAAGGCCCCAGGCCTTGGAATCTAATCCATGACCTTTTTGCTGTGAGGCAACAGCGCTAACCACTATGCTGCCATGCTGGTGGTAGTTTAATTAATTCTTCCCAAACTAAGTTAACCAACTCAACTCTCAACTGGTGGGAACGAGTTGGAAATGTGAGAGCTCATAATTTTTCTCCCAGTGTACGTGAATCACACATATTTGTGTTGAGCTGCAGGACACAAAATGTTTTTATGTTGCATATTTAAGATCTCTCTTAGTGTCTCTGTTGAGATGTGAAGACACGTCCCTTAGGCTGTCACTACGATGATGAAGACGCTGTTGAAAACATGTCATGAAGAAAGAGAGAATATTTTCCCCTTGGATTGTCAGATCAAAGTAAAGACTTTAAACCTGCTCTACATGTGAAGTGCCATTAAGTTAACTTGATTTAAAGTCCACAATCTAAGCTATCAAATGCACCTTGACTGTCTTAGTGCAAAATATGACCTAATGAGGCATTTGGTCTCCTGCTCAGGGACACTGCAGGAGAAGCATCATGAGCTGACTTTGGTTCAACTCTGTGGAGCAACATGTTTTTCTTCTGCCTGTCCCAGGACTTTCACTACATTATGTCATCTCTGAAACGGGCCAATGATGATAATTCACTGTAAAATGTGTAAAACAGCCACAGCTGCAATTCACAAGTAACATTATTCCTGAGTGTTAGTAAACCCACCCTCCACTTGTGAGCCAGTGAACTGAGCTGAACCATTATTCCAGGAATTTGTTAAATCTTTACTCTAGTTGAAACAATGGTGACACAATTAAAGCAAAAATTAATTTCTCCCAGTTATAGTATAAACAAGTGCAAACAGGGAGATTTCTGGGGTATTCACCTCTTGTCGGAAGGCTTTCCGGAATCCCACCATGGGCGTAGGGGCGAAGGCTCTGCCAGGAACACAGCTCACCACCACAGGCAGACCCTCAGCACAGGTGCTGTTGGACTTCAGAGACGTATCCTGGCCAAGTTTGCAGCTGGACAAATGGGCTTCATTGCCCGTGCAGTTGACAGAGAAGTCCCAGTATGTGGGTTTTCTCCTGCGAGCAAACATTCTGCACAGATGGAGAGAGAGGGAGATTAATCATTCATTTGCAATGAGGTGTATTAAATAAAGAGGTTGGTGTTGTTTAGCATTAGACAACAGCCATTTGACTCAGTGCAATCTAGAGGAAGAGTTTCTAGATAGACTTTAAGACAAATGTGATGTTCAACCTGTAATTTTGTACCTCAGAGGCAAAATTGCTGCTGTTTTTCTGAACTCTTTTTATTGGAATTCTCCATTTCAGAGAAGACATCTAATATTTATGACTCAGGGCAAAAGGCCTGATGATGTAGTTGAATTTCTGCCAGTGTACCAACTTAGAATGAATACAAATATTGAGAGTGGGACTCAACTTTGGTATCAAAGTTCTAAATCTTAACACTTTAGACCTAGACCTAGGTCTAGGTCTATAGCCTAGGTTGCTATATGCCTGTGTTGCTATATGCAACATTAGCAAATTGCATAATTCATATCAAAAGTAAAAGGTTAGCCAGCAGCTGGAGAGTTCATTATTTTCTGTATGACCTTGAACAAACTGGAGTTGAGATGCTCATCTCTGTACACAAAATGATTAAAACAAGATTTTATTTGGGAGCTTGAGAGAGCAGGAACCTTTAGACCGAGAGCTCCCTAGGGCTAATGTTGAGGAGAACTTGCTGCAGTATCTACTCTGTGAACAGGGTGAGATTCTGGACTTGGACATGTCTCAAACTTCAACTACACATCAAAGGAGGCTTTTAAATGACACGGAATTATAAGTCTGTGTTGCTGTATGTATTCACCCTAGTAAGTACATAAAGTCATAAGCCATAAGTGGCTTATGGGGTAGTTTATCAGAGGTGTAGGAGTCTTTACAAATCAGTTACCAACCAGAAATCCTCCATTATGTGGATATGTGGCGGGGGGGGTGGGGTTGAACTGGTTGCTGTTAGCAGGAGACTGATGGAAAGGTTTGGTGGTGCATGTATGGAAGTGCCCACCTGAACCCACCTCATTCATGTCACTGATAATCTGGGGCATTTACCAAGAACCAGTTTATATTCCCTGACTTTAGCCTTTTAGGCAAAGCTTCAAATCAAATCAAATCAAATCAGATTAATTTGTATAGCGCGAAATCATAACAAAGTTACATCAAGGCACTTAACATATAGAGCAGGTCTAGACCAAACTCTTTATAAAATTATTTAAAGAGACCCAACAGATCCCCCGATGAGCAAGCACTTGGCGACAGTGGCAAGGAAAAACTTCCTTTAACTTCCTTAAAAGGCAACATCCAGCCAGTGCCCTGTCTGCAGCAAGACTGAGGCAGGAAAGCTCCCTCCCCTGACTATGGAGAAGCAGCTGGGATGTGTGCACTGATAATATATTTCAGAAATCCAGCCGGTCACAGAGAAAAGAGACCACACCAAATAGTTTGACCACAAACATATAAGCAGTGTTTACTTTTATTGCTGAACAGTATGTAACGGGGCTGCTTTTACTGTTTTCAGTTTTAAAGCTGTTTTTTTTTTTACATAATTTCCCAACTTGCATAAGGTAAAACAGCATCAGGACAAAGAGGGGCATCACCCTGAAGCTGGAGATTTTATGGAAAAAATGGCAGCTGTTTTTTTTTTTTTTTTGTCTCTCTCTCTCTCTCTCTCTGCTCCCAAACATTAAATCATGATAGTTTTGTTTCCAATAGAAACTGTTCTGGTGGATGTTGGTTGTCTCAGGATATGCAAGTCAACTCCAGGAACTTTTTGGGCAGAAAGGTGAACAAGTAACAGACTCTTCAGTTCTAATCCGCTTTACTTCTTCAAAGAGTAAGAGTTGAGAAATAACTGATAATTTTTTTGGAAGCACAGAGGAGCAGTGATTAGCAAGAATAGCCCACACACATACAATTAATGTACTGTAGTCACGAATGCAGCAGTTTATCCACCTTGGTTCAGCACTCTCTGCCCTATAAAGTCACCATTTTAAAAAGCAAAAAACCACATTTAATAACTACATTCAATTTAAATGTGCCTCCTCTAGAATCACTCAGGTGAAATCTACACAAAGGCACCACAATCCAGATTATGGAACTGTGCCAGCTCTTGGCTCCATCTCCATGTTTTGTTTTGTTTTTTTTCAAGGGGCTTCTGAAAAAAGCTCAATGCAGGTTTCACAAGTTGAAGCAGGAGCAGGCTGGCACGTAGATGGAAAGTTACTGAGCTGTCATTCTCTTCTGTGGTCACATAATGCAGAGTACTTCCTCCTCAAGTAGACAGTAAATTCCAGGTTAACCGGAGAGCTGTAACTTTTATGGCATGCCATGATTAACCTGTGGTTGCTTGACAGCAAGCTTGGTGTAAGCAAGATTCAGGTCCATCAGCAGTCACCCACACATTACTGCAGCCCTGTGGAATGTACTGATGTCAGATATACATGGGTCAGTCTGGGTTTCAGTCTTTTAGGACGGGATGTCAAACCTGTATGATTCAGGTTCATTCCTGAGTTGTATTTCAAGTATTTTTACTTCTTTGTTGTTTTAATCTTAATTTTAATAGATTTAGTCTTTTGGTTTAAGAGGAAAGACTTAAACTGTTTACCTTCCTTGCAAATTCACAATTATTTTAGGAAATGTCTCTTTATAAGACCTTTGGCCTTTTCAAGTCTCAGGTTGAAGTTGAAAACATAAAGAGCTGTATTTTAAGATAATTTCGACTATGAAACCTGACATCCTCAGTGTTCCTCACAGTTCACTTGTCAGGTGAACAGACACAAGGTCACATGACCCGGCAGGAGCTATGTATAAAAAAAATATCATTTGGTCTCTAAATGTGGGGTATGCACCACAACAAAGGATCATTTTAAATAATTTGGGCTGAGAGCTTAATTATATCTCAATAAATACGGAAAGAAAAGTGCTTGATTTTAACGTTGTTTGGAAAGTAAATGGCATTATTAGATCAATTCAATGATAGTAATAGTAATGTCCACAGTAGGTTTTAATCTATTTGAGAGCATTCGTCACACTGAAGGCCTCACGTGTTTTGCTATGCATGTAACGCTATAATAATTAATAATAATTGATAATTCACATGGTGGTTTTTTAAAGTGATGGAAAAGAACAAATCAGAATTGCTCATCCCTACAAAGACCAACAAGACAGCCTCTGAGCCTTCATTTGTCCATACAGGTCCAAAACCAGGACTTACCTAGGGCCGCACGTACTGCGCTAGTGGAACACTCACTTGTATACTCTGGCGTTGTACTTCTTCTCCCCGGGGAAGCCAAACATGCCACAGATGACTCTGCTGTTAAACACACTCCACTCATTGTTACAGATTTGCTTCCATTTGCCCCCATCCTTGACCTCTACGTAACCCTCTGTCACAGGGATCCTCTTACGGTAAGAAGACAGGATGGGACGTATTCGCACGTCCTCCACTTGAATGTCAAGGTTCTGTGGACAATGTAAAGAGAAATTGGCACATTGGTCAAGAAACTTGCTCCAACCAAAGGCAGAGCAACATGTCTAAGCAGTGGACACACTAGAATTTACTGTGCATTAGTTTTAAGTTAGACACATCACATCTGTCCAGCACGTCCTGTTACATAACATGCAAAACAACCGCCTCTCCCCACCACTTCAAAACTGCAACTGCAGCTGCTCAGCTCTTGTTAACCTCCTCCAGATCACACAAACATTTTTAAAGTGTATTCCTCTATTAATGCTAAACTACCTTGCAAAAGTTTCTGCCCCTTGAAAGTCAAAGGTACATGGTGAAATGAGAAACACACGTTAGTGTCTTGTTGGACAGCACTCAATAGAGGAAAATTTGCAGGAACAGAGACAGTGAGCATGAAAATGTGCAGTAAGAGATAATTAAGACGTTGCCTTATGTCGACATCATCAATCACAGGCTGGCGTAGGACAAGGTTTAACTTCACATCCAAGGAGATTTTTTTAATGCAGACTTGGCTAAATGACGAATGATTACTTCTTTGAGCCATTACTTGGATTTTTTCCTCTGTGTGGGGTCTTGTAATTCTAAGTCTCAGAAATGTAACATGGCTATTTTAAAACTCCACAAACAACACTAAAGCTGTCAAACATTGCTAGACCTGAACAATATGCAAAAAAGAAAAAAAAAAAAGAAATATTGTAATGAAGAGTTTTCTTGAAATAATCTTTTTCAAGATTTTTTTTCACTGAAAAAAAAAGTAAAATTACAATGATGTAATTTTTGCTACTGTAACAACATCCAATATTGTGAGGTTTAAGGCTCTTCAGTGTTGCCCTCACTTTTCAGACACAGGTCCAGATTTAGAAACACTCTATTGTGCTAATACGTGAAGCAGAACAGCTTTATAAAGCAATTAAGTGATGCATTAACATTGTAACTACAACTAATTTTATGGCTCCAACGATCCCAATGCTTAAACGGATGTTACTTGGATTGTGACAGTTTGGTGCATTTAGAAAATGAATTCTTTGACAGCATTGATCTGCAGTACAGCAATAGCTCACAATAAGTAAGGATGTGTTAGCATGGCGTCACATGTACTGCAGAGAAGTGGACTCCTGTCTGGGCCTCTGGTGCCTGTGACTAAAGGGTTTCTGTCCTGACTGTATGATATGTGAGCTTCAGTGCACCAGTGCCACGGGGTTATATTCAGAATATGAACATGTATCTATCAGTAAGAATCAGGAATGACCGCTTCATTAATAAGCACAGAGAACATTGTAGCATCTGACCAGATGTTAGTCAGTAGCTATTCTGTCAACAAAGCCACGGGCCTTTCCCCCTTAGACTTCTTGCATGGATTGAATAAACATTTTCTTCTCCCGCATTCTTGGTCTACGTGACAGTCCAGGCTGAGGGGAGGGAGCGGAGTCTGGCTGGTGGGGGTTGAGTCACTTCTCTCAACAGATCGACTTGTACAAACCGCTCTCATACACAGCCAAGAAAAACATACACATTAAATAATAAGAAAGAAGCGTTTCCTGAATTGGCATTTGCATCCAGGAAATGATTGACGCTTCCAGAGTGAAAACTCCAAATCCTCAGTATTTCTAACTTCTGTTATTTTCTCCCAAAGATAACCACATTAATTCATTCTAGTCAAAGGCAACCACGTCTGGACTGCAGAGAATATAAAAGCGTCCACAGGCTGAAATCATGGAACATTATAATGACTGAAAATGTGGGGACGTGACCTTGTCTGGGTTTATTTTATTTACAGTACCTGACTTGGTGGACGTCTGCAGACCAACTAGAGGTTCAACATAACAGGACACTGAGGCAACAAGAGACATCTCTGTGCTGCAATATGGTAGGTCAACATCAGAGACACACAGACAAAATACTCTCTAACACTTTCCCATTCATAGACCAACACATTAAAGACCCTTATTGTTTCTTGGTTGGCTCACATGCCAGCTCTCCACCTCCCCCGACTCTTCCCTCCCCCATCCATTTCAGGCCCATTAATTAATTTCCTGTTTAGAAGTTACATCAGTTCAGTCATCATGTATTAGTTTTCATAGAAAAATGTCAATTTACTTCAGCAGAAAAATACATTTCTACCATGTGTGCCTTGTTTGGCTCACTCTGGGGAAGGGGAGGCTTTCCTCTGACTCTGCCTGAGCAGGAGGAGAGCTTGCACAGATGGAAAAGCCATTAGTGGGTTGAATTGAAGAGGAGAAGTGAAGGGACCTCATTCTGTTGCAGCTCAGTCACAGTGGCTACTTCAAAGTTTTATTTTTCACTCTCTTTTTGAAAACTTCCATTTGCCTATTTCTTGAAACCACAATTTTCAATCTAGAAAAAAATAACAGTAATGTTTTTTCACTAAACACTAAATATTGAATTTGCTGTGAGAGCAGGAGGCCACAGGCACAAGCAGAAAACTATTCTCTCATAAAACAGCTGTCAAAGTACAAATGGAAAGAAAACAAAGGGAATCAAAATTAAGCAGTTAACTAAAGCAATACAATCACCGTGCAGCTGCACTTACTGTATCAATATAAAGTAGTAGTAGCCTATAAAGTAGTTGTGTAATATGTCAGTTAAAATGTTGTGTTAAATTCAGCAGAAACAGAATGTGGCAGGTTAAGAATATGACAGTATTCTCTGAATCTCTGATGGACCTATGGACATATGGACCTACTGAAGTGATTTAATGTTAGCTTGTCCTGGACCACAGGATGTAAATATGAAGTGTAATTCGACTAGGAACAACTTAGGTGTCCTATCAATGACAGTCAGGAGCATTTTCAAAGTTTCAAAGAACCAAATGATGTTATCCAAATAATGTTATCTTTGATTAAAGAGTAAAAACAGCTTAATTAATGAATCTGCACAGTAATCATCCTCACATTCTCAGGGTGTCGTTATATTTGTCATCAAAGCAGAGCAAGACTGTTTCTGTTCCCATCACTGATGATAGGATGTCTGCTCCTCTGATGAGAACCAAGGAAAAACTCCCCCTCGACCTGGGACTTCTGTGGCCCTCAGCTGTCCAGAGGAACAAGGACGGCGCTGCCATTATCACGCACTGGAGGACACGCTGCTGGATCTAACTGACGGACTTATACACACGCCGATTCGCTCAGGAGAAGGACACATGTAAGAGGTTGTCTGGGCAGAGACGCTAGATTTGTGTCTTTAACAAGCTTAGTGCTCGTTATTGTTGTGTGCTTTAACGGACCACCGGGTCCGCCCTCTGCTGTACTCTGAGGAGTATTTTTAAGTTGCTGTCTGTTTAGTTTGTGTTCACCACACTAAACTGTTTGTGTTATCATCATTATTATTTTTGTGTGTGCACCACCGTGGGTGAAAAGTAAATTGCTTTGTCAGTCCACAACCAGACACCAGGCTACAGACTACTGTCCGTACGCTCGCTCTCCGTAGACAAAGCAACTGCGGCTCTCCTCTCACGGTCGCAGGACGAAGAGTTGGCCTCCCTTCTTCTCGCTTTCCTCCCTCATTTATTAACACACACTACACGTGCACACCTACACATCCATTCAATCGTGCAAGGCTCACTCCACACATCCGATCGTCAGATAACGCAGGTATATACGGTGGCCGAGAGGTGCAAACCAACATTACAAAATCTGAAACACTTTTACATAGCTTGAGACAAATTTACATTTTGGAAAACAAATGAAAACACGAAACACAGGTTTGAGCCGGAAGTGATAACGGGCCAGTTGGAGTTCGATGTAGTTCATGGATAGCGAACGAGTGATGTTTTGCCCGTTTTGTGGCAAACACATTCCGTCTGGTCTGCACCATTTAAAAACTCTAAAGATGAAAAACAAAACTGCGTTAAACGGCTCATGTGTTTGCCACAAAATGGGCAAAACATCACTCGATCGCTATCCATTGCTATCCGTGCACTCCATCGAACTTTATTTCCATTTTCCGCATATACAAAAACTTTCAATAGGAACATGCACACTTTTTACAGTACAAAATAGAGTGGATATTGAGAGATACAGAGGATTAAATAGAAGACTAGTGGTAACAATGAGAAGACTTAGAATAGGACACTTATGCAATATCACACGAGAGGGTGTGCTGTTGTGCTGAATATCAGCACTGATGTGTTTTGGTCGTAGGCACGAGGCCGCAGATAATCACAACAACATGACCTCGAGTGTTATATTGCTTTTATACAAAAGTTCTACGAGCACATTTTATTAGTTAACAGTAATAAGGGTTAGGGAGATTATGATTTGTTTGTTTATTTAATAATTTATTTGGATTGCCAACACAAATAGTTCTGCAACTGGAAGGGAGACACAGCTGTTGCCAGGCAACACATAAACATTTCCTACACACAAGCTTGCTTCTCTGTGTCTGCATTTTACCGCTAATTTGTATCATTTACATTTATATGAATGTTCCCATTTATTGTGCAACCAGTAAGAGCCTGTTGACAAACGCTTTGGTGGCATGATGTGTGTTTCTGATGAGTTAACAGCTCGATCAGACAGCACGTTGCTCCATCGTTTCTGGCTAGTAACTTTTTGGCGAGCTTTCAGACCTGTGAAACAATGTTTTGTTTAGATATGTATTTTATATTTTGCAACACATTATCTATGAATCAAAATTGACATCGTAGTTTGTGTCTGTTTATATAAAGCATATCACCTGTGCCCACGGTTATTAGAACGCCTGTACAGCGGAGTGATAATTTCTGGAAACAGTCCCAGTGCTGTTGTACTTTATAAAACAGTTAGTTCTGACCAAGTAATTTGATTGGATAAGAAGCATTCCATGAGTGCTGATATAAAGTAATTTAAACGGGACACTTTATATAATGGGAAAACATCCAACTGGTGTGTGTGATATCTGTCAACAAGCTGAAACAATAGAGCATGCTATTATTAATTGTAGGAGATATGTCCAGGTAAGATGGAACATGATGACAGGAATGGGATAAGTTCGACTGATAGGGACAGGTCTTAAAACTATTCTTGAGTGTGGTGAGAAGGGCAAGGCGGGAGATCCATCCATCCATCCATCTTCTACCACTTTTCTGTCTCTGGGTCGCGGGGGTGGTGGAGCCAATCCCAGCCAACGTTCTGGCGAGGGGCGGGGTACACCCTGGACAGGTCGCCAGTCCATCACAGGGCCAACACACAAAGACAAACAGAGACAAACAACCACTCACGCTTGCATTCAGACCTACGGACAATTTAGAATCACCAGTTAACCTAAACATGCATGTTTTCGAACGATGGGAGGAAACCGGAGTACCCGGAAGAAACCCAATCAGACACGGGGAGAACATGCAAACTCTGCACAGAAAGAACCCAGGCAGGGAACCGAACCCACGACCTTCTTATTGTGGGGCGACAGCGCTACAGTGCTGCCCAAGGCAGGAGATAGTTATTTGAATTTCTCTTAAGAACAGGATTGTTGAGGAGAATTTAAGTAATAGATATAATTACTTCCAGTAGGTGGCAGTAACGCAATGTAGCCGCAAGGGGGTACAAGCCAGTGCCTTATTGTGCCGGTCCCAAGCCCGGATAAATACAGAGGGTTGTGTCAGGAAGGGCATCCGACGTAAAACTTTTGCCAAATCAAACATGCGAATCGAATCAATGACTTCCATACCGGATCGGTCGAGGCCCGGGTTAACAACGACCGCCATCGGTGCTGTTCACGCACAGGGTACCGGTGGAAATTGGACTACTGTTCGTCGAAGAAGTCGAAGAAGGAGAGGAGGAAGGTGTGTTCGTAGGAAGAGAGAGAAAAGGAACGGCAAAAGTCTAGGACTGAGAGTAGGGACTTTGAATGTTGGAACTATGACAGGGAAAGGTAGAGAGTTGGTTGACATGATGCAGAGGAGGAAGGTAGACATACTGTGTGTCCAGGAGACCAGGTGGAAAGGTAGCAAGGCTAGAAGTTTAGGAGCAGGGTTCAAGTTGTTCTATCATGGTGTAGATAGGAAGAGAAATGGAGTAGGAGTTATCTTGAAGGAGGAGTTTGTTAGGAATGTTCTGGAGGTTAAAAGAGTATCAGATAGAGTAATGAGTCTGAAGCTAGAAATCGAAGGTGTGATGTTCAATGTTGTTAGTGGGTATGCTCCACAGGTAGGATGTGAGCTGGAGTTGTCATTGGTGCAAACTTCAATGGACACGTTGGTGCAGGAAACAGAGATGATGAGGAGGTGATGGGCAGGTTTGGTATCCAGGAGAGGAACGCAGAAGGACAGATGGTGGTTGACTTTGCAAAAAGGATGGAAATGGCTGTAGTGAATACTTTCTTCCAGAAGAGGCAGGAACATAGGGTGACTTATAAGAGTGGAGGTAGGAGTACACAGGTAGACTACATCTTGTGTAGACAGTGTAATCTGAAGGAGATCAGTGACTGCAAAGTAGTGGTAGGTGAGAGTGTAGCCAGACAGCATAGGATGGTGGTGTGTAGGATGACTCTGGTGGTAAGTAAGATGAAGAGGGCAAAGACAGAGCAGAGGACTAAATGGTGGAAGCTGAAAAAGGAAGAGTGTTGTATGATTTTTAGGAAGGAGTTGAGACAGGCTCTGGATGGCCAGGAAGTGCTTCCAGTTGACTGGACAACTACAGCTAATGTGATCAGGGAGACAGGTAGGAGAGTATTTGGTGTGTCATCTGGAAGGAAAGTGGATAAGGAGACTTGGTGGTGGAATGAGGAGGTGCAGGAGTGTATTCAGAGAAAGAGGTTAGCTAAGAAGAAGTGGGACACTGAGAGGACTGAAGAGAGTAGACAGGAATACAGGGAGATGCAGCGTAAGGTGAAAGTAGAGGTGGCAAAGGCCAAACAAAGGGCTTACGATGACTTGTATGCTAGGTTGGACAGTAAGGAGGGAGAGACTGATCTATACAGGTTGGCAAGGCAGAGAGACAGAGATGGGAAGGACGTGCAGGCGGTTAGGGTGATTAAGGATAGAGATGAAAGTGTATTGACTGATGCCAATAGTGTGATGGGAAGATGGAAAGAGTACTTTGAAGAACTAATGAATGAGGAAAATGAGAGAGAACGAAGAGTAGAAGAGGTGACTGTTGTGGACCAGGAAGTAGCAAAGATTAGTAAGGATGAAGTGAGGAGGGCATTGAAGAGGATGAAGAGTGGAAAAGCACTCGGTCCTGATGATATACCTGTGGAGGTCTGGAAGTGTCTAGGAGAGGTAGCAGTAGAGTTTCTGACTGGGTTGTTCAACAGGATCTTAGATAGTGAGAAGATGCCTGAGGAATGGAGGAGAAGTGTGCTGGTGCCCATTTTTAAGAACAAGGGAGATGTACAGAGTTGTAGCAACTACAGAGGAATAAAGCTGATGAGCCATACAATGAAGTTATGGGAAAGAGTAGTTGAAGCTAGACTAAGGGCAGAAGTGAGCATTTGTGAGCAGCAGTATGGTTTCATGCCAAAAAAGAGTACTACAGATGCAGTATTTGCTTTGAGGATGTTGATAGAGAAGTACAGAGAAGGTCAGAGGGAGCTGCATTGTATCTTTGTAGATCTGGAGAAAGCTTATGACAGGGTGCCCAGAGAGGAACTGTGGTATTGTATGAGGAAGTCTGGAGTGGCAGAGAAGTATGTTAGAGCGGTGCAGGACATGTATGAGGACTGTAAGACAGTGGTGAGGTGTGCTGTAGGTGTGACAGAGGAGTTCAAGGTGGAGGTGGGACTGCATCAGGGATCAGCTCTGAGCCCCTTCTTGTTCGCTATGGTGATGGACAGGCTGACAGACGAGGTTAGACAGGAATCTCCATGGACTATGATGTTTGCAGATGACATTGTGATCTGTAGTGAGAGCAGGGAACAGGTGGAGGAGAAGCTAGAGTGGTGGAGGTTTGCCCTGGAAAGGAGAGGAATGAAGGTTAGCCGCAGCAAGACGGAGTATATGTGTGTGAATGAGAGGGACCCAAGTGGAAGAGTGAGGTTACAGGGAGAAGAGATAAAGAAGGTGCAAGATTTTAAGTACTTAGGGTCAACAGTCCAGAGCAATGGAGAGTGTGGAAAAGAGGTGAAGAAGCGTGTGCAGGCAGGCTGGAACGGGTGGAGAAAAGTGTCAGGTGTGATGTGTGATAGGAGAGTTTCAGCTAAGATGAAAGGAAAGGTGTACAAAACTGTGGTGAGACCAGCGATGTTGTTTGGTCTAGAGACAGTGTCACTGAGGAAAAGACAGGAGGCAGAGCTGGAGGTAGCAGAGATGAAGATGCTGAGGTTCTCTTTGGGAGTGACCAGGTTGGATAGGGTCAGGAATGAGTACATCAGAGGGACAGCACATGTTAGAGGTTTTGGAGATAAAGTCAGAGAGGCCAGACTGAGATGGTTCGGACATGTCCAGAGGAGAGATAGTGAATATATTGGTAGAAGGATGCTGAGTTTTGAACTGCCAGGCAGGAGGCCTAGAGGAAGACCTAAGAGGAGGTTTATAGATGTAGTGAAAGAGGACATGAAGGTGGTTGGCGTGAGAGAAGAGGATGCAGAAGACAGGCTTAGATGGAGGCAACTGATTCGCTGTGGCGACCCCTGAAGGGAAAAGCTGAAAGGAGAAGAAGAAGGTGGCAGTAACGCAGCTAACATGATGCCAGCTGCCTTAAAACCTCGAAGAAGAAGAAGAAGTTGGGACATTCCCTTTCCGGTTTGTTTCGGGACTTTTAAATTTGCCTTGGCGTTTGTAAAAATGTTTTGCATTTTGTTAATTTGTTTTCCAAAATGTAAATTTGTCTCAAGCTTTGTAAAAGTGTTTCAGATTTTGTAATGTTGGTTTGCACCTCTCAGCCACCGTAGGTATAGAGCCGCCTTATCCCTTCGTTATCCATCATCAGATTTGTGCCTGTGCAGAAACGCCCTCAACCACCGTTTGGTGCTGTCTGCCATTGTTAACTGGAACCTGGCGGCAGCTCCGCCGGTTGTTTACGTGTGAGGTGGCTTTCCCTGGGAGTCGCACCATCTTGACACACACACACACACACACACACACGCTGTAGTTTACCTGTTTTGCCTTTACTCCACTGCTGTCTTTATGTGTTTTGCTTGGCATTAGTTGGTAGTATAGTACTTATTAATTGAAACAATTGTTGGCTTTGTTAACTCTTGTGGAAGTTAATAAATACTATTTGTAGCTTTAAAGAGCAGTCTTCTTGTCATTATTGTGCATGTTTTATTGTGACAAGTGCCTGATTGAGAAAGTCAGAGCTCGGACTTCTCACCTTCACCGTTCACCTAGTGGTGCTGATATTTCAGATATTGGATCCTCTAATTGAACACTTGTTTATGAGGCAACGTTTACAGTTTGGTTATTGGTCCCTGTTTCTGGGTGGCGCCCCACATTATTAATTGACTTTAATAATTTCTGATTATCTCTGATAATTAGGAATTATAGCTGATAATCAAACGCACCCTTATCAAAACCAACATGACGTTGTTAATAGCTCTATGGCCTCACTGTGTTCAAATCTTGATTCTGTGGCCCCTCTGAAAAAGAAAGTAATGAAACAGGAGACTGGCACTTTGGTATAGCCCTCAAATTTGTAGCTTAAAGCAAATGTCACGGATATTGGAAAGGAAGTGGCAGTCCAGTTATTCTACTCAGACTGGAAAGAAAGCTTAAAAAGATATAAAAAAGCTGATAGTAACAGAAGCTCCCACTATTCAGCATTGATTGAAGAAAGCAAAAACAGTCCCAGGTTTCTCGTCAGTACTATTGCCAGGCTGACAGAGAGTCATAGCTCAGTGGAACCATTGATTCCTTTAGCTCTTTAGCAGCGATGATTTTATGGGCTTTTTTACGAATAAAATCATAGCAATCAGAGCCAAAAATATAAACATGTTTTTCCCACTAATTAACACGTACACCAGTCAAAAGTTTGGACACACTTTCCCATTCAAAACAATATGAAAGTGTGTCCAAACATTTGACTGGTAGTGTACATTCTTGATCTAGGTTAGGGTTAGGGTTAGTCTCTAGGACAACCTTCTTTCACCTACGCAATATTGTGAACATGAAACATTCAGTCTCAAGAGAACACAGAAAAAGTAATACATGCATTTGTTACTTCTAGACTACTGTAATTCACTGCTATCAGGGTGTCCCAAAAATTCTCTGAAAAGCCTTCAGTGGATTCAGAACGCTGCTCCACGAATACTAACAGGGACTAGAAAAAGAGATCCAATTATCCTTACTGTGCTAACTTCTCTTCATTGCCTCCCAGTAAAATTCTAAATAAAATTTAAAATCCTTCTCCTAACATACAAAGCTCTTCATGACCAAGCTCCATTATACCTTAGAGAGCTCATAGTTCCTTATTGTCCCATCAGCTCAGTTCGCTCTCTGGATGTAGGTTTACTTGTGGGTCCTAGAGTCACCAAGAGTAAATCAGGAGGCAGATCTCTCAGCTATCAGGCTCCTCTTCTATGGAACCAACTCCCAGTATCGGTCCGGGGGGCAGACTCTGTTACAGCATTCAAGGTTGGGCGTAAAACTTTCCTTTATGACAAAGCCTGCAGTTAAAAACTTAAGGTTTCATTACTGTTTTTCTCGTAGTTATGCTGCTATAGACCTACACTGCTGGGGGTTGCACTGAGCACCTCTCTCTTCCTCTCTCTTTTTCTCCTACCCTCCCTCTCTCTGTTTCTGTCTCTGTCTCTCTCTCTCTCTCTCTCCTATGCACATACAGAAGAGCCTTACATGTCTCTTACATGTTTCTTCCCGTAGTATCTGTTTTATGCCTCCTGTCCTCTCTCTTCCTCTCCCCGTCCTACAGGTGCTGAATCATCTCTGCTCCATCTTCCCGCTGCTACAATAGTTACCATTAGTTCTTATTACACATCACTACTCACTTCCCATTGTAACTTCTCCCCTACTGCTAACATTTAATACTTCACATTTAGTGCTACTAGTTTGCAATCACTGTATATCTTCTGTTTTTTGTTTTTTTTGTATTTTCCATGGCATCTTCTCTCTTACTGCTCTTAT